>CATIUR010000002.1:124929089-126129089 GCA_949592205.1 Helichrysum umbraculigerum
GACCTACTTGAGCCGGATGAAAGGAAACTTTCACGTCCGATTTGGAGGGGGGGGGGGGGGGGGGGGGGGGGGGGGGGAGATCCTATCCCAATTTTTATTTTGCTAGGCCCATAGATAAAAAAACTCACTTTTTTACAATTACGGGGTTTATTGGAATATGAAATCCAACCCTGGAAAATATAATAGGAGAAGGAGAGACAGTAATGTTACTAAATTCTTATACCAACATACCTTGCAATTTGAGGAATTACTGATTTTTTGTTGGGTTGTCGGGTTGTGTTTGAGGAATTGGGTGCGACTGAAGTTCCCGACGGCTGTTGTAACTTTCTTTTGAACTCCATTGATTGATGATGAAGGGAGTAAAAGATGGGAGTAGGGTTTCTGAGATTTTAGGGTTTGGTGGTGACAATCGACGAATGCGTGATTTTGATTGTAATGCTTTCAGGGTTATTTTTGAGCTTTTTCTCGGTATATCTAATACGGAGTATTTATTAAATTTATATATTCCTTCTAAATTAATTAATTTAATAAATAACGGATTATTTAATTTAATGATAAATATTTAGGGGAGTTAAATGTAAGTATCATCAAATTAATCTACATCGTTGGATCAATATGGGAAAAACCAATTAAAGGCCGGGATTGCCCCAAGCTATTTTGCTTTAAGTATATGTTATAGATAAAATAATGATTGTAATATTTAATTTAACTAATGATTAACGCTCCAGTCGCAGCGTGGGCTAAGCCCCTCGTTTATATATCATAGCTACCTATTTCTCTATTTCTAACACTCGTTCCGTTCCGGTCAAAATGTTTACTTTAACAATACACACAGTTTTACTCGTACATTAACTACACTTTTCACCAATCAAATATTATCGCTATTCATTGAAGTAATTTTTTTCATTGGTTAAATATTGAGTGAACACTAAAAATATAATGAGACAACTCCAAATAATAATATCGACCCTTTGAAATGGAGGTAGTAGTGAGAAAGAAAAATTATACTCCCTCCGTCCCAAGATAATCGTCACCCGACAAAAAATAAATAGTTTAACTGTTTTTTTCCTTACTTTTGCAAAATGACAGGTTTACCCTCAACTAATTAATTAATGTTTTCTTTTAAATTTGTAATAAGAATTTCAAGTAAGGGCAATATGGTTTGTAGTTAACAATTAATTTGGATCAATCCAAAAAGAAAAGATGGACAATTATATTGGGACGGAGGGAGTACAACTTTAAAAATTAATAATGTAACTAGGCATGACAATCATTTATCTCCCGATCCATCGGATCCATCCATTATTTTGATAGATATGGACGAAGTAAATGGACGAATAATGGATATGAATATGAACGCGTATGTGTAATGGATCGAATGTGGATGATAAGTTGTCTTCTACGGATTCATCCTTTAACCGGAAATTTTATAATTTTTTATTATTAAGTATATATATTATACGTCACCGTCCATTTATTTAAGATGTACAAATTTAAGTAATTAATTTATTATTTTATTTTACCATTTCTTTTCTAAATGAATATGTAGAAATGCTAAAGAAATTATGCATTTTATCTCTCTTAAGTATGACTTACCTTATGCATTTTAATTCATCTAAAATCTAATACATAGTTTAAACTTCCTTCGTCAGAAAATTCTACTAATTTTGTTATGAAAGAAACATTGTTTACGTATTATTTTGAAGTTTCAGCATTTGATTACGTTTTGTATTTGTTGTAAATAAAATATTCTGATCTATTTGAACGTTTTATTATATTTAACGGAAAAAAAAAATTGTCATCCATTGAACATCCATTATATGCGATTCATCCGATTTATATCTGATGCATTGCCAACCTTAATTGTAACACATTACAAACCAGCTTTAGGCCCATTTGAAGCCCCATACTAATGGAAAGCCCATCTAGATTCGAAAACATATTTTGAAGATTATATATTATGTGGACCAACAGGCAATCACGAACTGATGCACACAATTGCACATGCACTGACCGGTTCAATCCAACGAGATATCAAACTGTCACCCGCTCACTGTTGTCACGGATGGCAACATGCTTTTTTACTCCAAATAAAAACACAAAAATCTTTAATAATATGAGTGGATTATTATGTGGTATTACTATTGATTATCTGTCAATCTCAGCGCGAATATCTTTGTCACCTTAAACAGATGATCTTCTTTATATCTCTTCTCTTCTGTTTATATATATATAAAAGAAAACTTAAATTATGTAATCATTCTAAAAATGGATAACTTAAAATTAATCTTGACCATTAATTGTATAAGGGTAATTAATGATGACCATTGATTTTATTTTTCAATCTTGACTACCTAAATAGCATAATGGGTCATATAAAAAAGACACCATTACCCTTCAAGTTCAACAATAATTACTCATTATTAACATTAGTAGTATAAGTTAATTAAATGGAAAAATTATTTTTTTATCTCACGAATATGGTTCATGTAATTTAATTGTTCCCCAATGCATTTTAATTAAAGTCGTTAGTAATTATTTTGCAATCGTATAATTAAATTAAATTATTTAATTAAATTGTCTTTTCAATTTTTAAATCCAAATACAATCTCTCTTATATATTAAAAGAGGGACTGATTATGTAATCACTTATGTATTAGTTTTGCCAAATTATAACTAAACTTCCATTTGATTAGCCAATATATCATTAGGTTTATTATTTAATTACATGATTACCCTCTAACATAAAAAAGGCCGGCCTCTCCAATTTACGGATCAAAATTGAAATTTGAATTCAAATTATCCTGTATCATCTAAATCATCCTGGGAAAATTCATAGCGACCTAATTTTTTAATTCCAAATCTGCTAAAATCATGTATGTGTCATCTTCATCTACTTCTAATTCTTTTCCGATATACAAACCCTAGAGTGTTGCCGGAGATCAAAGTAACGGAGAAAAAATGGATCATGCCGCCGATGCTTTCCGTACGGATTTAATGACGATAACTCGCTTTGTGCTGAATGAGCAGTCAAAACATCCGGAATCACGTGATGATTTCAGTATTTTGCTCAGTCACATTGTTCTTGGATGCAAATTTGTTTGTGCTGCTGTTAATAAGGTCATTTTTCATTTTCCTCTGTTTTGATCAATTATGTTTTGATTTATATCTATATCGGATTGATCTTTTAGTCGTTATTTCTAGGTTTTTATAGCTAAAATATATGAATTTTTATAATGTATATGATCTTATTCACGCACACACACTCCTGTTTACTGAATTGTTGAAACTCTATACAATCAGAACGGCTTTCACACGATTAGGGATTTAGGACTAAAATTGTAAATACGTACTGAGAGGATTTCTATTGATTAATTTATAACACTTAGTTAAAGTTAGTATGATAAATTATAGTAATAATCTTGCTGATTGCAAAATATATATATGCTAATTCACTGAGAACTAATAAAGTTTCTAATAGTGTAAACTTTGTTTGAGCAGGCAGGTTTGGCAAAACTTATTGACTCCCTACTTACTTGATGTACTCATTGAAAAATACATTCGTTTTCAGCTTGTGTTAAGCACTGGATCTGGTGTGAATGGTTTTACTCTTGATCCATCCCTTGGGAGTTTATACTCACCCACCCAGACATTAAGGGTAAGCCCTTTTCTAATGTATTTCTCTTTGTAAAACAAGACTTCATATGACCTACTTGTTACATATAAAATTTTCTCAGATCATCATTTTTTCTAACAAATTAGACTTAGGGATCGTTATGTAATTTCAAATTTATCTCAACCATCAAGTGATTTACAGTGAGCTGTTGCCTATTTCTCGAATATTGGTGATTTCGACTTTAAATAGTCAGAAGAATAAAATCATAATCAAGTTAATTGCACTTTTAACTTAAACTATGTTTCAATTCGAAAACTAAATATTTGATGTGATAGAGATGTATTTTCTGTAACTCCTTATCATAACTAAGACTGCACATGTATTTGGATTTTTGTCTATCGCACTTACATCTCATTGTCTACATTGATATTTTGAGTTCATTTTTACATGGTGTACCATCATATATGTTTACTTTCTTAACTTTTTCGTATTCAGATCCCAAAGAAAGGAAAGATTTATTCAGTTAATGAAGGAAATGCTAAGAACTGGGATGGTCCTACTGCAAAGTATGCCGATTATTTCCTGTCCCTTTTGCATTCGTGTCTTTATGATGCGTTTTACAAATTTAATAACTTTCAGGTTTGTGGAAAAATGCAAGTTCCCCACAGATGGTTCATCTGCAAAATCTCTAAGATATATCGGAAGGTATTTGTATTCTTTGTTTTTTTGGGGCAAAACGTAATAAATACCAAAATTGTTTATTTTGGCTTACTTTGACTGGAAACCTGTAAAAAGGCTGACGTGGCTGAACGGTTTTAATAAAAAAAAAATTGAACATCTGATCGTTTTGGCAAGAGTTTTGAAATTATTAATGAAATGAACATGTGGGGTCAATTCTTGCTATTGGCCCAACTTTCAACGTGTATTTTAACCTGGCATAATGAATTTCTTTAAAACACAATATTAATAATGTTACCATTCTGATACTAAGCCCCTCATTGTAAAACTTTGTTGGTCAAGATTATGAAGCTCAAGTATGATCATCGTTTTTCGGTTACGTGTTTGAACTTTCGATAATAGGATTGAAGAACTGGTATCTTGTGAGTATCCTCTTACCTAAAACAAACGTTTATGACTAGAGGTGGCAAGATGGAAGCTACAAACCTGCTTGGTAACGGGCCAAAAAGTGTTTTAGTTATGATACTCGTCAATTTTGTTAACCGGTCTAAATGGACCAGGTCGGGTTGGGTTGACTTGCCAAAAGTTTGTTGTATATTGTGTGTGTGTGTGTGTGTGCATGATGTTGCGTTAGTTAGATTACCATAACAAGATTTTTATAATCAAAATCTTTGTAGGAGGTTGTATGCACAATGTAGACTTTTGGTGATTTCACACCCATTTGACAAGTATTATATATGTAAAACATGACCCACTTCAATCCACTGATACGTAAATGGGTAGAAAAGTTGTTACCATAATCTATGTCATCTGTTTACTCAGTCAAACTAATATGTCCATCAGTATTGGCAAAATGGGCATTAGAAAAAATTGAATAGCACAAGGACAATTCACTGGTAACAATTGAATATTTGGTTAGTTGATGTAAATTTATACTTAGAAATAAGTTAATTACTTTTTGCTATTCATGAAAATAGGATTTTTGTTTCCCTGGTATCATAAATTTCTGCACGGACACTCTGAAAATGATAAATATCTGTAGGGATATTAAAGGGTTAGCTCATGTTTTTGTTATATGGTTGGAATTATTAATGCTTATTGTATTTTTATGGTTCTGTGACTTCATACATGTGCTAATTGTCATTATAACATGGTTTATATCAGGTGTGATAAGAAACAACTGGAAGAATCATTGTGTGATTTGTATTCATGTTTAGATGCCCTTTTACAATTAGATGCAAACTGCAGGTAAGCTGATTATTATCTCAAACAATTGCCTTCCTTTGAGGAAGTCTGAAATTGAGTACTATGCTATGCTCGCCAAAGTTGGAGTTCATCATTACAACAGAAGTATGTCACTTTTTGCTATTAGTCTTTATTTATACTTTTGTCATTTATAGTTGTGTTCCAGAGGATGAATGTATATAACATTTTACAAATAGAATGCAATTTATGAAACACTAAGTGTGTACATGGTAATCACTTATGTAGCACTTGCAAAATCAATTGACTCGACTTTTAGACAAGTAAGGAGATCAAAACTAAAGGTGGCAACTTCAACCCATTTTCTATCTCTAACTAACTAAAAATTATATTAAAAGAAAATGGGTCAACTTGGCCAAATGGGTTAAATTTTCAAGTGTGTAATATCATGCATACTACCCTCCTAATCTCTTTTTTTACTTTTTAAAACTTATTAACTAAATCGAAATTTTTTTTTTGCAGTAGCTTAATAAACTAATGTGCAGTTATTTATAAGTTTCTCTTTCTATCACTAGACTGTAAATTCTACCACCCCTTTTGGATGGTGCAGTTGACCTGAGACAGGGACTGTATATGGATGGTGATGAATCTGTTATGCATATGTTTCGAGTTATCCCAAAAAGGTACTCTTCATATATATAATGCTCTCTGATTCAGCTGCTTATTATTTTCGAAAAGCATCTAACTGGATTGTGGAAGATTCTTGTCCTTACTATATGTTGAAGGTATTTCATTTAAGACTGTATGATGACATCTAATGTTTTGACTCTAATGGGGTAAGCTAAATAAAAATAATTGAAGAAGTAAGCTAAATGTTGTGATTTAAAAATAAATCAGTTTAATGGAATGAATAGGGAAGTTATCTAAATACTGACTGCATAAAAAACTTTTATATCGTTTTATGCGAAGGTTAAGTTATTGTAAGTAAAATATATAGCACGATATTAATCCATCTCATTCAAAAGAATGGATAAAGAAGTTTTTGCATGTTTGCCCAATCTGAAACGGTTTCCATCATCACGGTTATCATTCGTATTAGACACTATAGGGTGTAAATCATATTGAGGTACTGTGAAATACTCTTTTACTTTATATTAGAAAAGCTTCACTTTAGATGGTAATAGTTATGCATAGTTATAATGCTGTTACAGATGCTAGATTATGTGAAATGTAGCCAATAGATTTTGTTACAGCTTCACTTTCGATGGACTATTTTTCTTTTTACTGATACTACATAACACTTATGGTAACTGATCATATATGTTAGTATTCAGATTGCATTTAGGAGTAAGGTCTACCCTTTATCTCATATCATATTACAGAACAGACTTGGTCAGGGTTGTTAATTGGAAAGGGTTTGGTTTTGTGGTTCTCGTGTAGATGTTTAGTAAAAGAAAATGAAATTCAATTTCATGCTTTGCTTGATATTATTTTTATATTTTTTTTTATCCAAATATAACCAGTAGTACGTCAACTAATAATTTAATATGTTGGTCAAACATGTTTTTAAGACTTCAGGCAAAAAATGTTTGGGAATCCGACCTGACCCATTTCGACACGTACCCATTTCTTAAGTCAATGGTGACTTAGTGTTAGATAAAGAAATTGGTTTCGGTTGTGATCAATATCTTAATCCTTTTTTCCATATTAAATTTTAGGTGAGAACGTATCACCTATTGAGGTGGATGCGGTTCTCTTATCGCACCTTGATGTGGCCAAGCCGTATATTTCAGTGTGCGTGACGACGAATATGGCAAAGAGGTATTAAACACTATATTTTAATAACCTTTATTCGTTATACTGAATTTGATATTGCCAGATAAAAATGAACTTTAGATGTAAATGACTGGAATATTTAGATAATATGTAGTTGTGATCAAAGGCTATGTAGTTGTAAATGACTGGAATATTTAGATAATATGTATTTTCAAATTTATAACTAAGCCTCATTTGATTGCCCAATAAATCACTAGATAATATGTAGTTGTATTCTATGTAGCTGTTGTAAGGAAACCAATTGCGGGAAAAAGTACACTTTTAAATCAAATGACCGGCCAAAAGCTGTCAATTGTGACTGAAATTCTGCCCCAGAATCAGGTTTTATTTTACATGTGTTCATGTTCTGACAGCAATACATACACTTTTTATGACTGGAATCTTGTATAGTTTTTGTCTTCAAGTTTGTAGCCTTTGCCGTGCCCATGATATTTGATGATACATCTCATGTTATTAACAAGAGAATGCATAAGTTGGATTCAATGATGATGAAAAATGTCTGTAGTGATGCAATTAATGTAGACTCCATATTGGTGGTTGTGGATGCTTGCAAGACGCCCCAAGATGTAATGCCAGTTCCTTAATAAAATTTTGTGTATGCAATAACTTTTCACCTCATTTGGTTAACATTTGTGTTGTTTTAGATTGATGATATGCTACAAGAAGGTGTAGGATAACTTAAAGGTCAGGTGCGTGTTATGCTGATTTTGAATAAGAGAGATATCGTGACAAAGAAACTATTGGTAAGATTAAAATGAAATATCAGATTGATGATGTAGATGAGGTCTTACCCGTGAGTGCAATGTATGGTCATGGAGTTGCGATGTTAAGGATTGGATGCTATCTAAACATCCAATTGAATCATTATATTAAAAAGGCAAGCTTAACGCCTTGGTGAGATTATATTTTTGTGTTTTGTAATTGATTTGGTGATTTGCTTTGATAAATGTTGCGAGGACATTTAATAAGTGAGTTGATCTCTTAACATTTAACAGTAGTTTGATTTACTATTGTTTTTACCACTTCTTGAGTATTAGTCTTAGTCTTGATATACCTCATTAGATTTTACTATAGGGACATTCTGATTATCAAAAGCTCATAAAGTTGTCTTGGGCCCATTAAGCATAACTCATAAGATACATGATGCTTTATAAAGGCATGCTTCAATTCGAGCAGGTACAGAGCCTAAGGCCTGCATTTTAAGAAGTTAACTCTGACTGAAGTATCTACTTCACCCAAAGTTGGATCACTTAGTTGTAACATTCGATGTTTACATTTGTTTACTACTTCACTTTTACATTCTAATATTGTTTGTTTGCTTGCAAGTTCGTCGAGACAAGAGTCTTGTCTGCTCACGATAAAGAAAGAAATAAGGTACAATATACGGTCAAGCTAATCTGTCGAGTGACCAAGTGGGTTTAAATTTTGCCAGAAAAAGTATGTAACCGGTCTGTAAGGGTAGCACATTTCTACAATAAATTTATGAGTTGTCAATTTATTTGATTTATACTTGTGGATTCAAGTAAAGTAATTTGTTTCTTCTAGCTGTGAGTAATGTTCATGAATTTATTTATTTGCGTTTTTTTAGATAAAATGTCTAAAATGTGGCAACTGACAATGGAGAAGATATTAAGCTAAAGCTACACAGAGGTGGCTGGATACATCCAAGATTTTTATAAATGAACTTCATGAATATAAGCATGGAATGGTAAACCTCCTTTATCCAGTAGGAGTGTATACAAATAAAAAGACTTTATCTATAATATGATTAAGTCTTTCTTTATTTAATGGATATGAAAAGTGATGATTGGTACGCGTTAAAAAGCCGAAGTATAGTGTGGTTTTGTTTGATTTAGCTTATAAAAGTCTCAAGTTATTGTTCATTACATAGTCGTCAATTGAAAACAGAAACCATATTTAGTTTCGGTATGTGGTAGCCCACGAATTCACGGGTTATAATCTAACTTCGTTATATTTGATAAACTGAAAACCCACATATCAATAGATACACAACTTTTGTATTATTTTAAATCTAATATAACTTTTGTATTAGAAAGTATGCTAATAGCCCGCAAAGTTGCGGGTTATGATCTAGTTCTAATGTTAATTTATACTTAAAAGTGTTTTTAGTATAACCGGTTATGTTATCACCAGCTTTCAAACCCGTGTATACATACGGGCAGTTAATTTTATATTTATTTTTTGTATGTATACAAAAAATGTATATTTAGATTCGAACATTTTATGTTAGTTTGATTTTTACAACGGAGCTTGAGATTAAACTATTTGTACTTGAGTGTACATATTAAGCAATCTAATCGGTGATCGTATATCGATTCCAAATAATATATTTGGTTCTTTAGTTGACATGAAGGAATCCGATAGAAAAACGGTTGACAAAAAGAAGAAAAAAATAGTGTCTTTTTTTATTATATTAACATATGAGAATTTTCTACTTAAATAATAGTTAAGAGTTGACAATTAATTAAATAATAATATATTTACTTTAAACTTATGTCAAAACTATATATAGTCAAATTATTCGAATTATGCATCCTAGAATTCGTTAATGACTATTATTTAAATTCTTTTTTGTTAAAATTGATACATTTGCCTGGTGTTAATTTTACATTTAAGTAAAACCAAAGGATTTTATTGATTAGCTAACAGTTTATTTAACTGATGATATCATAAAGGTGATTCCTATATTATATTTAAGATTTAAGATAATTAATTAATGTATATAAAGAAAAACATATCTCATATTTACATGTATAAATATGTAGCCAATTTCAAATCCAATACTGATTTCAATTTTAATACGACACTAATACTATGAACATCAAATATGAAGGAAAACATAATAAGGTTATAAATATTAAGTTATCCGTATTTCCAGTTCCTTATAAATAAGTTAATATTATTAAAATGATATTTCCATTTTCAAGTTATATGTAGTAAGTACTTAATTTAGATGCTTACCATTATTACATGTTAACATTATATTATAATAAATATGATAATTGATAATGATTAATATTATTACATGCTAACTTTGTATTATAATAAAATCGATAATGATTACTATTAGAAAACATCCAATATACACAGTTACATACATGAATATTTGTGTATGCTTTTAATGAGTGGTGGAAACCACTTGCTAATTATGAAATTTCATATTGTGATAATCTCAAGTATCTAACCAACTTTTCGGTGCTCGATTGCATGTCAACTATGTAATAGCAGCGATAACCGAATTCAGATCTCTTGAGAGTCCCGGAATCACTATCAGTTAGTGATTTGGAATCGCAAAGTGTAAAGTTTAATTGTAGGAAGGGGGGGGGGGGGGGGTTGAATACAATTTAAAACTATTTCAGATTTTAACTTAGTTAATTAGTTAGTTTTAAATTGTTTAACAGAAACAGAGTATAAACGATAGTAACAGAGTATTCTAAGATATGACAATATCAAAGTGAAGAAGTAATAGTAGCTTTTAAGGTGAATTGTATTGATCATAAAATTCACAAGTGTTGAATGCGGAATGGATTAACCAAAGTTAATCCAATTCAAACACTTAGCTAATCTATTACAAATTGAGAAGAACAGCAGTGGACAAAAACGCTGACTTTTCTCTCGCTGGATCGACAATACGTACTCTGAAAAACTGATCACTAACACACAAGTGATAAGTACGATTGAACGACTAGCCTCTACAGTACAAAACACCGAACTATTTATACTACAAGAGTTCCTAAAATATCTCCTATAAAATAGGATCTTGGAATGACACGTGTCGCTGCTTGATTGGATTGATCTCTGATGAACCGACATTCTGCGGGTCCCAATTCTGTTACCGCAAATATCTCGTTACCTTAAAACCAATCATTTGCTGCCACGTAATCTTTCGGACATACTTCAAGTTAGAACACTCTTGCTGATGTATAGATAAGTACAGTACTTTCTGTACTTGATGATTGAGAGGCTTTATTGAATAGTCCCTGAAGATGCAGTAATCCTCCTTACTCACTGCGAGCTAACATGCTCTTGTAGAATGACTTGAACTAGAGATCTTCAGTGACTAGTTGTTATTCTGGCAGTGACTTTTGCCTTTATTGATTTGAAGATGTAGAGCTATCGCTGCCAAGATCAGCGATACACAAAGTTGAGCTTTAATCTTCCTCAGAATATCAATTCCTTGAGAGTAGAATGAATGACGATCAGCGAAACCAATCTTCAGTAACAGCAGCTTTGATACAATTCATTTCTTCATCGAGTAGTGTTAAGTTGAGTTGGTTAGCGACCAGCGACTCAACATGGTCAGCGACCAGTGACTCAACAATCTCCCCCTAAATGATTGTGATCGTAGCTCCCTAGACAAACTTGTTGCTGAAAAATTTTATAGTCAGTGTTTAAGAATTTAAACATTCAGTGACTTACACTTTGATCCATTCATTTATCTTTTTGGATTCTTTTGACATAATCCGAGTTTTGCACTTTGGTTTTCTCAAAAGAACAGATATTATTGAACTGCAAAATATAAAGTACAGATAGTTTTTCAGTTACAATACATCTAATCTATTACAGGTTTTAAACCTACTATCTTCAGCGATTAGATAAATAGCAGAGATTCCTACTATCTTCAGCGATCAGATAGAACAGTGATTCTTGGTATATCAAACCTACTATCTTCAGCATGACACCCTCTCACGAAGCTTTAACCGACTGAAAATCAATGAAAATGAACCTTCAGATACTTGATCAGGATAGAGAAAGATTCATTGCTAAGCTTCAGATACTGATCCGGATAGAGAAGGATTCATTGCTAAGCTGAAGTGGCACAAATATTGAATAAAATCGCCAAGAAAATTGTAACTCAAATACAGGGAATATGTAAGTTTTGTGATAGAAGCCGCAAAGATGATTCCCAAGTATCAGCAACTTTAATAGCAGCGATTTTTCATATGAGCATAAGCAACATTGGTTTTTGCATTTATTTGTACATTTTCTCCCCCTTGATAACAGCACGAAGTAGATCAGCATTTCTCTGGTAGCATCAGCAACAGTTGAATATTTCTCCCCCTTGATGATAGCAAGAAATGCTACAGCAAATGTTTGATCTTTTTGTAGCAAGTGAGTGGTTTTCTCGTCATCATCAGCTTGTGTTTTAGCTGATGGATCATCGAAAACAGAGGGAACAACCTGTATCTCTCCCTGTGACTGGAGAGAGATATTGACAGCTGGTGCAGTGATAGATGAGATTTGGCCCGGGTCTGTAGCCAGTGATGTGATATCAGCAATGAGTGTGTTATCACCCACTGATACCACTTGCCCTTTTGATGAAGTGTCATCCTTTTGTGAGAATGACAAGTGGCTGATGGTTAGACTCGATATGAGGGTGTGGGATGCACCTAAATCACTGCTAACAATAGTTTGAGCTATTTTAGCTGTCTGCAGTTGTCCCTTTTTAGAATCACTGGACTTTCGGGAGTCCAATGAAGCAGTTGAAGGCTTGGGGTCAGCAAGGGTGCCCGCAGGGACTGAACGTTCAGCCTCCGTTTCACCCTTGGCATCCTTGGATTTCTTCATTTTGCTATGTTCCTGATCCGTTAATGTCAGGAACCCTAATTTGGATATTTTCTTGGGAGAGGATGGTGATTTCTTGATTGGTGGTTGACTAATGATAGTCACTGGGGGTGTTGTCAGTGACGTAGTCGTTTTGGTTGTAGGAACGGACGGATGTACATCAGTTTCAGACTGGATTACAAGTAATCCCTGTTTTCTCATGAGAGTATTAAAAAATATGATCACTGTTTTTGAATAAAAATTTTGAGAGCACATCAGGTTTGATTTTAAAGATTTGGATAACAATTTAACCCT
This sequence comes from Helichrysum umbraculigerum, assembly GCA_949592205.1. NCBI lineage: Eukaryota > Viridiplantae > Streptophyta > Magnoliopsida > Asterales > Asteraceae > Helichrysum > Helichrysum umbraculigerum. Next base: position 124,942,303 of record CATIUR010000002.1, read on the forward strand.
GTTTACTTTAGTGATCAGTATCTTCACATACTCTGTTTTTGGGATGGAAAAATGTTTTAGTGAATAAAATTATTTTTTGAAATTGTAATGACAAAATCCTTACCAACTGAAGAAGTTTGAGGAAATTGATTTCGTCGTTACAGAAAGCAAAAAGATTTTGTATGGTGTTTATTTTGAAAGGTTTTTATGAAAATCAATAGGACGTTTGGATTGAGATGAGTTTAAGTGGCTTGATTTATAGAGGCCCTCTTGATTATCATGTGGATAAAAATGGGTTAACGTGGTTGATGGTGGTGGTGAGTAGAGGTGGTATAGAGGTGATGATTAATGGTGGTAAGTGGTATAGGGGTGATGATTATGAAAACTGGTGGTATTAATGGTGATGGGAGAGGTGTGCCGGAAAAATACACTGACTTAAGAAAGAGAGTGTCAGATAATATGACTTTTCCGTTACACCACAACCCATAAATGATTTTTGTAAACTTAGTAGCACCATTAAGTGATATCTTCAGAGAGAAAAAGTTACTGAAGATATCTAATCAATTTCTTGATTTACCACCCAGAAGAAATATAACAATAATAAGATAATAAATTTAATTGTTTATCTTGCTGTGACTAGATCTCGCTGACTTAATCACAACTTAGAATACTGATTGAGTCATTGTGAAATAGTTACAGTTTTGATATAAATTTAACTTATTAACTCACTATTGTTATATTGAAAGTTTTTCTTTTCTATATTTTTTTTTATTAAGAGGAACATGAATATAGATTATGTCTTATGTTAAATGTATAACATATTTCTATATTACACCTCACTGATCTAGTTACAACTTAGAATACTAACTAGATTAGTTAGAGATATCATAGAGCAATGCTACAAACCTATCATTGAGACATAAGAAAATATTCATGAGTCTTTGTAAGAATATAACGTTAGAAGATCACAGTAAGCTGGGTATTTATCTTGCTGATTAGTTCAGTAAGGATTGAAACATCAGTGTGTATGGTCAACTAAAATTATACTTTACAAAGACAAATTATTTAAAGCATTTTTAAATTTAAACGACAATAAATAAATAAACTCAAAGAGTTCATTTTCTCATTGAAGTTTAACATACCAAACTCGCTGATAAGAAAATTAAATCTTTTCTCATCCAGAGGTTTTGTAAACAAATCAGCGAGTTGGTAATCAGTTGGAATGAAATGAAGTTCAATATCACCTTTCATCACATGGTCCCTGATGAAATGATATCGTACATCAATGTGCTTTGTCCTTGAGTGCATCACTGGATTGTTTGCAATGGCTATGGCACTTTGACTATCACAATAGATTGGAATTTATTTGAAGTCAAATCCATAGTCAGCGAGCTGATTTCTCATCCAGAGAATTTGAGCAGTGCAGGCACTGGCAGCAACATATTCAGCTTCAGCAGTTGAAGTTGAGACTGGGTTTTGTTTCTTGCTGGACCATCTTACTAGCTTTTCTCCAAGAAATTGACAGCTACCAGATGTACTTTTTCTATCCAGTTTGCATCCAGCATGATCAGAATCAGAATATCCTTTCAGGGAGAAATCTGAACCAGATGGGTACCAGAGACCAAGATTTGGTGTACCCTTCAGATATCTGAATATCCTTTTGACAGCGAGCAAATGTGATTCCTTTGGATCAGCTTGATACCTAGCATAGAGACATGTAGCAAACATAATGTCTGGTCTACTTGCAGTTAGATACAACAGTGACCCAATCATACCTCTGTAAGCAGTGATGTTTACAGATTTACCATCAGGATCAGCATGTAGTTTTACTGCAGGTGACATGGGTGTAGCAAGGGTTGAGCAATTAGTAAATTCAAATTTCTTTATCAAATCTTTAACATATTTTCCTTGACTTATAAAAATTTCAGTTTTGGTTTGTTTTATTTGGAGACCAAGGAAAAATGTTAATTCACCCATCATGCTCATCTCATAACTTTTGGTCATGAGATCAGAGAATTCCTTACACATGTCACTGTTAGTAGACCCAAAAATGATATCATCAACATAGATTTGGACTAATATGACATCTCTCTTATCTCTTTTGATAAACAATGTGCTGTCAATTTTACCTCTGACGTAGCCACATTTTATCAGGTAGACAAAGAGAGTGTCATACCACGCTCTAGGAGCTTGTTTTAGTCCATACAGGGCTTTATCAAGTTTGTAAACATAACCAGGATGTTTTGGATCGATGAATCCAGGTGGTTGCTTGACATACACTTCTTCCTGCAGCTTGCCATTCAGAAAGGCACTTTTCACATCCATTTGATATACTTTAAACTTCTTATGAGCTGCATAAGCTAGAAATAGCCTGATTGCTTCAAGCCTAGCCACTGGTGCAAAGGTTTCATCATAGTCAATGCCTTCTTGCTGACAGTAACCTTGTGCAACCAGTCTAGCCTTGTTTCTTGTTACCACACCATCAGCATCCATCTTATTTCTGAACACCCATCGTGTTCCAATCCCTGATTTACCAACAGGTGGAGGTACAAGCTTCCAAACTTTATTTCTTTCAAACTGAGATAGCTCTTCTTGTATGGCAGCTATCCAGTGATGATCAGTGAGTGCTTCATCAACCTTCTTTGGTTCCATCAATGACACAAAACTTACAAACAAACAAAAGTTAGCAGTTGCTGATCTTGTCTGAACCCTGGATTGTGGATTACCAATAATCAATTGATTATCAATATGTTTTGTCCACTTAGTCATTCGCTGAGGTTCAGCAGTGACTGTCTTATCTGGTGGAGGTTCATGTGTCAGATCAGCATCAGAGACATGAGTATTGTTGTTATGAGAGTTTTGGTTTGGACATTGAGTTGATAATGATGGGACATCAGTAGGTAAAGATGATGTTTCTGAATTATTCTCAGCTAAAGTAGAGCTAGAATTGATTTCAGGAATACTATCTTCTCCTTCAGAGTCTGATGAGAAATTTTCATATTTCTTTTCATTTGATTTTCTTTCATTTGATGAATCACCATCCATTTTGTTAAAAACAAGATTTTCATACTCTTTAGGATCAGTGAGTAACTCATCATATGATTCATCAAAAGTAACATCCATTGATTCCTCAATACATTCTCTTCTTTTATTGTAAACTCTGAAAGCTTTAGAGATAATTGAGTAACCAACAAATATTCCTTCATCAGCTTTTGGATCAAACTTTCCTAAGTGATCTCTTTTGTTTAAAATGTAGCAAGTGCTACCAAAAACATGGAGAAAACTTATGTCGGGTTTTCTCCCCCTTAACAGCTCATATGCTGTCTTATTATGTCGTTTGACAATCAGTGACCTATTATGAGTATAGCAGGCAGTACTCACTACTTCGGCCCAAAAATAGGTCTTAAGACCAGCATCAATGAGCATTGACCTGACAGATTCAATTAAGGTTCTATTTCTCCTTTCTGCCACCCCATTTTGTTGGGGTGTTCTTGGAGCTGAAAAATTTTGAGAAATGCCTTTTGAATCACATGAAGTTTCCAGGTCAATATTTCATAATTCAGTGCCATTATCACTTCTTAAATGTTTTACCGTGACATCATTCAGATTTTTCATTTTCTTGACAAAGGATATGATTTCGCTGGCAGCTTCACTTTTAGCTTTGAGAAAAAATACCCAAGTGTATCTGGAATATTCATCCACGATTACCAAGCAGTATCTCTTTCCACCAAGACTTAAGGTACTCACTAGTCCAAATAGATCCATATGAAGTAGATAGAAACATTCAGTTACTGATGATGTTTGTTTACTTTTGAAGGAAGAACTGTGATGTTTTCCTTTCTCACATGCTGAACAAAGCTTGTCTTTGTTGTAAGACAATTTTGGAAGTCCAGTGACTAAACCATGTTTTCTTAACTTGTTGATAGCTTTTAGGTTCAGATGAGAAAGTCGCTTATGCCATAACCATTTTTCTTCTGAAACAGTTCTGGAATAAAAACACGTCCCTGACTGAGCTGAGTCCATATTGACTACATAAGTATTGCCCTTTCTGTTAGCAGCAAGCACAACACTTCCTTTTTTGTTGTAAACAACACCAGCTTCATGATCAAACAGCACTTTGTTCTTTGAGTCACAAAATTGACTGATGCTCAACAAATTGTGCTTCAGACCCTCTACATATGCTACTCGCTTGAACATTACATTACCATTGGTTAAGACTCCATACCCTCTAGTGTAACACCCCCAAATTTGATGATTTGCGGAAGCTTGTTTTGGGTGTTACTAATCAATAACAAAGCACAAAGATAAATAGCAAACGACTCTATATGCGTCGTTTTAACAAAATATATTGATAATTGAAATGTTTACAACATTTAAAGATTTACATAGCTCGAGTTAATTAAAATGAGATTTCAGTACATAAGTACTTGTACAAAATATACTAATGCAAGAAAATCTCAATCGTCTGTATGCTGACTCGAGCTAAATCCTGAAGCAGAAACATCCTACTGCTGGGTACCTGCGATATATGCTAAAAGGTCAGCTATAAAGCTGGTGAGCTCACAGGTTTAAAATCAAGTAATATCGTATGAACCGCAAGATTTAAATAATGAATTGCATCCAGCAATTTAATAATGAATTGCATCCAGCAATTAAATAATGAATTGCATCCAGCAATTAAATGATAATCATCGTGTATACAACCATGAGCACATAGTTGAGCTTAACTCGAGGGCCGGGTCCCCTATAGAGAATTCCGGGCGAGGTGCCTCCACGAATGCCTAATCAACATTCGTCTTCCCAAATATTAGTACGTCCGTTTACCCGGTTAGTGCTTGCTAACCCGGACGAGGAGGGTCAATCCTATATGGTACCATATACTAATATTCACGCTACAACGTATTAACAACTATGCTGACGGAGGACTTTAAAATGATTAGTTTCGAAAAACTCATGTAGTATATGAAAAGTGGGTACTTGCGTTCACATGTTAAAAGTTGAGCAGTATATCACACCCCTGAGTAAAACAGTAAAAAGAAGGGCTATGAGACTCACCTGAGTCTGAGAACGTTTAAACAAACGTAAGTTGATTAGCGAATAATGAAGTCCAACGACTTGTAACCTGAGGGTGTCCACGACACGCGATGGTTATAATCATGATTGGGTATCTCAAAAGATCACCCTTGTAGTTGTTACACAACTATATATATGTCCAAATTACTACGATTTGGTTGATTTGTTAAGTGTTTGAAAACATGTACGGCCCGTTGGTGACGGATTTGTAATAATAATCTCAACTATTATTATTGTGATTTCGTGGCGTTTTACTTTGAAAATTGTGTTTCGATTGTGTTTTAGAAGCTGTTACGGAATCTAAGTACGGGGGTCCGGGGGCAGCGCCCCTGGTAGCGGGGTCCAAGGGGCGGCAGCCCCTGGCGGGGTCCAAGGGGCAGCGCCCCTGGCTGGGGTCGAGCTGCCAGGTCAGCTTGGAAAATTTTTATTTCTACTATATTGCTTTGACGAAAAACGCATCTGGATCCGAATTTGGGTAAAATCAGGTGTTAAAATTTTAGGTCTCGACACTTAGTAAAAATTCCGAGTTTTCTGTGTTTTGCGACACAATATGCGACACAAAAGTTTGTCATGCGACACAAGGGTTGTGTCGCATAGGAATGCGACACAATGTCTATACGACACAAGGGTTGTGTCGCATAGATACGAGATGCTGATTCAACAGCGACATAGTGATTGTGTCGTATGGTGTATGCGACATAGTGGTTGTGTCGCAAGACTTGCGACACTAATTATCTGGTACGACACAAGGTACGACACAGGAGGTTTTATACGACACAAGTGGCAAAATACGACACAACATGCGACACAAGGCTTGTGTCGCATGGATGAACATCAGCCCAGAAAGTCCGGCTGTCAAGGTTTTTCCGGCCAAAAATCCGTTTTAAACTCGTTTTCAGGTTATAAAATCGTGTTCTATACATTGTAATGGACATATACAAGTGATAATAACAATCACAAATGAAAAATACGAAGAATCGAGAGATTTCGGGATTTTGTCGGAAACTTACAATTTGCCGAAATGAGAATCCGGAAAGGTAGCGTTGTAGATCGTCGCGAGGTGGTCGTGAATCTCTAAAAATATTTGTGATCCGGTCGCGTTTCGTGGTAGTATTTTGCGATTTAGGTGGATTGGTGGTTTGTTTGTTTTTTTTTTTAGAGAGAAAAGAAGAGAGAGAGATAGAATGAAAGATGAAATGAAGAAAAAGATGGGAGGTGGGGGTTTATCCCCACTTTTCCAGTTTTTCGCCCCGCGTCCCGTGTGGTGTTCGTTTGCTCCGTCATTTAACGTTAAATAATAATTTACATTTTAATTATAAGTTCAAAATACAATTTATTACGCGATGTTTTATTTAAATATTTTACAATTTAATTTATATTGTAGTTATAAAATATAAGTTTGTTTATTTAGTTTGTGCGGTTTAATGTTTTAAATCGTGTAAGTTTGGTTTGTACGATACGAATGAATACGAAATATTATCAAAATAATATTTTTGACATAAAAGCGTTATTTAATAAAGTTGATCACCAACGTCCGTATTAAATTGAATCGAAATACATCCGATTTAAATTGCGTACGATTTAATTAAATCGCATTTTCGTATATATTCAACAATATATATATAATTCGATACATTAATTAGCCTAACCAGGAACTAATTACATGTATTAACATATGATTAGGCACTAATTACTAGTCCTAATTTGGCGGGTGTTACATCTAGTCTTCCCAACCTTGTTATCACCAAATACCACATCAGGACCTCTTTCATCCTGATAGTCACTGAGCAGAGACTTGCATCCTGTCATGTGCCTGGAACATCCGCTGTCCAAGTACCAGATAGTCTCTCTAAGAATACCTTTGTAGATGCTATCAGAATCCCAACCAGATGCTGAACATTTCTGAGCTACTTCCTTGATGTCTTCATGGAATTCAGTGTCATCAGCCATCAAACAATAATCTTTGTCCAAGCAAATCATTGCTTCTTCATCATCGGATGAAGAGGATGAATCAGAGTCGCTGAGTGAACTTTCTTCAGCGACAAACCCTTTTCTCTTCTTCTTCCCTGATTTGGACATAGCCTTCAGCTTTTTGTAATTTTCCTTGTATTTAGGCCTGTAAGCGAACTGAACGTTCGGTGAACTATTCGCGAACCGTTCTGCGGGAAGTTCGTTTATGTTCGTTCGTTTCGTTATGTGAACGAACATGAACAAATTTTTACGTTAGTTTAATTATATGAACGAACATGAACACATGCCTCATTCGTTCATTTACGTTCGTGAACGTTCGATAACATGTTCGTGAACGTTCAGTTAAATGTTCGTTTATTAACTAATAGTTTAATTAAATTAATACATATTTGTAATATGTTATTTTGATAAAGCTAAATATGAAATAGAATATTATTAATATTTTGATATTTTCATTTGATAATATTAAACAGCTAGATATTTTTACCTTATATTTCCATATCACATTTCCCTCCACTCCAAAAACACATCCACTCTCTCCCTCCACTAGTTCCAGATGTGCTGCTCTTTCCCACGATCAGACTAAGCACATGAATTTATCTCCATATTGTGATCGTTTTGTAATGTTGAATATGCATCGCAAAGTTTCAAGTTATATAATATATGTGTAGATGTGTAGATATGTGTGTGTGTGTTTGTTGAGGTTTGTTTAGAGTATTAATGATGAAATACATTAAATTATGTGTTTGTTCGTGTACGTTCGTTTGTGTTCGTGAACAAGCAAATTTTCTTAATGAACGAACATGAACAACAAAATCCGTTCGCCTATCCGTTCATGTTCGTTCGTTTGTTCGTCAAAACCTTAATGAACGAACACGAACAGACTCTATTCGTGTTCGTTCGGTTCGTTTACAGGCCTACTTGTATTTGTTGTACTTGTCATTTCTGAACATTGGCTTTTGTTCAGGGATTGGATTGACTGACTTTGATCTACATTCAGCTGCAAAATGACCAGGTTTGCCACACTTGTAGCATTCACCTTTGGATTGAAAATTATCAGATGATAGAGCACCATCGAATCTTTTTGATCTGGTGTTCCTTCTGAAATTAGCAACCATCATGGCCATGTCTTTTTCAAGCTTCTCTAGACCCTCATCATATTCATACTCTGACTGTTCTTCAGCACCTTCACCTTTTTCACTAGCTATCAGCGACTTTGAGCTTTTCTTAGACACTTTTGACTTCTGTCTCTGATCGATTTCATCAAGCTCAGCTACAAGAGCATTGGATATCTTCAGACTTCCAAGAGTAGCACGAATATGCTCACTCTGATCAGCTTGTTTTTTAGACTGCTCCCAGCTGAGCAAAATACCATAGACCTGAGTTAGATTAAGAATTGAATAATCATTTCTTTGTCTAGTGCATGTAGCAATGGTTCCCCATATTTTCCTTGGCAGCAACTCCAGAAACTTTTCAACAACAAATCGCTGCTCCTTTCCTATACCAGCCTTCTCCATCTTGTTCATCAGCGATTGATATCTGGTATAAGTGGAAGATAGTGACTCGTTGGGCTCTATTGCAAATAGCTCATACTGGCGAGTGAGATTGACTTCCCTGCAGCGAATAATATCAGGAGTTCCAATATATATATTCCTAAGGGTGTCCCACATGTCTTTAGCAGTTCTACAAAGCCTGATAGATTCGAACACTTCATCAGGAAGTGCCATACCTATGTAGATTTTAGCTTGTTTATCCAGTCTAACCAATCGTCTATCCTCATCCGACCATTGTTCCTCTCTTTTGGGCACAACCATTTCTGGTATAGCAGGAGTAGTAGCTGTAGCAATGACAGCAGGAATAATTGTGGTTGGAATGAGGGGACCATTGGTTATTGTATTACAGAGACGGTCATCAATTAGATCTAAAAACATCATCATTCGGGACATCCAAGTTTCAATCCTTGAAGGATCAAAAGCTGGAGGTTTGGTTGTAGAACCATCTCCCTTCTGATAATCAGAGTCTACACAACTGTACTTTACTGATTCCATTGCAGACCTGGTTAATTGAAGTTAAACTAACTCTGCTCTGATACCAATTGAGAGTCCCGGAATCACTATTAGTTAGTGATTTGGAATCGCAAAGTGTAAAGTTTAATTGTAGAAGGGGGGGGGGGGGGTTGAATACAATTTAAAACTATTTCAGATTTTAACTTAGTTAATTAGTTGGTTTTAAATTATTTAACAGAAACGGAGTTTAAACGATAGTAACAGAGTATTCAAATATATGACAATATCAAAGTGAAGAAGTAATAGTAGCTTAAAAGGTGAATTGTATTGATCATAAAATTCACAAGTGTTAAATGCGGAATGGATTAACCAAAGTTAATCCAACTCAAACACTTAGCTAATCTATTACAAATTGAGAAGAACAGCAGTGGACAAATGTGACACCCGTCAAATTAGGACTAGGAATTAGTGCATAATCAAGTTTTAATACATGTAATTAGTTCTGTGTTAGACTAATTTGTGTATCAAGTAATATATATTGTTGAATATATACAAGTATTATGCGATTTGATTTAAATCGTACAAGTTTCAAATCGAATGTAATTCGGTTAAATTAAATACGGACGTTGGTGAACAATTTTATTGACTAATATAATGTTATTTAACAACACTATTATATCCAAAAATATTATTTTGATAATATTTCGCATTCGTATTAAATCGTACAAATAACATACGCGCAATTATTAAGTATTTGGTAAAATACTTCAACAAAATTACTAGGTAATTATTCGTATTTTAAAATATATATTTAAACGTATAAAATAATCGTTTAACGTTTAAACTATCGGGAAAACGAACACCACACGGAGCACGATTGCACGGAGCTTAAAAGTGGAGACCCACACCCCGGTGGACCCCCACCGGATCAGCCAAAAAGGGGGATCCACCTCTTTTTCCCATTCATTCTCACCTTCCACTATCTCTCTCTTCATCTTTTTCTCTCTTCCTTTCTTCTCTAACACCACCACCTCCACCACCATAATCACAAAATAACACCATCAAACGACACCAAATCGCAAGCCCCTTTGGAGAAAAAGATTCACGGCATCACGATCTATCTTCCTATCTTTTTGGATTTTCATTTCGCCACTTTGTAAGTTTTCCGACAAAAGTCGAAACCTCTCGTTTCCACTCATTTTTACATGTTTGTTGTTTATATAAGTTTATAATGTCCATATAAGGGTTGGGTAAAAGATTTGGACCAAACGGAAACCGAAAAACTCGTTTTCGACACAAACTCCGGCCATCAGTCCTTAACGTCGCATTTGGCCCAGACTTTATGCGACGTCAGCTACGACGTCGCAAAACTCATCACGATGTCGCACGGTGAGACATCAGTCTCAACGTCGCCTTAATTGGCCGACGTCGCACATAGCGACACAAGCCCCTACGTCGCAAGAATCAACAATGTCGCATATAGCGACGCCACCCACAACGTCGCATTAAATTGCGAAAGTCGCACATAGCGACGCCATGCTCAACGTCGCAGTCAGGACTTGCAACGTCGTACCCAACGTCGCACAAACCAGAAACTAGAAAACACATATTTTTACTAAGTGTTGAGACCTGGAATTTATCACTTGATTTTACCCAAATTCAAATCCCAGATGCGTTTTTCACCAAAGCAACTTAGTAGAAATAAAAATTTTTTGAGCTGACTTGGCACCTCGACCCCAACCAGGGGCCAGCCCCTTGGACCCCGCCAGGGGTTGCCACCCCTGGAACCCCGCTTACCAGGGGCGCTGCCCCCGGACCCCCGTGACTTAGAGTTTGTAAATACATTTCACACCAAGTGTCAAACTTGTACAACTTCAAAAGCTTATACGACACGACCTTGCAAACAAAATGGAATATACTTTTCAAGTATAACACTTCGCAATCAATGTGATAACATCAATGTTATTATTACAACTAATCACCAACGGGCCGTACACGTTTTCAAATACTCAATTCAATCAACCAAATCTTAGTAATTTGGACAAGTCAATCAACCAAATCGGGGTAATTTGGACAAACAACTACAAAGGTAATCTTTCAAGATTTCTGATCAATTAATAACCATCGCGTGTCATGGACGCCTTCAGGTTGCAAGTCTTCGGACATCAATTCAAGGCTAATCAATTCAAGTTTATTTAGATAAATACTCAAGGCTCAGGTGAGTCTCATGGCCCCTATTTTTCTGCTTTTCAATCAGGGGTGTGATATTACTGCTCGTTTTGTTTTACAAGTTGAACGCAAGTACAAATCAAATCAAATACTACATGAGTTTCAAGCTAATCAATTTAAAGCCCTCCATAGCATAGTCTGGTAATACGTAGTAGCGTGAATGTTAGTATATGATATCATGTAGGATTGACAATCCTCGTCCGGGTTAGCACGCACTAACTGGTCAAACAGAAGTATTAGCATTTGGGAAGACGAGTGTAGATTAGGCACTCGTAGGAGGCATTCAAGTTGGGTTTCCTTAATTGGACCTGACACTCAAGTTAAGCTCAGACTATGTGCTCATGACTGTATAACTTTTATTTTGCTTAATTGCATTTTAAATTCAATTATAAATCTTGCGGTTCATACAAATATATGTTGACATACAACCTGTGAGCTCACCAGCGTTTCGCTGACCCATTTTAGCATGTATCACAGATACACAGCAGTAGGTTGGACTGCCCAAGTAGGAATCATTAGCTCGAGTCAGCATTCATACAATCAGAGATTTCATTGCATTATTATATTTTGCATAAAGTTATTATGTGATGTAATCTCTCAATTATAGAAACTGAGCTAATGTAAACATTATTTTGATGTAAATTTTTATTTTATCAATACAAGTTCAAAACGACGCATATAGTGGTCATTCATTATACCTTGTGTGCTTTGTATATTGATTAGTAACACCCAATTCGTGCTTCCGCTAAACAGTAAATTTGGGGGTGTTACAACAAACACGCTGACTATTCTCTCGCTGGATCGACAATACGTACTCTAGACAAACTGATCACTGACACACAAGTGATAAGTACGATTGAACGACTAGCCTCTACAGTACAAAATACCAAACTATTTATACTACAAGAGTTCCTAAAAAAATATCTCCTATAAAATAGGATCTTGGAATGACACGTGTCGCTGCTTGATTGGCTTGATATCTGATGAACCGACATTCTGCGGGTCTCAATTCTGTTACCGCAAATATCTCGTTACCTTAAAACCAATCATTTGCTGCCACGTAATCTTTCAGACATACTTCAAGTTGGAACACTCTTGCTGATGTATAGATAAGTACAGTACTTTTTGTACTTGATGATTGAGAGGCTTTATTGAATAGTCCCTGAAGATGCAGTAATCCTCCTCACTCACTGAAAGCTAACATGCTCTTGTAGAATGACTTGAACTAGAGATCTTCAGTGACTAGCTGTTATTCTGGCAGTGACTTTTGCCTTTATTGATTTGAAGATGTAGAGCTCTCGCAGTCAAGATCAGCGACACCCAAAGTTGAGCTTTAATCTTCCTCAAAATATCAATTCCTTGAGAGTAGAATGAATGACGATCAGCGAAACCAATCTTCTGCAACAGCAGCTTTGATATAATTCATTTCTTCATCGAGTAGTGTTAAGCTGAGTTGGTTAGCGACCAGCGACTCAACATGGTCAGCGACCAGTGACTCAACATCTCTGTATTTTGTTTATTCTTTTTACTATTTCTATAGAACAATAATATAATTTTATGTATCTTGTCAGTGTAATATATATCATGTATATAATTATTAGGTTGCTGAATGCAGATGCATTAGATGTCCAACCTACACAACTTGCTGAGCTGGCACATGACACTGTTATCAATACTGATTTGAAGTGTATCAATATTGAAAGTCAATAATAATTTTTGGTGTAACTGTTTCAATGAAAATTATATACTATCAGCTTTGTAGGTTTTTATATTTTCTAAATTTTATGACTTTGATATCTTTTAGACATATTAATTATTTCATTTATAATTGCTTCATAAAAAACAAGACATTATATAATATCAATTACTTAATTGATTAGTTAACAGTTTATTCAACGTTGTATAAGCAAAATAATGAACTAGCCCGCGAATTCGCGGGTTATAAACTATAAACTAGTTATATATTAAAAGAAAGTGATAATTAGGTAATCAAACTTAATCTCACCTTTTAAATGATTTAATATATTAAATGTGAACCATTTATCTTAAATTGAAAAATATGACTACCTATATAGTGGAGATGAGGTGATAAAAAGACTAGATTACCCCTACCCTTTTAATAAGCAATTAATTAAAAATCCAATCTTCTTTATAATCAACATTTAATGTTCTCAAATAATTTAGGAAATATTATTTAATTAAGTATTAAATAATGTATTTAAAGCTAGCTTAATGGAAAAAAACTTACTAATTTCACATTCAAGATCATTTATCTACATTCACTTCGTTTTTTATTTTATTTTTTTCATTATCACTATTATTAATTATTAAAGGCATCAGTCTTTAAGTAATGTATAAGGTGTTTACTTTTTGTCAACTTATTTGTTATTATATATTATTATTATTTGACAAACTTATTTGTTGGATGACTTATTTAGAAATATTAATAAATTGATTAAGAGACATATATAACGTTATGCTACAATTTTTTAACTATTTTATAATTAGGCTTTAATTTGTAGTAGAAAAAATAACTACTTCAAAATCAAACTCCATCAGAATTCAATTCTATGACTTTAGTTACGGATGCTCACACCAACGTGCACGTAATCTAATTATATGCAGAGATACACGATGAGAGTCAATTGAATCGGAACAATTAGATTTACCATTTTGGCAACATACGTGATTTATCATATAGTTCATTAGTGATGGCGATTTCGTTTTCAGGTATTGATGTTTTCTTATTATTGATCATAAATTCTTATCTGAAGTAATAATAGGATTAATAAATTTTCTTGATTTGTTTATCTTGATTTTTACATAAAAAGATAAATGTTGATCTTGATTTGTTGGCATAGACATTGCGATTTATGCATCATCTCATGAGAATTGTATGTTGAGATGACACATGATTTATTAGGTATTTTATTTCTCCCACTATGTAGTGAATTTATCTTCAGATTACTTGGATTTAATGATTGATGTGCATATAATTTCAACACTTTAAATTTTATCTTCAACTTACGTAGCTCGACATCCACCGCAAAATCTGAATGAAAGGGGTTTCCTAACAAGAATACAACAAAATGGTGATCTTTAAAATCTCTTTTCCATATGTGAAAGTCATTGCGTTCTAGACGTTTTCTTAGTTCACCGGCCAGACATACGAAACCTACCATTATAAGAATAAGTCAAACATTCTAAGTTGTGCAATACATGCATATAGTATCTATATGCTTGCTATTCCTATGTCGCACATCAACTTGATCATGTTTTACCATTTGTCTTTTTATGTTATCTCTTTAATGTTTAGACTTCAAATCACTATTGTCAATGTTATAAACGTTCTTAATAATGTATATTTAAAGTTACTATTAACAAACAAACATATCTCCTTCAATTCAAAACATTTATCCAATGTCATTCGTGAAAAAGTGTCAAAAAACAAAATTATATAATATAAACCTTCACATTAAAAGCATGAAGCAGCCCGCAAATTTTACGGGTTATAATCTAGTTAATCAATAAAATGCATTAAAATACACTTTTCAAAAATATTGAATGCATTAAAAATCGTAAACGTAACGTGAGTACAGAGAACATCTAGTACAAGTTGATTAACATTCAGTTTTCAACCAGTTGAAATTAACACTTCATTACCTTTTTTCTCAGTCACTTGTCAATACTTTCACACTCAATTATTCTCTCTTCTTAATTCTTCTTTTTTTTTTTACATATTAATTTCTAGGGAAATGCTATTGACAGCCCTAAGGGCTGTCAATAAGTGCATTTATTGAAGCTAAAGTTTTCTTATATAATTAAAATTATAATTAATACACTGAAGTTTTGTAGTTAATTCATTGAAACTTTCCTTTTATATGTGATGTATTAATTATGATTTTTGATAATAAAGGAAAGTTTGAGTTTAATAAATAAGTTTAAGGGTTTTTATTGACAGCCCTTAGGGCTGTCAATAACATTTCCCTAATTACTATTGCTAAACTAAATGAAAATACATTTCACTAGACTTGAAATTCATTGCCTTAATAGTTGAACATAACGTAAGTACATAACATAGCTTAGATTACTAAAAAAACAATATAACGTAGTATTAAATTACTTGAGATGCATATGGTTTGACTAACGAATAAGGTAGTTGCATTGGTTGAATGAATTGGGGAATGGAATTATTTTGAAACAAATTCGTGAGCTATTGAGATTGAAATTGATGTTCAGATGATTATGATTTCTTTTTTGGACAACTTTTTGGATTTTTATTGTGGCCCGTTATAATTAGAAACACGATTTGCTTGACAATCTATTAGAAATATTGGTAGAAAACAAGATGAATGTGAAATCTATTCTATATGCACTCTCACGTCGTGTAATGTCGTATGTATGATAGAGGTGGTGTGGTGATTGACCTCAATGCTAATGGTTATCCCCGAGGTTCAACGAATGAATGATATATATAAAACAACAAGCTTTTTTTTCCTTGCTTTTTAGTTATATTACATCATCATGTTACCTTTTTATTAGAGCTACCTAATTATGTCATATCATAAAATTAACTTTTTAAAAAAAATCTTCATAATTCCTAACACTCTCATCTTAAAAGTTTTCAATATTTTATAATTATATCAAACTACTACATTTTACTTTATGAGGAGTCCTAATTCAATTTTAGGGAAAGGTTATTGTAAGATCAATTATTATCATAGGAATCGTAGGAACGACTTTTTTCACTTTTAAATTCAATGTATGTACATGTTTTGCAAAAAAAGTTATGTTAAAATTATTAAAATTTTATCCTCTTTAATATTAGATTAATTAAAAAAATAAAAGAAAATATATGATACACACATTAGAGTTGTGTATCACAGCCTTTTATTTGTGCTACTGTGATACACAAAAAAAATTTATGATGTGTATCACATTTAAAAAAAAAATCTCATAGTAAAGAACGCACAATTCTAAGAATTTTGATATATATTTTTCATCAAAAACATAATTTAATTTTAAAGTTTAAAGTAAAAATGTTCGTTCCTACCGTTCCCACCATAATAAGTGTTCTTATTTGAATTATACTTTATTATAATAGCTTTTTAAATTTTTGCATTACATTTAATAAATCACGATTTTTTTTTCATTTTCTTATTGAAATCTCATACATTGCAATTACTTAATATTATCATCATCAACTACCATGTTTTAAGAAAAATAGCTTTAATACAATATAAGAGGATGCTAAAAATTATGTATTTCGATTATATTCAAATAGACTATACTATCGTATATGATGTAAAAGATGGCAAATACCTAATTTATACATGAAAACTATAATTATAATCAAATTAATTGAAAAATTATACCGCATAGCCATTAATTGAGTTGTAACTCATTTAGAGCCATATTTTTTCTACTAATGATCATATGAAAATCTCGACATTTTGACAATATATATTTCTAACAAAAACTCATTAATTTTTCATCTCTATATGGGCCCCACATCTATCTAAATATCTATCTATTAATCATAGTTTTGAAAAGATGATATGGCAACTTATTAGTACTACATTTACTAAAGAAAGTGATGTATAATTATATAATAAATTTCTCACCATTTACAAAAAGAACTTTACATATGTCAACTCATTTATTGTCTCAATAAATGTATATTTGATGATTTTCCATGCATTTTAGTATATGTTACTACTTAATTTCAACAATAAATTTCCAACTTTCAACATTATTAATACAATTGAAAATTTAAAAAACATATGATTAATAGAATTTTTTTATAAAATCGTGTATCACAGGTACTCAACAAATGTATTAAAACTTAACATAATTTTGCAACTAATGGTTCTTATTTTGTCAACAAGAGCGATGTTACCGTGAAAAGTGGGCAGATGCTCAAATTTCAACTGCTCTTAAGGAAAGGAGATGACAACATCATACTTGATGTATCAACTCTTGAAAATATAAATACAAGTAAAAATGTATTATACAAGTCCATCTATTATAGTTTGATTTATGTTATTAATCATTTTCATTTTCAATGATAACTGCATTTATCAAATAACCGCATTAAACTTACAATTAATATAATTATATTTTATAAATGTACGTGCAACATACGGGCTCAAAACCTAGTTTTTGAAATATATAAATGATGTCAAATAATGTACAAAATTGGTGCGACTCAAATGTTAAACAAATAAATATATTCATCAAAATTTGTTATCAACATTAAGCCATTTATAGGTGTAAATTTTTCATCAACATTAATATGCTTAATAGCGAACAACATGAAGATCTAACGTTCCATAATAAGTTTTTTTACATCGATTAGTCTATTTCTTTTTTCTCATATAACATTTTGTACATTATGTTTCTTTTAGATTTAATTGTTAACTCTTAAAACTCAAATGTGTTAGCCCGCGTTGTCGCAAGTCAATAAACTAGTAAATAGTTAAACCAAAACCCCATGGTTTTTTAATTTTTTATCCAACGATATTACAATTAAATTTAAAAAAATATATATTACACTTTCCCCCACTAAATATTAAATATTATTAAATATATTAATAAAAACAATTAGGCTAATAATACTATTAAATAAAATAACACAAAAATTAAAACACACACAACTTTCACGACATATTCTCAATATTAACGAAAATTTTTTATAACTTTAAGCAAAATCAATACTGTAACACCCCCAAATTCATTGTTTAGCGGAAGCAAGCTTTGGGTGTTACTAATCAATAATCAAGCACCAAAGTAAAGCAAACAACATCTATATGCAACGTCGTATAATAGTACAAAAGTATTACCTTGTTAAATAAGAATAACAAGCATCGAGTTCGAAAATAGTTTCCTAGATATTCTAATACATAACTGATATACAAAAAGTAATGCAAAAGAATCTCCACAAGTTTGTATGCATGCGACTCGAGCTATCAGACCTGAGGGTGTGTAGTCCTACTGCTGCTGTGAACCTGAGATAAATGCTAAAAAGTGTCAACCAAAAGGTTGGTGAATCTCACAGGTTTAGTAAAGTAAATCATATATGAACCACAAGTAAGTACCAGTAATACCTCGAACCAGGTAAGTAATTCAGAAATTCAGTAAATCAGTAAGTCAACACAATTACCATGAGCTCACAAGTTGAAGCTTAACAACGTAGTGTAAATGGTACAATCAAGTACAGTATGCGTCGGATGTAAGTCCGTAAGTATTCGTCGGATG
This sequence comes from Helichrysum umbraculigerum, assembly GCA_949592205.1. Lineage (NCBI taxonomy): Eukaryota > Viridiplantae > Streptophyta > Magnoliopsida > Asterales > Asteraceae > Helichrysum > Helichrysum umbraculigerum. Next base: position 124,960,818 of record CATIUR010000002.1, read on the forward strand.
TAAGTCCGTAGGTTGGTTCTCCTAACCCTGCTACCTTCTGGCGTCCGAAACGCACAAGGTTGTAAGCAAGTAAGTAAGTTGGTGTCACGAAGGATCACCCATGCTAGTTGTCCACTCAACTAGGAAATGTCCAAGTGTTTGGTTGTACGTTTGTAATTATTTGCGATTAAGTGTGGCCCGTTGGTGAGTTTTTGTAATAATAATAATTTCAAGTTTTATTATTATGCGTTTCGACATTTCATATACTTATAAAGGTTTATACATATGCAAAAGTATGTATTTGTTTGCAATATTATTTCTGAAAGTATATATATATATATATATATATATATATATATATATATATATATATATATATATACATATATGGATCTACGAATGTATGTATATATATATATCCAAGCGTATATATGTCCGAATGTAAGAGAAGTGTGTAAGTCCGAATGTATATATGTATATTTAATTCCGAATGTTCATTATCCGAAAGTATGAATTTTTATCCGAAAGTGTTGGTCCGAATCTTCAAAAATCCGATTTTTGCATAAAAGTCCGAAAGTCAAGGAAAGTCAACTCCAAAAGTTGACTTTCGGAGTCAAAACTACTGTTCATCCGAAAGTCAAGAGGTCAAAATTACTGTTCATCGTAAAGTCAAAGTTCGGAGTCACTATTCATCCGAAAGTCAAAGTTCGGAGTGCAATTCAGTCCGAATTTGTGATTTTTGTGAAAAATAGCAAACCTTTACGGAACGTTCCGAAATTTTTACACAATGTTACTACATATGTTATGTACTTCCTGTAATTTGTTTATGACTTTTTGAGGTGGTTTGATATTTTTTAAAAATTCACAAATATCAAGGTTCAGTTTAGTCCGAATTTAGACCACTTCTCACAAATCAGATTTTTTGGAAAGATTGGTGTATTTTTGGAACGAGCCAAAGAAGAACTTTTTGTATATAACAAAATTATCAAGATTTTCCAAGTGGTCTCATACGTTTTTGAGGTCTAGAACTCGAGATATGGCCTCGAGAAGTTACTGAAAGTTTCCGTCCGCCGGAACAGTAGCCCTATGTCACCGGAGAAAAATGTTTTCGAGTAGTAAACGGAGTCAAAAAGTCACGTGACTAATTTTTTTGGAAAGATAACTTCTTGTACTACATTTTAGACTTAAGAAACATCATTTTTCATTAAGAAATGAATTTTATAAAAATCGTTAAAGTGGAAACAGAATCTGGACAGGAAACATAAACTCATAGTTTCGAGTTTTAAATTGCGTTTTGATTACTTATTTGGACATTAACAATTCTAGTAGACAAACTACCATGTAAATAATCATAATATAAGAGATTTCGAGAAGTGTCGGGAATCTTAGAAGTGTCGGTTTGAAAAACCGAGAAGATGAGAACGTAGAGTTTCACGTAGTGAGCATTTTCCTTCAAACGAGCTATGTATTCCAAGGTAATTTGGTGGTTTTTTTATGGTGTTTTAGGGTGGCGGTGGTGATGATATTCTAGAGAGAGAGAGAACCTTAGAGAGAGGGAGAGAGAGTGATGGAGGTGGTGAAGTGTTTGAATGATAAAGGGTTGTGTGTTTGGTTTGCTTTGTAAGAGGGTATGGCCTCCCATGCTCTTGCATGAGGGCCGGCCCAAGTGGGGTCCACCAAGGTGTGGACTTCACAAATTTTGTTTCCCAACGTTTACGTATTGTCCCGTGTCCGTTTACCCGATCGTTTTACGTTTTAGTTAATCGTATAACGTTTTATATATTACGTTTTGTTAACGATCTAAAACTCGATATTTTTAATGTAAGTTTACTCAAATAACATATTTTAAGTTACTAAAATAATATTCGAGTTTTCGTTTGGTCATCGGTCGCGAATCGTGTGTCTATTCGAATTCGTGTACGTTTTAAAATGTCATAACCGTACGCTTTTAATCACGATATTTTTAGCCGAAGTATTTTATCAAAATACTTATTATGAAGTTATAAAAATATAACTTAAGTTTATTTCATGTGTCGGGCGTGTTTCACGCGTTTTTGTCGAGTACGCAGTGTTTTATACAATATTTAAATACGTGTAATATATTCTCGCAATATATTAAGGTAAATAATGTTTGTTTGGATAAATCCACATTATTTTAAAAGTTTTTCACCAACGTCCATAGTAAATAGTGTCGGACCTCGTCTGGCTCAAGTGTGTATGATTTAAACAAATCATATAACGTGTATGTAATTACACAGAAAGTTACATATATTTAGATTAATATAATACTAAATACATGTAATTACAAGTAGTTTAGGCACTAATCATAGTCCTAAATTAGCGGGTGTCACATTCTCCCCTTGTTAGGAGAATTTCATCCCAAAATTAGCTAGAAGTCGCGGTGTGAGTAGAGTCTGTGAACAAGTGTGGATATTTCAATCGCATTTGGTCTTCCCATTCCCAGGTGAATTCAGGACCACGCCTCGAATTCCACCGGACTTTAACGATGGGAATACGACTTTGTTTTAAGCGTTTGACCTCACGGTCCATAATTTCCACGGGTTCCTCGACGAAGTGTAGTTTGTCGTCAATGTGTATCTCGTCGAGAGGTATAATCAGTGTCTCATCAGACAGACATTTCTTCAAATTAGAAATGTGGAAAGTAGGGTGCACGCTACTGAGTTCAGGAGGTAGCTGCAGTCTGTATGCCACTGGACCAATCCTTTCAAGGATTTCGAACGGTCCAATGTACCTGGGATTCAGTTTCCCAAGTTTGCCAAAACGAATAACGCCTTTCCAAGGCGAGACTTTCAGAAGTACTCGATCTCCAACCTGGAACTCGAGGTGTTTGCGTCTCACGTCAGCATAGCTTTTCTGACGATCACGCGCAGCTTTTAGTCGGTTTTGTATGCCGACGATCTTTTCAGTTGTTTCATGTATGATTTCTGGACCGGTGAGTTGTGTATCCCCCACCTCAGTCCAACAAATAGGTGACCGGCACTTACGACCGTACAGTGCCTCGAAGGGTGCAGCCTTTATGCTGGTGTGGTAACTGTTGTTGTATGAGAACTCGCACAACAGTAAGTGATTTTCCCAGTTTTTACCGAAGTCAACTACGCAGGCTCGTAGCATGTCTTCCAGTGTTTGTATGGTTCGTTCACTTTGGCCGTCAGTTTGTGGATGGTAAGCGGTGCTCATGTCCAAACGAGTACCGAGTGATTTTTGTAGAGATTGCCAAAAGTGTGAAGTAAATCGAGCGTCTCGGTCAGAGATGATTGAGATGGGCACGCCGTGTCTTGACACAATCTCTTTCAGGTAGATTCGTGTCAAACGTTCCATCTTGTCCGTTTCTTTGATAGGCAAGAAATGAGCAGATTTAGTGAGTCGGTCTACGAACACCCAAATGGTATCGCAACTGCTAGATGTTTTCGGGAGTTTGGTAATGAAATCCATGGTGATTTGCTCCCATTTCCATTCAGGAATTTCCGGTTGTTGCAGCAAACCGGATGGTTTCTGGTATTCAGCTTTAACCTTGGAACAAATAAGACACTTGCTCACATAGGTTGCAATGTCAGCTTTCATATTGGGCCACCAATACGACTCTTTGATGCCATGATACATTTTGTCGGCACCAGGGTGTATAGAGTATTTAGACTTGTGAGCTTCATCCATCACTAAGTCTCGCATGTTTTCAAAACTTGGTATCCAGATTCTGTTAGAGAAGTATTTGTCCCCGTTTGGTTTGGTTTCAAACTGTTTGTCCATGCCTCGCAAGGCCTCGTGTTTGACATTTTCAGGTTTGAGTGCTTCGAGTTGAGCGGTAAGGATTTGAATAATAAGGTCGTTGTGAATTGTCATATCGAGAGCTCAAACTCGAAGGGGTTTCACTCGTTCTTTTCGGCTTAAGGCATCAGCAACAACGTTTGCCTTGCCCGGATGATAGCGAATCTCGCAGTCGTAATCAATGAGTAATTCGACCCAACGGCGTTGTCTCATGTTTAGGTCTTTTTGGTCGAAGATGTGTTGGAGACTTTTGTGGTCGGTGAAAATTGTACACTTGGTACCGTATAAGTAGTGTCTCCAGATCTTTAGGGCGAATACCACTGCCCCCAACTCTAGGTCATGAGTTGTGTAATTCTTTTCGTGGACCTTGAGCTGTCGAGAGGCGTAGGCAATGACTTTGTCTCGTTGCATCAGCAAGCAACCGAGACCTTGGTGTGAAGCGTCACAGTATACCACGAAGTCATCATTGCCTTCGGGTAAGGATAAGATAGGTGCACTGCAGAGTTTCTGTTTGAGTAGTTGGAAGGCTGACTCTTGTTTGTCAGTCTAATTGAATTTCTGTTCTTTCTGAGTCAGGACGGTGAGAGGTTTGGCTATTTTTGAAAAATTCTCAATGAATCGCCTGTAGTATCCGGCGAGTCCTAAGAATTGGAGTACTTCGGTGGGTGTAGTAGGTGCTTGCCAACACTTGATGGCCTCAATTTTTGAACCGTTTGCATCCAGAACTCACACTTGGAGAATTTGGCATATAACTCCTCGTGCTTGAGTAGTTCTAGAACGGTTTTCAGGTGTTGAACGTGTTCTTGTTCATTCCGCGAGTGAATCAGAATGTCGTCAATGAATACAATGACAAACTTGTCGAGGTAAGGCTTACACACCCTATTCATAAGGTCCATGAATACTGCCGGTCGGTTGGTTAAGCCGAATGGCATCACTTGGAATTCGTAATGCCCGTAACGAGTTCGGAAAGCTGTTTTAGGAATATCTTCATCGCGAACTCGGAGTTGGTGATAACCTGACCATAGATCGACCTTGGAATAAAAACTCGACCCCTGGAGTTGGTCAAACAGGTCATCAATGTGGGGTAATGGGTAACGGTTCTTGACGGTCAGTTAGTTGAGTTCACAATAATCGATGCACATGCGGAAGGAACCGTCTTTCTTTTTCACAAACAAGACCGGGGCTTCCCAAGGTGAGGAACTCGGTCGAATAAATCCTTTATCCAGGAGTTCTTGCAGTTGAGTAGACAACTTCTGAAGTTCAGATGGGGCTAAACGGTACGGTGCTCGTGCCACGGGTGCTGCGCCGGGCACAAGATCAATAGAAAATTCGACTTGTCTAGTTGGCGGTAGGCCATGCAAGTCTTCAGGAAAGACTTCTGGGAAGTCTCGAACAATAGGCACATCCTCTAGTCGCTTCTCCTCCGACTGTTTCTCCATAACATGTGCGAGGATTGCCTGGTACCCTTTTCTCAAGTATTTCCGGGTTTTCATACAAGAAATAATGTTAAGTCTCGTCCCACCGGTCTCCCTTTGTACGATTAAAGTTCCACCGATGATGAGAGGAATACGGACAATTTTCTCAAAGCAGATAATCTCGGCGCGGTGTTTGGATAACCAATCCATACCGACGATTATGTCAAAGCTGCCGATCTCGACAGGTATAAGGTCAATAGAGAATAGCTCATCAGCTAAGTTTAACGTGCAGTTAGGTATCATACTACTGGCCTCAATGAGTTTTCCGTTTGCCAATTCTACTGTGTACTTAGAATCTAAGGCAACAGGTGTAGTGTCAAGTAATGGACAAAACTCATCAGATATGAAGCTCTTATCAGCACCAGTATCAAATAGGACAGTAGCAGTTAAATTGTTGAATAGGAACGTACCAGTGCCCACATTAGGGTCTTGACGGGCCTCCCCCGAGTTGAGAACGAAGGCTCTTCCTCGAGCGTTGTTGTTGTTCTTCTTGTTGTTGTTGCCGCTTTTTAGTTATGGACAATCTAATCTGAAATGTCCAGTACCGTTGCACTCATAACAGGTCTTTGGTGCAGAAGTATTAGTGCCAGTGGTGTTTGATCTGCAATGCCTAGCCAAGTGTCCAAATTTCTTACACTTGCTACAGGGGCAAGAACCGTCATGGTGAAGATTGCATTTAGAGCAATATGGTTTGCTCCCAATGTACCCTTTCTTGTTATCAGAACCCGAAGTATAGGCCTTAACAGTCTCAGGTCTTTTGTTCGACTGTAGGTTCGGGTTGTTGTTCCCGGTCCATTTCCGTTTGTTATCCCCGGACTGGTCTCCAGTATTCTTTACAGCAGGTGTTCCTTGGCGAACCACCTAAGCCAACAGATTGTGAGCCATACGGACGGCACTCTGTATTGTTCCAGGGTTCGAAGCAGTGACCATTCCCTGAATCCGAGCAGGAAGTCCCCAGATGTATCGCTTAATCCGTTTGTATTCCGGATCGACCATGGTGGGGCACAAAAGTGAAAGCTGATGAAATCTGGTGGTATACCCTGCGATATCATTACCCTTGACAGCGAGGTTCCAGAACTCAACCTCAAGTTGTTGTAGTTCTTCTCTAGGGCAATATTCATCTTTCAACGTTTTCTTTAATTCACCCCAGGGGAGTTGATAAGCAACATCAATCCCCCACCGTTTGTATGTAGGTGTTCCACCAAGTAAGAGCACCTTCCAAAAAGGTACATGTAGAGTATTTGACTAGGCCGTTTTTTGGGCAGTTGCAATTTTGGAATACAGATCCCGTTTTCTCAAACCACCGTGTCAAACCGATAGCTCCTTCGGTTCCCTTGAAGTTCAAGGGTTTGCAGTTTAAGAAGTCTTTGTAGGAGCATGGTTTTACCGGAGGGGTGTTGTTCAGGGTTTCTTCAGTGCCTGAACTTTGTTGCCGAGCAGCTAAAGCATCTGCTACCCCTTGGGCAACCAGTCGATTGACGTCAGATTGACTAAACGTACGTCTTGGAGGCATAATGCTGAACATAAACAAGGAAAAGAGATAAGTGAGATGGTTGTACAAGGTTATGATGTATCAAATATGTATATATACAAGGAAGTAATATACAACGATACAAAGTGATAACCAAAATTCATTGGATAATAAGATTAGATCCCGTACAATACATGAGTTCCAAAAGATTACAGGACATAGGAATATCAAAAGATTATCAAATTACAGTTTACAAAAGATACCAGGAATTGTTACATCCCGCCGAATTACATGAGTTCTACATAGATAGTTAACGGATTACAAGATAAAGACTACACTAGTCTTGGCGCAGTTTTATTTGTTTCATTAGAGTGACCAGTCGGTCCACATTTCCTGCAAGTCTACTGGCTTGTCTAGCGTTATCTTCAGCCAATGTTAGTCGTTGTTCCAGCACTCGAGTGTATTCTTCAGCTTCTTGCGAGCGTTGCTCATTTTCTTAAAATCTTGCTTGTAAGAGATCAACAGCTCCCCTGTCGTTGATCACTTGTTGGTGAACCATTTCTAGAGTACGCGTCGCGTCTTCCTGTTCTTGGTAAAGTTATGCGATGCGGTCGTGTGATTGGCATAACCAGTACATTTGTACTATGTATTGTTCTCGTTCCAAACTTCCAAGTCTTGCCTCATGGCGGTGTAGTCGGGCGGCTAACACTGGTACAGTGTGATGTGTTGGTTCCTGGGTGTATGGAGAGGTGTCCATGGGGTCAGTAGGAATTTGGATTTCCTCTTCAGACCTCCAAGTGTTTAAGGTTGTGGGTAGCCAATCCCATCTGCTGGTGTATGTCGGACGGCGTGTACCAGTTGTGGTGTTAGCAGCAGGATTCGAGTAAGGGTTTGCTCGAGAGGTTCTGGAACTCCTTTGGCGAGTACATACCACTCGAGCTTCACCAGTTATGTAGTAAAGAGGTTCGGGAGATTCCCGCATTGGTGAGACAGGAATAGGAGTTGTCCCTTCAGTAGTGGAGTCAGTTGGTGCTACATTAGTGATGTCTGCCATTTTCTGGGGCAAGAATATTGAGTATCGTGAGGCCTATATATATATAGCTGTAAGTCCCTAGTTCTTAGGATCGATAACTTCGTTATTTGTAGTATTAAGATGCGGAATCCCTCAATACGATGTTATCTTATTAACAACGAATAAGTTTGTAATCGCGTTTACTAATGCTTAACTTTAAACGTATGAACGTCAAAGCCTAGCCGTTAGGTTATATTTCTCTGAATATGAATTTGCAGGTTTTTGTTTTTGCAAAAGTGTTAATGATTTTCTAAACCGAAAATCATTTATATATTAAATCCCGGTTCGGCTTGCATGGGCTTCGTGAGTCCAGTCCAACTCGCCTTGCAGCCCAAGCCCAACAAAACTCGGCTCGCCACAGATTCAATACGTTGTGATCCTTATGATCCTTGCGAGTTCAGTTCTCATCTCGCGGCTCAACTCGCAGCGACTTGAGAACTCGACTCGCACCAAACGTATATTTATTTATTTCATTTATGATATTCGTCTAATACTTTAACATGCTAATATATTTAACGAATATTATTAACAAAACAAATATTCATTTACAAATCTAAACCAATGTACAAACAAGATAATAATTACACCAGTCCTATTTCAAGCTAGATATGTTGTCACAAACTATGTTTCAACAGACTCCCCTTGACAATAGCTCTAGCGTCTTTATCTTCATATTGTCTTTGGTCTTCAAGTGTAAATCTTACTACCTGCAAAAATTTTAAGCTTGATGCATGTTTTAACCATCCTGTGATAATCTCTTGCTAAATCACCCCATGCAATAGTAGAAACGATCTTGTTCTTGTATAACATAATCAGATCTGCTTTTGACAAGTTCATCAGGTGTCTGTGATCATAAACACGAAGAATTTATTTTTCGCCATCAGGATAATCATCATCAGCTTCAATCATAAAGGCTTCTCCTATTCCAGCATCTACCCCCCAATATTTCAACTTTCCCAAAATATTCTGAGGCATAGTCTTCATAGGTATTTGCTTAATGCATTTAACCGCTAGATAAACCTTCTTCCTTCTTCTTCTTCCTGTCCTCTGACTGAGTTCGTTCAGCTTTATCGTTTTTCTTTTCGTTGGCTTAATCTTTGAAAAATTCATAAATAATCCCTCAGTCCTGATAATACGCTCAACATACTTAGCATAGTCATCATTACTTGAATTTATCATATCTAATCTAGCCAAGTCTCGAATCTCATATCGAGGCAACGAACTAAACACTGCAAGCTTCTTCTCAAAATATTGAACCCCGTCAAACCTTTTGATCGCGAAGAGCTTCAGGTCAGAGTCATAATACCATCCAATAATGCCAGTTTTTAGTACACGTTTTCCAGTAATATCAACTTCTTTCAAAATGCGTGACTTCTTTTCCTTTTTCTTCTTAAGCATTTCTTGGATAAACATTGGATTACCAACCAAATGTTTGTATTTGTCCTCTATTTCTTCAACTTCAGTATCTGAATCTTCAGAAGCATTCTCAAAGGCTTCTAAATCAATAACTGATTCTCCTTGTTCATTCACAAAAACAAATTCAGTCGTTGACGGATTCACAACATGTTCATCTACATTTGCACCCAGATCAACACCTTCATCTATCACAGATTCAAATACCGCAGTCCAGTCTTCAGGAAGTTTGAACTCTCCTTCTTCAATATCATAATCAATATCTTCATCTATCTCATCCAAAATATCATCTTCTGAATCTGATAGATCTAGCATTTCCATTCCTAGAGAAAAATATAAATACAAATATATCAATAATTCAAATTCTTCATTGATTTCCCTGAACCAATCTAAGAATTTCTTTATTAATCATTTTGTATTATTAAACCTAATAATATAAACGCATCCTATATAACCTTTTAAATCTTTTCTTGATTACCCTGAATCAAACTAAGATTTCTAAAGTCTTATATCAAACACTTAGTAAATATTTAATTAAATTTAAACTCTAATGTCTTGTGAACACTCACCAAACATTTATGTTTACCATTAATTAACTTATATAATTTCCAAGACTTAATTGAACTGTTATATTTTCCATAAACTTAACTTTCAATTATATCTTTAAATTATATATCATTTACCTAGTTATCATATTTTTAACTTGTCAGTTATACAAACTCTCAAGTCTAAAATACATATGTTATATAGAAATTTTAACCGCCGATATTAATCGGAACACACCGCTCGACTACTCAATGAGTCGGAAGTCTTTCGATCACTATTTCTATCTTAACATATATAAAATCACATAAACTTAACTTACATAAAACATATTTTACTTAAAATAATAATAATCTTAAGCCGAATATATTTACACAATAATATTAAGTTTACATCTGTTCAATACAGATTATTACAAATATTACAGTACTATGCTAAAACTAAGCTATCTTACCAGCTTCAGTATCACCAGGTACAGTCTTATCTGTACTTGTTCCAGCTCCAGCACCACTAGCTTTAGCACCAGACTCCCCCTGAGTTGTAGCTTGCTCACGAGTCTTTGAAGGACCGGTCTGCTCACCACTCGGTGCATTGGGATCATCGTCTATATCAGAGTCTCTTTTCCTTCTTAGCTCATCCTGCTTGCATGACTCCAGATATACCAAATCCTCCCCCTGAGCAGACTGTCCTGAATTAACTCTCAACACCAAACGTTCTAAGTTATCAAGCTTCAGTCGCTGGGCCGTAAAATCATCAAGAAGTGTATTGTGAGTCTGCAGTAGGGTCTTATAAGCTTGACTCTGCTGAAGCACTTGTTGGCCAAGAGTAAGATTGTTCACAACCAACTCAGGAACCCTCGCAACAACCTTCTCTAACTCCTTCACTTTCGACTCCAAGGATGTAATCCTTTCAGCATCAGTCATAGGAGTGATAGGAATGATCTTCGGTCCAGGTGGTGTCAGCGAAGCAACAGGTGACTCAAATGTACGCGGTGGAAGTGGCTGAGTCAAAGCTGTCATCAGAAGATCAGCTGTAAATGTGCTTGCTGTAGTAGTCGGAATCGGCTCCGAACGTACTAAGTCAACAATCTCCTAAAAACATTAGACAAAAATTAAATAAGTAATTGTTACAGATTACTCTGTCTCAATCTCTAATTAATTTTGTAATACTTGCAGTACTAAACTTATATCTCATACCTTAGCAGGTACAGACATCGGTTCAGACTCTACCGATATCACCGTCTCGACCTGCGGTGTATCCTGAGTAACTGTCACAGAATTAACTGTCTCAGTTTAACTCCTGATAAACAACAAGTTAAGATTATCTAACTGTATATAATACTAACCTTCTCGTATGGTCAAATTCCTCGACCTCTTCCTTAAAGGAATTTCAACTTCCTCCGGACCTTCCTCCAGAATACCCTTACCTTTCCTCTTCTTTTCAGAAATAGACGGAGGAGGAGAAGGTGTATGCTCAGAATCCTCATCTGAAGCCGTCTCACCATCGTAACCTCCAGATGAACCAACAGGATCCTTAACCGGTACAACAACTGATCTATCTAGCTGTCCCTGCTCCCCCTCAGGCATTGCAACCTCTGGGTTTGCAGCCTCAGCTTCAGCTACCTGTTCATATAATGATATTTATATTTTATAATCAGAAACATTTTCCAATTAACTAAATATCTAATATCAGTATAGATATATAATAATATTGTACTGCATGATTAATAAAAGTAATCTATCAACTAAGTATCTATAATATTATATAATGAAAATAATACATGTTCCAGTGCAATCTCAAAGAACAGATCAATTTCCCTCATCTCGGGATCTTGTGCCTCGTCATTATGACCTAGAACCTCCTGTACTACCTGTGCAGCAACATCTGGGTTCACCTGTTCCCCAGCATGTCCAGGTTGTTCCAAAGCATCCTCCAAAAGCTCTTGTGGATCTTCAGCATGACCCACATCAGCTACAAGATCTGGAACAGCAACAGGAGCAACAACATCTAGCCAACCATGATTTGCTGGCGTCACATAGGCAGGGTCGACAATATATCCAAAAAGTGGTCGTTCCTCAGTGTAACACCCCCAAATTTACTGTTTAGTGGAAGCATACATTGGGTGTTACTAATCAAATATCAAAGCACACAAGATATAGCAAACGACTCTATATGAGTCGTTTTAACAAAATACCCTAATATAAAAAAAATATTTACAACATTTGAAGCTGTACATAGCTCGTGTTCGATTTAAATGAGAGATTTCAGTACATAAGTACTTGTACAAAATATACTAATGCAAGAAAATCTCTAATATCTGCATGCTGACTCGAGCTATAGTATCCCTGATGGCAGTCCAACCTACTGCTGTGTACCTGTGAAACATGCTAAAATGGGTCAGCTAAAGCTGGTGAGCTCACAGGTTTGAAATCAGATAATATCGTATGAACCGCAAGATTTAAGTAATGATTTGCATCCAGCAAATAAATAGTAATGTATACAGCCATGAGCACATAGTCTGAGCTTAACTCGAGGGTCGGGTCCCATATAGAGAATTCCGAGCGAGGTGCCTCCACGAGTGCCTAATCCACACTCGTCTGAACAATTATTAGTACGTCCGTTTACCCAGTTAGTGCATGCTAACCCGGACGAGGAGGGTCAATCCTATATGGTACCATATACTAATAATCACGCTACAACGTATTACCAAACTATGCTGACGGAGGACTTTGAAATGATTAGTGGAAAACAACTCATGTAGTATATTGTAAAGTTTGTACTTGCGTTCACATGTTAAAAATAAGCATTGAATCACACCCCTGAGTGAAAAGCGGTAAAAAGAGGGGCTATGAGACTCACCTGAGTCTGGAGTGTTTAGCTTAATAAGCTTGCGTTGATTAGTCGAGAATGAAGTCTAAAGACTTGTAACCTGAGGGTGTCCATGACACGCGATGGTTATAAATGTGAGTCGGTATCTCGAAGGACTACCTTTGTAGTTGTTACACAACTATATATGTCCAATTTACCCCGATTTGGTTGACTGACTTGAATATTTGAAAACGTGTACGGCCCGTTGGTGATTGTTTTGTAATAAAAATCTCAACATTATTATCTTGTTTTCCGAAGTATTATGCTTGTATCGTATGTACTAATGTATTTCCGAAGTCGTGTAGTTTAAAAGTTTAAGGTTTTCCTAATCCAGCACTTAGTGAAAATCTGAGTTTTTAAACATTCTGTTTTATGCGACACAATATGCGACATAAAGTTGATAATGCGACACAATGGTTGTGTCGCATAGAAGTGCGACACAATGAGCTTAGCGACACAAGGGTTGTGTCGCATAAGCGTACGATGCTGATTTAACAGCGACATAGTGTTTGTGTCGCATGGGATTTGCGACATAAGGTGCGACATAACATTGTGTCGCAAAAGGTCCGACATAACTGGGTTTTTACGACACAAACTACGACACAAAGGTTTTTATACGACACAAGATGCGACACAAGGCTTGTGTCGCAAAGATGAACATCAGCCCAGAACCCAGCGACTGATGATATTTTCCAACCCAAAACTCAAATCTAACTCATTTTTAAGCTATAAAATTGTGTTTTCCCTTAGTAATGGACATATATACACTTGAATAAACCGTTAATATGTAAAAATAAGCTAAAACGAGAGGTTTCGACTTTTGTTGGAAAACTTACAAAGTGGCGAAATGAAAATCCGAAAAGATGGAAGTGTAGATCGTTGCGTGGTGGTCGTTAATCTCTAAAAATCTTGATGATCCGAGGTCGTTTTGTATGTTTATTTTGATGATTTGTGATTTGGTGGTGGGTTTGTGATTTAGAGAGAAAAAGGAAAGAAAGAGAGAGAAAGAAAAGAGAGAAATGAAGAAGAAAAGGGTGTGGAGGTGGTTTTGGTGGGAGTTCCACGATTTCAGTCCACGCCTCCGCGCTCCGGGCGGTGTTCGTTTTCCCGATCGTTTAAGCGTTAATTATTTATTTTATACGTCTAAATTTACATTTTAAAACACAAATAATTATCCAATATTTTCGTTGAAGTATTTTACTAATTACTTAGTAATTATGTTATTGAATCAATTTGTTTTGTTTGGTTGCGCGTTTTTATTTTGAATTGTGTTTATGTCATTAATACGACACGAAATGACTACGAAATATTATAAAAATAATATTTTTGAATATAGCAGTGTTATTAAATAATATTTATATTACTTAATAAAATCGTTCACCAACGTCCGTATTAATTGTGTCGAAATCCATTCGATTTGAGGTTCGTACGATTTAACTAAATCGTCATTTCTTGCGTATTATTCAACAATATATATAATATTTGATACACAAATTAGCCTAACACAGAACTAATTACATGTATTAACATATGATTAGGCACTAATTACTAGTCCTAATTTGACGGGTATTACATTCTCCCCCTGTTAAGAGAATTTCGTCCCAAAATTTAAGTTGTAGTCGTGTTTGATGAAGAATCGGGGAATAACTGAGGATACTTGAGTCGAATTTGGTCTTCCCGTTCCCAAGTTAATTCCGGACCTCACCGCGAATTCCACCTGACCTTAACGATGGGAATACGACTTTGTTTGAGTTGTTTGACCTCACGGTCCATGATTTCAGCGGGTTCCTCAACGAAGTGAAGTTTGTCCTCAACAAGAATTTCATCGAGTGGAATAATAAGTGTCTCATCAGACAGACATTTCTTCAAGTTAGAAATGTGAAAAGTGGGGTGCACGCTGCTGAGCTCGAACGGCAGCTGCAATCGATATGCCACTGGACCAAACCTCTCGGGAATCTCGAATGGTCCAATGTACCTAGGATTTAACTTCCCGCGTTTGCCGAATCGGATTACACCTTTCCAAGGCGATACTTTGAGGAGCATTCGATCCCCAACCTGGAACTCGAGTGGTTTGCGTCTCACGTCAGCATAACTTTTCTGACAATCACGTGCGGCTTTGAGTTTATTTTGGATACCAACAATTTTCTCGGTGGTTTCATGAATGATTTCTGGACCAGTGAGTTGGCTATCTCCCACTTCGGTCTAACAGATAGGTGAGCGGCACTTACGTCCGTACAGTGCCTCGAAAGGTGCAGCTCTAATACTGGTATGGTAGCTGTTGTTGAACGAAAACTCGCACAATGGTAGATGTTGTTCCCAGTTTACACCGAAGTCAACTACGCAAGCTCGTAGCATGTCTTCTAGTGTTTGTATAGTTCGTTCACTTTGGCTATCGGTTTGAGGGTGGTATGCGGTACTCATATCGAGACGGGTACCCAACGATTTCTGAAGTGATTGCCAAAAGTGAGATGTTAATCGACTATCCCTGTCGGAGATAATCGAGATTGGAACACCGTGTCGAGAAACGACTTCCTTGATGTAGATGCGTGTGAGTCGTTTCATTTTATCGGTTTCCTTGATTGCCAGGAAATGAGCAGATTTCGTGAGACGATCGACGATCACCCAAATGGTATCTCAACCGCTCGACGACTTGGGTAGTTTGGTTATGAAATCCATGGCGATTTGTTCCCATTTCCATTCAGGAATTTCGGGTTGTTGAATTAAGCCAGAAGGCTTTTGATATTCAGCTTTGACTTTTGAGCAAGTAAGGCACTTGCTGACGTAGGTGGCGATTTCAGCTTTCATGTTCGGCCACCAATAAAACTCCTTGATGCCGTGGTACATTTTATCGGATCCTGGGTGGATAGAATATTTTGACTTGTGAGCTTCATCCATCACCAAGTCTCGTAGGTTCCCAAAACTAGGCAACCAGATTCGGTTAGAGAAACACCTAATTCCGTTATGTTTGATTTCGAATTGTTTATCCATGCCCCTCAAGGCTTCATTTTTGACATTATCGGGCTTTAGAGCTTCGAGTTGAGCAGTGAGAATCTGAATGTTCAGATCGTTTTGAATGGTCATACTGAGGGCTCGGACTCGAAGTTGTTTCGTCCGTTCTTTCCGACTGAGGGCATCGGCAACAACATTTGCCTTACCCGGATGGTATTTGATTTCGCAGTCGTAACCGGTAAGCAACTCGACCCATCGACGTTGCCTCATGTTGAGATCCTTTTGATCGAATATGTGTTGGAGACTTTTATGGTCAGTAAAGATTGTGCACTTAGTACCGTAAAGATAATCTCTCCAAATTTTGAGAGCGAACACGACAGCTCCAAGTTCGAGGTCATGGGTGGTGTAGTTCTTTTCGTGGATTTTCAGCTGTCGTGAGGCGTAAGCAATGACTTTGTCTCGTTACATCAGCACGCAACCGAGACCTTGAAGGGAAGCATCGCAGTATACCACGAAGTCATCGGTGCCTTCGGGTAGTGATAGAATAGGAGCACTGCAAAGCTTTTGTTTCAGGAGTTAAAATGCTGACTTTTGTTTATCAGTCCAATCAAACTTTTTGTCATTCTGAGTCAGTACCGTGAGTGGTTGAGCTATTTTTGAGAAATTTTCGATGAATCGCCGATAGTACCCGGCAAGTCCTAGAAACTGCCGTACTTCGGTCGGTGTGGTAGTTGCTTGCCAGCACTTGATAGCTTCGATTTTTGAAGGATCTACATGAATTCCTTGAATGTCAATCACGTGTCCAAGGAATTGAATGGTTTGTATCCAGAACTCACGCTTGGAGAATTTGGCGTAAAGCTCCTCGTGTCTAAGTAGTTCTAAAATGGTTTTGAGATGTTGCGCATGTTCTTGTTCGTTGCGCGAATAGATGAGGATGTCATCGATAAAAACAATGACAAACTTGTCGAGGTAGGGTTTGCACACCCGATTCATAAGGTCCATGAATACAGCCGGTGCGTTGGTTAATCCAAAGGGCATCACTTGGAATTCATAATGCCCATAAAGGGTTCTAAAAGCAGTTTTCGAAATATCGGTGTCGCGAACACGTAGCTGATGATAACCTGACCGAAGATCGATCTTTGAATAAAAACTCGACCCTTGAAGTTGGTCAAACAGGTCATCTATTCGAGGAAGTGGATAACGGTTCTTGACGGTTAACTTGTTCAACTCTCGGTAGTCGATGCACATTCTGAATGAACCGTCCTTCTTTTTCACGAATAAGACAGGAGCTCCCCAAGGTGAAGAACTCGGTCTAATGAATCCTCTGTCCAGGAGTTCCTGTAACTGGGTGGACAGTTCCTGAAGTTCGGATGGGGCTAAGCGGTAAGGAGCTCGAGCCACACGTGCAATACCTGGCACGAGATCAATTGAAAACTCGACCTGTCTTGGTGGCGGTAGACCAGGCAGTTCTTCTGGAAAGACTTCTGGGAAGTCTCGTACGATTGGCACATCCTCAAGTCGCTTCTCTTCCGACCCTTTTTCCATGACGTGCGCGAGGATTGCCGGATAACCCTTTCTCAGAAATTTTCGGGTTTTCAAGCAAGAGATGATATTCAGTCTCGTCCCACCGGTCTCCCCCGGTATGATCAAGGTTCTACCGACGGCGAGGGGAATGCGGACAATCTTGTCATGACAAACGATTTCGGCCCGATGCTTGGACAACCAGTCCATACCCACGATGACGTCAAAACTTCCGATTCTAACAGGCATGAGGTCAATTTGAAAGGTTTCGTCCGCTAGGTTTAAAGTGCAATTAGGTATTACACTATCGGTTTCTATGAGTTTACCGTCCGCTAGTTCTACGGTGTACTTAACATCTAAGGCCACGGGGATGATGTCAAGTAGTGGGCAAAACTCATCAGATATAAAGCTCCTATCGGCACCAGTATCAAACAGAATAGGTGCAGTTAAGTGGTTGAGGAGGAACATACCCGTGACCACATTCGGGTCTTGACGGGCGTCCCCGGAGTTGAGTACAAAGGCTCTACCTTTGGCGTTGTTGTTGTTGTTGCCCTTGTTCTTCAGTTTTGGGCACTCGTTCCTGTAGTGCCCAGAGTTTCCGCATTCGTAGTAGGCTTTCGACGGCCTGGCGTTGCGGTTGGAGTTGTTGCTGGAGTTGTTGGGGGACCTGCAGTCTTTAATGAGGTGTCCATACCTCTTACAGTTATTGCAGGGGGTTTCGTAAGGACCTTCGTGGTGGCGGTTGCATTTGGAACAGTGGGGTTTGTTCCCGGTGTAACCCCGTTTGGTTTCGGTGGTGGAGTTGTAGGCCTTGATGGTGTCGGGTTTCTTGTTTTGGTAGTTGTTGTGGTTGTCGGACCACTTTCTTATGTTGTTGTTGGAGGATGGAGTGGGTGGTTCTGGATCCCCGTTCATGGCCATGAGTTCATGGGCCAATCGAATAGCACCATCAATGGTGGTTTGGTTTGAGGAGGCGACGTTCCCCCGAACAGGTTCCGAGAGACCGCGGATGTTGTAACACCCGCCAAATTAGGACTAGGAATTAGTGCGTAATTCTCTATTAATACATGTAATTAGTTCTGTGTTATGCTAATTAATGTATCGAATTATATATATTGTTGAATATATACGAAAATGCGATTTGATTAAATCGTACGCAACTTAAATCGAATGTATTTTGGTTCCATAAATACGGACGTTGGTGACACAATTTATATTTAAGTATAAAACATTATCTGAAAATATTTCTGGGTCCAAACTACTGTTTAAATTTTATCCCCAAAGTTGTCCCGCTTCGTACAATTGAAACTTACCTAATTAACAACAAAATACGCAAATTATTTAAATCACATTTTAAATCTTTAAATTATTAGATAATCGGTAAAACAAATTAATTAAATTATTGAACAAAATCCGTATTTTAAAATGGATAATTAACGCGCAAAATATTTATTAAAACATTAAATGACGGAGAAAACGAACACCACGCGGAGTGCGGGGCGAAGACTGAGAAGTGGAGGATAACCTCCACCTCCCTTCCTCTTTTCCTCATTTTTCCTTATCTCTCTCTCTCTCTTACTTTCTTTTCTCTCTTTCTCCAAAAATCACCAAACCACCATATTCACTAAAATCGCCAAATCACACCATCAAACGCACTCGGATTTCACTACTCCTTTGGAAGAAAACGTTCACCATCTCGCGATCTACAACGCTATCTTTTCAGATTTTCAATCCGACACTTTGTAAGTTTCCGACAAATCCCGAAACCTCTCGATTCTTAGTATTTTCACTTGTTAGTTGTTTATATAACTTATATATGTCCATTACAAAGAGTAGAACACGAATTTATAGCCTAAAAGTATGTTAAAATCGAGTTTTGGATCGGAAAAATGCGTCAGTCGCTGGGTACTGACTTGGTGTTCTTCAATGCGACACAAGCCTTGTGTCGCATGTTGTGTCGTATTTTGCTTGTTATGTCGCACCTAGTGTCGTATAAACCCATTTGTGTCGTACTGTTTACGACACAACGTTGTGTCGCATCTTATGTCGTATTTTTCATACGACACAATCACTATGTCGCTGTTGAATCAGCATCTCGCATCTACGCGACACAACCCTTGTGTCGTATAGACATTGTGTCGCATTTCTATGCGACACAGCCCTTGTGTCGCATGACAAACTTTTGTGTCGCATATTGTGTCGAAAAACACAGAAAACTCAGATTTTTACTAAGTGTCGAGACTCGAAATTTATCACTCGATTTTACCCGAATTCAGATCCCAGATGCGTTTTTCACCAAAGCAATATAGTAGAAATAAAAATTTTTCGAGCTGACCTGTCATCTCGACCCCAGCCAGGGGCCAGCCCCTTGGACCCCGCCAGGGGCGCTGCCCCCGGACCCCGGTACTTAGATTCCCTAAGCACATTTCTCACCAAGTGTCAAACTTGTATGACTTCAAAACGCTTATATGATACAACTTTTCAAACATAATGGAATGTACTTTTCAAGTATAACACTTCGAAATCAATGTGATAACATCAGGACTATTATTACAATTAATCACCAACGGACCGTACACGTTTTCAAACATTTAACAAACCAACCAAATCGTAGTAATTTGGACATATATATAGTTGTGTAACAACTACAAGGGTGATCTGTTGAGATACCCAGTCATGATTATAACCATCGCGTGTCGTGGACACCCTCAGGTTACAAGTCTTTGGACTTCATCACTCGGCTAATCAACTTACGTTTATTTAAACGCTTTCAGACTCAGTTGAGTCTCATAGCCCCTCTTTTTACTGTTTTACTCAGGGGTGTGATATATTGCTCAATTTTAACATGTGAACGCAAGTACAAGCATTTTCATATACTACATGAGTTTTTCACAACTAATCATTTAAAGTCCTCCGTCAGCATAGTTGTTAATACGTTGTAGCGTGAATATTAGTATATGGTACCATATAGGATTGACCCTCCTCGTTCGGGTTAGCAAGCACTAACCGGGTAAACGGACGTACTAATATTTGGGAAGACGAATGTTGATTAGGCATTCGTGGAGGCACCTCGCCCGGAATTCTCTTTAGGGGACCCGGCCCTCGAGTTAAGCTCAACTATGTGCTCAAGGCTGTATACATATACATTATCAAATTGCTGGATGCAATTCAATTATTTAAATCTTGCGGTTCATACCATATTACTTGATTTCAAACCTGTGAGCTCACCAGCTTTAGCTGACCCATTTAGCATGTATCGCAGGTACCAAGCAGTAGGTTGTTTCTGCTTCAGGACTTCTAGCTCGAGTCAGCATACAGACGTTGAGATTTTCTTGCATTAGTATATTTTGTTTGTTGGGACATAGATTGTGACAACAGATCTAGCTTGAAATAGGACTGGTGTAATTATTATTACGTTTGTATATTGGTTTAGATTTGTAAATAAATATTTGTTTTGTTCGTAATATTCGTTAAACATATTATTGTGCTAAGTTAGACGAATGTTTAAAGACGAAATAAATAATAGACGTTTAATGCGAGGCGAGTCGAGATCTCAGGTCGCAACGAGTTGAGCTGTGAGGTGAGATCTGAACTCGCGAAGCATTAGTCTGGCGAGCCGAGTTCTTTGTTGGGCTTGGGCTGCGAGTTGGACCGAACTCACAGGCCCATGCGAGCCAAGGTGAGCTGGACGTATATAATGTTTTTCATACGGTGAAAAACATAATCTTTTGGCTATTCGTCTTTCTGATCTGCGAACTCGACAACCAGAGAAAAACCGAACCTAAAGGCTAGGCTTTGACGATTCATCGTTTAAAGTTAAGCTTTATTAAAACGCAATTCGAACATATTCGTTGTTAGTAAGATAACACCGTATTGAGGGATTCCGCACCTTAATACTACCGATAACGAAGTTATCGATCCTAAAACTAGGGGACTTACATCTGGTATCAGAGCTTTCGGGCTAAATACGAGTGTGTTCATAAGTTTTAGTGTTATTGCGTTTTTGATTCGGGTCGTTTTTACGTGCGTTTTTGCAATACTAACGATCAAAATCATTCTCTGGACGTTTTAGGGTTTGTTTACGGTCGAAATTCTTAGTTTCAGTCGTAAAAATACCTTAACATTCGTTTTTCGGGTTTAACAGCCGTTTCGCAAGTCGAGATTAGGGTTCCAGCGTCGCCTGCGAACCGAGTTGAACTAGCGAGTCGAACTGAGGCTTGCGAGTCGAACCGAGATCCCTCGCGAATCGACATCACTTGCGAATCGACATCTTTAGCAATCCGAACTGAGACTTGCAAATCGACGTATTCTGCGAGTCGAGCTGAGATTGCGAGTTGAGCTGAGTCTTGCGAGTTGAGTTTTCTGAATTCGCTGAAACAGTTTAATTTTACGTTTTTAAGATGTCTGACTTAAGTAGAATGATCGAAATGGACCACGAGGTGGGAAAGTCAAACGTTCCACCTAAGTTGTTAAGAATCGAGGATTACTACAATTGGAAGGACAGATTCGAATCTTACTGTAGATTCCATGACCTGTCAATCTGGATGTGTATCAAGAGTGGATACACCGCACCTACTCAAACTGTTCAGAATGCCACTGTGGTTCTTACCTATGCGAACATGAGTGATCAAGAGAAGGAAGCTTACAGAAATGAGAATAAAGCACATTCATGCATAAAGATGCGTCTTCCTAAAGAGATTGCTCATCAACTAAAGTCTTTTCATACTACTAGAACGCTCTGGGAAGCTCTAGAGAAAAGAGGTGAGGGAAGTCCACAGGTGAGAGCTGGCAAGAGGAGTCTTCTTAAAAAGCAGTTTACTATGTTTAAAGCTTTAAAAGGAGAAGATCTTGATGCCTATGTCACACGTTTCTACCATCTACTAAGTGAACTGGAATACCATGAAATTGTTGAAGAAGAAGTAGCTAAAACCGACAAGTTTCTTGAGGGTTTGCCTTCTAAATGGGAAATGTATGGCGTTATGATTAAGGATAACGAAACCAGGTATTCTACTATGACCTTAGAGCAAGTCATTGACAAGCTGAAAGGTAATGATTTCTCCAAAAAGTCAAGAGATAGTGATTCTGATCAGGTTCAGAACCCTGGGTTGTATCATGGAAAGTCAAGTCTTTCGACTGCGTCATCTAGTTCGACCACTGCACTGTTAGTTGGTGATACTAGTGAAAATGGAGAACTGATTACTGAAGATCTGTGCTTTATTTCCTCCTCTGGTGATGAGACAAAGGGAAAGAATTCTGAGAAGTCACCTCAAGAGCATCAGAAGATGCCGATGAGTGTGAAATCTGCTGAACAGCAACTGTCTGTTCTTGCTTCCTTTGTGGCATCATATGAGAACCACATAGAGGGAAAGATCAATGATCCTATTCTGTTTGATGAGGATTATGAGCAGATAGATTCTGATTATCTTGAGGAATTGGAGCTTCAAGATCAACTTGCGTTGATATCTAGAAAGGTGAAGAATTTCCTCAAGAGAACTGGTAGAAAAGTATTGGGCAATAGATCAGGGTTTGATAAAACCAAGGTCAGATGCTTTAACTGTCAGGGTATTGGTCATTTTGCTAGAGAATGCCAAAGACCTAAAGTAGAAGCACAAGGAAAACAAGGTTCGGGAAGTACTCTTGCTTCCAAAGCCTTAGTGGTGAAGCAGTTGGATGGCTCTTATGATTGGCAAGCTCATTCTGAGGAAGCTTTGATGGCCGAGATTGAAGAGACAACTGCTGGATCAGTGTCCTACATGCCCACTGATATGGAACAGAAAGTAGAGGTGCCTGAGTCTGAAGTGAAGGCAAGTGATGATGACGTGCTATATATGGATTCAGCTCCAGATATGAGTCCTGAAGAATTAGTGGCACGTATGGCTGAATTACAAACTGACAAGAAGAAGGTATGTTTAGATATTCTTAATCTTGCTGATGTTTGTAACTTAGTTACTGATTTACAATCTCATAATAGTGTCTTAACTGTGTCAAATAGCAATTTGTCATCACAATTAAATATGGATAAGGAATCCTATAAGACTGTTAGATCTGAACTTGATCAAGCTATTATGGATATTCGTAGATTAAATGATGATAAACAGGTCTTAAAAGATAAAATTAAGTCTGATGCTTCGGATAGAACAAAATTAGAGATACCATAAGTGAAAAATCTGTTGTCATAGATGGTCTCTATATGAATATCAAAGACTTAAATGAGACAATTGCTAGTAAGGATCAGGAAATAGTGAACCTTAACTTAAGGTTAATTGAGCAAAACTGTAAACTTGAGAACTATAGGACATCTCAAATGGATAAAATGTTAGATGCTCAACGAAGTGTAAAGGACAAGACTGGGTTAGGTTACAATGATGTATCCCCGCCTTTTAATGCCAATTACACTCCTATTCCTGAAGATTCTGAAATGACTGAAGTTAATCCTGAGAGTTCAGTAACTGATAAACCTGAACAATCAGAGGCACAGAAAGATGTTATTAAGAACGTATCATTCGATAATAGCAAGGCTTCTCAGTTCACCAAAATACAATTTGTATCGGGTGGAGTGATTAACGATGCTAAGATTGATGATAAAGTTGATAAGGAACAACTTAAACCTTTAGTGCCTAAGACTCCGGATGAGAAAGCAAAAGTGAGTAAATCACGCAAGCAGATGTCATGTTTCAAGTGTCATCAAAAGGGACACGTGGCTTCGTGTTGTCCTAACAAAAAGCCTGAAACATCACATAAGCTTGTGATGGATGAAAATACACAGACCGACTCTAGTATGACTGTAGATGGGTTAGATACCAAACTTAAGTTAGGTAATAAACCTGTTAACATTCTTAAAAGAGATGGTAAGCATAGTGTATCCCCACCTAAACCTAAACGGCCATATACTCAAAGTGATAATTCTATCTATACGTATAGGGATGTGACTCCGTCGAGGTTTAGAAATACAAGTAGAGGCCATAGTCATTATGAGAGTGGTACTACTTTGCGATCACATGAGTTTAATTATAATTATCATAATAGAGCTCATAATTATGTGCCTAAGAGGTTCTCCTCAAATTTACCTCTTAAGGCTGATCGTCCACAAACTCAGGCTACTTCGAAAGTAACCAAAGCTCCTGATGGGAAGGATGGTTATTTTAAAGAGCTTAAGTTTGTTGATGATAAGGGACAAACCAAGACCGTAATGGCTTGGGTCCCTCTTGACAACTGATCGTGTTTTGTGTTATGTGCAGGAGCATGCTGTGAACAAGGACAGCTGGTGGTATGTAGACAGTGGATGCTCGAGGCACATGACTGGAGAAAGAAGTCTACTGAAGGACTTCAAGGAGAGTCTCAAGCAAAAAGTAAATTTTGCAGGAGATAAAGGAGGAGTAATTTCGGGAAAAGGAAAAGTTTCAAATGGAACTTTGACTCTTGAGGATGTGAACTATGTTGAAGAACTAACTCACAACCTAGTGAGTGTTCCCCAAGTCTGTGATAAAGGTCATCCAGTTTACTTTAATGAAAAGGAGGCCTTAGTCCTGAAGCCAGGTTTCAAAATTCCTTATAAATGGATATTGATGAGGGCGCCAAGGAAGAAGGACATCTATGCTATCAACATGGGTGTTCCTAACTCTTCAATGGTGTCTACATGTTTATTATCCAAGGCTTCGGAAACAGACGCATTATTATGGCATAGGAGAATGGCACACCTGAACTGGAGAAAGATGAATTATATAACCAAAAATGGTTTGGTTCTAGGTGTACCACAACAACGTTTCGAGTCTGAGGATAAGTGTGTTCCTTGCATGAAAGGTAAGCAGCACAAGAAACCACATAGACCTAAGACTGAAAACTCTATCTCCTCACCATTTGAATTGCTACATATGGATCTCTTCGGCCCTATAAGCAAGAGAAGTTTAGGTGGCAAATGGTACTGTTTGGTTATCACAGATGACTACTCTAGATTCTCATGGGTATTCTTTTTGGGATCAAAGGATGAAACTCCTGGAATTCTAATTGAGTTCTTTGATCTAGTAGAGAATGTCTATAAAAAGAGAGTTAAGCGTATTCGTAGTGACAATGGAACAGAATTCAAAAATTCAACGTTGAATATCTATTGCTTAAGCAAAGGGATATTACATCAATTCAGTGCACCGTATGAACCTCAACAGAATGGTGTTGCTGAAAGGAAAAATAGGACGTTGATTGAAGCTGCAAGAACAATGCTTGCTGATTCAAAGCTTCCGGTCATCTTTTGGGCAGAAGCAGTGAATACAGCATGTTATGTTCTTAATAGAGTTCTTACGGTTAAGAGACATAACAAGACTTGTTATGAGGTTTTGAACAATAAGGCTCTATATGGTTTGGATATCCCAAGGATAATAGAGTATATCGTTTGAATAAGGCTCTATATGGATTACATCAAGCACCAAGGATGTGGTATGGAACACTGTCAACGTATCTACTTGAGAATGAATTTACAAGAGGATCGATTGATAGTACACTATTTGTGAAGTGGAAAAAGAAAGACTTTCTTCTCGTACAAGTTTATGTTGATGACATTATCTTTGGATCATCTGATGAAAAGATGTGTCAAGAATTTGAGAAAGTCATGAGAAAAAGGTTCGAAATGTCTGCAATGGGAGAGTTGAATTTCTTCTTAGGATTACAAGTTGATCAAAAGAAGGATGGATTCTTTATTCATCAATCTAAATATACATATGAGCTATTAGAACGCTTCAAGATGGATGAAAGTAAGGTCTACAATACTCCAATTCCAGTCAATCATGGACTAGGTCCAGATACATCGAGTGATAGCGATGTGGATCCAACTCTTTATAGAGCCATGATCGGATCACTAATGTATCTTACATCCTCTAGGCCTGACATAATGTTTGCTGTTTGTTTATGCGCAAGATATCAGGCTAATCCGAAAGAGTCACACATGCAAGCTGTTAAACGAATCTTTCGTTACCTCAAAGGGAAGCCGAAGCTGGGACTTTGGTATCCGATTGATGGAGACTTAGATCTCGTAGCTTATACTGATTCGGATTATGGAGGATGCAATCAGAATAGGAAATCTACGACCGGAGGATGTCAATTCCTAGGAGGTAGATTAGTATCCTGGCAGTGCAAGAAGCAAACCTCGGTAGCCATTTCTACATGTGAAGCTGAGTATGTTGCAGCTGGAAGCTGTTGCTCGCAAGTACTTTGGATTCAACAGCAACTGCGGGATTACGGGTTAAATATAACCAATACTCCTATTATGATTGATAATGAATCAACTATGTCGATCACCAATAATCCGGTGAAGCACAGTAAAACTAAGCATATTGATATTCGACATCATTTTATTAGAGATTGTGCTGAGAAAAAGTTGATAAAGTTAGTTAAGGTACCATCATTGGATAACTTAGCAGACTTATACACAAAGGCGTTCGACAGAGCAAGATTTGAGATGTTGGTTCAACTGAACGGAATGAGAAATCCAGAGTGATTAGTCTTCCAAGGGTAATTTTGTAATAGTTAGTATTTATGTTTTCATTATAAAAAAAAAAAAAAAAAAAAAGGCGTATGGCATTCATTTGCTTGTTACCTAAGGGGAATCGCCTTCATTTAAGTTTTTATTTTCAAAAACTAAGGGATATGATAGTACATTAGGAGAATAAGCTTCACAATAACAAGCTTAAGTCCTAAGTATGATATGGTAGTAGGTTCAAATAAAGCTGCTTTAGAACTACAGCGGTTCTATCAGGTATGTGTTTATATTTATTTGATTATACACCTATATCCACAAGTTATAATTTGTCTATTTTTAGTAAAAACTTTAGATGGTTTCATCATATGATGTACTGGTAGGCAAATTATATGAAATTTTCTAAGCCTTAAGAAGTAAATTAACTACTTGTTTATTATTTTGTGTTACTATTCTATGATGTATGACATTACGTCTTAATTGTTGAAGGATGGTATTGCCATACACTGTTATCATGCATATTAATTTAAAGTGACAAATAGTAGCAATATGGGTATTAACTTAATTACTGGTAACTTTGTTGTACTAAGTACAGAACTGAAGCCTTTAATTAAATTAATATTCTCAAATATATTTTGAATTATGCTAGAAGGGATCTTCTGTTGTACTATGTACAGACTTAGATAACATAGCATATTCAAAGTATGTTTGATATTTGTCTAACCTTAAAAATTCAAGTGTATGTTATATGTTTCGAAAAGAGACATCATTTAGTAACCGCTACCTTGAAATTTAATGATGCAGTGTTATGTGTTTTACTTGAATTCTTCAGTATGTCATATAATAGGAAGCACTTGATAATACTCATACTAACAATAAAGAGTTTGCTTAGAAAATTGAGTATAATTTGTTTATATGGATCATAATACCGGTAATCGTCTTGGACTGTCTATAATAAAATATTCACTTTATGTGAATAATGCATTTATTAATTATGCTATGTGGATAAAGGTACCTAAGATATAGTTTTATAAATATAAATGTATAAATGATAAATTTAGTTGTAATTTTACAGTGATTTACTTGAATTTCATGAGGTATGTATACTACCAATCTGCTTAGACTTTTAAATATATAATTAATTGCTTGTTCTTTCTAATATGATCCCTAAGCAGATAAAATCTTATTTAGTTTGTATATTTACTTTGTTTCAAGTGATTAATAAAATGGTACTTGATACCAATGTTTATGTAGTTGTATTTTTATCATATATTTATTTGTTTTTAATTTAAGTATTTATTAGGTGTTACCCTTCGGAATTAAATTATACTGAATATTTTTGAGTTGAACAAACGTGACAAATACAAGTGAAAATTAATTATAATTTAGACTTGTAAAAATATTGGGTTTTTATTTATACTTAGAATTAAATTCGCGTTTTTATTATTTCTGCGAGTTGACATCAACTTGCGAGTCCACTTAAAATCTCGCGAATCGGATATCAAGTATAAAGGGGGTCAAACGAGTCAAACCAACCCACCGAACCCACACAAACCTCGCGAGTTCACTAAACTTTGTGAATCCGTCACACAGGCGAAACGAGGCGATTTTCTTTTTTCGCTTGATTTCGATTTTTATAGTACGGGAACGAGTTTTTCAATCCATAGAATATATTCAAGACTTATTTGCGCACATTTTGAGGTATATATCAACGGATTTCACCGTTTAAATTGCACGAAATCGAAGGTTTTTTTAACTTAGGGTTTCGGTTTGAAGTTTAAACGATTTGCGTCGATTACGATGTTATTGGACATAGATCTTTAGGGTTTATGTTAAATGAACATTAATGAACGTGAATCAATCAATAGATCATGTTAAAATCTACAGATTAATTGATTTTAATTGAAAATTCGCAACGGCAGTTCATCGAACGAGTTGACATTGTGAATCAACTCGCAGCGAGTTGACTAGCGAATTGATGAGATTAGCGAGTTCACTTCAATAGCCACTTGATAAGTTTAGCGAGTTGATCAATGTAGCGAGTTGATGAGTATAGCGAGTTGATAAGCAAAACGAGTTGACCTCAACTCGTTAGGCCAGTTTATGCGAGTCCAGAACTTACAAAAATTTTATTTTTTTTTTAATAATAACTTTTATATAATTAATTAGACTTAAGACTTTTAGTTATAAGTTAAATTTTTATATACGACTTGAGACTATTTTTGTGACACCCCCAAATTTAAAGATTTGCGAAAGCTTGATTTGGGTGTCACTAATCAATATACAAAGCACATAAGATATAATGAACGACCACTATATGCGTCGTTTTAAACTTGTATAGATAAAGTAAATGTTTACATCAAAATATTGTTACATTAGCTCGGTTCCTGAAATTGAGAGATTACATAGCATAATTACTTTTACAAAATATAATAATGCAGTCCAATCTCTAGTTGTATGTATGCTGACTCGAGCTAATAATTCCTGCTTGTGCAGCCAAACTACTGCTGGGTACCTGTGATAAATACAAAAATGGGTCAGCGAAAACGCTGGTGAGCTCACAGGTTTGTATGTCAATGTATAGTTGTAAGAACCGCAAGATTTATATTGAATTTAAAATGCAATTAAGCAAAATAAAAGTTATACTGTCCATGAGCACATAGTCTGAGCTTAACTTGATTTGTCAGGCCCACTTAAGGAAACCTAACTTGAAATGCCTCCTACGAGTGCCTAATCAACACTCGTCTTCCCAAATGCTAATACATCCGTTTGACCGGTTAGTGCGTGCTAACCCGGATGAGGATTGTCAATCCCATATGATATCATATACTAACATTCACGCTATAAATACTAGAGACTATGCTTATGGAGGACTTTAAATTGATTAGCTTGAAACTCATGTAGTATTTGAAGTTTGGCACTTGCGTTCTACTTGTAAAACAAAATCGAGTAGTAATATCATACCCCTAGTTGTAAAGCAGTGAAAATGGGGCTATGAAACTCACCTGAGTCTTGAAGTGTTTAATTTAGTAAACTTGAAGTAATTAGCGGTGAATTGATGTCCAAAGGCTTGAAACCTGAATGTGTCCACGACACTTGAATTGTTATTAATTGTACCGGTATCTCGAAAGACTACCATTTAAATCGTTTGTTTAACTTGATGTCCAAATTACCCCGATTTGGTTGATTGTATTGTTACAAGTTACTACGACTTGTTTGATTGACCTGATACAAGTTACAACGACTTGTTTGATTGTGAATTAGGTTTTGAAAATGTATACGGCCCGTTGGTGATTGTTTGAATTTAAATATGTTAATGTTCTCCTTATGTCTCAAAGTGTTAACCCTGAAAAGTAAATTCCATTATGACTGAAAAGTTGTATCGTGTAAGCGTTTTGAAGTTGTACAAGTTTGACACTTGTTGTAAAAATGTGCTTACGGAATCTAAGTGCGGGGGTCCGGGGGCAGCGCCCCTGGTTAGCGGGGTCCAAGGGGCTGCAGCCCCTGGCAGGGTCCAAGGGGCAGAGCCCCTGGCTGGGGTCGAGCTGCCAGGTCAGCTTGGAAAATTTTTATTTCTACTATATTGCTTTAAGGAAAAACGCATCAGGACTTGAATTTGGGTGAAATCAAGTGATAAAATTTCGAGCCTCGACACTTAGTAAAAATCTGTGTTTTTGAGGTTCTGGTTTGTGCGACGTTGGGTGCGACGTTGGGTGTGACGTCGCAGATCCGGACTGCGACGTTGGGCACGGCGTCGCTATGTGCGACCTTCGCAATTTAATGCGACGTTGTGCGTGGCGTCGCTATAGGCGACGTAGTTGATTTCTGCGACGTTGGGGTTTACGTCACTAAGTGCGACGTCCGCAATTCAATGCGACGTAGAGTGCTGCGTCGCTATATGCGACGTTGAGGATTTGTGCGACGTAAGTCGCTACGTCGCATTTACGCCAGGCCAAATGCGACGTACGGGATCTGATCGGAGTTTCGACTTCAAAAACGTATTTTCCGGCCATCGATCGGTCTAATATTTTTACCCAACCCATTTTAGGACATCACAAGGTTATACAAACAACTAGCAAGTTATAAAACTTAAAAACGAGAGTTTTCGGAGTTGTGTCGGAAACTTACAATTCGCCGAAATGAAATTCCGGAAAGATAGAAATGTAGATCGGAATGCGGTGAGTGTTTTCTTCCAAACGAGTATGACGATCCAAGGTCGATTGAGGTGCTTATTTTTTTGATTAGTGAGTTTTTGTGAGTTTGGGTTTTTGAGAGAAAAGAAAAGGAAGAGAGAGAGAGATAAATGAGAAATGAAAGAAAGAAAATGGTGGGGAGGTGGTTAAGGGATCACCTCCCATTTTCAGTCCGCGCACTGCGCTCCGTGCGGTGTTCGTTTACTCCGTCGTTTGCACGTTAAATATTTATTTTCTATGTTTTAATATACGTTTTAAAATGCGAATAATTATTCAGTATTTTTGTTGAAGTATTTTACTAACTTTTTAATAATTACATTATAAAAGGTGAATTGTTTCGTTTTGTTTGCGCAATTGCATTTTATTCGCGTTTATATAAATTGTGTGATAAAACTTGAATACTAAATATTATTGACATAATATTTTTAAGTACAATAACGTTATAACAATCCTGGTATTATTTAAATAAATTGTTCACCAACGTCCGTATTTATTGTATCGAAATTCATTCGATTTGAAACTTGTACGATTTAAACAAACCGCATAGTTGTAGATATATATTCAACAATATATATAATAATTGATACATTAATTAGCCTAACACAGAACTAATTACATGTAATAAAGCTCGATTAGGCACTAAATTCTAGTCTTAAATTGACGGTTGTCATATTCTCCCCCTGTTAGAAGAATTTCGTAGCGAAATTTTATGTTGAAGTCGTGTTTGACGTTGAATCAGTGAAGAGTTGAGGATACTTGAGTCGCATTTGGTCTTCCCGTTCCCAGGTGAATTCCGGACCGCGCCGCGAATTCCACCTAACCTTGACAATGGGAATACGACTTTGTTTAAGTTGTTTGACCTCACGGTCCATAATTTCGGCGGGTTCCTCAACAAAGTGGAGTTTCTCGTCAACTCGAATTTCATCGAGTGGAATGATAAGTGTCTCATCAGACAGACACTTCTTCAGATTTGAAACATGAAAAGTGGGATGCACGCTGCTGAGTTCAGATGTCAGCTGCAATCGATAAGCCACTGGACCAATCCTTTCAAGGATCTCGAATGGTCCAATGTATCTGGGATTCAACTTCCCTCGTTTGCCAAACCGGATTACGCCTTTCCAAGGCGATACTTTGAGTAGAACTCGATCCCCAACTTGGAACTCGAGTGGTTTGCGTCTCACGTCAGTATAACTTTTCTGACGGTCACGTGCGGCTTTGAGTTTGTTTTGAATGTCGACGATTCTTTCGGTCGTCTCGTGAATGATTTCTGGACCTGTGAGTTGGCTATCCCCAACTTCGGTCCAACAGATAGGTGACCGGCACTTACGACCGTACAGTGCCTCGAAAGGTGCAGCTTTGATGCTGGTATGATAACTGTTGTTGTACGAGAACTCGCACAATGGTAGGTGTTTTTCCCAGTTTACACCGAAGTCTACTACGCAGGCCCGTAGCATGTCTTCCAGTGTTTGAATGGTTCGTTCACTTTGGCCGTCGGTTTGAGGATGGTATGCGGTACTCATATCAAGTCGAGTACCCAGAGATTTTTGAAGTGATTGCCAAAATTGTGAAGTGAAGCGACTATCTCTATCAGAGATAATTGAGATTGGAACACCGTGTTTGGTCACGATTTCCTTCAGGTAGATTCTGGTGAGGCGTTCCATTTTGTCGGATTCCTTGATTGCCAGGAAATGAGCAGACTTTGTGAGACGATCCACGATCACCCAAATGGTATCGCAACCGTTCGCTGACTTTGGTAGTTTGGTTATGAAGTCCATAGCAATTTGTTCCCATTTCCATTCAGGAAGACTGGGTTGTTGAAGTAAACCAGAAGGTTTTTGATATTCAATTTTGACTTTGGAGCAAGTAAGACACTTGCTGACATAGGTGGCGATTTCAGCTTTCATGTTCGGCCACCAATAGAAGTCCTTGATACCGTGGTACATTTTATCAGATCCCGGATGGATAGAGTATTTGGACTTGTGAGCTTCATCCATCACCAAGTCTCGTAGGTTCCCAAATTTAGGCAACCAGATTCGGTTTGAGAAATACCTAATCCCGTTAGGTTTGACTTCGAATTGTTTATCCATGCCTCGCAAGGCTTCATCTTTGACATTCTCGGGTTTTAAGGCTTCGAGTTGAGCAGTGAGAATTTGAATATTTAAATTGTTGTGAATGGTCATACTGAAGGCTCGAACCCGAAGTGGTTTCACTCGCTCTTTTCGACTGAGGGCATCAGCAACAACATTTGCTTTGCCTGGGTGATATTTGAGTTCGCAGTCGTAATCGGTAAGCAACTCTACCCATCGACGTTGCCTCATGTTGAGATCCTTCTGATCGAATATGTGTTGAAGGCTTTTATGGTCGGTAAAGATTGTACATCTGGTACCGTAAAGGTAATGTCTCCAGATTTTGAGGGCAAAAACGACAGCTCCTAGCTCGAGGTCGTGTGTGGTGTAATTCTTTTCATGAATCTTGAGCTGTCGGGAAGCATAAGCTATGACTTTGTCTCGTTGCATGAGCACACAACCGAGACCTTGATGAGAAGCATCGCAGTATACCACGAAGTCATCGGTGCCTTCGGGTAATGATAGAATAGGAGCACTGCAAAGCTTTTGTTTTAAGAGTTGGAATGCCGACTCTTGTTTATCAGTCCAGTCAAACTTTTTGTCTTTCTAGGTCAAAGTCGTGAGTGGTATGGCTATTTTGGAGAAATTTTCAATGAAGCGTCGATAGTATCCGGCCAGTCCCAAAAACTACCGTACTTCGGTCGGAGTGGTTGGCGATTGCCAATCTTTGATAGCCTCGATTTTTGATGGGTCAACGTGAATCCCCTGACTGTCAATCACGTGGCCAAGGAATTGAACGGTTTTGATCCAGAACTCACACTTAGAGAACTTGGCATAGAGCTCCTCGTGTTTAAGTAGTTCAAGGATGGTTTTGAGGTGTTGCGCATGCTCTTCTTTGCTTCGTGAGTATATGAGGATGTCATCAATGAAGACAATGACAAACTTATCAAGGTAAGGTTTACGCACCCGATTCATAAGGTCCATGAATACAGCCGGTGCATTGGTTAGGCCGAATGGCATCACTTGGAATTCGTAATGCCCGTAACGGGTTCTGAAAGCGGTTTTTGGAATATCGGCATCGCGGACACGCAATTGGTGATAACCGGATCGGAGATCAATCTTTGAATAACAACTCGACCCTTGAAGTTGGTCAAACAAATCATCGATTCGAGGAAATGGATACCGGTTCTTGACAGTTAACTTGTTCAACTCTCGATAGTCGATACACATTCGAAAAGAACCATCTTTCTTCTTAACAAATAGGACCGGAGCTCCCCAGGGTGAAGAACTCGGCCTGATAAACCCTCGTTCCAGGAGTTCCTGTAACTGGGTGGACAGCTCCTGAAGTTCGGATGGAGCTAAACGGTATGGTGCTCGGGCCACCGGCGCAGCACCTGGTACAAGATCGATTGAGAACTCAACCTGTCTTGGTGGTGGTAGACCAGGCAGTTCCTCAGGAAAGACTTCTGGAAAGTCTCGAACAATTGGAACATCCTCAAGTCGCTTCTCCTCCGACTTTTTCTCCATGATGTGCGCGAGGATTGCTGGATAACCCTTTTTCAGAAATTTCCGGGTTTTAAGACAAGAGATGATGTTAAGCCTCGTCCCTCCGGTCTCCCCCTGTATGACTAGGGTTCTACCGATGGCGAGAGGTATGCGAACAATTTTATCGTAGCAAATGATTTCGGCGCGATGTTTGGACAACCAGTCCATGCCTACGATGACATCGAAACTTCCTATCTCAACAGGCATAAGATCTATGGAGAAGATTTCGTCGGCTAGATTTAAAGTGCAATTAGGTATCACACTATTGGTTTCTATCAATTTGCCATTTGCTAGCTCTACGGTGTACTTAACGTCTAAAGCAACAGGTGTAATGTCAAGTAGAGGGCAAAATTCATCGGAAATAAAACTCCTATCGGCACCAGTATCAAACAGGATAGAAGCAGTTAAATTGTTGAGGAGGAACATACCCGTGACCACATTCGGGTCCTGACGGGCGTCCCCTGAGTTGATCACGAAGGCGCTACTTTTGGCGTTGTTGTTGTTGCGGTGGTTGTTGTTGTTGTTGTTGCCCTTATTCTTCAATTTTGGGCAAGAATCCCTGAAGTGTCCTGGGTGTTCACATTCATAGCAGGACTTAGGTTGTCGGGCATTTCTGTCAGAGGGGTTGTTGTTGGATTTGGGGGCTCGGCAATCCTTAGTCAGATGCCCGTACCTCCTGCAGTTGTTGCAAGGAGTACCGCACTGACCAAAATGGTGGTAGTTACACTTGGGACAATAAGGCCTGTCCCCGGTGTAGCTGCGGGTGGTTTCAGAGTTGGAGGTGTAGACTTGGATGGCGTTGTTTTTCTTGTTTGAGTTGTGGTGGTGTTCAGTGGATTTGCGTTTGTTGTTGTTGGAGGATGAGGTGTTGGAGGTCTCACGGCTGACAACTAGAGCCATGAGTTCGTGGGCCAATCGAATTGCACTCTCAGTGGTGGTTGGTTTGGATGAGGCGACGTTTCCCTGGATGTTCTCGGGGAGTCCACGAATGTATTTCTTAATGCCCTTACTTTCTGGTTCGACCAAACCCGGGCATAATAAGGCAAACTGCTGAAATTTGGTGGTATATTCAGCGATATCATTTCCCTGCACTGCCAGGTGCCAGAATTCTTCCTCCAGTCTGTGCAATTCTTCTTCAGGACAGTATTTTTCTGTCAGCTTCTTCTTCAGTTCGGCCCAAGGAAGTCGATTTGCAACCTCAAGGCCTACAGAGTTTGCGTGGGTTTTCCACCACGTGAGTGCACCTTCCTGAAAGGTGTAAGCAGCGAATTTAACCTTGTTGTTCTCGGTGCAGTCGCAGAGGCTGAAAACAGATTCCATACGCTCAATCCAACGGATCAAGCCAATGGCACCTTCCGTGCCCTTGAAATATAGTGGTTTACAGCTAAGAAAGTCCTTATAGGAGCAGGGTTTGGGTGGTGGAGTATTGGTTGCTGTGTCCTCGCTACCGGGTGGTGTTCGGGTAGCCAAGGCTTCGGTCACACTGCGGGCAATTTTTCCCGCGATTTCAGCTTCGCTAAGGGTAATTTGACGACGAGGAGGCATGATGCTGAGTAAGAAAGAACAAGGAAATGAAATAAGATACTAATCCGAGTATGATGAACAAGTGGTGTGTTTGTCATTCCGAGACAAAACGTTTGAAAGAAAGAGGCCTATATTCATATAATATAATATAGCCTAAAGTTGTAATGAGGTCTATTCATGTAAATATATGTATATCACATAATAACCTATTGAGTGTCTAGCACAGACGTGTTTTGAGTCCCGTTTCTCTCGAGGTCAGAGTCAACTAATGCATTCCTGTTCAACATAACTCTTTCAGATTTCACATCATCTTTCTTTAATTGTACATAGTTGATCAGGCTATGTTAAATTAAAGTCGTATGATGTAATCCCTGAACTAGTCATAACTAATAAGGAATACTGCCTAACGGTCATAGTCTAGGCCCACTAAATGCAACCTAGTTCACTATAACCTTAGGCTCTGATACCAATCTGTGACACCCCCAAATTTAAAGATTTGCGGAAGCTTGATTTGGGTGTCACTAATCAATATACAAAGCACATAAGATATAATGAACGACCACTATATGCGTCGTTTTAAACTTGTATAGATAAAGTAAATGTTTACATCAAAATATTGTTAGATTAGCTCGGTTCCTGAAATTGAGAGATTACATAGCATAATTACTTTTACAAAATATAATAATGCAGTCCAATCTCTAGTTGTATGTATGCTGACTCGAGCTAATAATTCCTGCTTGTGCAGCCAAACTACTGCTGGGTACCTGTGATAAATACTAAAATGGGTCAGCGAAAACGCTGGTGAGCTCACAGGTTTGTATGTCAATGTATAGTTGTAAGAACCGCAAGATTTATATTGAATTTAAAATGCAATTAAGCAAAATAAAAGTTATTGTCACACCCCGCTAAAGCGGAAACACGAGATGTAACAGTACCGGGTAGCAATGCATAAGATATAGAAGTAACACCATACATAATTTAGAGAAAATATTACACATTACTACGAGTCCAAATCATAGTTCCAAAAGAAATTACCATAAGTTCATAAAGTTTTCAAAAGAGAGTCATGGTTTCAAAATAAAGCAAACGCGTGTGAACATGCATCCATGCAAATGTACTCCTAGAGTGCACCTTACTGTCGTTCTCCTGAAAAGCATGATAAAACAAAAGGGTCAACTATGGTCATAGTTGGTGAGTTCACAGGTTTAATGTTACAACAAATGATCTAAAAGCTTTGTTCATAAAAGACATGAATAATAATGATTTGCTGTAATAGTTGCGAATATGAAAGGTAATATACACGAGTGTTAATGCAATTGAGGCCACTACTAAACCGATTACCGACCGAATGCCCCAAATGATGTCCTCACAGGGACATGAGTTACCTTCCGTCCAATCGGGGACAAGGTAAATTCTACACATCCAATCGGGGATGTGAGCGAGTGATAACATGCACACACATAGCCATGTGAGTGAGAGTTGGTCTACCCTAAATAACGTTATTCATGATTATCAAAGACGGCGCGTCTGGCTCTATGACGAGTTAATGAGTAGTGTAACAGATTACCGGGGACTTAGTGCTCAATGATGTCCTCACAGGGACATTAGTACTCAATTCACATAGATAGTATACACCAATTCGCATAAGTAGCATAGCAAAAGTTCAATAAGTTCATAAA
This sequence comes from Helichrysum umbraculigerum, assembly GCA_949592205.1. Lineage (NCBI taxonomy): Eukaryota > Viridiplantae > Streptophyta > Magnoliopsida > Asterales > Asteraceae > Helichrysum > Helichrysum umbraculigerum. The sequence continues at coordinate 124,998,362 of CATIUR010000002.1, forward strand.
AAGTATAACCAATTTAGTTAAAGTTTAGAATCATGCTTTTCACCCCAAAATAGTAAACAAGTAAAAAAAAGGGGCTGTGAAAACTCACAGTTGAGCGTAAGCGTTAATCGATGGATGTAATACGTGTGCTCATCGAGTATGACTCATATCCAAGTCCTATGAACACGAGGTCTCTAGTTAGATTCTCAGTAAATTGGTTTGTTAAGATTGCTTAGTTAAGTATTTAGATTACCAAGTGCCAATATAATTAGTTTTTGTTTTGTAGTTTGTTAACGTCCAATATCACGTTTGATTACTAATTGAATACATAAGCATACAACATTCTTAAATTGTCGAATTTCTTTATACAGGTCATATAATGTCGCATGATTGTTAGTGTCCAAATTTCATGGCATTTTGTGTGTTGGAATTTTGGTTCTTCACAATTTATAATTGACGACACATAAACCGATAAATATATCATAAGATACCCCAAACCCTTCTTGTTAGCATTATTTCCAAAAATAGTAACTTTCCCGTTTTCGAAACCGATACCCGTTTTTGTTGACTTGGTCAAATCTTCTCGGTTTGACCCGAGACTTATACCCAAACCTTAAACATGTTCATAAGTCATAAAAAGTTAGTTTTTCCCCAAATAGTAAGTTCGCAAGTGTCGGTTTTCAACTTTTACAAAAATCAGTCCATATTCTTATTTCCAGGAATTTACACCTGTTTGTTGAATTTATTAAAAATACTTCTGCTACGTAATAGTATAAGGAAAAAATCACAGATGTTCCTCAATATGTTACTTATTTTCTGTAATTTTTCCAGGAACTATAGATGAGTCCAAGTATTTTTAGAATTTTATTTTATCTTCAAAGGTCAGATCTGAACACATGCATGTAATCATTACTTTTGAGTAAAATACATTGGGTTCCAGAAAAAGTGATAAACAGAAACGTTGTGACCAACAAAATTTGTAAACTTTTAGCCTTGGTTTCAAGTAATTTAGAGTTATAATGCTCCAGTTATGATTAAAACATTGAAAGAAAAGTTTCTGACCTAATCTAACAACTTATACATCTTTACTCACAAAAATTATTAAAAATATCAAATTAACTCATATGAACATGAGGCTTATATGGCTGGAAAGCTTATTTCCAGAAGTTGATTTTAGACTATAAAAACGTCCATTTTCATGAAGAAATGAATTTTAGAAAAATCGTGGAAATAGATGAAAGTTTCTGGACAGAAAACTTGCAAGTCCTTGATGAATGTTTTGAGCTTAAACAAGAACACCACCATGGAAACAAAATAAAATTTTGATCTTTTGACCTATAAATCCATGATCTAACACATGCATGGTGTTTAAATACATCCATGATGTGTTAGAGTTGATTATTAGTATATAAACAAGCTTTTTACACAAAGATGAACAAGATCTAACAAGATTACAAGCAATAATTCGATTTTTCACTTGATTTTCGGTTTGATCATGGGTTACCCTTTCTTTTACCACATAAAGGTGTGAAAAGGGATAACCTACAAACATCAAGAGTTTATATGGGGATTTTAGCCATGAAAAAGGCATAAAATCGGAATTTTATGAAGGAAAAGCATATTTTTAGAGATTGTAAGTAAAGAAAGATGTTAGAGACGTTGTGTTTTACCTTTATGTTCTTGAAATAGCTTGAGGACACCTTAAAGTTTCTGGATTTAGGTTGAAAAATGACTGATTTCTTGAGAGATTTTAGAGAGAAAAGAGTGTGAAAGGTTAGAGAGAAGAATTAGAGAGAAGTGTGTGTTTTGGGAGGGTGAAATGAATGATTTGGTGTAAGAAAAGAGGGGAGATGTGTGGGGATAAGGGGAGGCCGGTTTTGGGGTCCCAAAGAGGCATTTTAATCTCTTTTGTTTGTTAAATAAAGTTTATAAAAGTTGTATTAAGTTTGTATTAAAGATGTGTAAGTATATTGCATAGTATAAGGTTTATTTTGTGATGTTTTGGTGATTAATATTTGAGCTATAAAAGTTTGTGTTCTTTAGTTTATAAAAGTACTTTAATTTATGATTGAATTGCTTCCAATAGGTATTCAAGTGTTAGTTTGTTATATTCGAGTTTCATTTACGGATTTACAGAATTTTAACAAACCTTGATTTTGCGACGTGCTAGAATTTTTGTGATAAGTCATAAGATTTGTATTTTTATTTTTCTAAGTTCTTGAATTGGATTATAAACATTTAATTTGTCTAAGTTTGATATTCACGGATTATTTATCCGATTAAATTTACGTTGTCGAGTCACGGTGATTTCGATTTTGCGATTCATTAAGGATTTTATGAAAGCATAAAGAGGTAGATTTTTTTTTTTTATTGTTTAAATTTGGCACTTAGTACCATAATCTAGCATGTCTAAAAGAACTTATTGTTCACTAAGCAATCACTACGTCGTTCTATGGCTTTAGTAGACCTAAGGAATCATAATCTAGAAATCTCACTAGGATTTAAGGAATGCGGTAAATGTAATTCAAGATTCGAGTGTGATAATGACCTGAGATTTTGACGGTTGTCACAATATCCCACCGTTGAAATGAATTTCGTCCCGAAATTCAAGTCGTCCTATTGGGTGACGAAGCGCTTGAGAATCGGTGCGGGTAGTTTCATCTCATTAAATGTTTCTAATCCCATGTGTACTTAGTTCCATGTTTAGAATTCTAGTTGGCTTTAACTAAGGGAATGCTATCACATCTCAATTGTTTGGTACCTCTATTAAGGATTTCTGTGGGTGCTTCACTAAAAGAAAGTAATTGATCATCGATTAGAATCTCCTCCTAAGGGCAAGGTCTGAGAGTTATCTATTAGACACTTCTTAAGGTTGGAGACATGAAATATGTCATGAATGCCACCCAACTCTTTGGGCAATTCTAATTTGTAAGCCACCGGGCCTATTTGTTTCAAGATTTTGTATGGTTCAATATAGCGTGGGCTTAGCTTGCCTTTCTTGCCAAAGCATACATGTCCTTCCCAAGGGGATACTCTCAGAAATAATCTATCACTCATTCAAAATTCCAGTGGCTTTCTGCGATTGTCAGCGTAGCTGTTATGTATAATTTGGGTTGCCTTGAGTCGTTCTCTTATGGTTGTGATTTTGTCCACAGCTTCCTGAATGTTGTCTGGCCTTGTCAAGTGCTTCTCACCGACTCTGTGCCAACACAATGGTGATCGAAATTTCTGTCCATACAAGGCCTCAAATGGTGCACATTTGATGCTAGTGTTGTAATCGTTGTTGTAAGAGAATTCTATCAAGGGTAAGTGTACATCTCAACTTCCTCCGAAGTCTAGTACACATACTCGTAGTATAACTTCTAAGGTTTGAATTGTTCGCTCACTTTCCCGTCTGTTTAAGGGTAATAAGCCGTACTCATGTTTAATTGGGTACTCAACGCCTTCTGCATTGATAGCCAAAACCGTGATGTAAAACGACTATCCCTGTCCGAGATAATTGAAATGGGCACTCCGTGATGCTACACAATCTCTGCAATATAGATTTGAGCAAGTCTCTCCATTATGTAATCCTCTCGGATAGGTAGGAAATGTGCAAATTTTGTCAGTCAGTAGACGATATCCCAGATGGAGTCGCGACCTTTAGAAGTTCGAGGTGACTTAGTGACGAAGTCCATTGTTACATGTTCCCATTTCCATTGGGGTATTTCGGGTTGTAGTAATAACCCTGACGGCTTTTGGTGCTTCATTTCGCAATCATAGTTTCTAAGTAACTCCATCCACCTTCTCTGCCTCATGTTGAGCATCTTCAGCTCGAGTACATGCTGGAGGCCCTTATGGTCGGTAAACACAGTACAACTGGTACTCTATAGGTAATGTCTCCGGATCTTAAGTGCAAAGAATACTGTTCCCTGTTCCAAGTCATGCATAGTATAGTTCACCTCATTTATCTTAAGATGCTTGGAAGTATACTGAATTACTTCATTCTTCTACATCCGAACGCAGCCCAATCTCTGGTGTGACACATCGCCATATACCACAAAATCTCTTGTTCCATCGGGCAATGATATGATTGGCGCATTGCACAGTTTCTCCTTCCGCGTTTGGGATGCCTTCTCCTGTTCAATATCCCAAACGAATTTCTTCATCTTTTGGGTCAACTTTGTCAAGGGCTTGGCGATCTTTGAGAACTTTTCTATTGACCTTCTGTAGTATCCAGCCAATCCTAGAAATTGACAGATTTCTGTAGCAGTCGCCGGGACTTCCCATTTCTCAATCGCCTCGATTTAATTGGATCCACATGGATCCCTTTTATGTTCACTATATGACCGAGGAAGTGTACTTCTCTGTTCCAAAAACTCGCACTTAGAGGTTTTGGAGTGCAACTTCTCTTCCTTGAATGGTTGCAACACTTGCCCTAAATGTTGCTCGTGATCCTCTTTACTACGCGAGTAGACTAGTACGTCATTGATAAACACACTCGCAAACTTATCCAAGTATGCTCTGTAGACTCTGTTCATTAAGTCCATGAATGCTGCAGGAGCATTGGTTAGGCCGAAGGGCATAATCTTAAATTCATAATGTCCATATCGTGTTCGGAATGCATTTTTGGATATTTCTTCTTTGTGAATTCGTAATTGATGATAATCTGACCGAAGATCGAGTTTGGAGAAGTAGGAGGCGCCTTGCAGCTAATCGAATAGATCATCGGTTTGAGGGAGTGGTACTTATTCTTAATTGTTAATTTGTTTAATTCTCTATAATCAATGGACATTCATGAGGATCCATCCTTTTTCTTGAACATATAGAATCGGAGCTCCCCAGGGTGAGGAACTTGATCGAATGAATCCCTTATCTAAGAGTTCCTATAAATGGGGTGGATAACTCCTGCAACTCGGAAGGGGATATTCTGTATGGGGCTTGTGCCACGAGTGCAGTTCCGGGCACAAGATCGATTTGGAATTTGACTTGTCTAGGCGGGGGAACGCCAGGCAAGTCTTCGGGGAAAGACTTCCGAAAATTTTAACATAAAGGGGTACGTCCTCAAGTCGGTTCTCCTCCAGCTTCCACTCGGTTACGGGTGCGAGGATTACCTGGTACTCTTTTCTTAGGTACTTTCGGGTTTTTATAAAGGAAACTATGTTCAAGCTCAGCTTACCGTCTCTCCTTGTAGGATCAAAGTTCTACAGGTAACGAGGTGAATACGAATGAATTTCTCAAAACAAGTAACTTCGGCATGATGCTTGGATAACCAATCCACGCCTACTATGATATCAATGCTTTCGATTTCGACGGGTATGAAGTCTATGGGGAAAAGTTCGTTGCAAGTACGTCTTGCATTAAAAATTAGTTGGAAATCAAATCATTGATTTAAAAAGTAGACATAACAATGTCTTAGTCATGTTTAAAATCAGTCAATTCATGACCGTTTCGTTGTTCAAATCGTAGTCAAAAACGTTATAGAGTAGTCGATTACAAAGTAGTCTAATCGTGACTAAAGAGTTGTTAAAACAGTTGGTAAACTTGTTTGTAAATCAGTTGTTGTAGGTATAAATAGTGATTAAACCTTGATCAAATGATATGTTTTATATAAATGAGTTTATATACTTATGAATTTTGAAAGTTTTATAAAATATTTCGTGGATAGGTTGTTGTAAAAATCTGGTTGAAAATTTTATGATGAAATCTGTTTGAAATCTTATAGTTCGTTGAAAAGTTTGAGACAATTAAAATACGTTGAAAGCCATGGTCATTGAAAAGTGTTGAAAGTTACGTTTTATCAAAAATTTGTTGAAAGATTTATGTTTATGAAAAATCCATGGAAAATGTCTGACGAAAATTTGGTTGAAACTGTTTCCCACACATTGTACATGTGTAGTGGAATTTCTACTAATCTTAAGTGAGTTCTATTTTGCACACTATTTTTAATCGCAAGGCATCGACTTTACCTCTGGTTTCCATCACCTGGAGATGGGTAGTTTCTATGGTTTCGCTAAGATCCTGCTGATCCTCATAGGATCTGTGCAACTCGGCCTTGTGCCAGGTGTACCTAGCCTAAACGGGTTTCGTGTTGTTCTAACTCCATAGTGTCTCTTCTATTCTCGTGGCGGTGTAGCCTAGCAACTAGTACCAGGATGGTATGGTGAGCGATTTCATGGGTGTATAGAGAGATTCGCATGTAGAAAGCTTCTTCGTCCTCTGTAGGAGTGTGTATTCCTTCTTCAGTTCTCCAAGTCTCAAGATTTGCGGGTAATCAATTCCATTGACGGATATTGACGGACGACAGGTCCTAGTAGGTGGAGTATCAGTAGTAGTAGTATAGATAGTGTAAGGTCTAGTTCGAGGTGGTATGTCAGTCCTTCTAGTCGTATATAACTCACGTGATTTATAGGTCTTCGATAAGAGTGGGAGGAAGAGAGTGAAGTAGATGTAACGCGCCTAGGTGACATGTTCTCGTGTTGGTCCAGTTTTGTTGGTTCATCCTCAGGTGGAACCTCCTCAAGTGGGTCCTATTTTGGATAGATTCTCCTTCTCTATACTAGGTGGGTTGTTGCGAGGGCGACCGGTGACATAACCATAATCGTCGGTTGATATGTCAGTGTGGGAAGTGGATTGATACAAGGTAAGACTACAAATAGAAAATTTAGTTCCTAGGACGATTAGTGACGTGTCCTGACGCGTTTGTCGAGTAAGCAGTGTGGGAAGATGATGTGTACTTTCCAATCTATTAATCTTTAAGATTCGATTCACTAGTTAAGCGTGCGGAATATTGTTTAACGAGTTTATGTATGCGAAATCAAGTGTCATTTAATACAAACAAGAGTTGTAAAACTATTGCTCTATAATTAATTAGAAACGATTACAATATCAGATAATATTGCTCGAGCACAGACAGAACGAACAGTCACAAATCAAGACACAACCACTATATACATACAATAGCTATAGCAACACCCCAAGTGTTGCTTAGTGTCTCTTTACAAAGACCGCAAGATTTGACTAACACCTTAAACAACCTACTTTGACATTATGCACTAATATGTTAACCTTAAAATGATAAGACTAAAATGGAGGTATACTTAGTTACTAACAGTGCTACATGGATGCCTACGATATGCAATGCACACACACAACGTTTGCTTTCCAAAGGTTTAAACAGGAAAGAAAATTCGAACATAACCGTAGTACACCTATTCCGTGTCTCGCATAATCTTACCTAAATTAAACATAGGTGATCAGGCTATGTCCAATTAAGGTCTAATGATGCAACACATGGTTTAGCTATACTAGTAATATGCTTGGTTTGGTTTAATTGGTAATACCTTTGGAGTTTTAAGAAAATATTATAAAGAAAAATGTTGGTTATAGTTGGGTTTTTGTTTGGAAAAACCGGCATTCTCTATAACCTTAGGCTCTGATACCAAACCTGTCACACCCCGCTAAAGCGGAAACACGAGATGTAACAGTACCGGGTAGCAATGCATAAGATATAGAAGTAACACCATACATAATTTAGAGAAAATATTACACATTACTACGAGTCCAAATCATAGTTCCAAAAGAAATTACCATAAGTTCATAAAGTTTTCAAAAGAGAGTCATGGTTTCAAAATAAAGCAAACGCGTGTGAACATGCATCCATGCAAATGTACTCCTAGAGTGCACCTTACTGTCGTTCTCCTGAAAAGCATGATAAAACAAAAGGGTCAACTATGGTCATAGTTGGTGAGTTCACAGGTTTAATGTTACAACAAATGATCTAAAAGCTTTGTTCATAAAAGACATGAATAATAATGATTTGCTGTAATAGTTGCGAATATGAAAGGTAATATACACGAGTGTTAATGCAATTGAGGCCACTACTAAACCGATTACCGACCGAATGCCCCAAATGATGTCCTCACAGGGACATGAGTTACCTTCCGTCCAATCGGGGACAAGGTAAATTCTACACATCCAATCGGGGATGTGAGCGAGTGATAACATGCACACACATAGCCATGTGAGTGAGAGTTGGTCTACCCTAAATAACGTTATTCATGATTATCAAAGACAGCTCGTCTGGCTCTATGACGAGTTAATGAGTAGTGTAACAGATTACCGGGGACTTAGTGCTCAATGATGTCCTCACAGGGACATTAGTACTCAATTCACATAGATAGTATACACCAATTCGCATAAGTAGCATAGCAAAAGTTCAATAAGTTCATAAAAAGTATAACCAATTTAGTTAAAGTTTAGAATCATGCTTTTCACCCCAAAATAGTAAACAAGTAAAAAAAAGGGGCTGTGAAAACTCACAGTTGAGCGTAAGCGTTAATCGATGGATGTAATACGTGTGCTCATCGAGTATGACTCATATCCAAGTCCTATGAACACGAGGTCTCTAGTTAGATTCTCAGTAAATTGGTTTGTTAAGATTGCTTAGTTAAGTATTTAGATTACCAAGTGCCAATATAATTAGTTTTTGTTTTGTAGTTTGTTAACGTCCAATATCACGTTTGATTACTAATTGAATACATAAGCATACAACATTCTTAAATTGTCGAATTTCTTTATACAGGTCATATAATGTCGCATGATTGTTAGTGTCCAAATTTCATGGCATTTTGTGTGTTGGAATTTTGGTTCTTCACAATTTATAATTGACGACACATAAACCGATAAATATATCATAAGATACCCCAAACCCTTCTTGTTAGCATTATTTCCAAAAATAGTAACTTTCCCGTTTTCGAAACCGATACCCGTTTTTGTTGACTTGGTCAAATCTTCTCGGTTTGACCCGAGACTTATACCCAAACCTTAAACATGTTCATAAGTCATAAAAAGTTAGTTTTTCCCCAAATAGTAAGTTCGCAAGTGTCGGTTTTCAACTTTTACAAAAATCAGTCCATATTCTTATTTCCAGGAATTTACACCTGTTTGTTGAATTTATTAAAAATACTTCTGCTACGTAATAGTATAAGGAAAAAATCACAGATGTTCCTCAATATGTTACTTATTTTCTGTAATTTTTCCAGGAACTATAGATGAGTCCAAGTATTTTTAGAATTTTATTTTATCTTCAAAGGTCAGATCTGAACACATGCATGTAATCATTACTTTTGAGTAAAATACATTGGGTTCCAGAAAAAGTGATAAACAGAAACGTTGTGACCAACAAAATTTGTAAACTTTTGGCCTTGGTTTCAAGTAATTTAGAGTTATAATGCTCCAGTTATGATTAAAACATTGAAAGAAAAGTTTCTGACCTAATCTAACAACTTATACATCTTTACTCACAAAAATTATTAAAAATATCAAATTAACTCATATGAACATGAGGCTTATATGGCTGGAAAGCTTATTTCCAGAAGTTGATTTTAGACTATAAAAACGTCCATTTTCATGAAGAAATGAATTTTAGAAAAATCGTGGAAATAGATGAAAGTTTCTGGACAGAAAACTTGCAAGTCCTTGATGAATGTTTTGAGCTTAAACAAGAACACCACCATGGAAACAAAATAAAATTTTGATCTTTTGACCTATAAATCCATGATCTAACACATGCATGGTGTTTAAATACATCCATGATGTGTTAGAGTTGATTATTAGTATATAAACAAGCTTTTTACACAAAGATGAACAAGATCTAACAAGATTACAAGCAATAATTCGATTTTTCACTTGATTTTCGGTTTGATCATGGGTTACCCTTTCTTTTACCACATAAAGGTGTGAAAAGGGATAACCTACAAACATCAAGAGTTTATATGGGGATTTTAGCCATGAAAAAGGCATAAAATCGGAATTTTATGAAGGAAAAGCATATTTTTAGAGATTGTAAGTAAAGAAAGATGTTAGAGACGTTGTGTTTTACCTTTATGTTCTTGAAATAGCTTGAGGACACCTTAAAGTTTCTGGATTTAGGTTGAAAAATGACTGATTTCTTGAGAGATTTTAGAGAGAAAAGAGTGTGAAAGGTTAGAGAGAAGAATTAGAGAGAAGTGTGTGTTTTGGGAGGGTGAAATGAATGATTTGGTGTAAGAAAAGAGGGGAGATGTGTGGGGATAAGGGGAGGCCGGTTTTGGGGTCCCAAAGAGGCCTTTTAATCTCTTTTGTTTGTTAAATAAAGTTTATAAAAGTTGTATTAAGTTTGTATTAAAGATGTGTAAGTATATTGCATAGTATAAGGTTTATTTTGTGATGTTTTGGTGATTAATATTTGAGCTATAAAAGTTTGTGTTCTTTAGTTTATAAAAGTACTTTAATTTATGATTGAATTGCTTCCAATAGGTATTCAAGTGTTAGTTTGTTATATTCGAGTTTCATTTACGGATTTACAGAATTTTAACAAACCTTGATTTTGCGACGTGCTAGAATTTTTGTGATAAGTCATAAGATTTGTATTTTTATTTTTCTAAGTTCTTGAATTGGATTATAAACATTTAATTTGTCTAAGTTTGATATTCACGGATTATTTATCCGATTAAATTTACGTTGTCGAGTCACGGTGATTTCGATTTTGCGATTCATTAAGGATTTTATGAAAGCATAAAGAGGTAGATTTTTTTTTTTTTATTGTTTAAATTTGGCACTTAGTACCATAATCTAGCATGTCTAAAAGAACTTATTGTTCACTAAGCAATCACTACGTCGTTCTATGGCTTTAGTAGACCTAAGGAATCATAATCTAGAAATCTCACTAGGATTTAAGGAATGCGGTAAATGTAATTCAAGATTCGAGTGTGATAATGACCTGAGATTTTGACGGTTGTCACAGTTATACTGTCCATGAGCACATAGTCTGAGCTTAACTTGATTTGTCAGGCCCACTTAAGGAAACCTAACTTGAAATGCCTCCTACGAGTGCCTAATCAACACTCGTCTTCCCAAATGCTAATACATCCGTTTGACCGGTTAGTGCGTGCTAACCCGGATGAGGATTGTCAATCCCATATGATATCATATACTAACATTCACACTATAAATACTAGAGACTATGCTTATGGAGGACTTTAAATTGATTAGCTTGAAACTCATGTAGTATTTGAAGTTTGGCACTTGCGTTCTACTTGTAAAACAAAATCGAGTAGTAATATCACACCCCTAGTTGTAAAGCAGTGAAAATGGGGCTATGAAACTCACCTGAGTCTTGAAGTGTTTAATTTAGTAAACTTGAAGTAATTAGCGGTGAATTGATGTCCAAAGGCTTGAAACCTGAATGTGTCCACGACACTTGATTGTTATTAATTGTACCGGTATCTCGAAAGACTACCATTTAAATCGTTTGTTTAACTTGATGTCCAAATTACCCCGATTTGGTTGATTGTATTGTTACAAGTTACTACGACTTGTTTGATTGACCTGATACAAGTTACAACGACTTGTTTGATTGTGAATTAGGTTTTGAAAATGTATACGGCCCGTTGGTGATTGTTTGAATTTAAATATGTTAATGTTCTCCTTATGTCTCAAAGTGTTAACCCTGAAAAGTAAATTCCATTATGACTGAAAAGTTGTATCGTGTAAGCGTTTTGAAGTTGTACAAGTTTGACACTTGTTGTAAAAATGTGCTTACGGAATCTAAGTGCGGGGGTCCGGGGGCAGCGCCCCTGGTTAGCGGGGTCCAAGGGGCGGCAGCCCCTGGCGGGGTCCAAGGGGCAGAGCCCCTGGCTGGGGTCGAGCTGTGTGCGACCTTCGCAATTTAATGCGACGTTGTGCGTGGCGTCGCTATAGGCGACGTAGTTGATTTCTGCGACGTTGGGGTTTACGTCACTAAGTGCGACGTCCGCAATTCAATGCGACGTAGAGTGCTGCGTCGCTATATGCGACGTTGAGGATTTGTGCGACGTAAGTCGCTACGTCGCATTTACGCCAGGCCAAATGCGACGTACGGGATCTGATCGGAGTTTCGACTTCAAAAACGTATTTTCCGGCCATCGATCGGTCTAATATTTTTACCCAACCCATTTTAGGACATCACAAGGTTATACAAACAACTAGCAAGTTATAAAACTTAAAAACGAGAGTTTTCGGAGTTGTGTCGGAAACTTACAATTCGCCGAAATGAAATTCCGGAAAGATAGAAATGTAGATCGGAATGCGGTGAGTGTTTTCTTCCAAACGAGTATGACGATCCAAGGTCGATTGAGGTGCTTATTTTTGTGATTAGTGAGTTTTTGTGAGTTTGGGTTTTTGAGAGAAAAGAAAAGGAAGAGAGAGAGAGATAAATGAGAAATGAAAGAAAGAAAATGGTGGGGAGGTGGTTAAGGGATCACCTCCCATTTTCAGTCCGCGCACTGCGCTCCGTGCGGTGTTCGTTTACTCCGTCGTTTGCACGTTAAATATTTATTTTCTATGTTTTAATATACGTTTTAAAATGCGAATAATTATTCAGTATTTTTGTTGAAGTATTTTACTAACTTTTTAATAATTACATTATAAAAGGTGAATTGTTTCGTTTTGTTTGCGCAATTGCATTTTATTCGCGTTTATATAAATTGTGTGATAAAACTTGAATACTAAATATTATTGACATAATATTTTTAAGTACAATAACGTTATAACAATCCTGGTATTATTTAAATAAATTGTTCACCAACGTCCGTATTTATTGTATCGAAATTCATTCGATTTGAAACTTGTACGATTTAAACAAACCGCATAGTTGTAGATATATATTCAACAATATATATAATAATTGATACATTAATTAGCCTAACACAGAACTAATTACATGTAATAAAGCTCGATTAGGCACTAAATTCTAGTCCTAAATTGACGGTTGTCACAATTTTTGTAACAAGTTATATATAATTTCAATTTTAAACTAAGATGTTTGATGAATCTCGATTCATAATACGTAATAGTTTAAATATTTTCTAATCGTGCATTAAATTATATCTGTTGTTTGTGTTTATTTTACAGATATGGCTAGAGCATTTGATAAGTGTCACAACATTTTGGTTGATCTGAACCTTGAGGCCAAGCGGGCTGACAGGGTTGCTGATATTCTACGTTTTCTAGCACGATCAAGGATTAGATACGCCATTACGGCCAATCCTCCGATCTCTCAGGCTATACTGAACGATTTTTGGACAGATATAGTATATGACGAATCTGTCACCCCACCTGAGATTCGAGCTACGGTTAGTGGACAACCTGTTACCTTTTCGGCTGGTAATCTCCGTGAGATTTTGCAGCTAGGTACAGTAGAACAGGAGAACGGGGATATTGAGTACCCTATGGATTTTATAGAGGGTGATATAGGTCGTATGGGATATACAGGAGACAGACGTGGACGTCAGTTCCAGAAGCCTCTGGTTATTGGTCAGTGGAGGTTTCTCTGGCACGTGATGAATATAGTTTTCGCAGCAAAGAAGGGTGGTTTTGATGAGTTAAGCCCTGCGATTCTATCGGCTGCACTGTCACTGGTTTATAATAAACCATACAGTTTTTGTGACTATATTTTTGGTGAGATTGCTAAACAGATATCGGGGTCTATTAGATCAAGATTTTTGGTTTACCCGCGATTTTGCATGCTGATTATTCGTGCGCATCTACCGGATTTGGCTATACCAGAACCACATCTAGTGGTTAATACGATTGACCATCGTGGGTATAACGCCATGTTCATGCAGACGGTCAGGAAGGAAGGAGTGGTGAAACCGGAAGTTAGACCACTTTTCGGGTATATTGTTGATCCGAACTACGTTGCACCGCCAAATCATGGGTGGTTAGACGTTGCTCCTGCTGCTGCTGTTGTTCCTGCTGATGCTGATGTTATACCAGAACCTGCAGCTGAGGAAGCTCAACCTGAAGATCCACAAGGGCTCCTTGAGGATGTTCTTATTCAGGTTGGTCAGGTGGATCAGCAAGTGAATCCAGATGTTGCTGCACATGTTGTGCAAGAGGTTTTGGAGCAGAATGATGATGCGACAAATCCTTTGCTTCAAGACATTGAGAGTTATTTAGCACCACCTGAGGTAATCTTTTATTTATGTAACAATATAGATGCTCAGTTAATAGATTGTTTTATTAATCATAGATGCATAATATTATTATATGGATATTAGATATTTAGTAAATTGGATATTATTTCTGATTTTAAAATATAAATATCATTAAATAAACAGGAAGCTGAAGCTGAAGCTGAGGCTGCAAATCCAGAAGTTATATTACTTGAGGATGAGCAGATACAGCTTGATAGATCAGTTGAAGTACCGACTGAGGTATTGTATCTGATTAATCTTAAATATATAGAACTTGTATGATAGAGCTTACGCTAATCATAAATGTTTAATATATTTAAACTTTAGGATCTTGTTAGATCATCTAGAGGTCGTGATGGTGAGACGGCTTCTGATGATGATTCTGAGAATACACCTTCTCCTTCTCCATCTGTTTCTGAAAGGAAGAGAAAAGGTAAGAGTGTTATGGAGGAAGGTACTGAGGAAGTTGAGATTCCTTTGATGAAGCGTCCGAGAACGCTGACTATTCGAGAAGGTTAGTATTGATTATAAAAGTTAAATAATCTTAACTTGTTGTTTATCAGGAGTTGAACTGAGACAGTTAATTCTGTATACAGTTGCTCAGGATACACCGCAGGTGGAGATGGATGCACCGGTGGTTACTGAACCGATGTCTTTACCGCTTCTGGTATGAGATATAAGTTCTATAACTATGAGTGTTATGCAATTAATTAGAGTTTGAGACAGAGTAATCTGTAACAATAACTGATTTTAATTGTGTTTAACTTTACAGCATAAGGTTACTGATCTAGTTCGTGGAGCTAATTTTCCGACGAACAAAGCAGCTAGATTTGCGACAAGTTTGCTTACGCAGGCTTTGTCTCAACCTCGTACACCGCTGACCAGAGACTGGCATATTGAGTCTCTCACACCGCCTGGACCAAGAACGATACCTGTTACTCCGACGACTGATGTAGAAAGGATTACATCCTTAGAGTCGAGGGTAAAGGATTTAGAGAAGCTTACTTCTCAGATTCCAGAGCTGGTGTCGAGCAATCTTCTTCTTTCACAGCAGATACTCAAGCAGAGTGAATCGTACAATCTGTTGATGAAGACTCATGAGACGTTGCTTGCGGACTTCACTGTACAGAGACTGAAGTTATCTTCTTTGGAGAGTCTGGTCTTGAGATCGCATTCAGGACAGCCTACTCAGGGGGAGATATTGGTATATCTGGAGTCTTGCAGAGAAAATGAGTTGAAGAGGAAGAGAGATCAAGACAAGGACGATGATCCCAATGCACCGAGTGGTGAGCAGACTGGTCCTTCAAAGACTGGTGAGCAAGCTACGATTCAGGGGGAGTCTGGTGCTGGTGCTAGTGGTTCTGGAGTGGATACAAGTGCAGATAAGACTGTACCGGGTGATACTGAAGCTGGTAAGATAGCTTAGTATTATCATAGTACTGTAATATTTGTAATAGTTTGTAGTGAACAAATGTAAACTTAATTTATTGTGTAAATATATTCGGCTTAGGGTTATTATTATTTTAAGTAAAATATATTTGATGTATTTTAAGTTTATATTATCATGTTAAGATAAAATAGTGATCGAAAGACTTCCGACTCATTGAGTAGTCGAGCGGCGTGTTCCGATTATTTACGGCGGTCAAAATTTTATAATAACATATGCATTTTAGATTTGATTATGGACTTAAGACCGTAAGGTATATAAGTAATTAACAAGTTAAAAATGTAATCGTATTAACTAGACAAATGATATATAATTTAAAGGTTAAATTGATAATGAATGAGATCAATTAATACTTGGAAATTATATAAGGTAATTAATAGTAAATTTAAATGTTTGGTGATTATTCACAATGCATTAGAATTTAAAATTAATTAATATTTGTTAAGTAGACTTAAGAGATTTTAGATTGATTCAGGGTAATCAATAAAAGATTTTATAAGTTATATGTAAATTGCGTTTATATGTTAGGTTAAAACATACAAAAGAATTAATAAAGAAATTCTTAGATTGATTCAGGAAAATCACTGAAGAATTTGAATTATTAATATATTTGTATTTACATTTTTCTCTAGGAATGGAAATGCTAGATCTATCAGATTCGGAAGATGACATTTTGGATGAGATAGATGAAGAGATTGATTATGATATTGAAGAAGGAGAGTTCAAACTTCCTGAAGACTGGACTGCAGTATTTGAATCTGTGATAGATGAAGGTGTTGATCTGGATGCAAATGTAGATGAACATGTTGTGAATCCATCAACGACTGAATTTGTTTTTGTAAATGAACAAGGAGAATCAGTTATTGATTGAGAAGCTTTTGAGAATGCTTCTGAAGATTCAGATACTGAAGTTGAAGAAATAGAAGATAAATACAAACATATGGTTGGTAATCCTATGTTTATCCAAGAAATGCTGAAAAAGAAAAAGGAAAATAAGCCACGCATTTTGAAAGAAGTTGATATAACTGGAAAGCGTGTACTTAAAACTGGCATTATTGGATGGTATTATGACTCTGACCTGAAGCTCTTCGCGATCAAAAGGTTTGATGGAGTTCAATATTTTGAGAAGAAGCTTGCAGTGTTTAGTTCGTTGCCCCGATATGAGATTCGAGACTTGGCTAGATTAGATATGATAAATCCAAGTGATGATGACTATGCTAAGTATGTTGAGCGTATCATTAGGACTGAAGGATTATCTATGAAGTTTTCGAAGATTAAGCCAAGGAAAGGTAAAACGATAAAGCTGAACGAACTTAGTCAGAGAACTGGAAGAAGAAGAAGGAAGAAGGTTTATCCAGCGGTCAACTGTATTAAGCAAATACCTATGAAGACTATGCCTCAGAATATTTTGGGAAAATTGAAATATTAGGGGGTAGATGCTGGAACAGGGGAAGCCTTTATGATTGAAGCTGATGATGATTATCCTGATGGCGAAAAAGAGATTCTTCGTGTATATGATCACAGACATCTGATGAACTTATCAAAGGAAGATCTGATTATGTTGTACAAGAACAAGATCAAATCTACTATTGGTTGGGGTGATTTAGCACGAGATTATCACAGGATGGTTAAAACATGCATCAAGCTTAAAATTTTTGCAGGAAGTAAGATTTACAAATGAAGACTAAAGACAGCGTGAAGATAAAGACGCTAGAGCTATTGTCAAGGGGGAGTCTGTTGGGACATAGATTGTGACAACAGATCTAGCTTGAAATAGGACTGGTGTAATTATTATTACGTTTGTATATTGGTTTAGATTTGTAAATAAATATTTGTTTTGTTCGTAATATTCGTTAAACATATTATTGTGCTAAGTTAGACGAATGTTTAAAGACGAAATAAATAATAGACGTTTAATGCGAGGCGAGTCGAGATCTCAGGTCGCAGCGAGTTGAGCTGTGAGGTGAGATCTGAACTCGCGAAGCATTAGTCTGGCGAGCCGAGTTCTTTGTTGGGCTTGGGCTGCGAGTTGGACCGAACTCGCAGGCCCATGCGAGCCGAGGTGAGCTGGACGTATATAATGTTTTTCATACGGTGAAAAACATAATCTTTTGGCTATTCGTCTTTCTGATCTGCGAACTCGACAACCAGAGAAAACCGAACCTAAAGGCTAGGCTTTGACGATTCATCGTTTAAAGTTAAGCTTTATTAAAACGCAATTCGAACATATTCGTTGTTAGTAAGATAACACCGTATTGAGGGATTCCGCACCTTAATACTACAGATAACGAAGTTATCGATCCTAAAACTAGGGGACTTACATTGTACAAGTACTTATGTACTGAAATCTCCTTTTATTTAAACTCGAGCTATGTAAAGCTATAAATGTTGTAAACATTTCATTATTAATATATTTTGTTAAAACGACGCATATAGAGTCGTTTACTATATATCTTTGTGCTTTGTTATTGATTAGTAACACCCAAATCGTGCTTCCGCAAATCATTAAATTTGGGGGTGTTACAGATGTACCTCCTGATTTTATCAGGCTCGGTGCTTACCATTGCTGGTCGAAGGATGGCGAGCTGGTTAAACCTCGTGGTGTATTTATCAATGTCAGTCCCCTGCACCTTTAGGTTCCAGAATTCTTCCTCCAGCTTTTGGAGTTGTTCAATCGGGCAATACTTAGCGGTGAGCATCTTTTTTAGATCCTCCCAAGGTAGTAAGAAGGCAGTGTCGATACCCAGAGTCTGGGCATACGAGTTCCACCAAGAGAGGGCATCATCCTCGAGGGTACAGGTGGAAAATTTGACCTTGTCGTCTGATAAACGCTCAGAAGTACTATATTTCAGTAGTATTTTACCCCTAATCTTGGATGTTTCTATTGCATTTAGTTAAGATTATATATTGATTTCGTTCATATTTGCAATTAGATGTGGAAATGGAGCGTTTATGAAGAAAGGAGCAGAAAACAGTCAAATAACGAGTTAAAAGATGCATTTTTTGAAGAATCGTGTGAAGCCGAAGGATTTAAGAGTAAAAATAACGTAGAAATGGAATAAGTAAAGAATTGGGCCATGAGGATTGTTTTAATTCGGATTAATTGTTGGGTTTAAAGAAGACAAAGAAGCCCAAAGGAAAATGAGGTGGCCCAAGACTAAATCCAGCCCGTTAGGTTAAAAAACTGAAAACAACATTCAGCAGGCGGTCATACATCTTAGCCGGCGGCTAAAGTCTATTAAGGGAAGGCTGTGAGAACGCGTTTTGTTGCCGTGTACAGATGAAGCCGACCGGCGGCTAAACAGCTTAGCCGGCGGTCAGAAGGCCAAAGTCTCAAGTATAAAAGGCAGAGCTAGGCAGACGTTTGAGATACCTTTTACAATGTAATATATACTTATTTTATTTACAATTTTTGTAGTAGTTAGGGTTAGGGTTTTATCATTTTGAGTCTTAGGTATGTTATGGAGGCACAAGGAGTGATAGTTGGATTCATTTCAACCGATCTTTGCGTGATTCGTCATTTGGTTTGTATCGTTTATTTCATATCATTGAAGAATTTGATATTTAATATTCTGACTTATTCTTATTTGATGAATTGATACAATTAGTTTGTGATAATGAAACTTGGATAATGATTATTGAATGATTTCATTTGCATGTTTGTTAATATTATTTAATTGAAAACCGTTATGTTACTCGTAGATCCTTGTTTATTGGTAATTAGTAGTTATTGTTGCTCAACGTGGTTGATAGGATTACTAAGATTGAGTTCCTTTAATCTTATTGATTATTGATAGTTATAATCTTAAGGTTTTGACTCTTGCTAAATAGATTGAGTTTGATAGGTTGAGTATACGATAATTATCTACTTTAAAATGAACAAGACAATAAGCTAATTATTGGGTATTGTTGAGTCATACCATTAGAGTAATTATAATGAGTTGTGAATGCTTAATGCATGATTTAGGAAAAGGCACACAATTGACTGATCATCTTGTGACATTGGAACCAGTGTTTTATGTTGGACCCGAAACGTTGGCTAGTTTACATTCAATTTAATATTCATTGAAGAATTTGGTATTAAGTTGATATAAAAGAAATCACAATTAGATAATTAATGTGCAAATGAATCAGAATATATGAATCTGAGCGGAATTATTACATACTATTTGTTCCTTCCTATTGTATTCTATTATTTATTTTAAATTTTAGTTTTATTTAGTTTATTTAGTTTATTTATTTTAATTTACTATTTTATAAATCTCATGTTCATACGGAACTAAAGCGTAACCCCTTCTTCTGTAATTTAAAGATTATTTATTCTTTTTATTCCATTTTCCCTGTGTTCGAATCTGACTTACCAAATCTATATTTACAATTGATCGGGTATTCTTGCCTGGTTGCTTGAAAGTATTTATTAGGTATTTCTATTTATAAATTGTAAAACAAGACGCGCTTTCATAAGCGACATCAAGTTTTTGGCGCCGCTGCCGGGGAAAGCGGTAATAAAAAGACTGTAATCTTGTAAATTTTTGTACATTGTTGATTAATTGATTGTGAATATGTTTGTATCTTTTGTTATTTAATTAATTTTGTATTTTGAAGTATGTGATTTTTAGCAATTGAAGTATAAGCAATTAATGCTAAGGAAAATGTCAAGGAAGTTGTTAAGGAATTTGCAAGTTTGAAGACTCCCCACAATGCTGAAATATATGGAGAAGTAGCCGAAATTGACAGGCTCAACTGATCAAACAGTGCCTATAGTGGAGTTTTCTTATTTCAATTTTCGAATCTCAATTATTTAACTAATTGCTTATTTTTATTTTACTTCATTTTTTGCATCTTACTTATCTATTAAAAGAAGCCCTTAATTAGTTAATCTTTTTACTAATAGCCCCCCATAAGTTAATCTCCCCCCTTCATTTTATTAGCATCTTTAATCTTAGCCATTGATTTAGATTAATTGTGTGATTAATTAATCAAAAAATATGATTAGTGCCTCTTATGGGGAGTTTCACGTGCAGAGTGCTAGGGCTCAAACAAAAAACACTTCGCACAACCCGTTAGTAAAATTAACCACGTAGGAACTATGGCCTCGTCAAAGCGAAATCATCCTAACACAAGAAGGGGAATCGATCCCTAGCCAGTGGATGGAGCAGCGATTCAAACGGGATGAAGGTAGAAACTCTGACCTCGTCAAAATCATCCTGGCGCCGGCGACGAATCGATTGCAGAAGTCCTAGCCAATGGATGGAGTATCGATTCAAACGGGATGGCTGGGGAGTCACGGGTTTTTTTTACTCAATCAGATCCTGGCGCCGGCGACCGGAGCAGCGATTCGTGAAAATTTGGCAAGGAATCACTGTTTGAATGTTCAATCAGAACCTGGCGGACACAAATGAAGAAGTAACCCAGGTTATTAATCCGTTTCATCGATTCAAGAAAATTTTTGTTGGTGTCGTATGCGAATTTTACTATCTACTAATTATGAGGCTTAGATAGATGAGTTATTGTCTTTGTAGTTGTTATTTTGTATACGTATATATTTGGATGTAACTGATTTGATGAATAGCATATACTTTTATGCATGATTAAGTGCTCAATCTGTTTAGTAAATGCATATATGATGATCAACAATTTGGATTTTAGTAATTTCATGGCTAAAATTAGGTAATCATGCATAAAAGAAACCCCTACTTAGTTAGTACATCTGTTTAAAAGAAGCTTTGAATCTGTTTTTTGAATGCCCAAAGATGAATAAACTGGTAGCCATGAGCACGAAAAAATCGCTAATTTTACTTTTTGCTTCAGTTTTGGAAAACTGAAGGAATTGATTGGAGTCATGTCGGAGTCGAATAAGAAGTTGCAGCAACATGCAATGGTCTGTATTCTTTGTTGTTCATTTTTAAAATTTGTATAGACATTGAACCAAACTTTACACTTTATATGCAAAACTTCAAGAACTACGACATTGAAGCCCTCGATGGGGATGAATCAGAATACATTGAAATGGTATGCCCAAGAGGTTCAAATGCGTATCTCAGTAACCGTCTTTTAGGAACTTCTGCCCAAGAGGTTCAAGATCACGATCACTACCTCTATGTTGATTGTAAATCTGCTCAGCAATAGTGGTTTGTTTGTGTTAGGATTTAGTAGTCGTGTTAGGATTTACCCTCATTTGTAAATGCATTTCCGCCTGAACCCATTCAACCTGGGTAACTTACTTTAATGTGCTGACATGCTTAATTTTTAAAATTTAATTGGATGCTTCACATGTAATTTAGTCAAGAGAATGTATGTTGTCTGCACATACATAATGTAAATGACGTTGACTACGTACTGCATTGTCATCCTTAATACGTTTTCAACAGTAGCAGCATGTCTTACACATCTAAAATGGTTGACCTTAAAGTATAACTCAGTTCCATGTTTACATGGAAATGCTGTCGGTATCAAGCTAATTACTATGTAATTAGCTTTTGTTCCCTAATCTGAGTTTTTATATACATCGTGTTACCCATCAGGTTTGTGTGCGCAACTGACAGGTTTCATCTGACTCCTCTGTTTATAAACGGGTTTGCGTGGTCACTTCAGCTATGGAAGGGTATTCACAGACAAAATTTCAGCTTCTAAGGCAGCATGTGACCAATACTCAGGTTATTAATCCGTTTCAGCGATTCAATAAAATTTTTGCTGGTGTCGTATGCTAATTTTACTATCTACGTGATTATGTGGCTTAGAGAGACGAGTTCTTGTCTTTGTAGTTGTTATTTTGTATTGGTTTATGTTTGTATGTAATTGATTTGATGAATAACATATACTTTTATGCATGA
This sequence comes from Helichrysum umbraculigerum, assembly GCA_949592205.1. Classification (NCBI taxonomy): domain Eukaryota; kingdom Viridiplantae; phylum Streptophyta; class Magnoliopsida; order Asterales; family Asteraceae; genus Helichrysum; species Helichrysum umbraculigerum. The sequence goes on from CATIUR010000002.1 coordinate 125,020,597, forward strand.
TTAAAAGCTCAATCTCTTTAGTAAATGCATATATAATGATCAACAATTTGGATTTTAGAAATTTCATGACTTGCTCATACGTTGAGGAAAATTAAAGTATGAAACTTTGATCTGTTTTTAGATTACCCAAAGATGAATAAATTGGTAGTCATCTGGACGAAAAAGTCGTTAATTTTACATTTTCGTTCAGTTTTGGGAAACTGAAGGATTTTTAAGGAGTCATGAAAGAGTCGAATAAGAAGTTTCAGCAACATGCAATGGTATGTATTCTTTTTTGAGCTTGTTTAACATTTTTCTAGACATTGTACCAAACTGTGCACTTTATATGCAGAACTTCAAGAACTACTACATTGAAGCCCTCAATGGGGATGAATCAGAATACATTGAAATGGTAAATACGAGGCACTTTACTTTTTGCATTTCAATCACAGTGTATTGGTAAAGAGTCAAATGTATTCTATTTGCAAAATAGATTTGCAAGAAACATCATTTATTTTAAATTTTTATATGCTTTGTGGAATCTGGGCTACAAACTGTGCACTTTATATATAAATCGTGTTACCCATCAGGTTTTCCTGTGCAACTGACAAGTTTCATCTGACTCTTCTGTTTATATACAGGTTTGCGTGGGCAATTCCGCTATGGAAGGCTATTCACAGTCTAAATTTCAGCTTCTAAGGCAGCATGTGACCGATCCACAGGTATGAAATTATGATTAATTTGTACGGCATTACGTATTTTGTCAACGTTCAATGTGTAAAAAATGACAGGTGGTGTTTTTGACTGTCTTTAGTGTTGCCATAGTGTTAATATGGAATATAGCATAATGATTCTAATATCGATTAGTCCATTTTTTTCATTTGGTTATCTAATTTCTTATGTTCATAAAGTTTCAACCAGCCAATGGTGCAACACTTAATATTTAGCTTTTGTGTGTTTTTGTCCTTGATGAATTACTTGATCATCTTTTATTTTATTTTTAAAAATTTCTATTGCAGCCTGCATCTAGAACTCCGATCGCCGGAAAGGATGTTATCTGCAAGTTTCCAGCCTATCACCAACTGTAAGTGAGCTCATCATTTTTAGTTTATTCATGAACTCATCGGCTTAACATACTATGTATCACAGTATAATGAGTATTAATATGTATTATAGTATAATTAGTATCATGCTATACTCATAAGTAGTGGGGGTTTTTAATGTGCATTAACATCAACATTGTTTATTTATAAAGTTTAAAATAAAATTTCAAGTTGTTCTAAGGGTCCAGCAATTTTTATTGTAATAGTCAAAATCTGCAATTTTTAGAAGTGATTCTAAACATGTGTTATTTATGTTAAGTCATAACTGACTCATCAATGCACACGATTTTGAATATCAGATCCAATCTCAGTTTTTGATATACAAATTTTCACTGTTTTTCCCTCCCAAACATATCAAAATCAGTCTATATATACACACTTGCAGCTATATAGGTGACTCCACTTATTGACTAATACGCCAAACTCTCAAAGACTGTGATAAACAGATCGTTTCCACCCATGGCTCTTGAAGAAGGTTTCACACCCTTGAATCTTATTAAGGGCTACAAAGATGGAATGAAAGTACGTGTGAAAGTATTCCTTTTGTGGCAACAGCGGTATATGAATAACCCCTCTAACGTGGCATCTATTGATATGATCCTCATGGATCAGCAGGTATATAACAGCAACTATATGTCTTGGTCTATACCACATTAACATAAAAGAGTATTACTATGTTCATTGGTGCCGGTAGAAAACAATAAGGTGTCATTAAATAATCCATTTTTTTCATTTGGTTATCTAATTTCTTATGTTCATAAAGTTTCAACCAGCCATTAGTGCAACACTTAATATTTAGCTTTTGTGTATTTTTGTCCTTGATGAATTACTTGCTCATCTTTTATTTTATTTTTTTAAATTTCTATACCACATTAACATGTTTGACAAAACTTCTCTACTTATCAATGTAAAAGGTGTGGATCTAATGACATGCTCTGACTCTATATACAGTCGTTTACATCTGAATGTAATTACCTACGATCTGTCCATATCATATATACCTTAAAAGTCTCAAACTAAAATGTTCTCCGTTATTACTTGACTATAATCACTTAAAACTAATCATAAAACCCTATTTAAATATAGTTGTTTCTATTCTATATATAGTCCCCTACATCTGAGTGCAAATACTTTGGATTTATGCATTTGCAGGGAAACAAGATTATCGCTTCCGTTAAGCCATTTATGTAAAAGGATTTTGAAGAAACATTACGAGAAGGGAACTTTGTGGATATCACCCACTTTGGAGTTGATTCATACAAAGGTGGTCCACAAAAAGCTGATTACCGCCTGCTAGACCATGAGGTGAAGTTAGTACTCTTTAGGACATCTAAAGTACGTAGATGTCCGTCATTTGAGATAGAGGGTGATGCTTACAACTTTGTTCAGTTCCCTGATATTCTGAAGTGGAATGTTACCATGACTTTTGGTTTTGGTAAGAACAGATTAAATCTATTTTATTTTTCATGCCTTACACAGATGAAGGTGATCATGGTCTGTTCAGAACCATATCAGTCTAACAAAAAACAAAAAATGCTTGCATTGCAGATGTTGTTGGTCTTCTTGTGTCATCGGAACCCCTGAACATCAAACGTGAGAATGGCGTTGAAAAAAGGAACAAGGAGTTCTATCTTCAGGACATTGAGTACAATTTTCCTAAACTCGTTGAAATATATCTGCATTTAAAACTAAATTCTTTGCACCGCTAATATGTATGCAACATTTTTGTTCCGTGTCTCACAGAGGAGAGCAGATATACTGCAATGTATGGGGTGAGCATGCTGATACTTTGCAAGGTTTCATAGATCGCAACAAAACCAAAAGTGATCATGTCGTTATATGGATATAAAACGCTCGGTTAAGAGAATGGAATAGTAAGTGTCCCTGTTGTTGGATCTTTTCATGACTATGCTATTCTGTCATGTCAGTCTAACAAATTATTCACTGTTAATTTAATAAATCTTACTTCTCAATAGGGCTGCCACAAGTAGGCAACCATTTTAGTGGTGCGCGCTTGCACATCAACTCAGAAGTGTGGCCAGTTGTGAAATTCAACAACTCGTCAATCAAACAGCCTTACAATTCAATGAGATATTTCGCATCAAAGATGCCGTCTCTAAAGCTGATGTGTTTCACCTTGTGTACGGAACATGGACTTCGCTTGCTGAGAGATGCATTATGTGGATTGGTGGTTTCCGTCCATCTGATATGATTAAGGTACAATGCTTTTAAATCTTCGTTAGTGGTTAACTCTAGACACACTTAGCTTTTAACACATGCATTATTACAAAACCAAAGTTTAACGTAATCATACAAAAAAAATGTTGTCAACTTTTATAATATTGATAACATCATATCTCAACTACATCTTGCAATTACCATGCTCATCACATGCCTTATTTTTATTACTTTGTGTATTGAATTTAGTTAATAGATAAACAAGTGGAGACTTCAATTGAGCAACAGAAGAAAACAAAAGATTGGATACCTCAGCTCAAAAGTCATGAAAAAGCCTTACTTGACAGAATGACAAGATTACAGGAGTCTATTTCAAATACAATGCTTTGGGATACTGTGACATCTTCCTCCACATCACAAAAGTTGTCCACTTACATGTCTCAGAGGTCCAAGGCAATAGGTAATCTAGGAGCTGTAGAAGATTACCTACATCAGGTATAATAATTATTATTCAAACTAAGTTCTACATTATCGTATGCAGTCTACCTCTACTAATTTTACTTTAAATGTTATTTTAGCTCGATTGCAAACTTACGGAATTAAATCTGATAAAAAAAAGGTTTACATACTTATCTAGATTGATATTAACTTTTACAAGTACATACTGTCTCCGTTCTTTTTAATTGCATACAATAGGTCACAATAAAAAATGGAGGATAATCATAAAAAACTTATTGACGCCTAAATATTGCTTGCTCAACACTAAATGTATAGTAGCTACTGAAAAGTTAACTCTAACGGAGCCGGTATAAGTTCTTTAGTTCATATAAATAAATTTGCATGAACAAATTTTATACTTGCATTTCAAGATTTGTGCAAGTTGAACAACATCCGGCATTGATAGGTTTGTTAAGTCCAAGTCCATGTGAGTGTATGTCTCTCTACTGCTCAAACTATCTCAACTTTCGGCACTCAACCAATTCAGACATAGTGAACTTATATATATACCAATTTTCAACTGCATCATAACTTTTTTTAATTCATGTACTTTGTAGGCTGATTCCCTTCGAGAGACTACTTTAGCACAACTTCATCAGATTTTGACAACACGACAATCCGCAATGGCATGGATCGCTATCTCAGACTGCTATGCATGTCTAAATGCTCTAAGTACTTTATGGATTGCAAGGCCATGAGAGTCACATCCAACTTGATTGATGCGCATTTTCATTCATATTATCCTGTTTTACATTCGACACAAGTAAAAACACATATTTAAATTAACGGTAAAAACGCCGTATTTGACATTTTTTCATCAATGTACTTACGTCCATTTATTTTTTGTGGCTTGTATGTCAACAACATTAAGATAATCTCGGCCAAAGTGGCGTTTTTAAAGATAGACTCCTACTAACTAACCACAATGATCACGCCCGCAAATATGCGGGTTATAATCTAGTTATTATTATTTGAGTAAATTAATTGTGACATGTGTTAGTATGTGTTAAGATTAGATTAATTGTTAGTATGTGTTAATATCATTAGGTGTTTTAATAAAGATTGTTTTTAGATGTAATATAATTAGGTATTTTAGAATATAATTTGAATTAAGTTATCTATTAGATTAAATTAGGTAATTAAATTAGTTGTAAATATTTGAATTAAATTAAGTAATTTAATTTAGTTAAATAAATCGGATGGGTCAAAACTGATGGGGCCGGTTCAAAAATCAATCTGACCGCCGGCTAAACGGTTTAGCCGCCGGCTAAGTTGCCTAGGGTAAATAAACCGGACAGATCTCTTTCTTCTTCATTTGAACACCAATTTTTCTTTAAAAACCTCTCGGAAAAATTTCGAATTCTTCTACTAATCAACCGGTTTCAACATTGAACTTTGTTATTTCATTAAAGGTATGTGGCTTTTACTTACATTCTCGTTTTCAATTCATTTTTTTTCACATTAAAGATTTAATTAGGGGTTTCACATTTAGGGTTTAGTAGCTAAATAACCGAATTATCTATATTTTTGTGTGAATCCCTAGTTTAGTTGATTAATGTTAGTTTGTGTATACGGATTGTGACTTGATTATGTGTTAATGTAGTAAAGAGCTTAAAATTTTGTGATTAATGAAAGAATGTGTGAATAAATCGGTTGAGTGTAAATGAATGTTGGAATTATAATTGGGTTCTATGCGTTTAGTTGGTCGGATTCATGGGGTCAGACGGTAAGACCGCCGGTCAACGCCGGAGGCCGCCGGTCAAAGGTTGAGACCGCCGGTCAAACCCCCTGACCGCCGGCTAAACAGGTTTTAGGCACAAAACGGACCATTCGACTAGTTGATGTATACTTGTAGATATTGTCGGTTATATACTTGTATTTCTTGTATGATTTTAACATGTTTAGATAATCTAATTTTTAAGTTGCAATAATATTAGTGGTTAGGTTTTTGAAAAAAGTTTTGTATAACCAAAATGATTTGATATTTGTAAGTATTTTAAATTTAAATGGTTTTTATGTAAATAGGATTAGTATGTAAACATTATTATTATGTAGATAATAGTGTTATGTAACTTTGATACAATTATATTAAGTAAAAATGTGTATAAGTATATATTAAATAATTTAAACTGAATTGTTTAAGTTCGCGATAGTTAGTTATAATTTTTGTACAAATTATTATTATGTAACCTTTTGGTAAATTTTTATTTAATTTCATTTCAATTTATATTATTAATGTTTATAGATTTATTGTTACAGATGGAGTATGATTTACGTGTCGATCGGGGAGCAGCCGTTGTTGCTAACCCCATTATTCGGACTCATCCTATCCTACAGTTTATGCATGGTGCTATCTCACCTGGAGATCGAGTGAGGATGCAGACGAGCCTTAGAGCTAACATTGATCAGGATATTACAGCTTCAGATGTGTTAGACTGGGATTTTATGAATATGGTCTTAGATCCTGATACTCAGGAGACAGGTACTCAGGCTTTACACCGTTTGTTGACTGTTACTTATTATCTTGAGGATGGGAGTGCTGGTTTTGTCTCATATGCTTGGGCTAGATTATTTGGTATACATGAGATTATTTTCAGGGAGTTAGTTGTTGAGTTTTATAGCTCTGTTAGGTTTGATATATCATCTGAGGATGTGTTGGAGCATACTCTGACCTTTATGCTTGGTGGAGAGCCACGTACTTTGAGTTTGATTCAGTTTGCGCAGGCCATTGGGTTGTATACTGTGGATGAGGAAACTAATCCTCATTTTAGGGATTTTCTGAGAGCTGCGCGTACGAATAGGTACGATGATCTGGAGGTTGCTACAGGTTGGGTAGATATAGCCAATGGAGAGTTTGGTACACGAGGTCCTTCGGATGTGTTAGTGAGGAGTCCAGCACATAAGCTGGTACATAGGATGTTATCTCATTCGATCTGTGCTAGGAAGACACCCCATGAGAAGGTGCATAAGATAGATATGTTTTACTTGCATTCTATTACTCGGGGGACGAATGTGAATCTTCCTTGGAGATTAGCGGATTGGATGACACATAGGGCTACAGGTACGAAGGCTTCGAGTGTTATTTGTGGTGGTCAGTATGTGACTAGATTGGCTAGGTGGTTTGGTGTTACACAGGAGATGTATCAGTCTTGTACTCCTGTTATTCCTAGTATGCAGTGGATGGGAGCTCACAAGCTCCTGGAGATTTCGGTTATTATGAGACCTTTGGAGGGAGATTTCTACATTTGGACTCCACCATTGGTTGCAGGAGGTAGACGACAGAGGAGACGTCGTGAGGTTCAGCCACATGCTGTAGGTATACCAGAGATAGAGCATGCAGCAGTTCCACCAGAGCCACAGGTTTATCAGGGGCCAGTGTATGATATGTATCATTTGCAGCAGGAGATTGGTCCGATGCATGAGTATCAGCAGGAGCAGTTTCAGCAGATGCACCGTTATCATGAGCAGGATAGGATTGTGCAGGATCGCAGGTATCAGGAGCAGCAGCATTACTATCGTGAGCACCAGAGACAGTTTGATTATTCTACTTCTTTGATGCACCAGCTGTTTGACTACCGTCAGCTTCCTTATGAGCCGTTTGTACCATCAGTGTATGGAGGACCATCCGGTATTCGCAGAGATGGAGAGGATGGTGATAGCGATTGATGTGGTTATGGGTTGTTAGTATCCTATCTAGCTGTTAGTAGTATTTTATTTAGACATTTTTATTTCTATTTTTAGTTGGATGACTGTATTATTATGCTAACCTTTATTATTCTGAACTTATTATGCTATGCTAGTTTAATTTTCAGGACGTAATTTATTTCTTGGTTTTATTTTCGAACTTTGTGGGTGTGTTCCCTGGAAACCCTCACGAGACTATAACTCGTCCACTCGGGATACCGAGGGGTTTAAAGGCTTGTTGCATATGCTAAATGCAATCGTGATTAACTACGAAAGTGTGAGCTGTTGTATACACCGTCTATTTCAAGTTTGGAAGAACCGCTGAAACTTTTCACACACGATTCCAGGGGAGTTTTTCTGTTCTAATTTCTTTTCTCTTTTTCCCGTTTTAGTATTTTATTATTTGTACAATGAGGGCATTGTACACCTTTAAGTGGGGGATGGGAGAGAAAAGAATTGAGTTTCCACATAATTGTCCTATAAATAAGTAGATGATATTGTAATTTGGCTAACTGTCATCTTATTAAGATACGTAACTAGGAGGTTATGAGTTGCCCATTTTTCAACCAAATTTTTGCATTAAAATTTTTGTTTTCTAGAGATAATTATTTTGTAACTATGTAGGTTAATTTTAAAATTTTCTACACTTTTCAATTAAATATTAAATTGTGAAAAATGTTATTTAGCTTCATTATATGATGTATTGATAGGCGATTTATATAAGAAATTTTGAGCTTTTAAGAAATGAAATTAAGGAGTGGATATTTTCTTTTAGATGAACTTTAGCTATGTATGACGCATGTTTTAATTTTCATATTAGTAATGTGTGATATGCCATATTTTTGGGAATTTAATTAATATCATTTGGGGATATACTGGGTGTTGTTTCCTCTGTTGTACGAAAGTACAGACCTGGTCTCCGTCAGTATATCTAATGAAAAAGAGCAAAAGAGTTTAGCAACTCATGATTTTAAAATGTAGTCAAATTAAGTCGCTTTGTTGTACTGAGGTACAGACCTGCCACCAATGGTTTGACTAAAAACATTATTGCTAAACCAAAATCAAGTTATGTCGATTTGTTGTGTTGAGGCACAGACCTGTCATCGCTGTCTTGATTTGAAAAATGATTGTTTAATTAAAATTTCAAAATATGTAATATTGGCATGTTATGAGTATGAAAGTATATAGTTTTGGGGAGTTTAAAGGAATATCTACATGAATAATAATGAGTTGAGCTCAATTATTCGAATATAGATTGTTTAAGTGGATAACAATATCAATAATCATTATGAACTGTTTGATGTTTTAAAAATAATAACTTAAGGCGTAGATTGTTTCTATTTAATCTCATAGTTTATTAATAATTGCTTTTAGAATTAACAGATTTTTAAATTTAAACGTTTGAGTTGAAGATGGGTGATGTAGTGTAATTCCTTTGTTAGTTATTTAGATTAATTGAGATGACTGTTTTCCTAAGAAGTTGATTTTTGAATCGATAGTCTACTTGAGGACAAGTAGGATTCAAGTGGGGGATGTTTGATAAACGCTCAGAAGTACTATATTTCAGTAGTATTTTACCCCTAATCTTGGATGTTTCTATTGCATTTAGTTAAGATTATATATTGATTACGTTCATATTTGCAATTAGATGTGGAAATGGAGCATTTATGAAGAAAGGAGCAGAAAACAGTCAAATAACGAGTTAAAAGATGCATTTTTTGAAGAATCGTGTGAAGCCGAAGGATTTAAGAGTAAAAATAACGAAGAAATGGAATAAGTAAAGAATTGGGCCATGAGGAATGTTTTAATTCGGATTAATTGTTGGGTTTAAAGAAGACAAAGAAGCCCAAAGGAAAATGAGGTGGCCCAAGACTAAATCCAGCCCGTTAGGTTAAAAAACTGAAAACAACATTCAGCCGGCGGTCATACATCTTAGCCGGCGGCTAAAGTCTACTAAGGGAAGGCGGTGAGAACGCGTTTTGTTGCCGTGTACAGATGAAGCCGACCGGCGGCTAAACAGCTTAGCCGGCGGTCAGAAGGCCAAAGTCTCAAGTATAAAAGGCAGAGCTAGGCAGACGTTTGAGATACCTTTTACAATGTGACATATACTTATTTTATTTACAATTTTTGCAGTAGGTAGGGTTAGGGTTTTATCATTTGAGTCTTAGGTATGTTATGGAGGCACAAGGAGTGATAGTTGGATTCATTTCAACCGATCTTTGCGTGATTCGTCATTTGGTTTGTATCGTTTATTTCATATCATTGAAGAATTTGATATTTAATATTCTGATTTATTCTTATTTGATAAATTGATACAATTAGTTTGTGATAATGAAACTTGGATAATGATTATTGAATGATTTCATTTGCACGTTTGTTAATATTATTTAATTGAAAACCGTTATGTTACTCGTAGATCCTTGTTTATTGGTAACTAGTAGTTATTGTTGCTCAACGTGGTTGATAGGATTACTGAGATTGAGTTCCTTTAATCTTATTGATTATTGATAGTTATAATCTTAAGGTTTTGACTATTGCTAAATAGATTGAATTTGATAGGTTGAGTGTACGATAATTATCTACTTTAAAATGAACAAGACAATAAGCTAATTATTGGGTATTGTTGAGTCATACCATTAGAGTAATTATAATGAGTTGTGAATGCTTAATGCATGATTTAGGGAAAGGCACACAATTGACTGATCATCTTGTGACATTGGAACCAGTGTTTTATGTTGGACCCTAAGTTGTAGAAATTAGTTGGACCCGAAACGTTGGCTAGTTTACAATCAATTTAATATTCATTGAAGAATTTGGTATTAAGTTGATATAAAAGAAATCTCAATTAGATAATTAATGTGCAAATAAATCAGAATATATGAATCTGAGCGGAATTATTACATAATATTTGTTCCTTCCTATTGTATTCTATTATTTATTTTAAATTTTAGTTTTATTTAGTTTATTTAGTTTATTTATTTTAATTTACTATTTTATAAATCTTATGTTCGTACGGAACTAAAGCGTAACCCCTTCTTCTATAATTTAAAGATTATTTATTCTTTTTATTCCATTTTCCCTGTGTTCGAATCTGACTTACCAAATCTATATTTACAATCGATCGGGTATTCTTGCCTGGTTGCTTGAAAGTATTTATTAGATATTTCTATTTATAAATTGTAAAACAAGACGCGCTTTCATAAGCGACATCATCATCCTCCGCACATTTGCTTATGCGGAAAACGGTTTCCATTTTCTCGAACCATCTGATCAGTCCGATGGCTCCTTCAGTACCCTTGAAGCTTGAGGGTTTGCAGTTTTGGAAATCCTTGTAAGAACAAGGTTTAGCAGTGGTGGTTTCAGCGGTATCGCTGTTTCTCCTGGAATTTTGTGGAGTATTCCGAGCCAAGGCTTTAGTCACAGCCTGAGTGATGAGTGATGTAAGCTGAGCATCGGTGTATGGTCTTGTCTTTGGAGGCATGATTCTTCAATAAAAGAAATGAAGATACATGAGATTTTGTAAGAAAATTGTATTGGTCATAGATGCACATGTATAAAGGCGGTAATACATAACATCAATATGAAAAATGGCAATTAGTATAAGTAGAAACAGCAAGGAATATTTGATAGATAACACGAGTTCAAAGGTTACATCCCACGGATGTATTACAAAAGGTGTCGGGAATTGTTACATCCGACCGAATTATAGAGTAGCGCTAGATAGTCATTAGATTACAAGATAGTTTACAAGACAAAGACTACTCTAGTATCGGCGTAGATCAATCTGTTCCATCATTTCAACAAGGCGATCCACGGTGTTTGCAAGTCTGCTGGCCTGTCGGGCATTGTCTTCAGCCAATGCTAGTCGCTGTACCAATCCACGGGCATATTCTTCCGTTTCCCGTGAGCGTTGCTCACACTCTTCTAGTCTGTGTTTCAAAAGAGCGGTTTCTACGCTTATCTCCACCACTTTGTTGAAAAGAATCTCTACGTTGTTAACGGTGGTTTCGTGATCCTCGGAGACTTGTTCGATGCGTTCGAGGGATGTAAGTCTCCAGTTTTCGTTCGTTTCCTGCAACACGACATCCATGGTGCGAAGTCGCTGCTCGTGTTGGTTCACCCTAGCGGCTAAGGCCGGCAAGGTGAAGTGAGTGGGGTACGGGCCAGCTCGAGGCAACCTGGCGTTCCAACTTGCTACCCTTGAGTTCTGCGACCCGGATTGAGAGCGCGATGAATTGGGCGGTGTGTTTGCCATTTCTGAGACAAAGCGTTAGTAGGAGTGAGGCCTATAATCATATGATACGTATATAATATAGCCTATTGAGTGTCTAGCACAGACAAGTTTAAGTCTCGGTTCTCTCGAGGTCAGAGTCAACTAGTATACTTCTGTTCAACATAACCGTTTCAGACCTTACATCATCTTTCCTTAATTGTACATAGTTGATCAGGCTATGTTAAATTAAAGTCTTATGCTGTAATTCCTGAACCAGTCATGCCTAATAAGGAAATACTGCCTAACGGTCATAGTCTAGGCCCACTAAATGCAACCTAGTTCGCTATAACCTTTGGCTCTGATACCAATCTGTAACACCCCCAAATTTACTGTTTAGCGGAAGCATACATTGGGTGTTACTAATCAAATATCAAAGCACACAAGATATAGCAAACGACTCTATATGCGTCGTTTTAACAAAATACCCTAATATAAAAAAAATGTTTACAACATTTGAAGCTGTACATAGCTCGTGTTCGATTTAAATGAGAGATTTCAGTACATAAGTACTTGTACAAAATATACTAATGCAAGAAAATCTCTAATATCTGCATGCTGACTCGAGCTATAGTATCCTTGATGGCAGTCCAACCCACTGCTGTGTACCTGTGAAACATGCTAAAATGGGTCAGCTAAAGCTGGTGAGCTCACAGGTTTGAAATCAGATAATATCGTATGAACCGCAAGATTTAAGTAATGATTTGCATCCAGCAAATAAATAGTAATGTATACAGCCATGAGCACATAGTCTGACCTTAACTCGAGGGTCGGGTCCCATATAGAGAATTCCGAGCGAGGTGCCTCCACGAGTGCCTAATCCACACTCGTTTGAACAATTATTAGTACGTCCGTTTACCCAGTTAGTGCATGCTAACCCGGACGAGGAGGGTCAATCCTATATGGTACCATATACTAATAATCACGCTACAACGTATTACCAAACTATGCTGACGGAGGACTTTGAAATGATTAGTGGAAAACAACTCATGTAGTATATTGTAAAGTTTGTACTTGCGTTCACATGTTAAAAATAAGCATTGAATCACACCCCTGAGTGAAAAGCCGTAAAAAGAGGGGCTATGAGACTCACCTGAGTCTGGAGTGTTTAGCTTAATAAGCTTGCGTTGATTAGTCGAGAATGAAGTCCAAAGACTTGTAACCTGAGGGTGTCCACGACACGCGATGGTTATAAATGTGAGTCGGTATCTCGAAGGACTACCTTTGTAGTTGTTACACAACTATATATGTCCAATTTACCCCGATTTGGTTGACTGACTTGAATATTTGAAAACGTGTACGGCCCGTTGGTGATTGTTTTGTAATAAAAAATCTCAACATTATTATCTTGTTTTCCGAAGTATTATGCTTGTATCGTATGTACTAATGTATTTCCGAAGTCGTGTAGTTTAAAAGTTTAAGGTTTTCCTAATCCAGTACTTAGTGAAAATCTGAGTTTTTAAACATTCTGTTTTATGCGACACAATATGCGACATAAAGTTGATAATGCGACACAATGGTTGTGTCGCATAGAAGTGCGACACAATGAGCTTAGCGACACAAGGGTTGCGTCGCATAAGCGTACGATGTTGATTTAACAGCGACATAGTGTTTGTGTCGCATGGGATTTGCGACATAAGGTGCGACATAACATTGTGTCTCAAAAGGTCCGACATAACTGGGTTTTTACGACACAAACTACGACACAAAGGTTTTTATACGACACAAGATGCGACACAAGGCTTGTGTCGCAAAGATGAACATCAGCCCAGAACCCAGCGACTGATGATATTTTCCAACCCAAAACTCAAATCTAACTCATTTTTAAGCTATAAAATCGTGTTTTCCCTTAGTAATGGACATATATACACTTGAATAAACCGTTAATATGTAAAAATAAGCTAAAATGAGAGGTTTCGACTTTTGTCGGAAAACTTACAAAGTGGCGAAATGAAAATCCGAAAAGATGGAAGTGTAGATCGTTGCGTGGTGGTCGTTAATCTCTAAAAATCTTGATGATCCGAGGTCGTTTTGTATGTTTATTTTGATGATTTGTGATCTGGTGGTGGGTTTGTGATTTAGAGAGAAAAAGGAAAGAAAGAGAGAGAAAGAAAAGAGAGAAATGAAGAAGAAAAGGGTGTGGAGGTGGTTTTGGTGGGAGTTCCACCATTTCAGTCCACGCCTCCGTGCTCCGGGCGGTGTTCGTTTTCCCGATCGTTTAAGCGTTAATTATTTATTTTATACGTCTAAATTTACATTTTAAAACACAAATAATTATCCAATATTTTCGTTGAAGTATTTTACTAATTACTTAGTAATTATGTTATTGAATCAATTTGTTTTGTTTGGTTGCGCGTTTTTATTTTGAATTGTGTTTATGTCATTAATACGACACGAAATGACTACGAAATATTATAAAAATAATATTTTTGAATATAGCAGTATTATTAAATAATATTTATATTACTTAATAAAATCGTTCACCAACGTCCGTATTAATTGTGTCGAAATCCATTCGATTTGAGGTTCGTACGATTTAACTAAATCGTCATTTCTTGCGTATATATTCAACAATATATATAATATTTGATACACAAATTAGCCTAACACAGAACTAATTACATGTATTAACATATGATTAGGCACTAATTGCTAGTCCTAATTTGACGGGTGTTACACTCAGGCTTAACCACCCCTTCCTTCCTCACAGTCTGCAAAAACATAGCATTGTACCCTCTGAGCCCAATAGTATCTACACGCAAGTGTGGCTCGGGAATAACAAGCTCTGGCATACGAGCTCTAATGATCAGCATACAAAAACGCGGGTAAACCAGAAATCGTGATCTAACAGAACCCGAAATCTGTCTAGCCAGCTCTCCAAAAATGTAATCACAAAAACTGTATGGTTTGTTATAAACCAGAGACAGTACAGCTGATACAAGGGCAGGGCTCAGCTCATCGAAACCTCCCTTCTTTGGTGCAAAAACTGTATTCATCACATGCCATAGAAACCTCCATTGTCCAATAACCAGAGGCTTCTAGAATTGACGTCCGCGCCTATCACCCGTATATCCCATACGTCCAATAGCTCCCTCGATAAAATCCATGGGATACTCCAAATCCCCATTATCTTGCTCTTCTGTACCAAGCTGTAAAATCTCCCTAAGATTACCAGCCGTAAACTCAATCGGTTGATTATTGTGTTCTAATCTCTGGTGGATTGACCGATTCGTCATAATGTATATCCGTCCAGAAATCTGTCAGAATCGCCTGAGAAATAGGTGGAGATGCTGTAACAGCATATCGAATATGTGAGCATGCCAAAAATGTAACCACCTGAGCTACTTTGCTAGCTCCCTTTGCACGTACATCCAGATCAACAAGAATGTTGTGACCTTTGTCGAATTGTCGAGCCATATCTATAAACACACAAATGACAACAACAATTTTAAAGCACGTTAACAAATTTTAAACTATAATATATTATGAAAATGTAATCATCAAACATCTTAGTTTTAAATATATATATAACTTGTTACATAATTGTCTCAAGTCGTATACATAAATATGTCACATATATAACCTATAAATAATAAGTCGTAAGTCCAATATGTAATATCCGTTAGTTACTTGTTAATTTAAGATTCTCAAGTCTTTAACGTTTTATAAAACCAATCTATATATTATACCGCTAATATAAAATTAGGACACGCCACTTGCTTACGTTGTGAATCGGTAGACTTTCGATATAAATATATACATTGTCATAGGAATCCAAAATATACCAGTTATTACTTAAAAAGTCTTAACTTTTTTTAAAAAAAAAATCGAAATCCTGGATTTGCAGAGTAATAACATGCGAATTGAGTATGAATCGATTCGCCAGTCAACTCGCTATTGGATTCGCAGCCAATTGAACTCGCTAATCAAGTCAATCCGCAGGTCAACTCGGCAGTCGATCCACTAATCAACTAGATCCGCTAGTCAATTCGCTGCGAGTTGAATCGAAAGCTCAACTCGTTTGATGAACATTCGTAGCGAGTTTAAACTAAAAATCGATGATTTTGGTAGTTTTAACACGATCAATCGATACATTCACGTTTATTAAGGTCCGTTTAACATTAATCACAAGAATTCGTGTTCTAACAATCGTTAATCTACGTGAATCGATCTTACTTCAAACCGAAACCCTAAGTTATTTAAAACTTCGATTTCTTGTAATTTAAAAGGTGAAATCCGTTGATTTATACCTCAATCGATGCGCAAACTAAAGATGTATAAAAACTACGGATTAAAAAACTCGTTCCCGGTTGCAAAATATCAAAATCAAACGAAAATAAATTTTCGTCTCGTTTTCGCCAGGAAGCGGACTCGCAGAGTATAAGTGAACTCGCGAATATTGTGGGTTCGGTGGTCGGGTTGACTCGTTTGACCTCCCCTTTATACTCTGTATTCGATTCGCGAGAGAGTGGAACTCGATCCGCAGGTTGACTAAGTCAACTCGCAGGATTAAATTAAAATGCGAATTAAACACTAAGTATAAATTAAAACCCCTCATTTGTACAAGTCAAAAATAAAATTATTTTTCACTTGTATTTGTTACGATTGTTCAAAATAAAAAATAAAAAATATTCAATATAATTTAATTCCAAAGGGTAAAATCTAATAAACGCAAAAACTTTAATTAAACATAAAGATAAAAAATAAAATAAAATAAGATAAAAACACAATTATATAAACATTGGTATAAAGTACCATTTTATTTGTCACTCAAAACAAAATACATAAACAAAATGAATAAGAATTTATCTGCTTAGGGATCATATTAGTAAGAATAAGCGATTAAGTATTTATTAAAAAGTCAAAGTAGATTGATAGTATACATACCTTATGAAATTCAAATAAATTACCATAAAATTACAACTAATTTTATCATTTATACATTTATATTTATAAAACTATATCTTAGGTACCTTTATCCACATAGCATAACTAATAAATGCATTACTCATTTAAAGTGAATATTTTTAATTATAGACAGTTCAAGACGATTAACAGTATTATGATCCACATAAACAAATTATACTTGACTTTCTAAGCAAACACCTTATTGTTAGTATGAATATTATCAAGTGCTTCCTATTATATGACATACTGAAGAATTTCAAGTAATACTCATAACACTGATTTTAAGACAAGGTAGCGGTTACTTAGTATAACATACACTTGAATTTTAAATTTAGACAAATATCAAACATACCTTTGAACATGCTATGTTATCCAAGTCTGTACTTAGTACAATAGAGGATCCCTTCTACATAATTCAAAATATATTTGAGAATATTAATTTAATTAAAGGCTTCAGATCTGTACTTAGTACAACAAAGTCACCAGTAATTAAGTTAATAGCCATATTTTAATTATTTGTCAATTTATATTATACAGCAACAGTGTATGGTAGTACTATCGTTCAACAATTAAGACTCATGTCATACATCATAGAATAGTAACACAAGATAATAAACAAGTAATTAATTAACTTCTTAAGGCTTAGAAAATGTCGTATAATTTGCCTACCAGTACATCATATGATGAAGCCATCTAAAGTTTTCACGAAAAATAGACAAATTATAACTTGTGGATATAGGTGTATATTCAAATAAATATAAACACATACCTGATAGAACTGATGTAGTTCTAAAGTAACTTTATTTCAACCTACTAACATATCATACTTAGGACTTAAGCTTATTATTGTGAAGCTTATTCTCCTAATGTACTATCATCTCCCTAGTTTTTGCAGAATATTATATTTATATTCTTTAATAAAGGCAATTCCCCTTAGGTAAAAAGCAAATGAATGCCATACGCCTTTTTTTTTCTTTTTTTTTTTTTTTAAACATAGAAATACTAGCTATTACAAAAGATACCCTTGGAAGACTAATCACTCTGGATTTCTCATTCCGTTCAGTTAAACCAACGTCTCAATCTAACTCTGTCGAACGCCTTTGTATATAAGTCTGCTAAGTTATCCAAAGATGGAAACTTAACTAACTTTATTAACTTCTTTTCAGCACAATCTCTAATAAAATGATGACGAATATCAATATGCTTAGTTTTACTGTGCTTCACCGGATTATTGGTGATCGACATAGTTGATTCATTGTCAATCATCATAGGAGTATTCGTTATATTTAACCCGTAATCCCGCAGTTGCTGTTGAATCCAAAGCACTTGAGAGCTACAGCTGCCAGCTGCAACATACTCAGCTTCACATGTAGAAATGGCTACCGAGGTTTGCTTCTTGCACTGCCAGGATACTAATCTACCTCCTAGGAATTGACATCCTCCGGTCGTAGATTTCCTATTCTGATTGCATCCTCCATAATCCGAATCAGTATAAGCTACGAGATCTAAGTCTCCATCAATCGGATACCAAAGACCCAGCTTAGGTTTCCCTTTGAGGTAACGAAAGATTCATTTAACAGCTTTCATATGTGACTCTTTCGGATTAGCCTGATATCTTGCGCATAAACAAACAGCAAACATTATGTCAGGCCTAGAGGCTGTTAGATACATTAGTGATCCGATCATGGCTCTATAAAGAGTTGGATCCACATCGCCATCACTCGATGTATCTGGACCTAGTCCTTGATTGACTGGAATTGGAGTATTGTAGACCTTACTTTCATCCATCTTAAAGCGTTCTAATAGCTCATATGTGTATTTAGATTGATGAATAAAGAATCCATCCTTCTTTTGATCAACTGTAATCCTAAGAAGAAATTCAACTCTCCCATTGCAGACATTTCAAATCTTTTTCTCATGACTTGTTCGAATTCTTGACACATCTTTTTATCAGACGATCCAAAGATAATGTCATCAACATAAACTTGCACGAGAAGAAAGTCTTTCTTCTTCCACTTTACAAAAAGTGTACTATCAATCGATCCTCTTGTAAATCCATTTTCAAGTAGATACGTTGATAGTGTTCCATACCATGCCCTAGATGCTTGATGTAATCCATATAGAGCCTTATTTAATCGATATACTCTATCTGGATACTCATGATCAGCAAACCCTGGCGGTTGTGAAAAATACACCAGTTCTTCCACTTTGCCATACAAAAAGGCACTCTTAACATCCAACTGATAAACCTTTATACCATAATATGATGCGAATGCTAAGAACACTCTAATTGCTTCTAGCCTTGCAACTGGTGCAAACACTTCATTGTAATCTATACCCTCTTGTTGATTTAAACCTTGAACCACTAGACGAGCTTTATTGCGAGTAACAATTCCCTTATCATCTCTTTTGCACTTAAATACCCATCTACTTCCAATAGGATATTCTCCCTTTGGTAGGTCAACCAACTCCCATACTTGTAATTTAGAGAACTGAGATAGTTCATCTTGCATTGCTTCTACCCACGAGCTTTCTTTTAAAGCCATTTGAACATTTTTAGGCTCAACTTGTGAGATAAAGCATGAATATAGACATTGATTAGGAATCCCTGTCTCTTTCAATGCAGTATACAAGCTTTGGTATTCTAAATTTTCAGACGTACTAGCTTTTGATTGAGTCCTTGTTTGAATCGGAGTATTAATATCACCGATGATGTTTTCAACAAGATGATTCTTACTCGTTCTAGTTGAAGCAACAGGCTCAACTGGAATCTCATCTCCTAAGTTAGTACTAATTTCCTCAAAGACACTATGTTGTTCAGTAGTGTCTTCCAAATCCGGTACACCCTCTCTAGATAGCTGTGAGTTATCAATACCCATAGATATACTTAACTCTCTCAATGGAGTGAAGATTTCATCCACTAATTTGTCAGTCAGCACTTCTTCATTTAGAGGTGTATCTACCTTGGATTTTTGAGATCCACTAGTAGATGGTTGATTTGGATCAACATTTGTCTTGATTCCAGATTTCGGAACACTCGATGTTGAAGTATGGCCAGTATCCACGTCTTCAGACACTAAATGTTCAGCTATCTTTGAATCACTGACATAGTCACTAATAGGAACTTTAAAAGATGCAAAAAGATCAGAATAATCAAATTGCCAATCTAAGCCCTTATGAACATCAGGTGAGTAGCTCGTAACTTCAATGATATAAACTACTTCCAAACGTCCCGTGACTTTATTAAAGACTCTCGTTTGGCGAATTGGGCATATAACCTAGGAAAAATCCTTTGTCAGCCTTTTCACCAAATTTAGCTTGATGTCCGGTCTTTAATATGGTGCATGAAACTCCAAAGGGTTCAAACCCTTTTAAGTTAGGTTTCTTATTGTTCAAAAGCTCATAACAAGTCTTGTTATGTCTTTTAACCGTAAGAACTCTGTTGAGAACATAACATGTTGTATTCACTGCTTCTGCCCAAAAGATGACTGGAAGCTTTGAATCAGCAAGCATTGTTCTTGCAGCTTCAATCAACGTTCTATTCTTCCTTTCAGCTACACCATTCTGTTGAGGTTCATAAGGTGCACTGAATTGATGAATTATCCCTTTGCTTAAGCAATAGATATTCAACGTTGAATTCTTAAATTCTGTTCCGTTGTCACTACGAATACGCTTCACTCTCTTTTTATAGACATTCTTTACCAGATCAAAGAACTCAATTAGAATTCCTGGGGTTTCATCCTTAGATCCCAAAAAGAATACCCACGAGAATCTAGAATAGTCATCTGTGACAACTAAACAGTACCATTTGCCACCTAGACTTCTCTTGCTTATAGGGCCGAAGAGGTCCATGTGTAGCAATTCAAATGGTGAGGAGATAGAGTTTTCAGTCTTAGATCTGTGTGGTTTCTTGTGCTACTTTCCTTTCATGCAAGGAACACACTTATCTTCAGACTCGAAACGTTTTTGTGGTACACCTAGAACCAACCCATTTCTGGTTATGTAGTTCATTTTTCTCCAGTTCAGGTGTGCCATTCTCCTATGCCATAATAAAGCATCTGCTTCAGAAGCCTTGGATAATAAACATGTAGACACCATTGAAGAGTTAGGAACACCCATGTTGATTGCATAGATGTCCTTCTTCCTTGATGCCCTCATCAATATCCATTCTTCAAGAATTGAAAATCCTGGCTTCGGGACTAAGGCCTCCTTTTCATTAAAGTAAACTGGATGACCTTTATCACAGACTTGGGAAACACTCACTAGGTTGTGAGTTAGTTCTTCTAGATAGTTCACATCCTCAAGAGTCAAAGTTCCATTTGAAACTTTTCCTTTTCCCGTAATTACTCCTCCTTTATCTCCTACAAAATTAACTTTTTGCTTGAGACCTTCCTTGAAGTCTGTCAATAGACTTCGCTCTCCTGTCATGTGTCTTGAGCATCCACTGTCTACATACCACCAGCTGTCCTTGTTCACAGTCTGCTCCTGCACATAACAAGTTGTACACAATTAGTTTTCAAGATGGACCCAAGCCATTACGGTCTTGGTTTGTCCCTTATCATCAACAATCTGAATTTCCTTGAAATAACCATAACTATTCTCATCAAGAGTCTTGGTTACTTTCACAGGAGTTTGAGGGTGTTGATGATCTGAAGTCTTTTGCCTATGAGGAGAGTGAGTAGAAAACCTCCTAGGCACAAAACTTTGTCCGTGTGCACGTGAAGTAGAACCACTCTCAAACTGACTGTGGCTTCTACTAGGGGTCCTAAATCTCGACGGTGTCTTATTTCTAGATTTATTTAAAACATTTTCAGATTGAGAATAAGGCCGTTTAGGTTTAGGTGGAGAGACACTATGATTACCATTTCTTTTCAAAATATTTACAGGTTTACTACCTAATCCAGGTTTGATACCTAACCTGTCCATAACTGAACTAGAATTGGTCTGTGTCTGTTCATTAATCAGTAACTTATGTGATGCTTCCGGCTTTTTATTTGGACAACACGAAGCTACATGTCCCTTTTGGTGACATTTGAAGCAAGACATCTGTTTACGTGATTTACTAACTTTTGCTTTCTCATTTGGAGTCTTAGGCACTAAAGGATCAGATGTTTTCTCCATATTAACCTCATCATCAGTCTTAGTATCATTAATCACTCCACCCGATACGAACTGTATTTTGGTGTGATGTGATATCTTACTATTATCAGATGATAGATTCTTAACAGAAACCTTTTGTGCCTCTGACTGTTCAGGTTTATTAGTTACTTCTCTCTCAGGATTAGCATCTATCATTTCAGAATCTTCAGGAGTACTAGTGTAATTGGCATTAAAAGAATGAGGTACATCATTGTATCCTATCCCAGTCTTGTCCTTTACACTACGTTGAGCATCTAGCATTTTATCCATTTCTAAAGTTCTGTAGGACTCAATCTTACGATTTTGCTCAACTAACTTATGCTTAAGCTCAGCTAACTCTCTATCCCTATCAGCTATTGTTTGATTTAAGTCATCAATGTTCATATAGAGACCATCTATGATTATTGCCTTTTCATTTATGGTATCTCTAAGTGCAATCTTATCAGAACTATCAGACTTAATCTTATTCTTAAGATCTACCTTATATGTACTTAACTTAAGGACATCACTCTTAGCTTGTTCAAGTTCAGATATTATAGTCTTATTAGAATCATTAAAAGTGCTAACTTGGGATGACAAATTCTGATTAGACACAGTTAAAACACTTAATTGAGATTGTAAATCAGTAACTAGGTAACAAACATCAGCAAGAGTAAGAATATCTAAACATACCCTTTTCTTGTCAGTTTGTACTTCAGCCATGCGTGCCACAAAGTCATCTGGACTCATATCAGCAGTTGAATCCATATACAGCACGTCATCATCACTTGCTTTCTCTTCAATCTCCGGCACCTTTATCTCAACATCAGTAGGCATATAACTTTTGGACTCAGCAGCCATCTCTTGATCTTCAATCTCAGCCATGAGAGCTTCCTCAGACTGAGCTTGCCAATCATAAGATCCATCCAATTGTTTCACAACTAAGGCTTTGGAAGCGAGAGTACTTCTCGAACCTTGTTTTCTATTGCCAGTTTCAACCTTAGATCTTTGACACTCACGAGCAAAGTGTCCATAACCTTGACAGTTAAAACACTTAATCTTGGTTTTATCAAACCCTGATCGATTTCCCACCACTTTTCTACCAGTTCTCTTTAAGAAATTTTTAACTCTCCTTGATAACATTGCAAGTTGATCCTGGAGATCTATTTCCTCAAGATAATCAGGGTCTATCTGATAATAGTCTTCATCAAACATAATCGGATCATTGATTTTACCCTGAATGTAGTTTTCATAAGACGCAACAAAGGATGCAAGAACAGATAACTATTGCTCAGCAGATTTCACACTCATTGGCATCTTTTGATGTCCTTGAGTTGACTTCTCAGTAGGTGTACCTTTAGTTTCATTACCTGATGAGGTAAGAAGGCACACGTCATCCGTTATCATTTCACCATTTTCATCAGTATTACCAACTAAAAGTGCAGTGGTCGAACTAGATGAAGAGTTGAGAGATTTGTTTTCCCATGATATAGCCCAGGATTCTGAACCTGATCAGAATCGGTTTCTCTCGATATCTTAGTGAAATCATAACCTTTTAGCTTGTCAATGACCTGCTCTAAGGTCATGGTTGCATACCTTTCATCGTTGTCTTTGAGCATTACACCATACATTTCCCACTTAGACGGTAAACCCTCAATAAATTTGTCGGTTCTTTCAGTCTCAGTAGTAACAATCTCATGGATGTCAAGCTCACTTAACAAGTGGTAGAATCTAGTGATATAAGCATCAAGATCTTCTCCCTTCAAAGCTTTAATAACAGTAAATTGTTTCTTGAGAAGATTCTTCCTGCTTGCCTTCACTTGAGGACTTCCCTCACATCTTTTCTCGAGCGCTTCCCAGAGTGTTCTAGCAGTTTGAAAAGATTTGAGTTGATGGTTTATCTCCTTAGGTAAACTCATCTTGATTGCAGAATGGGATTTATTCTACAACTTATAGTCCTCCTTTTGTTGATCACTCATCCGGTTATAAGCAAGAGTAACAATTGCATTATTAACCGTTTGAGTAGGTGCTGTGTATCCATTCTTGATACACATCCAGATAGACAAATCATGGAATCTACAATAAGATTCAAATTTGTCCTTCCAGTTATAGTAATCTTCGATCTTCAACAACTTAGGTGGAACGTTTGATTTTCCCACCTCGTGTTCCATCTCGATCATTTTACTTAAATCAGACATCTTAAAAACTTAAAGTTAAACTGTTTCTCGAATTCAGAAAAACTCGATTCGCAAGACTCAGCTCAACTCGTAACCTCGGCTCGACTCGCAGAATCTCGGTTCGCAAGTCTCAGTTCGGATTGCAGTGATGTCGATTCGCAAGCGATCTCGATTCGCAAGAGATCTCGGTTCGACTCGCAAGTTACAATTCGACTCGCAAGTTCAACTCGGTTCGCAGACGATGCTGAAACCCTAATCTTGACTCACGAAACGGCTGAAAAACCCGAAAACGAAAATTTAAGGTTTTTTTTTTTACGATTGAAACAGGAAATTTCGACCGTAAACTAACCCCAAATCGTCCAGAGAATGATTTTGATCGTTTATATGTACTTATGCACGCAAAAACAATCCGAATCAAACGCGATTATCCCTAAAACTTCAAACTTTACTCGTATTTAGCCCGAAAGCTCTGATACCAGATGTAAGTCCCTAGTTCTTAGGATCGATAACTTCATTATCTGTAGTATTAAGATGCGGAATCCCTCAATACGATGTTATCTTACTAACAACGAATAAGTTTGTAATCGCGTTTACTAATGCTTAACTTTAAACGTATGAACGTCAAAGCCTAGCCGTTAGGTTATTTTTCCCTGAATATGAATTCGCAGGTTTTTGTTTTTGCAAAAGTGTTAATGATTTTCTAAACCGAAAATCATTTATATATTAAATCCCGGTTCGGCTCGCATGGGCTTCGCGAGTCCAATCTAACTCGCCTTGCAGCCCAAGCCCAACAAAACTCGGCTCGCCACAGATTCAATACGTTGTGATCCTTATGATCCTTGCGAGTTCAGTTCTCATCTCGCGGCTCAACTCGCAGCGACTTGAGAACTCGACTCGCAGCAAACGTATATTTATATATTTCATTTACGATATTCGTCTAATACTTTAACATGCTAATATATTTAACGAATATTATTAACAAAACAAATATTCATTTATAAATCTAAACCAATGTACAAACATGATAATAATTACACCAGTCCTATTTCAAGCTAGATCTGTTGTCACAAACTATGTTTCAACAATAGCATATAATATAGCCTAGTGTGTCTAGCACAAACAAGTAATAGTCCCATTTCTCTCGTGGTCAGAGTCAACTAGTGTATTCCTATTCAACATAACCATTTCAGACCTCACATCATCTTTCCTTAATTGTACATAGTTGATCAGGCTATGTTAAATTAAAGTCGTATGATGTAATCCCTGAACCAGTCATACCTAATAAGGAAATACAGCCTAACGGTCATAGTCTAAGCCCACTAATGCAACCTAGTTCGCTATAACCTTAGGCTCTGATACCAATCTGTAACACCCCCAAATTCACTGTTTAGCGGAAGCAAGCTTTGGGTGTTACTAATCAATAATCAAGCACCAAAGTAAAGCAAACGACATCTATATGCAACGTCGTACAATAGTACAAAAGTATTACATTGTTAAATCAGAATAACAAGCATCGAGTTCGAAAATAGTTTCCTAGAGATTCTAATACATAACTGATATACAAAAAGTAACGCAAAAGAATCTCCACAAGTTTGTATGCATGCGACTCGAGCTATCAGATCTGAGGGTGTGCAGTCCTACTGCTGCTGTGAACCTGAGATAAATGCTAAAAAGTGTCAACCAAAAGGTTGGTGAATCTCACAGGTTTAGTAAAGTAAATCATATATGAACCACAAGTAAGTACCAGTAATACCTCGAACCAGGTAAGAAATTCATAAATTCAGTAAATCAGTAAGTCAACACAATTACCATGAGCTCACAAGTTGAAGCTTAACAGTGTAGTGTGAATGTTACAATCAAGTACAGTATCACGTACCCCCGTGAGTGCTATCCGAACACTCATATGTAACAAATACTAATATGCCTATTTCTACGGTGAAATCCGTGGTAGCGCTACTACCCAGGCAGGGATTGTCAGTCCCAAATGGATCCATCTACTAGTAATCGCGCTTAAGTCCATAACTAACAACTTATGATAAGGAGGCTTTCAGTGGATAAAAGTAACTCATGTAATGCATGTAAAAGTAGTGTAAACAGTTCAGTACTTGTGTTCATATGTAAACGGTAGCAAATATCTCACCCCAAAGTAGAAAACAGTAAAAGTGGGGTTGTAAGACTCACCTGAGTCTAGCAAGTATGTTTGTGTAAGCAAACAAGTATAGCGGATGTAAGTCCGTAAGTATGCGTCGGATGTAAGTCCGTAGGTTGGTTCTCCGAACCCTGCTACCTTCTGGCGTCCGAAACGCACAAGGTTGTAAGCAAGTAAGTAAGTTGGTGTCACGAAGGATCACCCATGCTAGTTGTCCACTCAACTAGGAAATGTCCAAGTGTTTGGTTCGATTAAGTGTGGCCCGCTGGTGAGTTTTTGTAATAATAATAATTTCAAGTTTTATTATTATGCGTTTCGACATTTCATATACTTATAAAGGTTTATACATATGCAAAAGTATGTATTTGTTTGCAATATTATTTCTGAAAGTGTACATATATATATATATATATATATATATATATATATATATATATATATATATATATATATATATATATATATATATACATATATGGATTTACGAATGTATGTATATATATATATCCAAGCGTATATATGTCCGAATGTAAGAGTGCGCGTCCGAAAGTGTGTAAGTCCGAATGTATATATGTATATATAAGTCCGAATGTTCATTATCCGAAAGTATGAATTTTTATCCGAAAGTGTTGGTCCGAATCTTCAAAAATCCGATTTTTGCATAAAAGTCCGAAAGTCAACGAAAGTCAACTCCGAAAGTTGACTTTCGGAGTCAAAACTACTGTTCATCCGAAAGTCAAGAGGTCAAAATTACTGTTCATCCTAAAGTCAAAGTTCGGAGTCACTATTCATCCGGAAGTCAAAGTTCGGAGTACAATTCAGTCCGAAGTTGTGATTTTTGTGAAAAATAGCAAACATTTACGAAACGTTCCGAAATTTTTACACAATGTTCCTACATATGTTATGTACTTCCTGTAATTTGTTTATGACTTTTGGAGGTCGTTTGATATTTTTTAAAAATTCACAAATATCAGGGTACAGTTTAGTCCTAATTTAGACCACTTCTCACAAATCAGATTTTTTGGAAAGATTGGTGTATTTCTGGATCGAGCCAAAGAATAATTTTTTTATATAACAAAATTAGTAAGATTTCCCAAGTGGTCTCATACGTTTTTGAGGTCTAGAACTCGAGATATGGCCTCGAGAAGTTACTGAAAGTTTCTGTCCGCCGGAACAGTAGCCCTATGTCACTGGAGAAAAATGTTTTCGAGTAGTAAACGGAGTCAAAAAGTCACGAGACTAATTTTGTTGGAAAGATAAATTCTTGTAATACATTTTAGACTTAAGAAACATCATTTTTCATTAAGAAATGAATTTTATAAAAATCGTTAAAGTGGAAACAGAATCTGGACAGGAAACATAAACTCGTAGTTTCGAGTTTTAAATTGCGTTTTGATTACTTATTTGGACATTAACAAGTCTAGTAAACAAACTACCATGTAAATAATTATAATATAAGAGATTTCGAAAAGTGTCGGGAATCTTACAAGTGTCGGTTTGAAAAACCGAGAAGATGAGAACGTAGAGTTTCACGTAGTGAGCATTTTCCTTCAAACGAGCTATGTATTCCAAGGTAATTTGGTGGTGTTTTTATGGCGTTTTAGGGTGGCGGTGGTGATGATATTCTAGAGAGAGAGAGAACCGTAGAGAGAGGGAGAGTGAATGATGGAGGTGGTGAAGTGTTTGAATGATAAAGGGTTGTGTGTTTGGTTTGCTTTGTAAGAAAGTATGGCCTCCCATGCTCTTGCATGAGGGCCGGTCCAAGTGGGGTCCACCAAGGTGTAGACTTCACAAATTTTGTTTCCCAACGTTTACGTATTGTCCCGTGTCCGTTTACCCGATCGTTTTATGTTTTAGTTAATCGTATAACGTTTTATATATTACGTTTTGTTAACGATCTAAAACTCGATATTTTTAATGTAAGTTTACTCAAATAACATATTTTAAGTTACTAAAATAATATTCGAGTTTTCGTTTGGTCATCGGTCGCGAATCGTGTGTCTATTCGAATTCGTGTACGTTTTAAAATGTCATAACCGTACGTGTGTAATCGCGATATTTTTAGCCGAAGTATTTTATCAAAATACTTATTATGAAGTTATAAAAATATAACTTAAGTTTATTTCATGTGTCGGGCGTGTTTCACGCGTTTTTGTCGAGTACTGAGTGTTTTATACAATATTTGAATACGTGTAATATATTCTCGCAATATATTAAGGTAAATAATGTTTGTTTGGATAAATCCACATTATTTTAACAGTTTGTCACCAACGTCCATAGTAAATAGTGTCGGACCTCGTCCGGCTCAAGTGTGTATGATTTAAACAAATCATATAACGTGTATGTAATTACACAGAAAGTTACATATATTTAGATTAATATAATACTAAATACATGTAATTACAAGTAGTTTAGGCACTAATCATAGGCCTAAATTAGCGGGTGTCACAAATACTATCTAAAATGAAAATGTATTGCATTAAGATTTTTTTAATTATAATTCTTAATTTCTAACCCTATATATATTGATATCAATGGGCCCACAAAGATCTCAACCTCTTTAAAAAATTGTTCATCCTAAAAATCGAGTGTAGATGAACATCCCTCCAATATAAAATAATCATTTGTTCATGATCCAAAAAATCCAAAAAAAAATTGGAAGTTATGATGTATTCAATTTTAAGTTTAATTTTTTTCATGTGTATGAAAATTTCTATTTACAATAATATATACACTTGTATTCAATTGAATATCTATAACAATTTTAATTTAGTCATTCGCATTATCGCGGGTCTTAAAACTATACATATACGACTTATAGCACTTTACATCTAACACACTAACATATATACTAATTTATCTAATATAAAATATCATAAATAAAACTTTAAATCTATAACAATTTCAATTTAATCGCCAGCGTTGTCGCGAGACTTTAAGCTAATAATAATAATAATAATAATAATAATAATAATAATAATAATAATAATAATAATAATAATAATAATAATAATAATAATAATAATAATAATAAGAATAATAATAAGAATAAGAATAAGAATAATAATAAAATGGGTATTTGGGCCACCCACTGAAGCTGCTCCATATTTCAATGGAGCACGACCGAACCCCCCACAAGGTCCAACATCGCCGAGTAAATCACCTCCATCACATATACCACAACGTCCGAGCCGAAACTCACACCGACTAAGTGTGACACCCGACGATTTAGGGTTACTGATTAACCTACTTGAAAACCCTAATTACGTGTGTTTAGTTTAGTATTAGGCTAAATACTTGTAATTACTTGTAACTATTTGTATATTTATGTGAATATACACTCCCGTAATTGATTTATATTACGTTTACGTAATTAGTTGTAATTACACTTACGCAATTTGATAAAATTGTGCGAAACAACCGGACGGAGTCCAACACAGTATAAATACCGACGTTGGTGAAAAACTTTCTATAAATAACTTAAATATATTTTTAGAAGTTATTTATCATTACTTATTATTTTATTAAAATAATATACGAAAAACCTAGGCGTTTTGACTAAAACGTCTCAAACGCAACAGAAACGCGCGGAACGCGCCCGACAATCGAACGAAAGTCAAAATATATTTTAATAATTTAAAATATATTATTTTGTATGAAATTATTATTGAAAACATCATATAATAGTTCATCAATGAAAAACGTCTATTTAAAACGCTACGCGATTAAACCTCCGTAAAACGAACACGCAAATCGAGGCCGATAAATTAACGGAACATTTTTATAAGTGTTTTCAAGTATTATATTAAATACTTCAAGTGAAAAGATCAAAATTTAAATCGTTAAATAAAAACGACAATTAAATGTTTAACGTATAAATAAACGTCTAAACAAATCGGGTAAACGAACGGGAAACGTAACAATTAAAATGAGAAACAAGAAAATGACCAAAATGTCCTTGGTGGGCCCCTCTAGGCCAGCCCCCTTTCCCACCCCATGTGAAAGATGATCATTTCTTTTATATTCCCCATCCCACTCATAATACATGCAAACACTTGATTACTTACACAACCACATCTTCACTCAACACTCCATTTCTCTCTAAGCATCTTCATCCTCTCTCCAAACTCAGTTGAGAGCAGCCCTCTTACACCATTGGAACCACCATTCCCATCACCACAAACCACCACATCATCACCAAGCACCACCACTTTAATCCTTCATCATTTTGCAAAGTTCTTCAAGAAGATTCAAGCTCATAAGTTCCTCATCATCATTTCAACCTTCTTTCTACAAAACCACCATTGTGAGGACATATCTCTACTTTCATTTATGTTTATTTACATGTTTTAAGGTTCATCTAACAAGATTATGTCCAAATACCATGTTAAAATACGTTTTTATAACTTATACTTTAACATGCATGAATCTGCCTAAAAATCGACAGTTCACGAAAATATTCGTATAAAATCATCTGTTAAGAATTAGAGGTCGAATTTTTTTTTAAAATTTGCGTATCGAAAAGATCTACAACTTTTGTGTTTTACACTTTTTCCAGAAACGTACTCGTTTTTCTCTACGAGCCGATTTGTAGGACTGACCTGTAGGTTTTCAATAAATCTGTTCGGAACTTTCTCGGAATTAATTAAATATGTTAATGGACCCATTGGAAGCTGAAAATTTGATATGTTAGTCTAGACTCATTGTAGATCAGTTGGTAAAAATTTGGAAGTTTGATTTGGACTAGAGATAGGCGAAATCAGTTGGCGTAATGACCCGACATAAACCGAAAACGTTGAATCTTGAAGTTTTAAGATGCGAATTTAAAACCGACACTTCGAAATAATCCCGACATGAACCGACATATTTTATAAGCTTATTTAACTGAAATGTGGGTTGGGTAAAAGTTTCGGGTCAAACCGAGTCGGTTTGACCAAGTCAACAAAAACGGCTCGGTTTCTAAAAACGACAAAACTTACTATTTTTGGAAAGTGGTAACAAAAATGGGTTTGGATGACTTAGTTAGTAACTTGGACCAAAAACTAAATTTAGAAAGTTTCCCGAATTAGAAACCGACACTTAGAATACTTGGATTTGATAAGTGACTCATGAAATTGGTAAGTGTCTCATAAATTGATAAGTGACTCATAAAATCAGTAAGTGTCTTATGAAATTGGTAAGTGACTCATAAAATCAGTAAGTGTCTCATGAATTGGTAAGTGACTCTATAAATTAGAAGTGACTCATGGTTTGACCAGGTTTGACCAGTTTGACCAGGTTTGACCAGGTTTGACCAGTTTGACCAGGTTTGACCAGTTTGACCAGGTTTGACCAGTTTGACCAGGTTTGACCAGTTTGACCAGGTTTGACCAGCTTTGACCAACGAGTTGACCAACTTTGACCTACGGTTTAAGACTTATACAAACTAAAATAATCTGTTCGCAACACACGATATGTACTAATAAATATTATACAACAAAACAAACTTAATAATAATGTCTAAATGAATTATTATTACAAACTTTCACCAACGGGTCGTACATGTTTTTAATAAACGAACTTGAACAACTTATTTGGACATACTAGTTGATGAACTAGCCTTAGGTGGACATTAACCCTCCACCTACACGATTGGCTTAAGTGGACATTGGCCCCCACTTATACAATCGCTATAGATGGTCTTTTGAGACATCTACTTACACAACCTTATACGTTTAGGACGTTAGAAGGTTGCACATTGGATCACACCTTGCTTGCTATTTGATATTGCTTGCTTACTATTTGCTAGAACTCAGGTGAGTTTCATAGCCCCATTTTTACTTGTTTTTGAACTGTTTTGGGGTGAGAATACATACACACAGAAACTTTTCAGATTTTACTTATGATTGTTTGAAACAGAAACAGAAACTTTTACATATTTTTACTTATGATTGCTAGAAACATAAACGGAAACAGAAAAAGAAAACAGAACATATACTAGTTGCATGAGTAGCAGAACTAATCCACTAATAAGTCCTCAATTTCATGGTTCGTTAATTTTTAAGCGCGAACAATTGTGAATAGTAATATTGGGATTGGCAATCCCGTCCGAGCTGGTCGCTCCAGCTAACCCACGGGCGCATAATTATTTGAATCAGGATGTGTCCCGGATTAGACACATAGAGGCAGCAGAATTTGTTAAAGCTTCGAATACATGAGCTCATGGCAATAGTAAACAGGACTATAGTATACAATACTATAGTATACCGAATCTTTATTATACAGAAACTTTGTTATGCAGAATTTGATTTTACACAGAAACTATGTTATACAGAACTGGATCCATGCAGAACTTGATGTACTCAGAAACTCTATTTTTACAGAACTGGATCCATGCAGAACTTAATTTACTCAGAAACTCTATTTTTACAGAACTGGATCCATGCAGAACTTAATTTACTCAGATACTCTATTTATACAGAACTGGATCCATGCAGAACTTGAATTACTCAGAAACTCTATTTTTTTTACAAAACTCTATTTTACAGAACTTTGATATGCAGAACTTGATTTCACACAGAAACTGTTTTAACAGAACTTTATTACGCAGAACTTGACTTAACACAGAAACTCTATTTTACAAAACTCTATTTTACAAACAGAAAACCTTGTGTTTACATGATTCCTTTACAGATTAAACCTATGAACTCACCAACTTTATGTTGACCCTTTTAGTATGTATTCTCAGGTTTACAGACGCAGTAGGACTACCCACAGGAAACAGGACAGTAGGATGCTTTTGGAAAGCATAGCTCGAGTCGCATATTTTCAAACAGGAGATTTAAATTGCATTATGACATTTTGTATCAACGATTATGTATTATAAATCTCTAGACTATGTTTGCGAACTTTAGAATCTTATGTAAGCTTTTATTTATGAAATGTAACGTTTTCAAACGTCTCATATAGAGGTCGTTTGCTTTAATCTTTGTGTTGTGATATTTGATTTGGTCGTAGCCCCCGTGACACCTCATGTTTCCGCTGCCACGTGTTTCGGGGGTGCGACAGATTGGTATCAGAGCCTAAGGTTATAGCGAACTAGGATTGCATTAGTGACCTAGACTATAACCGTTAGGTTAGTATTCTTGTTTGGTATAACTGGTTCAGCGATTGCATCAATTGAATTTAATTTAACATAGCCTGATCAACTATGTACAATTAAATGAGATTCGATGCAAGACCTGAAATGGTTATAGTGAACGAGAATACAGTAGTAGACATAGACCGAGGATAGAACGGGACCAACCTATATACGTGCTTATGTGCTAGGCTTTTATGTGTATATATATATATATGTATAATCTTACGTACACTAAACTTATTTGCCACCTTTCATGGCAACCACTCCTACAGCTACATCACCCGACTCTGAAAATGAGACTCAACTCTTATTTACCGCTGAGGAGACTTCCACGGTACCACTTGCCCAACCGCATAGGGTAACTACATAATCGAATAGGACTCACTTGAGAAGAATCTACTTTAGGATTCGCCAACCAAACAAGTCACATCTACTTCACCCACTTCTTTCCGCTTGCAACCAAATAACTCGGGAACACGTATAGAACTTAAACTTTACGATACTTCGTCACTTAGACGGACTATACCTACTTCCGCCACTTCACTTTCTCCACCCGCTCTCGACCTAGACATATGAATCGCGTGTGTTTTACACCACTAGAGGGACTGACTAATAGACCTCCTCGGACTAGACCTTATCCTATTCATACTATTTCTACTTGATCTCGTTAGGTCACTATTTTGACACGTTCGTTAAACGATTTACCCATAACTTGATTCGCGACTTTGAATGCTCCGAACACCTTTATCAAGCATTCGTTCATTTCGAAACAATAACATAGTCATGATTGACTATTTCAAGAACACTACTCGGTCATTGTCATGACTACCTTTTGAAACTACGATTTGGCTATTTACAACTCTTGAGACGCGGAGAATCTTCCGACATGAATACCCCCCCATACGCATAGGAACCCGCTCATCATGCCGTTCTGGTACTAGCTGTTAGACTACGCCGCCACGAGAATAGAATAGATGATATGGATTTTTCACAGACGTAAACTTTCAACGGATTTTTGACAAAACAAAATTTTCAACACTTTTCAATAACTAGAGCTTTCAACGAATTTTTGCGAAACAGAGTCTTTCAACGTGCTGACAAGAGTTTCCAACGTATTTTGATTGACATTAAAGTTTTTAACAGATATTATGATGACATTTTTAACAAATAAAAACCGTACCTATAGACAAACACTTGATTTTCACTTAATTTTTCTCAAAGATCTATGTTTTCTAACGAACGATAACGACTTATACTTTGAAACACCTGCTGGTCTTCTAACGATTTACATATTGAAAATACGTTTACAACGATTTATATTGGATGTGATCCAACGAATTACTCATAACTTGCGAATTGTTTACAAACTGGTTTATTGACAGTTTTAACAAACTATTTATTGGAATCCAATTACTACTTTCATTTTTCTTTTATCAAGATTTGACCACTACTTTGACTTGTACGTCAACGAATTACCCAATACCCGAGACATAATACACGCTTCCTACTACGATTCCTACAACGAACCACATAGGAATGTTTTCCTACTACGAACCCTATAATAAATGACCTTACTATGACCGACTATTTAGGAATACTTGTCCTACTTATAGTACACGGGGAAATTTTTCCAAACGTATACGAACGGATGTGTTTACATCACGAAATAACAATCAGAACAACAACGCTCGACAGAACCCATAACATTGTTACGGGTACGTTACCTCTCAATAACTTGACTATTTTCAATCTTATTCGGTACTGAATTACGCGATCGCGCCCCACAAACTTAGAAGCTAAGAATAACGCATAAATTACAGATTGATTTTAGCCGTGAAATCGTAAATCAGAACCTCATTTTGAACTTAGCAGACAAAACTTTTCTCCCTAGACATAATAAACCATCGGAATTTCCATTCTCTTTCCTTTCTCGATGCCATCTAAAATCTCAGCCGAATAGTTGCCATGAGAAACCTATTGTATTCTTACTGTTACCAGTAGAACATCGATCTAACGAGGGGAGAAAAGATAAAACAAGAATTGTTTCATTAAGAAACCTACAGAAACCTTACAACAGAAAACCAAGAACTTAGACCCTGATGGCTTACCCATCATCAAGGCCCAGTGAATCTCAAGACGAGGTCTGAATTCACTAGAACCACCCACTTACTCTCTCACTGACCCCACACAGACCGTGACTGAAAACAAATTTCGGGACGAAATTCTCCTAACATGGGGAGAATGTGACACCCGACGATTTAGGGTTACTGATTAACCTACTTGAAAACCCTAATTGCGTGTGTTTAGTTTAGTATTAGGCTAAATACTTGTAATTACTTGTAACTATTTGTATATTTATGTGAATATACACTCCCGTAATTGATTTATATTACGTTTACGTAATTAGTTGTAATTACACTTACGCAATTTGATAAAATTGTGCGAAACAACCGGACGGAGTCCAACACAGTATAAATACCGACGTTGGTGAAAAACTTTCTATAAATAACTTAAATATATTTTTAGAAGTTATTTATCATTACTTATTATTTTATTAAAATAATATACGAAAAACCTAGGCGTTTTGACTAAAACGTCTCAAACGCAACAGAAACGCGCGGAACGCGCCCGACAATCGAACGAAAGTCAAAATATATTTTAATAATTTAAAATATATTATTTTGTATGAAATTATTATTGAAAACATCATATAATAGTTCATCAATGAAAAACGTCTATTTAAAACGCTACGCGATTAAACCTCCGTAAAACGAACACGCAAATCGAGGCCGATAAATTAACGGAACATTTTTATAAGTGTTTTCAAGTATTATATTAAATACTTCAAGTGAAAAGATCAAAATTTAAATCGTTAAATAAAAACGACAATTAAATGTTTAACGTATAAATAAACGTCTAAACAAATCGGGTAAACGAACGGGAAACGTAACAATTAAAATGAGAAACAAGAAAATGACCAAAATGTCCTTGGTGGGCCCCTCTAGGCCAGCCCCCTTTTCCACCCCATGTGAAAGATGATCATTTCTTTTATATTCCCCATCCCACTCATAAGACATGCAAACACTTGATTACTTACACAACCACATCTTCACTCAACACTCCATTTCTCTCTAAGCATCTTCATCCTCTCTCCAAACTCAGTTGAGAGCAGCCCTCTTACACCATTGGAACCACCATTCCCATCACCACAAACCACCACATCATCACCAAGCACCACCACTTTAATCCTTCATCATTTTGCAAAGTTCTTCAAGAAGATTCAAGCTCACAAGTTCCTCATCATCATTTCAACCTTCTTTCTCCAAAACCACCATTGTGAGGACATATCTCTACTTTCATTTATGTTTATTTACATGTTTTAAGGTTCATCTAACAAGATTATGTCCAAATACCATGTTAAAATACGTTTTTATAACTTATACTTTAACATGCATGAATCTGCCTAAAAATCGACAGTTCACGAAAATATTCGTATAAAATCATCTGTTAAGAATTAGAGGTCGTTTTTTTTTTTAAAATTTGTGTATCGAAAAGATCTACAACTTTTGTGTTTTACACTTTTTCCAGAAACGTACTCGTGTTTCTCTACGAGCCGATTTGTAGGACTGACATGTAGGTTTTCAATAAATCTGTTCGGAACTTTCTCGGAATTAATTAAATATGTTAATGGACCCATTGGAAGCTGAAAAATTGATATGTTAGTCTAGACTCATTGTAGATCAGTTGGTAAAAATTTGGAAGTTTGATTTGGACTAGAGATAGGCGAAATCAGTTGGCGTAATGACCCGACATAAACCGAAAACGTTGAATCTTGAAGTTTTAAGATGCGAATTTAAAACCGACACCTCGAAATAATCCCGACATGAACCGACATATTTTATAAGCTTATTTAACTGAAATGTGGGTTGGGTAAAAGTTTCGGGTCAAACCGAGTCGGTTTGACCAAGTCAACAAAAACGGCTCGGTTTCTAAAAACGACAAAACTTACTATTTTTGGAAAGTGGTAACAAAAATGGGTTTGGATGACTTAGTTAGTAACTTGGACCAAAAACTAAATTTAGAAAGTTTCCC
This sequence comes from Helichrysum umbraculigerum, assembly GCA_949592205.1. Classification (NCBI taxonomy): domain Eukaryota; kingdom Viridiplantae; phylum Streptophyta; class Magnoliopsida; order Asterales; family Asteraceae; genus Helichrysum; species Helichrysum umbraculigerum. The sequence goes on from CATIUR010000002.1 coordinate 125,057,873, forward strand.
GAATTAGAAACCGACACTTAGAACACTTGGATTTGATAAGTGAGTCATGAAATTGGTAAGTGTCTCATAAATTGATAAGTGACTCATAAAATCAGTAAGTGTCTCATGAATTGGTAAGTGACTCATAAAATCAGTAAGTGTCTTATGAAATTGGTAAGTGACTCATAAAATCAGTAAGTGTCTCATGAATTGGTAAGTGACTCTATAAATTAGAAGTGACTCATGGTTTGACCAGGTTTGACCAGTTTGACCAGGTTTGACCAGGTTTGACCAGTTTGACCAGGTTTGACCAGGTTTGACCAGTTTGACCAGGTTTGACCAGGTTTGACCAGTTTGACCAGGTTTGACCAGGTTTGACCAGCTTTGACCAACGAGTTGACCAACTTTGACCTACGGTTTAAGACTTATACAAACTAAAATAATCTGTTCGCAACACACGATATGTACTAATAAATATTATACAACAAAACAAACTTAATAATAATGTCTAAATGAATTATTATTACAAACTTTCACCAACGGGTCGTACATGTTTTTAATAAACGAACTTGAACAACTTATTTGGACATACTAGTTGATGAACTAGCCTTAGGTGGACATTAACCCTCCACCTACACGATTGGCTTAAGTGGACATTGACCCCCACTTATACAATCGCTATAGATGGTCTTTTGAGACATCTACTTACACAACCTTATACGTTTAGGACGTTAGAAGGTTGCACATTGGATCACACCTTGCTTGCTATTTGATATTGCTTGCTTACTATTTGCTAGAACTCAGGTGAGTTTCATAGCCCCATTTTTACTTGTTTTTGAACTGTTTTGGGGTGAGAATACATACACACAGAAACTTTTCAGATTTTACTTATGATTGTTTGAAACAGAAACAGAAACTTTTACATATTTTTACTTATGATTGCTAGAAACATAAACGGAAACAGAAAAAGAAAACAGAACATATACTAGTTGCATGAGTAGCAGAACTAATCCACTAATAAGTCCTCAATTTCATGGTTCGTTAATTTTTAAGCGCGAATAATTGTGAATAGTAATATTGGGATTGGCAATCCCGTCCGAGCTGGTCGCTCCAGCTAACCCACGGGCGCATAATTATTTGAATCAGGATGTGTCCCGGATTAGACACATAGAGGCAGCAGAATTTGTTAAAGCTTCGAATACATGAGCTCATGGCAATAGTAAACAGGACTATAGTATACAATACTATAGTATACCGAATCTTTATTATATAGAAACTTTGTTATGCAGAATTTGATTTTACACAGAAACTATGTTATACAGAACGGGATCCATGCAGAACTTGATGTACTCAGAAACTCTATTTTTACAGAACTGGATCCATGCAGAACTTAATTTACTCAGATACTCTATTTATACAGAACTGGATCCATGCAGAACTTGAATTACTCAGAAACTCTATTTTTTTTACAGAACTCTGTTTTACAGAACTTTGATATGCAGAACTTGATTTCACACAGAAACTGTTTTAACAGAACTTTATTACGCAGAACTTGACTTAACACAGAAACTCTATTTTACAAAACTCTATTTTACAAACAGAAAACCTTGTGTTTACATGATTCCTTTACAGATTAAACCTATGAACTCACCAACTTTATGTTGACCCTTTTAGTATGTATTCTCAGGTTTACAGACGCAGTAGGACTACCCACAGGAAACAGGACAGTAGGATGCTTTTGGAAAGCATAGCTCGAGTCGCATATTTTCAAACAGGAGATTTAAATTGCATTATGACATTTTGTATCAACGATTATGTATTATAAATCTCTAGACTATGTTTGCGAACTTTAGAATCTTATGTAAGCTTTTATTTATGAAATGTAACGTTTTCAAACGTCTCATATAGAGGTCGTTTGCTTTAATCTTTGTGTTGTGATATTTGATTTGGTCGTAGCCCCCGTGACACCTCATGTTTCCGCTGCCACGTGTTTCGGGGGTGCGACACTAAGCATTAACATTGTGGGTTATGCGCTTCATTGGTGGTAGGTACCTTTATGATAAATAATACTCATGGCAAGATTCGAACCCATAACCTCTAAGAAGTCATGGGATGCCCTTAGGGTTTTTGATAAATAGTAATCTTAGACCATTGGTTAGAGTTTCTTGATATATATTCCACCCGTTCACTCTAAATGTCCACTTTGACTTTGCATAGTGTTTTATAATTTATCATTAACTACACTCTTCACCAATTAAAAAACATCTCTGCTCACCAAACTAGTAACATGGACATTTTGCATGAGACTGAGGTAGTATCAATGTTAATAATTGAATAAGCATCATTTTCCTTATTTACAAGGAATACATTCCATAATTAATTATATTTATTACACACTCCGTCCCAATTTTAGTAATTCAGTATTGATTTAATGGATGATATCTCAAAGTTATTGTTCACTTCTACAAATTGATAAGAATAATGTTGTTAAATTCTTTTATACCCATTAATATATATATATATATATATATATATATATATATATGTATGTATGTGTGTGTGTGTGTGTGTGTGTGTGTGTGTGTGTGTGTGTGTGAAGCCAAAAAGTAGGTAAAAAGTAAAGTGTAAAACTTTCATCTTACCATGAAGTAAGTGAAATAATTATGTTTTCTTAAACAGGGGTTTTTTTTTTTGTCAGTGGATAATAAAATTGGGACAGAAGAAATATGATGTTAATTTAAATTTAATATAAACATTGAAACATGTTTTTAATAAATACCTTCAATTGAAATTAAAAGATTGATTATCATGACCCTTAGAAACCTTACACTATATTCTAGAGTTTAGCATAAAAAGAAAAGAAAGAAAGAGAAGGTGATACGACAGGAATGAAAAGAATAGGGAGTGATGATTTAGTGTTCCTAAGTTAGAAAGAAATGAAGGGTAAGTGGAAATTTTGTGATCAACAATTTTACAAATTTACCCTTAAAAGAAAAAGTTACGTCATCTTATAGGATTAATATATTAAATCAACGATTTTTGGGTACAAATAATGAAAATAATATGTGATTAATTGTTCTCTTTTCAAATCCTTCCAATTTGAAATGAAATAAATGAGCAAATCAACTATTGTTTATCATGAACAGGGGGAAAAAAAATAACGGAGTCCAGATGGCAATTCATATTCCCAATATATCCGACTTCGAAGCAACCGCCATGGGTCATCTACCAACGCCTATTGGCGAAGTGACCGACCCCAACCCCATAGTGGTCGCTGAGATCCTCCTAGCTAGACATGATATGTCAAATTCATTTCTGGAAATAAAGTTAGATACTGTGTATTGAATAGATTAATTAGTCAAGTATTTAGAAATAATATCGTGCATATAATAATTTTATATATATATATGGGTCAACGAGCTACTCGAGTTCGAGCTTATTTAGTTCGAAATCGAGTTTGACAATATTCAAGTTCGATTCGCGTTTGAACAAAATTTATTTTTTACTCAGTTTCACAAGTCAGGTTTAAAAAAATTACTATTCGACTCTACTCATTCGAGTGCTCCTTAAATTTAGAGACGAACGAGCTAACCAAGCTTAAAGAGTTGAACTAGCCTGATTTATATAAAGATTTTGTATTTAGAAACTCTAATTAAATGCAACCAATATGTTTTTAGGGGATAACAATTATGTTGTTGACAATACAAAGTAATGATGCTAGTGACCAATCAACATTTAAAGAAAGTTACATATTTTACATTTTTTATCATTAAACTTCTTTATATTTACACAAATGGCCCCCCCATAGTACTAATAGCACCTTTCAATTCGTGCAGTTCAACACACGTGATATTTTCCCATGTTTTTAACCAAAAACCTCAAGTGCAAATGATTTAAAATGGGTTCTAGGTCAAGTTATCGAACAAGTTTATCGAGTAAAAATTAGTAGACGAGCAACTTGAGCTTGCAAATTAGTTTATTCAATTGATATTCAAATAACTAAACGAGTATAGAATTCGAACCTGAACAGTAACAAATTATTCAAACTCGAGCTTGAACAAGGTTGTTTGTATTTATTCGAGATGAGTCGAATTCGAGTCGTGTAACTACACAACGAGTTAGGCTCATACTGTATGATATTCGAATCGATGCATTAGGACTCAACTTAGATCGTTAACAACCCTAGATATACATATTAAACGTATCCATTAATAAATGAATCAACCATCACATGATTGCCTAGTGGTTGGTGTTATTATATCCTCACAAGAGGTCTCAGGTTCAAACCTCACTAACAGCATATCGCGGTATAGCGAAGAAAAATTAGAAATAAAGATGAAAATATCAACATCCAATTAAATAAAATAAAAGTATGCTATTTCAATTATAAAATGTAATATCGGTTTTATAGTTAGTTGGATGGTTCGTTTACGGTTTACACAAAATTGCACCGCCAGTCTCTATTGTTCACTTTTTGCACCTACAGTCCCAAAATACAAAAGTTTTGCGCGTCCGGTCCATCCTCGAATTTAAATGTCGAAGTTATCATTTTTATCATATTATTATTATTAAGAAACGGGAAATTAAGGGTACATTAGTTATTTTAGTTGGAGTAAAGATCAAACGCACAACAACTTTTATGTTTTTCTAGTGCTTATATAAAATGTAAAAGTATAGAAGCTAACGATGCAATTGTATATAAATTGTGTGAGGAAGCATGCACTTAACTCATCATTTTTATTTGAAATTATACAGTATCAAATTTCGATGGTTGGCCAAAGGGTACAAAAATAGTTGTTGCGGTACCAATTATAGCATAATCATTTCTTTACTTCGTCATCAATCAAAGCTGTAAAGGTCTTTAACCTTTTCTATCTTTTTTTCTTTCTTTTTTTGCATCTACAATTCGCTGTTCTTTCTCTTTTTAATTCTTCCAAAAAGGTTTCATGCTTGAAAATAAAAAGTGTTTCATGATGGGACATTGCCTGCCCTAGTGGTTTAATTTCATTACGATTTACATGACAAAATCCATATAAACTTTTATCAAGTATGTGACGTTATATTTACATCAACATTTATTTTTTATTTCACAGATAGTAAATATATATATATATATATATATATATATATATATATATATATATATATATATATATACAAGTCAGCGACATGTGAGCAATGATGATAATTAAACGTTGACTAAAGTACCATGTTACTAACATGGGAACAAAACTTAAAAGTTGGTGACTCACATTGGTAATAAAATGGGTACATTACTCACATTGGTACAAAAAGGTAAGTATGTTACTAATTTATAACTTTAACCTTTTCAAATGCTCCATCTCGTATCAGTCAAAAAATGTCCATTTTGACGATACATAAAATTTTAAGAATGGTCAATAACTATATTTTTTATCAATCAAATATCATTTTCACTCACTAAACTCTGCTATATTGGTTAAACAAATACTTAGCTAGGGACGCTCGAAAATAGCAATATAGACACTTTTAAATGGGAGTGAGAGAGTATTAATTTAATTAAGGTCGAGATAATGTCAAGTGTTCAAGACGTCCCACTCAATGGTCCAACTATTCAAGTTGAACTCAAGTTTCTTTAGTGTACAAGTTTAAGTTGATGTTAAATTTTGGTTCTTTGTTTCAACATCAATTTAATGTTGTTGTGATCGTTTTTCCATCTTTATGGTCTTTAAAGACATCGATCAATGGATATCAACATGTTTAATATGCACCAAATATTAAAATAAAATGATATGAGGCATCGCTCGTGTAATTCATGCATGGTGAATTTTCTAAGCGAATGTTCTTGTTGCTTTGTCATTTCCTCTATTTTCTTTTGTTGGGAAAACGATTAAATCTTGACACGAGTGAAATTGGACGCTTGAGTGAAGTTGTTGACCTCGTGGACCGTAACCACAACTTTTTCTTTTTAATTTAAACCATCTTTTCAATGAATACTTCATCCGTTCCAAAACAAAAGTATATATTTCCCTTTTAATTTGTCGGAAAAAAAAATGTACACTTTTAAAAATGAAAAGAAAAAAAAAAAAAAAAAAAAAAACCTACAATTTTAATCCCTACGCATTTTCACAAAAGTTTATACAAAAGTAAGGGTAAAATAGACATCTATATTAATATGCGTGTTTTTTTCACATTTTTCACAAAACGGTAATTAATTAGTTAAGGGTAAAACTGTCATTCTGCAAAAAGTATGAAAGAGAAAGCAGTAATGATTATGTTTTTATTAAAATGAGTGTTTTTTTGTGACAATAATTTTGGAACGGAGGGAGTAATTTTTAGTTAGTACTTATTATGACAGACTTAAACTTTAATAGTACCAAACAACAACTATGACGGTTTGGTAGTAACATATATTTTATTATTAAGTATTTTCGAGGTGGTGTTAAACTTCGATTCAAGCAATCTAACAATAAAATATATTGTTCGAATCAACTAAACAACGACTAATTTGATCGGTTTTAAAACATTATCCTCCGCATAGCGCAGGTTTTAAAGCATTCAACCAGAGGTATGGTAGATAGTATATTCGTGAGTGTATGTGATGTTGAATTCATTTTATAGCCGTCTATTATAAAAAAAATTCGATAACATATGGTAGATAGTATAGATATTCGTTGGAGCATATAGGGTCTTTAGTTTTTTCTTTTATAGAAAATAAACAAAAATATAGTTTCAAATATCTCTACATATAGAAATACTATAATCATATTGAATAATTAATGATTATTGTAGTTTCCATGTTAGTTTAGTCAATGGAAATTAAAGGGTATAATAGGTATTTCTTATATCCCTTTTGTAAATTTTAAGCCAAACCCCCTAAATGAATTATAAGGGGTATATATATAAGAAAACTCATTGAAGAATCTCCCCCATTCATTTCAAATTAATTTTTCAATAAACAACCATTGGATTTAAACATGACATACTTTTATTCATTAATTGTGTAGTAAAATACTAATATATCCTTGATTTATTTAAACTTACCATCCTCAATTTTCTTTTATTTGTCATAATGTCGCACCCTCCAAATTCGGGTTGCGGAAACGAATCGGGTCGGGACGCGACTAATCAAATATCACAAGCACATAAGATATATAATGAACGACTCTATATGCGTCGTTTACTGATTACATTGATATAATAAAAGTTTACAATGTAATAATAGTTACAAAAGCTCGTAAGCCAAAATGAGAGATTCTATGGCATAACTATGTTACAAAATATAGTAATGCATGGGAATCTGCTGATGTCTGTATGCGACTCGAGCTAATTATCCTGAATATGAGCAGACCTACTGCTGCTGAGTACCTGAGAATACATACTAAAAGGTCAGCTAAAAAGCTGGTGAGCTCACAGGTTTGTATAATGATGAATCATAGATGTGTGAACCATAAGATTTAGTACAATGATTTGCAACCAAGCAAATAAAATAGATGTATATCACTGCCATGAGCCCATAGTTTGAGCTTAACTGAGGTGTCACGATCACAACCAAGTGCCTGAGCGAGGGTGCCTCCCTGCGAGTGCCTAATCTACACTCGTATGAACAAATGCTAATGCGTCCGTTTGACTAGTTAGTGCGTGCTAACCCGGACGGGGATTGTCAATCTCATATGGTACCATACACTAACAATCGCGCTAAATCCATATAAACAAACTATGTGGTGGAGGGCTTTAAAATGATTAGCAAACAACTCATGCAGTATATATCGAGGTATAGTACTCATGTCCACATGTGAAACAAAACGAGTATGTATTCCCACCCCGGGAGTAAAAACTGTAAAAAGTCGGGGCTATGAGACTCACCTGAGTCTGGTTTGTTGCTATCAAGCAAGTATGATGTTGCACAAGGTGATGTTGTCCGAAGACTGTAACCTGTCGGGCGTTCAAAACGCGCAAGGTTATAAGTATATGTAGACGTCTCAAAAGACCGTCCATGCTAGTTGTTCATCCAACTAGTAATGTCCAAATGATTTGGCTGTTGGTTGATTAGTTTGAGTTTTGAAAACATGTACGGCTCGTTGGTGAGTTTTGTAATAATGATTATTAAAAGCATTATTATTATGTTGGTCTCGTTGTATACTTACAAAAGTATATGTGTCATATGTTTCCGAGTTATTCCAAATATTGTATTGACGTTAAATCAAGTATATTGTGATATTGTCTTGTTTGAAAAGTCGTTTACGCAAAGTTAGTGTTGAACACTATTTATGAGACAATAAGGATTGTCGGGAATTACTATTCATGAGACAATAGCAAGTTACTATTCATGAGACAATAGCGATTATCGGACGGTTTCAAGTATGAAAGTGTTAGTTTTTGCGACAATAGTTATTACGACTATGTGGTTTCATGCGACAATAATGAAAATACTCAATTATTCGATAATCAATTCCGATAATAAGGTATGCGACAATGGGGTATTGTCGGACACTGTTCATGCGACAATGAGGTATTGTCGGACACTGTTCATGCAACAATGGTGTAACATCCTCTTCGGGGGCCTGGTATTTTCTATTTAAAAATTCCGTATTTAATTATTTTGGAAATTTATTTGATAAAGTTGTTCAATTGTGAAACTTGGTGAATTAAGTCTCAGGACTTATTGTGGATAATGAAATATTGCCTGTTTTAAATAGTTGTAGTTGGTGGTACAATAAAATAAATTTCACGCAGCTAGTAATTTAGTGCCAGGCAATAGATTTAGGACGGGTATAAAATACCCACAAATATTAAATCGGTTAAAATGGACCGACCCTTTTCATTTGGGAGTTACTTTACCAATTCCCATTTCAATGTCTCATTTCTTTCTAACTAAAAACACACAAACCTTAAATCTATTCCAAATAATCAAAGATAACAAACAAGAATTGTGGATTGAAGTTGGAAATTCTAGCTAGCATCATCTTCATCTCCTTCAAGAGACTTGTAAGTACTCTTTCTTGTTGCTCATGAACCCTAGTGGTAAAAAAAATTGGGTATTTGTGATATGTGATGAAATTAAAGATTTATTGATGCTTATATGATTAGTTAAAGTTACTTGGTGATTATGTAACTAGTTAACATGGATGATTGATTGAAATCATATATGGAATGGGTATGAACCAAGTTGGAGTATTTGATATATATATATATATATATATATATATATATATATATATATATATATATATATATATATATATATAAAAGAATTTAGATTGAAAGGTAGAGTTTGATTGTTTGATGTTATATGGTGACTAAGGATGGTAGAAATTCGTCTTGGTAATTGTTGGTATGAGTTAGTACTTGAATCTGCAGGAAATATTGGGTTTACTTTGTATTTGGTTGAGTTCTTGAGCTGCTGTTCGAACTGGGCAAAAACAAGTAGAAGCCGGCGGCTCTAGGAGCCAAGCCGGCGGCTTGTGTATAAAAACCGAGAAGCCGGCGGCTTCTATACCAGAACCGGCGGCTTGTGTACCCTTTAGAACGAGATTTGCTCCTGGTTGTTTAGAAATTAAATCGCCCGGCGGCTAAGGCTCTGAAGCCGGCGGCTTTAGGGACAAAGCCGGCGGTTCCACCCTCCAAGCCGGATGCTTGGTTGGCCTAGCCGAGCCGACTACTTTCCTTTGTCTCCATGTTTTAATACCTTTGAGCGTTGTTTCATTTCAATGGCAATGTATCATTTATAAAGGGTATCATGACTAGTAGAGATTTATTAGTAATATGCTTATGAGATATAAATGATACTTGGATTGATATATATTGTTTATGAGTTAGAGCATGATTGAATGTTGGTTACTAATATATTGATAGGAAGTACGTGTGAATGAGTACAATTATATGTGATCATATAAAATAAGACTAAATGATTTGAAATGGATAATATCCATGTAGTTGTATAATAGTACTTATAATTGGCTTAATAAGGTGATAGCTTGAATAATGCTATTGATTATAAAAGTACTATCAGTTGAAATACATAACTGACTTGAGTTACATTGTTGTGTTTCCAGATAAACTGAGAACACTCGGTGACATTAGACTACCGAGTGGGACGACTGAGGTAACGGTGAGTGGGTCAATAACCTTCAGTTTGATTTGGTTGTAACAGATTTGTTACAACTGGTAATTGTATTATTACTGTTGTTTTATTGCCATGATGTTTGCGGTTTATTAGTAATAATACTGGGAGTGAACTATTGACCTGAATTGTTGATATGATGATAGTGTGTTGATATGTGATCACTTAAGTTGTTGCCCCGTGTACTGATATGTTGCTTTTGGGCATCGTTGAGACGGAGGCCAGCATGGGGCTGGACTTGGGTTCGCTATTAGTTAGGTAACACAGGGTCTTAGTACAAGTTTATTTGTCGTAGCCTGTGCTGCTTGGGTTAATAGCACCAAGTAGTCGGTTAAACCTCTGTTTTGGCCAGCAGTTGGTTTCTAAGTGTTCTTTGAGAGGTTGTTATCTCAAGAACCACCGGTCCTCTATGTCGCCAGTTGATTGTGTGAATATAAGTTGATTGTTGACTTGTTGATTGAATATAATTATTTGTTGAAAGAAATTTGTTGTACCAAGTTGAGCTGTTGTTTATTGATCTTCTCACTTAGCGTTGTGCTAATCCCCCACATCTCCCTTCCTTGCAGGTTACAGTTGGATAGTTGACTAAGCGTGAAGATGTTGACCTGGAATGGATTGTTTGACGAGCTAGCGTTCACTCTGATATCTGATTTGACTAAATCAGTAATATGTTGTTTTGTAATTATATAACACCTCCCTCTGGTTTTATTAACATTGAAATAAGTATTGAACTATTGGATACCAGGTTTTGGTTGGAAAAAGTTTATGCTTATTTATATATTATATGAGTGATTATAGTTTGGGACTTACGCTTTCCAGTAAACTCAATATAATAATGTCATTAAATGAGGGGTGTTATAAGTTGGTATCAGAGCATAGGTTTGGGTGAATTGAACGTGGTAAGTGTTCGATCCCAAATCTATTTATGTGTTAGTCAAACATTCCATGATGTGGGGTTTAGCTAAGTTGAGAAGTAGTTGGTTTGTTGAGTACTAACGATTAACAAGTTGCGAGTTGTTGTTGTTGTTGTTGTGTTCAGTACAGATATGGCAGGACACGAGCACCCGACCCATACCCTCGACGGTTCCTCGAGAACGGATGCCCCTTGTTCCGAAAAGAGTTGTTCTTTTGCCACATTTATGTCGTGTAAACCTTCAAAGTATTATGGAAGTTTTGATCCAGCTGTTACACTTGAATGGTTGCGGGACATGGAGAGAAAGTTTGAGATTAGCCAATGTGAGGATAAATTTAAAGTTCTTTATGCTGTTCAGCTTTTGAAAGGCCAAGCAATGTTTTGGTGGGATTCGGTTACAGCAAATATGACGCCACAACAGAAAGCATCTATTCAGTGGAGAGATTTCTATAATGAGGTATGTAGACAATATTGCTCTGAATTTGATGTGTCGCGTGTTAGACAGGAATTCATGGGATTAAAATTAACTGGTGGAATAACGATTGATGAATTGATTGACAAGTTTACTGAGAAATTGAGATTTGTACATCAATGGGTACCTGATGATAGAACAAAGATAGATCATTTTGTTGAAACATTGCCACTAGAATACCGTACTTCAGTGAGATTGGCAAACTCTTTGGCCAATGCTTTTGCTTTAGCTCGGCTAGCGGATAATGAATTAAGAGTCCAGAATAAACAGAATATAGAAAAGGTGTTATATCCAGTTGAAAGTGAATCGTCATGTAAAAGTAAACATAAAAGACGGAATGGAAAATCAAGGAGTCAAAGTATTATGAATGATCAATCTCCCTGGTGTAATGATTGTAAAACTAGACATATGGGAAGATGTACTCCTCAAACTATAAGATGTATTAAATGTGGATCGATCGAACATAAAGTCAGAGATTGTGATTATCCCGAGAAAGTGTGTTGGAATTGTCAACGAGAAGGTCATCGTGCGGGGCAGTGTCCAGAAAAGATAAGTCAAGGTTCGGGTTTGGTCGGTGCCTCGTCGTCTTCTGGCCATAAGCGGAAGAAACCGCAGCTCGCGGTTGGTAGATTTTCTGATGACAGTTGATGACACTGTCGAAATGGATGATGCTATTACAGGTACACTCGTATTTACTTTGTACTAGCTTTTACTTAATTGCTTGGAACTAGTTGCACCTATATGCTTGATTGTTGTAAGTTGTGTGATAAGTTGATAGTGACCCTAGTGATTTATTCTTTAGAATAAAGATTATTGATAAAATAATTTATGTTACTGTGTTAGTAACTGAAATTATGTAGTTGGTTGAGGGTCATTATAATTGATAAATATTGTTGTGTCAACCTTAGTTGAAATAGGATTGACTTGAATGGGAAAAGTAAAATGTTAAATATTAAAAGAAATTAAAGAATATCTTTGTTGGGTGAGTCGTGTGGGTGACTCGAGGGATGTGAGAAAATAATTGTGTTGTTGAATTCAGAAAGGGTTATGTGAAGAACGTGAATTAGTTGAACTTTATTAGTTGACCTTTGAAAGGAATTGTTGTCTGTTGATGAAATTTTCAGTAGAATATGGTATGATTGCCAGCAATTGTATATCTTGCTGAGATTATTAAATGCTCATGTGATTTTAGTGGAATAAATAATTTTGATATGTCAACTTTGTTGAACGAGTTGAGATTGTTGGAATGACGATATCGAGTAATTATAAAGATTGGATTTGAGCATATAATGTAGCCGTGACTGATTCTCGAAACTGTAAAAAGGGAGTTATATTGTTGAATTGAATGTGCCCATATTTGGAAAGAATTATTCGTGTTTGATGAGATTGTTGGTATAATATGGTAAGATTACCATGTTTGGAAGCTATTGATAAGATTATGAGATTAACCTATTTAATTAGTAGAAAATCGGGTTGATATGATTACCTGTGTTGGAATAAAAGGGGACATACCATCGGCTATTTGTTATAGCTAATATAATTGTTATCATGAGTTTGATTATATCAATGGAATTAAAAGATGCTTGTGTGGTTAATGAGTTCCATTATCCAAAAGTGGCAACTTCCTGGTTGACATTATAATTGTTGATTAATGACATGTTGATTATTCGATATTTAGATCGGAACATAAACCGGTGTTGGAAATGGTTTTGGAAACTTCGAAAAGTTGATTATCTTTATGATGAATTGTCGATGAGTTGAATTTGACTTTGAAAAGAATAGAAAGTGTGGTATATATTGAAAGCAGAAATGAAGTTAGAGTGGATTGTGCGTGTTTGACCTTTGATTTTAAAAAGTTAATGACTTCTGATGGGTTAACTTTGAGATGGAATTGTAACGAAATCATGGATAATTATTTCTATGTTGTTTGAAAGAGTTGGAGATCTTATTTATGCCTGAGAATAAATTGTGATTGTGGAGAAACGAAATTGAGTTGTCTTCATGTTTATCGACTCAAGTTGATGAATGAGTTATTTTAATCATAATCTGAAGATGCGATTTTGGGTGTTGTGACGAGTTCAAGGGTATTTGTATATGCCTTGAGAAGGACCTATGATATAATTTATTTATCTTATGTTGTGGAAATATAATTTAATCTAGTGGGTCGATTGGTAGCCGTTTAGCTTGAAAATCTTGATGGATTTGATAATTTTCGAAGTAATGTTATGGTAAACCACTTATGTGAAAACTTGGGTTGTGTAAACGATGGAGTTAACTTATTGTAACTCGAAGAATTAAAGTTACTTTTGTGTTATGAATCTGAAGGCCATGTTGGATTTTGCTAACCGAGTTGTACATCTGAGTTGATTATTAAAGTCGTCAGTATGGTACGATCATATAATGGAGATACCTAAATGTTGGTGAAAGTGTTTGTCTAATTTCTATTATCAAGATGTTGTCATTATTTGAGAAGTAATAATAGACTTGCGGCAATGATTTAAGTAATTTAAAATCCTTTCATTAGAGGATAAAACTAAAGTTGTTTAGTTGAAATTGATGGATTGATCAATAATGTTGACTAATGATGGAGGATTGAAGATTATTTTATATTGCGTTAAGTCCTGTAGTTATAAGAAATCTTGATATATGAATACGCATGAAAATTTATAATTGTGTTTGATGATTTAATCATTAATGGAGTATCAATTTTTAAATGGGATGAGAAATGTGTGTTGATAAATTATCAGTGGATTCATATCTTTCGAAGGTATGATTGGAGTTTTGAATAAGATCGTTATTGGGTGATTTTTCCCTGGAAATTTTAGAAGGTGAATCATGATTTGAAAATGGAATATTATGAAGAATGAAACCTTGTGGTATGGATTATTGAAATGCAAAGGATGGAGTTATCTATACTTTTGCGGATTTCAGCGGTTGGTAACATTCGAAGACAGAGCTTGAAATTTAATATCAAATTTAATGGGTGGCCTTGATAAATGTATGGTTCCTTGAGTTGTCGGATAAGATTAGATTTCGAGGACGAAATCTCCTAAAGGTGGGGAGATTTGTAACATCCTCTTCGGGGGCCTGGTATTTTCTATTTAAAAATTCCGTATTTAATTATTTTGGAAATTTATTTGATAAAGTTGTTCAATTGTGAAACTTGGTGAATTAAGTCTCAGAACTTATTGTGGATAATGAAATATTGCCTGTTTTAAATAGTTGTAGTTGGTGGTACAATAAAATAAATTTCACGCAGCTAGTAATTTAGTGCCAGGCAATAGATTTAGGACGGGTATAAAATACCCACAAATATTAAGTCGGTTAAAATGGACCGACCCTTTTCATTTGGGAGTTACTTTACCAATTCCCATTTCAATGTCTCATTTCTTTCTAACTAAAAACACACAAACCTTAAATCTATTCCAAATAATCAAAGATAACAAACAAGAATTGTGGATTGAAGTTGGAAATTCTAGCTAGCATCATCTTCATCTCCTTCAAGAGACTTGTAAGTACTCTTTCTTGTTGCTCATGAACCCTAGTGGTAAAAAAAATTGGGTATTTGTGATATGTGATGAAATTAAAGATTTATTGATGCTTATATGATTAGTTAAAGTTACTTGGTGATTATGTAACTAGTTAACATGGATGATTGATTGAAATCATATATGGAATGGGTATGAACCAAGTTGGAGTATTTGATATATATATTTATATATATATATATATATATATATATATATATATATATATATATATATATATATATATATATATAAAAGAATTTAGATTGAAAGGTAGAGTTTGATTGTTTGATGTTATATGGTGACTAAGGATGGTAGAAATTCATCTTGGTAATTGTTGGTATGAGTTAGTACTTGAATCTGCAGGAAATATTGGGTTTACTTTGTATTTGGTTGAGTTCTTGAGCTGCTGTTCGAACTGGGCAAAAACAAGTAGAAGCCGGCGGCTCTAGGAGCCAAGCCGGCGGCTTGTGTATAAAAACCGAGAAGCCGGCGGCTTCTATACCAGAACCGGCGGCTTGTGTACCCTTTAGAACGAGATTTGCTCCCGGTTGCTTAGAAATTAAATCGCCCGGCGGCGAAGGCTCTGAAGCCGGCGGCTTTAGGGACAAAGCCGGCGGTTCCACCCTCCAAGCCGGCGGCTTGGTTGGCCTAGCCGAGCCGACTACTTTCCTTTGTCTCCATGTTTTAATACCTTTGAGCGTTGTTTCATTTCAATGGCAATGTATCATTTATAAAGGGTATCATGACTAGTAGAGATTTATTAGTAATATGCTTATGAGATATAAATGATACTTGAATTGATATATATTGTTTATGAGTTAGAGCATGATTGAATGTTGGTTACTAATATATTGATAGGAAGTACGTGTGAATGAGTACAATTATATGTGATCATATAAAATAAGACTAAATGATTTGAAATGGATAATATCCATGTAGTTGTATAATAGTACTTATAATTGGCTTAATAAGGTGATAGCTTGAATAATGCTATTGATTATAAAAGTACTATCAGTTGAAATACGTAACTGACTTGAGTTACATTGTTGTGTTTCCAGATAAACTGAGAAGACTCGGTGACATTAGACTACCAAGTGGGACGACTGAGGTAACGGTGAGTGGGTCAATAACCTTCAGTTTGATTTGGTTGTAACAGATTTGTTACAACTGGTAATTGTATTATTACTGTTGTTTTATTGCCATGATGTTTGCGGTTTATTAGTAATAATACTGGGAGTGAACTATTGACCTAAATTGTTGATATGATGATAGTGTGTTGATATGTGATCACTTAAGTTGTTGCCCCGTGTACTGATATGTTGCTTTTGGGCATCGTTGAGACGGAGGCCAGCATGGGGCTGGACTTGGGTTCGCTATTAGTTAGGTAACACAGGGTCTTAGTACAAGTTTATTTGTCGTAGCCTGTGTTGCTTGGGTTAATAGCACCAAGTAGTCGGTTAAACCTCTGTTTTGGCCAGCAGTTGGTTTCTAAGTGTTCTTTGAGAGGTTGTTATCTCAAGAACCACCGGTCCTCTATGTCGCCAGTTGATTGTGTGAATATAAGTTGATTGTTGACTTGTTGATTGAATATAATTATTTGTTGAAAGAAATTTGTTGTACCAAGTTGAGCTGTTGTTTATTGATCTTCTCACTTAGCGTTGTGCTAATCCCCCACATCTCCCTTCCTTGCAGGTTATAGTTGGATAGTTGACTAAGCGTGAAGATGTTGACCTGGAATGGATTGTTTGACGAGCTAGCGTTCACTCTGATATCTGATTTGACTAAATCAGTAATATGTTGTTTTGTAATTATATAACACCTCCCTCTGGTTTTATTAACATTGAAATAAGTATTGAACTGTTGGATACCAGGTTTTGGTTGGAAAAAGTTTATGCTTATTTATATATTATATGAGTGATTATAGTTTGGGACTTACGCTTTCGAGTAAACTCAATATAATAATGTCATTAAATGAGGGGTGTTATAAATGGGGTATTGTCGGACACTGTTCATGCGACAATGGGTATTGTCGCAGGTGTGGTTTCCGTGTTCGTTTTCGTTGACTTGGTCAAATGTGTTCGGTTCAACCCGAAACTTTTAGACAAGTCTTAAAATGGTTAAGGGAGTTTATAAAAATTATTGGTTCGAGTCGAAGTGTCGGTTTTTTATGAAAATACCAAAACAGCCCTGAGTATTCATTTTTTCCAGATTTTGAACTCGATAAACCTCTCGATTTGGACCATTTCTAGTCCGATTCATACCTAACCAAAAATCACACATGTCCTCATATATGTCTAGTTCATTTCTGAACTTTATGGTATTTTTATATGTTCATCTACTATTTTTAACAAAAATAAATACGAAGAGTGGTCGGTTTTTAGTCCGAAAGTAAGTTCAGTCCAAAGACTCACGTTTTTCACTATGATCCGTGAGGATCTGGTCCGAGAGCCAAAAATAAAAGTTGTAGCTGGTATCTTAATGAACATTTTTCGTTTAGATGTCGAGAGTTGGTTCTTCCTAGTTTTCAAGATATAGACGTTTTGGTGAGGGTTATTTTCTGGGCAGATTTATATATATCTATAGTTGTTTGCAAAAACGTTTTTAAAGCTTTGTTTTGGACATTTTCTTATTAAATGAACATAATAACATGTAGATCTATGAAAATCATGAAAATATAGAGAAAGAGAGGTGGTGAATCATACCAAAAACGAGTTCTAGAGAGAGGGGAAGATGAGATGATGCTTTTGCTTCTTGTTCTTCCTTTTCCTTGCTTTCCTTCTTCAAAATGGTGGTGTTTGGTGGTGGATTATGGTGGTGGTGAGGTGGTGCCGTGGAGGAGGAAGGGAGGAGAGGGGAGAGAGTTTTTAGAGAGAGGAAATTGTAGAGAGATGGAGTGGTGGGTGAAATGATGCATGAACATGTATGTGTATGTTTGTAGGTTGGTCAAAGACCAAATCCCACAAAACATGGAGGCCAAAAACCGGCTCCAAGGAGGGCCCACAAGATGTGGTGTCTCAACTTTTTGTTTCCCGAGTTTGCGCTCCGTGCGGTGTTCGTTTCCCGGTCGTTTGAACGTATAATTAGACGTCTAACGTTATACGTACGTATTTTAAATAGCGATTAAAGTTCGATATTTTTAACTTGAAGTAATACTTATTATTACTTGGAAACATTTATTTAAAATGTTTGGTACGGTGCCGGTAATGATTTACGAGGTCGTTGTATGATTTTAAATAATCGTGGTGTTTAAACTAAACGTTTTTGTTATCGCTATAAATTACGATAATTATACTGAAGTATTTTATCAAAATACTTTTTGGTGAGTTATAAAGATTATAACTTAGGTTTGTTTCGATTGACAGGCGCGTCTCGCGCGTTTTTGGTCGTTTCTGAGCATTTTACACGATACGAACTACTTATGGAATATTATCAAAATAATATTTGGAGATAAATATGTTTATTAAATAATTTTACATTATTCAATAAATTGAGTTCACCATCGTCCGTATTAATGTGCCGGGATCCGCCCGATATGAAAATGCACGATTAAATTCAATCGCGTACGTGTATATATATAACAATATATATAATGATACATACAATTAGCCTAACATAGAACTAATTACATGTATTAGAAAGTGATTAGGTACTAATAACTAGTCCTAATTTGTCAGGTGTCACACATAATAAACCCTTCATGTTTTGACTTAATTTCTTTTATTATAACAAACTTTCATATTAACAACCAACTCTCACATTTAGGTTAAAATAAATAAATGGGGGGCCGACGTACACACAGACAAACTTCCATCTTCTTTTTCTCTAAACTTTAATAAAATAAATAATCTATTATAACAATTAATAAAGAGCATCACCACCGCCTGCCGTATTTAATTATTTGGTTTTTTGAGTCGCAAGCAAAAAACCCTGTCATCAAACCCCTTCACCACCGGAATGCCGTCACCACCTACAGTCCTACACATTCAACCGTTCCTGCTGGCAAACCCCTTCACCACCGCTTTTCTGTTGCCACATGCAGTCCTCTACAGTTATCCTTTGCTTTCCTCCTGGTGAGATTTTATTTTTAGTTCTGGAATTAATTTAGTTGTATGCCAGTTAAATTTAAAATTTAAAATTCAAATCATGTGAGCTGTAAATTTTAGCTGTTATTATGGGATTTACATCAGTTAAATCATAAAAAGGGGAAAAAAATCCTTGATATATGATTAATGGGTGATTTCCACCAAAATAAGAATGTTAGCCATTTGAAGATGAGCTTATTAAGGAAATGATTCTATCTCATTAACAAATTGAGTTTTTCCCTCCCATCTTCCCAATTTTATATGCATTTCAAATTTGCTAGGTCAACAATAATAGTGTAAATGGAGATCCTAGCCTCATATGACCACACCTACTTGCAAATCATTATCTAACTTCATACATTATACTTTTGCTTGTCTTTCAATCTTAACAATGATGAATCAACATCAATTAAACTGTGCATAATTATTTTTTAAACACGCTAATTACAGTAAATATTAAAGAGACCCGCAAATTTTGCGGGGTCTAAACTAGTTTGACTGAAAAAAGTGAAAAAAAAATGTACTTTACCTAAAACTATATGTATCACGTACTATTCGATGTGAGACACTTATTTTAGAACGTGAAAGTGGATAACTTTACAAAATAAATAGAGTATACTAGTATTGTTATATGTATTTAAAAATATAGACCTAAATCATGCATAAGATAATTCATCTATTGGTTAATGTATAAATCAAACTTATTAATTCTCATTACTTGTTAGACACACATTTAATCACATGAGTTTAAGCATATATATCATTGTTCTAAATATACGCATAGGTAAAAATCTAAGCGAGTGAATAGACAATCGATATCGTATTGAGAAAACGGATTGTTTAATGTTCAATTCGGAGTTCAAATAGATTCACAAAAATTGTTTTCAACCAATCAAATAAACAGAAATCTCACCGATTACGGATCCCATACTACCCCCTTGATTCAGGCATTTGACCATACTTGCAGCTTTTCTTTATTAGTAAAGGGGTCTAGTGCGTGGAGATTGACCTAGCTCTTAGCCTGAGCTTCCTGTCTAGCTCTATTCGGTTGGTTTTGGGTTAGCCATTCGCCCGTAGTTTCCTTTCTCTCCTTCTCTTTCTGGGCTCGCTTCTCTCATCTCTAGTTTTTCGTCTACTTCTTTCATCTCCACAATCATGTACATATTCTTTCTAATAAGAGAAAACAAAGGAAAAAATTGTTTGAACGTGATGTTCTTCCCTGCACGCTGCTCAGCTCATGATTATCGGACTTGAACGCTTGTCAAGTATTGTAAACGCCAGAATCTAGCACTTAAGTTGCACTCCCTCCGTCCCGAATTTATAGTCCACCTTTCCATTTTGGGATGTCCCAATTTTATTGTTCACTTTGTACTTTCAACCAATCAAAATATTGGAATGTGGTGAGAGATTAAATCTTATTGGTTGTATAGTACGACTAGTACACTTTTCTTAAACTGCGTGTTTTTTGTCTGTGGACAATAAAATTGGAAGGGAGGGAGTAAAACATTAATGCTTTTACCCTTTCAGTCCCTTTGCTCTAATGTGTCATAAACATGAGTCAAACATTTATCCCAACCAATCCGCTTGCTTGATTTGGTCTTTTCTAAGTTACTACCTTTTTTGTACAAATATAGTTTAAAAACTCATTACCTAAACAATTATTGAAACTAACAAATTTCAATTGAACTTATAATCAAAGGCTTTGACCCCTGGCCCCCTATCGTTTAAATATTCCCCATGATCATAATATTATTATATTAAAATGATGGCCCATTGATTGATCATGAAATTTAACCTAATCATCATTCTTTTCTCAATTTAATTAACAATCGGATATATCTCAAGTGATATCGTCACCGTAAATGCCTAAACTCTAAATGTATAACCGATGAATCAGGGGTCAAATCCGTGACTCAACATATGTGGTTGATTTATAAAATAAAAACAACGAATTTTAAAACAACGATAATACATATATGTACTATCACTATAAACTTCAACTATAAAACATGGACATGAATAAAATGCGATTTAATAAGTTAATTTTGTAAAACTTGTCTTAACTGTTCATTACTGTAATATTTAGTTTTAGATTTATTAAGCATTTTGATGATTTCATGACTTATAAGTTGTTTGATTAGTTACTACGTACATATACCACTAGAAAAAATTCATTTAACGACATTTTTAGCGACATACACATAGATGCGATTTGATAGTATGCATATATGTCGCTGTAAATGTCACTAGCTAATAACAATTTTTTCTAGTAGTGTATATACCGTAAAGCAGTACAGATGTGATAATTTGATGGTATATCAGTATATGTTTAGAGACAAAACTACAGCTAGTTTGTCGTTGTACGTTGTCATTGATGTTCCTGACATTATTTCTCGGATTATTTTGTATTATTATTATTATTATTATTATTATTTATTTAAGGATATTCAATTCCATAGCTATCGTATATATTTCATTGAACATTAAATTGTACCGTACTTACACCTAAAATTTTCCCATTTATACTATACTACAAATTTATAAACTACATATATCGATCGACCACTTACATATATTAACTAGCTTGATATATATTATCTAAGTTTACAAGGTGTTCAATGTGTTTTTTCATGTACGTGGTATTATAATTCTAAAAGTAATAAACGCTTTTACATGTCGACATTAAACTGCAATATCTGTTAAGTTTATTTTTTTTTAGAAAGGCAAATACTCACACATATCCACTACCACGAATATATACATGTCCATCCCCGTGAATATATTTGTTAAGTTTAGTAATTAGTAAAAGAGATGGATCGATAGAATGAACAATCGTTCCAAAGGAGCTTCAATACGAAGAGCCTTTATGTGCACGTGAGTTTAGATTATCATGTAGTGTCGGGTTTATTTTTTCTTTTTTATTTTATTTTTATTGTAATCCACCATGTTGTGTTTGTTAATTAATTCACCATAAATTACACACCTACTATATGGTAATTAATTTCGATTAACGTGGTAACTATATATCGAATGGCTGTTCAAAAAAAAGTAATCAACTTCGTGAAAAATAAATATAGCTAGTACCGAATGTACAACGTACTTTAGTTTAGTTTAGTGAATCTGCATTTTACGTCAGATTCACTGCATCATATTCTACTATTAAAACGCAGTGATTTTAAAATGCAGTGAATATGATCCGTTCATGAAAGAATTGCTGAGATAGAAAGATGGGTTGCTCATCTTGCCCTTCAAATAAGATAGAGTTGCCATCACTAAAATACATGTAAATTAGAAGTGACACATATTGCTATAACTAATTAGTTGAGAGCTACATGCATACACCATTTTGAAATTCCAAAAAATTATAAGATATTTGAAGAAAAAAGATGTGGTCAAATTGAGTCCATGACTGGCCTACTGTTACATGGAAACCGTGCAAGATAAGGCTCACTCATCCATTCCAATTTCTAATTTCTCTCTGTGTGTGTGTGTTTTCTGTGTGTGTGAGAGATATAGAAAATATTCTTTTTTCAAGTAGCTTTCATGTGCCTGTTTTTATCTCTACGATATATATCATACAAACAAATGCAAAAAGACGAACACTCTTCAATTTCTCACAACTTGATGATTTTTAAACGTTAAACAAAAATCCCATCAAGTTTAATTCTTTCTTTTTTCTTTTAATTGTTTTTCTTCATCTAGCTTTGAACAATACTTGAGTTACATCGATCATCAATCATCATCTAGATAGCTTCATCTTTAGTTTATAGTTACAAGATTCGATATAAATCGATAAGAAAGATGTATGTTTATGGGCTTTCTTCATAGTTGTACATCACTTGAGCTAGCTACATATATCCATCATAAGAATCATCTTCATCTTTACCTTATAAATCTGTAGTTTTTGTTATTCAAAAATCGATTGAAAAGATATCTGGTTATGGGTTTTCTTCATCTGTAAAGAACGTATAAGTTAGATCATCATCATCTTCAGCTGTTCATGTTCTTGGAAAACGTTAAGTTGATAACCGCCAACGCTTACCAGCCGACTTTCATCTGTTCATGTTCATGTTCATGAGTTTCTATTTATAAAAAGCTACTTTTTTATTTTGCTCATCACTAGCCATAAAGGTCGTGTCTTTCTAATCAAAGATTCACAAAAGATGATGTCAGGTGATGGGTTCTCATCACCACCTTCTTCCCTTACCTCCTACATCCATGACCCCATCACAAACCCTAACCCTAATTCTTCAGCTTCAGGTAAACGAAAGCGTAATCAAGCCGGTAATCCAGGTAATTAAAACCACATAAATCTCATTCTCTATTCAATTCAACCACTTATATAAATCGGTTTTATTGAATGATGTTTCTTCTTAATTATCTATATGTTTTCATTATAGATCCAGAAGCTGAGGTGATAGCCTTATCACCAACATCTCTAATGGCTACGAATCGATTTCTATGTGAAATATGCAATAAGGGGTTTCAAAGAGACCAAAATTTACAACTTCATAGAAGAGGACACAACCTACCATGGAAACTCAAACAAAGAAACAAAAATGAAGTGATTAAGAAGAAGGTTTACATATGTCCAGAAAAAAGTTGTGTTCATCATGACCCTTCTAGAGCTCTTGGAGATCTCACTGGAGTTAAGAAACATTTTAGCCGAAAACACGGTGAAAAGAAATGGAAATGCGAAAAATGTTCGAAGAAGTACGCAGTCCAATCGGATTGGAAGGCTCATAGCAAGATTTGTGGTACTAGAGAATATAAGTGTGATTGTGGAACCCTCTTTTCAAGGTAAGTATACAGTACATGAATTTTGGATTCATTTGATATTAAATTTAGTGTTTGATTAGTTCAAGATTGTTTATATGTGGATGTATATATAGATTTGCATGTTTTTTTTATGTAAAAACAGGAAGGATAGCTTCATAACACATAGAGCATTTTGTGATGCATTAATGGAAGAAAATTCAAGAATGACATCACTTCCGGTGGGTCCAAACATGGCGAATTTAGGATTTCGAAACGATTTGATGATGATGAATGGTGGTGGAGGTGGTGGAACTGACACACAGTTTCAAGGTGTGTTTGGTGGTGCTGGTGGTTTAGAGGGCAATCTTGATGTGAATGGAGCAAAATCAAGATTACCAATATGGTTAGACCACAATGCTAACAATCATCCACTTGAAAACCCTAACAATTCGACCTTTTTGGGGTCGTCTAGCTCGAATTACAACAATGGAGGAATGCTACCACCCGAATTGGTGAATTGGATGAGTAGGTACAATGGATTACCACAAGGCTTATTGAAAGAAGAAGATGAAAACCAAAAAGAAATGCAATTGAACTCAATGTATAATTATGGTGGTTCTACTACTCAAAACAACCTCATGTGTTCTACTCTACCACCACAACCGCCACAGCCGGTGGCTAACATGTCAGCCACCGCTCTATTACAAAAGGCGGCTCAAATGGGGTCAACAAGAAGTACTAATCCAGGGGGTGATACTACTGGATTTGGGCTAATGAGTAGTACAACTCTTTCAAACTTATCAAGCCCTAGGAATGGTGATAGATTGATGATGATGGGAGATGGAGCGACACAAAGCAAAGGAACCGGTGGCAATGAGTTTGGGGATGGTGATTTAACAAGGGACTTTCTCGGCGTCGCAAGAAATGAAAGGGGTGTATCGTTTAGTTTACAACAAGAGCTAAGCAAGTTCGCTTCATCGACAATGGGATTCAACCAATTCAATCGGAATCAGGAATAAGAGTCGGTGTGCATCTTGATCGATTAATGGCTCAAACGAGGTACTTTAATGACACTTTTAGCATCGAGAATTGTATTTAATGATACTTTTCGGGCTTTTAGCTACGCTTTTGGAACAATCAACTACGGATTTTCTGTTAGATAAATGCAGTTTTTGATGGTTAGTAACCTTATGCTTTTGAAATTGTTGTGTTATACGACGACCATTACACTTGTTTGTTACATGCTACAGTACATAACATTGAGCACAAGTTCAAAGATATGATACTCATATTTCTATAGGGTTAAGTGTTTGAAAATGTATATAACTATGCGTTGACTTCTTTAGTGTGTACAAAACTAAATTGACCTCCATTGTATGTACTTAACTATTAATTTCGACCATTGTATGTATTTTTGTGACGTGTTATCAAATATAAGGTGACAAGTGGCATCTCTACACGGTTGACACGTCACAAAAATACATACAATGGTCGAAATTAATAGTTAAATACATACAATGGAGGTCAATTTAGTTTTGTACACACTAAAGAAGTCAACGCATAGTTATATACATTTTCAAACACTTAACCCATTTCTATAATAACTAAATCTAAAATGATTTGAATATTTAAATTAATTTAATTAAATTTATAAAATAGAGAAACGTTATTATAAAGCAACGTTAACGTCAATGTATTGTGATGGTGTAGTTTTTGATTGTATGTGAGTTGATGGTACGTGTATAGTTTAACTTACTATTCTAAAGTACTAACGGAATAATCCAAATTAATAATTTAATGAATTATTAAATCTTGTCAATAAGATTCCATGCTACAAAATTTTTGTAGGAACATAATACGTGTAAAATTCATAAATTTTCTTGGGTCTAATCCCCATTACCCGTAACAATTCATACTTGTTACCTTCTTAAAAAAAAAAAAGAAAAAAACATTGTATTTAATCTGATAATTACATCTTTTTACACATCTCCTTCTTTATAACATATATGCGTGTATATTATTTGGTTCGTGGTTTTGAATCAAAACCGCAAGAACCGAACCAGTACCAGATCGGACCAGAACCGAATTACATGGTACGGTTCATGGTTCTTGATATTTTATTTAGTGGTTCGCATTTCGGTGCGGTTCTGGTCTGGTTCGGTGCGGTTTTTGGACCACTACACCCATACTATTTAGAGAAAGTTTTTGATCTAAGTGTATGCTATCGTAACAAACTCTGACAAAATTCCTATTGCGTGTATTAATAGTAAGAATTTTAAGATGTGTATCCAATTTTCAATTATTGCGAAACGTATATCGTATAATCGTATAAATAATTGTAAAATAAAAGTAAAATTGAAGAAAATATTATTTGAAAGATGAGGATAATATAAGAGGGGGTCTTGTGAATTGTCAGATGGAAAGGGAGAAGACAAAAGAGAGTGAAACAAAGGAAGTGTTTGCATTTGCATGTCTTTTATAGAAACCTTTTTTTCTTTTTTTAATAAAAATATGGTTTCTGCATGTACAACTGTTACTGCTCGTTGTACTGTTTGGTCTGTGAATATCATCTAACCCCACTCAAACTTTTTACCGTTATTTCCTTCATTCCATCACAAACTCCAATTTATCCTACTTTTTTCATTCTATAACCTAACTTTTTTAATCTTGTTTATTAAATTATATATTTATTTATATGTTAAAAACAGGAATACTGTTGAAGTTTGATCAGAAAAAGACAATACATATGTACGTACATGATAAAAAACGATATGAGTCTAGAAAAACAGGCAATGAAATCTTTTATGCAATGCTTTGAACAATGTACATGTAAGTAGGACTGCAAACGAGTCGAGCTTTTATCGAGCAACTCGAGCTCGGCTCGAGCTTGAGCTCGTTCGAGTCGAGCTTTTATCGAGTTCGAGCCCAATCTCGAGCTTAAAAGTAGAGCTCGAAATATTTATCGAGCCGAGCTCGAGCCTTAAAGAGCTCGGCTCGAGCTGTTATCGAGCTTTTCGAGCTTTTATTGATATGTACATTTTTATATTGTATATATGTAATTTTGAATCTAAAATGATTTTATTGTTATACTTTAAATATTATTACACTACTTTACATATGCTATAAGTAATTTTCACACTTTATACTTAATTTTTATATATTTCTAAAATTATTTTTGGTAAATATTTAGATATTTAAGATAATATAAATATGTTTGGGTATTCAAAATTATTTTTTATAAGAATATTCGAGCTTTTCGAGCCGAGCTCGAGCCATCCTAAAACATTTTCGAGTCGAGCTCGAGCTTGCGTCGTGAAAGCTCGTCGAGCTATCGAGCCGAGCTCGAGCCTGTTATAAGTTAATCGAGCCGAGCTCGAGCCCTGTCGAGCTCGAGCTCGATTCGACTCGATTACAGCCCTACATGTAAGTGAAAGATTTCTTGTATTTGATTCTACAAAAACTTTTAGAGCTTCCGTTGTCACCTCGTGGTTGGCGTCTTTAAAGATCTTTTGTTCTTCAAGGTTTCACAATGGCCATTCTCGGCTTCGGCCGGGGTTGGTAATTAAGCAACAAAATAACGATTGTTTCGTTTTTTCTTTAATACTCAGATGTACTATAAATGGTGATATTTAAGGTGATGAAAATAGATGATAGTAATTGATAATGGGTTTAAATGATTGAGATAAATAAAAAAGTAG
Organism: Helichrysum umbraculigerum; assembly: GCA_949592205.1. Classification (NCBI taxonomy): domain Eukaryota; kingdom Viridiplantae; phylum Streptophyta; class Magnoliopsida; order Asterales; family Asteraceae; genus Helichrysum; species Helichrysum umbraculigerum. The sequence continues at coordinate 125,085,407 of CATIUR010000002.1, forward strand.
TAGAAAGTTGAAGTGACACTGATTTGTCAAATGTGATTGAAAGTGGTTGTTATCTCGTTATATGGATGCTCTTTTATATACGTGCAATAAATTAAATTCGTAATAGTAGCATTAAATTAAAGTGGTTGTTATCTCGTTATATGTATGTGTCGTTGTTTTTTGAAAACTTTTTACCTCCTCAAATCACGATTTAAAAAAATATAAGTACACTACCTAATAAAAAATCAAAGTTAAAGTACTCGTAGATTAATAGCTTTGTACTTCAACTTTGGATGAAATGTTGTTTTTCTTTTGAAAGAACCTAACTCAACTTATCTAGTAATGAATTCCGATTTGTATTTTTGTGTAACTAAATACATTATACCAGTAGATTACCCGTATAAGGCTGCGGAATCTGAAATCTATTTAAAATCAATGTTAATGATGGTGTGACAACCGTCAATTTAGGACTAGAATTTAGTGTCTAATCAAGTTTTAATACATGTAATTAGTTATGTGTTAGGCTAATTAATGTATCAATTATCATATATATTGTTGAATATATATCTACACAATTATGCGGTTTATTTAAATCGTACGAGTTTCAAATCGAATGAATTTCGATACAATAAATACGGACGTTGGTGAATAATTTTATTAAGAAATACAAATATTATCTAATAACTCAATTTTATTCAGAATCTCATTTATTGTAATATTTCGTATCCAAGTTTTATTACACAACTAATGTATACGAGATTAAAAAAATACAAACGCGCAAACAAATAAAACGAATTTCCCTTTTAAATATCATAAATAGATAACTGGTAAAATTTTACAATAAAATATTTTATAATAATTTATAATTTAAAATGGAAAATTTAAACGAATAAAATAAATATTTAACGTTAAATGACTGAGAAAACGAACATCACGCGGAGCACGGGACGGAGACTACGAGGTGAGGCTTTCACCTACACCCCACCTCTCCTTCATTCTTTCTTTCATTTTCATTCTCCAAAAACACACACACACCAAAAACACTCTCACCAAATTCATACAAAATTTCGGAATCATCAAATCCGACAACAAAACTTACATTTTCGGAACCACCATCAAGTGAGGAACAAGATTAACAAAAGCTCTACCATCGTTTTCGGCCTCCATCTTCTTCGATTTGCATTTGTAAGGAAATTTCTAAAAACTTAGATTTGTTTGGTTTTATGTAATATTTTGATGTTTTGATGTTTACACAACTTATATATGTCCATTACAAAGATTAGAACACAGTTTTATAGCTTAAAAACGAGTTTAAATTGAGTTTTGGCCGGAAAAATCGCGAACAGCCGGACTTTCTGGGCTGGTGTTCATCCATGCGACACAAGCCTTGTGTCGCATGTTGTGTCGTATTTTGCCCTTTATGTCGCACCTTGTGTCGTATAAATCCTCTAGTGTCGTAACTCATGCGACACAATATTGTGTCGCACTCTATGTCGCAAACTATGTCGTACTTCTATACGACACAACCACTATGTCGCTATTAAATTAGCATTTCGTATTCGATGCGACACAGTCCCTGTGTCGTATCCTTGTGTCGCATGACGTCTGCGACACAACCATTGTGTCGCATGTCAAATCTTTGTGTCGCATGTTGTGTCGCAAAACACAGAAAAACCAGAATTTTGAAGTCAAAGTTACTGTTCAAAAAAGTCAAATTTACTGTAGCAGTACTGTAGCAAAGTCAACATTTTAGAATTTTTATTATTTCAACTAAATCACCAACGGGCCGTACACGTTTTCAAAACTTACAAAACAGATTATTCAATCAACCAAGTCGTAGTAACTTGGATAATTTAGTCAATCAAGTCGTAGTAACTTGAAACAAAACAATTAATCAACCAAATCGTAGTAATTTGGACATATATAATTAAATAACAACTACAAAGGTAGTCTTTCGAGATACCGGTACAATTAATAACAATCAAGTGTCGTGGACACATTCAGGTTTCAAGTCTTTGGACATCAACTCACAGCTAATTACTTCAAGTTTATTAACTTAAACACTCCAAGACTCAGGTGAGTTTCATAGCCCCATTTTCACTGCTTTACAACTAGGGGTGTGATATTACTACTCGATTTTGTTTTACAAGTAGAACGCAAGTGCCAAACTTCAAATACTACATGAGTTTCAAGCTAATCAATTTAAAGTCCTCCATAAGCATAGTCTCTAGTATTTTATAGCGTGAATGTTAGTATATGATATCATATGGGATTGACAATCCTCATCCGGGTTAGCACGCACTAACCGGTCAAACGGATGTATTAGCATTTGGGAAGACGAGTGTTGATTAGGCACTCGTAGGAGGCATTTCAAGTTAGGTTTCCTTAAGTGGGCCTGACAAATCAAGTTAAGCTCAGACTATGTGCTCATGGACAGTATAACTTTTATTTTGCTTAATTGCATTTTAAATTCAATATAAATCTTGCGGTTCTGACAACTATACATTGACATACAAACCTGTGAGCTCACCAGCGTTTTCGCTGACCCATTTTAGTATTTATCACAGGTACCCAGCAGTAGGTTGGCTGCACAAGCAAGAAATATTAGCTCGAGTCAGCATACATACAACTAGAGATTGGACTGCATTATTATATTTTGTAAAAGTAATTATGCTATGTAATCTCTCAAATTTCAGGAATCGAGCTAATGTAACTATATTTTGATGTAAACATTTACTTTATCTATACAAGTTTAAAACGACGCATATAGTGGTCGTTCATTATATCTTATGTGCTTTGTATATTGATTAGTGACACCCAAATCAAGCTTCCGCAAATCATTAAATTTGGGGGTGTCACAGATTGGTATCAGAGCCTAAGGTTTTAGTGAACTAGGTTGCATTTAGTGGGCCTAGACTATGACCGTTAGGCAGTATTCCTTATTAGTCATGACTAGTTCAGGGATTACATCATACGACTTTAATTTAACATAGCCTGATCAACTATGTACAATTAAAGAAAGATGATGTGAAATCTGAAAGAGTTATGTTGAACAGGAATGCATTAGTTGACTCTGACCTCGAGAGAAACGGGACTCAAAACACGTCTGTGCTAGACACTCAATAGGTTATTATGTGATGTACATATATATATATACATAAGTAGACCTCATTACAACTTTAGGCTATATTATATTATATGAATGTAGGCCTCTTTCTCTCTAACGCTTTGTCTCGAAATGACAAACACACCACTAGTTCACCATACTCGGACTAGTATCTTATTTCATTTCCTTGTTCTTTCTTACTCAGCATCATGCCTCCTCGCCGTCAAATTACCCTTAGCGAAGCTGAGATCGCGGGAATCATTGCCCGCAGTGTGACCGAAGCCTTGGCTACCCGAACACCACCTGGTAGCGAGGACACATCAACCAATACTCCACCACCCAAACCTTGCTCTTATAAGGACTTTCTTAGCTGTAAACCGTTATACTTCAAGGGCACGGAAGGTGCCATTGGCTTGATCCGTTGGATTGAGCGTATGGAATCTGTTTTCAGTCTCTGCGACTGCACTGAGAACAACAAGGTCAAATTCGCTGCTTACACCTTTCAGGAAGGTGCACTCACGTGGTGGAAAACCCACGCAAACTCTGTAGGCCTTGAGGTTGCAAATCGGCTTCCTTGGGCCGAACTGAAGAAGAAACTGACAGAAAAATACTGTCCTGAAGAGGAATTGCACAGGCTGGAAGAAGAATTCTGGCATCTGGAGGTGCAGGGAAATGATGTTGCTGAATATACCACCAAGTTTCAGCAGTTTGCCTTATTATGCCCGGGTTTGGTCGAACCAGAAAGTAAGGGCATTAAGAAATACATTCGTGGACTTCCCGAGAACATCCAGGGCAACGTCGCCTCATCCAAACCAACTACTACTGAGAGTGCCATTCGATTGGCCCACGAACTCATGGCTCTAGTTGTCAGCCGTGAGACTTCCAACACCTCATCCTCTAACAACAACAAACGCAAATCTACTGAGCACCACCACAACTCAAACAAGAAAAACAACGCCATCCAAGTCTACAACACCAACTCTGAATCCAACCGCAGCTACACCGGGGACAGACCTTATTGTCCCAAGTGTAACTATCACCACTTTGGTCAGTGCGGTACTCCTTGCAACAACTGCAGGAGGTACGGGCATTCGACTAAGGATTGCCGAGCCCCCAAATCCAACAACAGCCCCTCTGACAAAAATACCCGACAACCTAAGTCCTGCTACGAATGTGGAAACCCAGGACACTTTAGGGACTCTTGCCCAAAATTGAAGAACAAGGGCAACAACAACAACCACCGCAACAACAACAACAACACCAAAAGTAGCGCCTTCGTGATCAACTCAGGGGACGCCCGTCAGGACCCGAACGTGGTCACGGGTATGTTCCTCCTCAACAATTTAACTGCTTCCATACTGTTTGATACTGGTGCCGATAGAAGTTTTATTTCCGATGAATTTTGCCCTCTACTTGACATTACACCTGTTGCTTTAGACGTTAAGTACACCGTAGAGCTAGCAAATGGCAAATTGATAGAAACCAATAGTGTGATGCCTAATTGCACTTTAAATCTAGCCGACGAAATCTTCCCCATAGATCTTATGCCTATTGAGATAGGAAGTTTCGATGTCATCGTAGGCATGGACTGGTTATCCAAACATCGTGCCGAAATCATCTGCTATGACAAAATTGTTCGCATACCTCTCACTGTCGGTAGAACCCTAGTCATACAGGGGGAGACCGGAGGGACGAGGCTTAACATCATATCTTGTCTTAAAACCCGGAAATTTCTGAGAAAGGGTTATCCATCAATCCTCGCGCACATCATGGAGAAAAAGTCGGAGGAGAAGCGACTTGAGGATGTTCCAATTGTTCGAGACTTTCCAGAAGTCTTTCCTGAGGAACTGCCTGGTCTACCACCACCAAGACAGGTTGAGTTCTCAATCGATCTTGTACCAGGTGCTGCGCCTGTGGCCCGAGCACCATACCGTTTAGCTCCATCCGAACTTCAGGAGCTGTCCACCCAATTACAGGAACTCCTGGAACGAGGATTTATCAGGCCGAGTTCTTCACCTTGGGGAGCTCCGGTCCTATTTGTTAAGAAGAAAGATGGTTCTTTTCGAATGTGTATCGACTATCGAGAGTTGAACAAGTTAACTGTCAAGAACCGGTATCCACTTCCTCGAATCGATGACCTGTTCGACCAACTTCAAGGGTCGAGTTGTTATTCAAAGATTGATCTCCGATCCGGTTATCACCAATTGCGTGTTCGCGATGCCGATATTCCAAAAACCGCTTTCAGAACCCGTTACGGGCATTACGAATTCCAAGTGATGCCATTCGGCCTAACCAATGCACCGGCTGTATTCATGGACCTTATGAATCGGGTGTGTAAACCTTACCTTGATAAGTTTGTTATTGTATTCATCGATGAAATCCTCATATATTCACGAAGCAAAGTAGAGCATGCGCAACACCTCAGAACCATCCTTGAACTACTTAAACACGAGGAGCTCTATGCCAAGTTCTCTAAGTGTGAGTTTTGGATCAAAACCGTTCAATTCCTTGGTCACGTGATTGACAGTCAGGGGATTCACGTCGACCCGTCAAAAATCGAGGCTATCAAAGACTGGCAATCGCCAACCACTCCGACCGAAGTACGGCAGTTTCTAGGACTGGCCGGATACTATCGACGATTCATTGAAAATTTCTCCAAGATAGCCATACCACTCACGACGCTGACCCAGAAAGACAAAAAGTTTGACTGGACTGATAAACAAGAGTCGGCATTCCAACTCTTAAAACAAAAGCTTTGCAGTGCTCCTATCCTATCTTTACCTGAAGGCACCGATGACTTCGTGGTATACTGCGATGCTTCTCATCAAGGTCTCGGTTGTGTGCTCATGCAACGGGACAAAGTCATAGCTTATGCTTCTCGACAGCTTAAGATTCATGAAAAGAATTACACCACCCACGACCTCGAGCTAGGAGCTGTCGTTTTTGCCCTCAAAATCTGGAGACATTACCTTTATGGTACCAGATGTACAATCTTTACCGACCATAAAAGCCTTCAACACATATTCGATCAGAAGGATCTCAACATGAGACAACGTCGATGGGTCGAGTTGCTTACCGATTACGACTGCGAGCTCAAATATCATCCAGGCAAAGCAAATGTTGTTGCTGATGCCCTCAGTCGAAAAGAGCGAGTGAAACCACTTCGGGTTCGAGCCCTCAGTATGACCATTCACAACAATTTAAACATTCAAATTCTCACTGCTCAACTCGAAGCGTTAAAACCCGAAAATGTCAAAGATGAAGCCTTGCGGGGCATGGATAAACAATTCGAAATCAGACCTAACGGGATTAGGTTTTTCTCAAACCGAATCTGGTTGCCTAAATATGGGAACCTACGAGACTTGGTGATGGATGAAGCTCACAAGTCTAAATATTCTATCCACCCGGGGTCCGATAAAATGTACCACGGTATCAAGGACTTCTACTGGTGGCCGAACATGAAATCTGAAATCGCCACCTATGTCAGCAAGTGCCTTACTTGCTCCAAAGTCAAAATCGAATATCAAAAACCTTCTGGTTTACTTCAACAACCCAGTCTTCCTGAATGGAAATGGGAACAAATTGCCATGGACTTCATAACCAAGCTACCCAAATCCTCGAACGGTTGCGATTCCATTTGGGTGATCGTGGATCGTCTCACAAAATCTGCTCACTTCCTGGCAATCAAGGAATCTGACAAAATGGAACGCCTCACCAACATTTATCTGAAGGAAATCGTGACCAAACACGGTGTTCCAATCTCAATTATCTCCGATAGGGATAGTCGTTTCACTTCACAATTTTGGCAATCACTTCAAAAATCCCTGGGTACTCGACTGGATATGAGTACCGCATACCATCCTCAAACCGACGGTCAAAGTGAACGAACCATTCAAACACTTGAAGACATGCTACGGGCCTGCGTAGTAGACTTCGGTGTAAACTGGGAAAAACATCTACCATTGTGCGAGTTCTCGTACAACAACAGTTATCATACCAGCATCAAAGCTGCACCCTTCGAGGCACTGTACGGTCGTAAGTGCCGGTCACCTATCTGTTGGACCGAAGTTAGGGACAGCCAACTCACGGGTCCAGAAATCATTCACGAGACGACCGAGAGAATCGTAGAAATTCAAAACAAACTCAAAGCCGCGCGTGATCGTCAGAAAAGTTATGCTGATGTGAGACGCAAGCCACTCGAGTTCCAGGTTGGGGATCGAGTTCTACTCAAAGTATCGCCTTGGAAAGGCGTAATCCGATTTGGCAAACGAGGGAAGTTAAATCCCAGATACATTGGACCATTCGAGATCCTCGAAAAGATTGGTCCAGTGGCATATCGATTGCAGCTGCCATCCGAACTCAGCAGCGTGCATCCCACATTTCATGTTTCAAATCTGAAGAAGTGTCTGTCTGATGAGACACTTATCATTCCACTCGATGAAATTCGAGTTGACGAAAAACTTCACTTTGTTGAGGAACCCGCTGAAATCATGGACCGTGAGGTCAAACAACTTAAACAAAGTCGTATTCCTATCGTCAAAGTTAGGTGGAATTCGCGGCGCGGTCCGGAATTCACTTGGGAACGGGAAGACCAAATGCGACTCAAGTATCCTCAACTCTTCACTGATTCAACGTCAAACACGACTTCAACATAAATTTCGGGACGAAATTCTTCTAACAGGGGGAGAATGTGACAACCGTCAATTTAGGACTAGAATTTAGTGCCTAATCAAGTTTTAATACATGTAATTAGTTATGTGTTAGGCTAATTAATGTATCAATTATCATATATATTGTTGAATATATATCAACACAATTATGCGGTTTATTTAAATCGTACGAGTTTCAAATCGAATGAATTTCGATACAATAAATACGGACGTTGGTGAATAATTTTATTAAGAAATACAAATATTATCTAATAACTCAATTTTATTCAGAATCTCATTTATTGTAATATTTCGTATCCAAGTTTTATTACACAACTAATGTATACGAGATTAAAAAAATACAAACGCGCAAACAAATAAAACGAATTTCCCTTTTAAATATCATAAATAGATAACTGGTAAAATTTTACAATAAAATATTTTATAATAATTTATAATTTAAAATGGAAAATTTAAACGAATAAAATAAATATTTAACGTTAAATGACTGAGAAAACGAACACCACGCGGAGCACGGGACGGAGACTGCGAGGTGAGGCTTTCACCTACACCCCACCTCTCCTTCATTCTTTCTTTCATTTTCATTCTCCAAAAACACACACACACCAAAAACACTCTCACCAAATTCATACAAAATTTCGGAATCATCAAATCCGACAACAAAACTTACATTTTCGGAACCACCATCAAGTGAGGAACAAGATTAACAAAAGCTCTACCATCGTTTTCGGCCTCCATCTTCTTCGATTTGCATTTGTAAGGAAATTTCTAAAAACTTAGATTTGTTTGGTTTTATGTAATATTTTGATGTTTTGATGTTTACACAACTTATATATGTCCATTACAAAGATTAGAACACAGTTTTATAGCTTAAAAACGAGTTTAAATTGAGTTTTGGCCGGAAAAATCGCGAACAGCCGGACTTTCTGGGCTGGTGTTCATCCATGCGACACAAGCCTTGTGTCGCATGTTGTGTCGTATTTTGCCCTTTATGTCGCACCTTGTGTCGTATAAATCCTCTAGTGTCGTAACTCATGCGACACAATATTGTGTCGCACTCTATGTCGCAAACTATGTCGTACTTCTATACGACACAACCACTATGTCGCTATTAAATTAGCATTTCGTATTCGATGCGACACAGTCCCTGTGTCGTATCCTTGTGTCGCATGACGTCTGCGACACAACCATTGTGTCGCATGTCAAATCTTTGTGTCGCATGTTGTGTCGCAAAACACAGAAAAACCAGAATTTTGAAGTCAAAGTTACTGTTCAAAAAAGTCAAATTTACTGTAGCAGTACTGTAGCAAAGTCAACATTTTAGAATTTTTATTATTTCAACTAAATCACCAACGGGCCGTACACGTTTTCAAAACTTACAAAACAGATTATTCAATCAACCAAGTCGTAGTAACTTGGATAATTTAGTCAATCAAGTCGTAGTAACTTGAAACAAAACAATTAATCAACCAAATCGTAGTAATTTGGACATATATAATTAAATAACAACTACAAAGGTAGTCTTTCGAGATACCGGTACAATTAATAACAATCAAGTGTCGTGGACACATTCAGGTTTCAAGTCTTTGGACATCAACTCACAGCTAATTACTTCAAGTTTATTAACTTAAACACTCCAAGACTCAGGTGAGTTTCATAGCCCCATTTTCACTGCTTTACAACTAGGGGTGTGATATTACTACTCGATTTTGTTTTACAAGTAGAACGCAAGTGCCAAACTTCAAATACTACATGAGTTTCAAGCTAATCAATTTAAAGTCCTCCATAAGCATAGTCTCTAGTATTTTATAGCGTGAATGTTAGTATATGATATCATATGGGATTGACAATCCTCATCCGGGTTAGCACGCACTAACCGGTCAAACGGATGTATTAGCATTTGGGAAGACGAGTGTTGATTAGGCACTCGTAGGAGGCATTTCAAGTTAGGTTTCCTTAAGTGGGCCTGACAAATCAAGTTAAGCTCAGACTATGTGCTCATGGACAGTATAACTTTTATTTTGCTTAATTGCATTTTAAATTCAATATAAATCTTGCGGTTCTGACAACTATACATTGACATACAAACCTGTGAGCTCACCAGCGTTTTCGCTGACCCATTTTAGTATTTATCACAGGTACCCAGCAGTAGGTTGGCTGCACAAGCAAGAAATATTAGCTCGAGTCAGCATACATACAACTAGAGATTGGACTGCATTATTATATTTTGTAAAAGTAATTATGCTATGTAATCTCTCAAATTTCAGGAATCGAGCTAATGTAACTATATTTTGATGTAAACATTTACTTTATCTATACAAGTTTAAAACGACGCATATAGTGGTCGTTCATTATATCTTATGTGCTTTGTATATTGATTAGTGACACCCAAATCAAGCTTCCGCAAATCATTAAATTTGGGGGTGTCACAGATGGTCAAGTTCATTTAACGCTAGAATTAACAACCTTCATATATTGATTTCCATTACTGAAGTTAAACATGTCTAAATTAAGGCTTAATCATACAGTTTCCGACACATGGATTCTACAACTTCTCTCTCCTAATATATATCAACCATTTTACATGCACCAATCAAATCTTTAGGCTAAAATTTAGGTCTCTGATTTTAGGCCTACTAATTAATTTCATATGTGATTAGTTTGTTAGAGGGGTAAGATGGTAAACTTGCATATTTAAATTTTAAATTATTAAGTAAAACTTGTAAATCCTTTATAAGGGTTATATATATTTTATATATAATGATTAAAGATTAAAGATTAAAAATAAAGATAAATGACAAAGAAATCGAAAATAGTTTGCTTTATTAAGCTCTTCTAATGTTAATGTAAATGTAAATATAAATATAAATATATATTTTTTAATACATAATCGGGTATTTCATTCTAATTCTATTTCTGTTACTATTATATAGCATTTATAACTTTGAAGAATCACATTTATTTTTAGAATAGTCAAACTGGAATATTACCAATAACGATTTATACTGATTGTTAATACAAGAGACAGGAATAGAAGTTGACACAATACTATTACAATTCACCACTTTTAATATATTTTTCACTAGTTGGTAGCTATTGTGCTATTATATTAAGATCATACGTCTTTAGCTAAACAATATAGAATTTTTAAACGGTCTTAAGAAAAGGAAGAAAAAAAGAAAAATGCATAATATTCGTGTAAAACGTTTACAAAAGTTATGTCATAGGTTGCAAATCTTTCAAAAAGATAACACACCTCCACCGTAATCAGATCTAATAAAAAAGGACTTTTAATGCTTCTATATCTGAATACTAGTAACTAATTTGTGCCGTGCTACGCACGGTCCACGCCTAAAAAGTTAAGGTTAATTTTTGTATAGTTACGTATATTACCTTTAAGGATAATTGTTGATTGAAATGAAAACAATAAACTCTTATTTTTTAAGTTCAACTATTGTCAAGTACCAGTATTTTGATTGGAGAATCATCTCATACACTATGAATAATTTAATTTTGACATAAAAGAGTTTCATGTCATTTTTTAAGAAAGTATTACGACTATTTTGGTACATATATTGGCTCTTGTTAATTGACTAAATTTCTAATTATAAAAAGGAACTTGTAGAACAATACATTTGAAATGATGTAAGGGATTGAAAACTTATTGATAATGTAGTGAGAAAAATATAGATTGAGAAGGTGAGAGTGTTATAATAAAAGAGTTACATCATTTGATAAAATAAAACTACACAATAAGTTTTAGATATGTTCATGTCAAAAAGTAGACATGATTATGACTAAATCTGAAATGTTTACGCAAGATTTAGTATGACTCTCTCTATATACTTTCAGTTCTTGCCAATGTTTCCTTGATCCATAACATATTTTTACTTTTACAACTACGTACTTTCAAGTTTAATATGAAGTTTTTTTCCACATGTAATAAGATTATAATATAGCACAATTATAGTTACTATTGTGATTGTTGTTACTATTGTGATTAAGTTACATAGGTTTTTTATAACATACATTATAAGATTATGATTGTGATTAAGTTATAAATGTGTTTTGTATAACATATGTAATAAAGATTGTGATTGTATTTAAGTTATTAATGTGTTTTGTATAATATATGTAATATGTAATAAATAATATAAGTGTGATTAAGATATAAATAAGAAGAGTTTTTAGATGATGATATAAAACATATTTAAAATTATTAAATTTATGCTAATGATGATGATGTGTCAATTTATAGGAAGCCTATGTGTCATCATATGATCACTTTGGTTCTTCTTATATAATATAAAAAAAGTGAATGAAAAAAAATTTATAAAACTTACTTAAATTATTTATAAATTGTAGATCGATATTAATTTTTAATACTCACTTTCCTTATATGAATGTGTTAAATGTGTTTATTAATTATTAGAAATTGAAATTTTTAATCAGATTTGTAATCAATGTAAATATTGATAAAATCCTTATAAAAAGTTAACTAAATAATCTAATTGATAATTTCCTAATTAATTAAATTTGATCCTCTGTAATTTCGAGATTTTTTTTTTGGTATCTACCCAATGATGTCATGCTTTCTGATCAAGAATGCAAAAGCCTATAAATATATACTTGCACATCAATCATCAATCGTTAATCGTTAATTATATATAAATCACCTCATACTTGTTAATTTTGTTTCTGAAGGTGAAAACAGATAATGGGGAGTAGTTCGAATCCAATAATGAGAAAAGAATCCGTTGTGTCGAATCTCGAGTTAGAGATAAAGATGGTAGAGAAGCTAGGAATCGAAGGGTACGCTCGTACCAACAAACTCAAAGTGTTGGAGGTTGCTGAGATGATTTCCGGATATCAAACTCTTATCGAACGTCGTTTGAAAATAATGAGCAAGATGCAAGAACAAGCTGCAGCTAGTCATCGAAAAATCAAGTTTGCTGGTTTTATTAAATTTGTTAAATGCCTAAGCATGTAATACAAAAGATATAACCAATTTGTTCCACAATGTTTTTTAGATTTATAGTTAAAGTCGGCCTTTTATTTCATTAAAATTTGATTCTTTATACTGAAGAGTATTCTCAAAATTTGTTGTCTTTTGTAATAATTATGTTACTAAGATCGTCTTCAACGTATGCATTACAACATTAAGTTTTGATATTCTTGTAATCTTGTGTGGAAAACCCTTTTAAACCAACTCGTGTGGACATTTGTTGATGTATCAAAATTAAAATTATCCGTACACCGTTATTGTGCTTTAGTTAGCAGTGTATGGAGAATTTTTGGTGGTGTACGGATCATCACCCTTGAATTTATCGTCTGACCAAATTTATTGAATTTTCAAGCAATATGATATTAATATTAATATTAATATTAATATTAATATTAATCTTTACTTATAAACTGGAATAGAATAAAATGTAGGAAGGTGAAATCCGAAATTGGGCCGTCTCACACAGAAAAATGTTCAGGAAGCCCATCTACATATTTCCCTAATAAAGATTAAAGACCATCACAGTTTGAGTATGCAATTTGTAGATTACATAAATTGATATGCAAAACAAAAAATATCACTTCCAATATACCAAATAATATAGATATATCATTGGTTTGAACAATTAATAATCATCTTCAATGTAAACAAGCAAACAAAAAAATAATACACAAAATAAAAATTAATCCAACCAAACTATGCAATTTTTATATCTCTTGCCCATAATAAGCCTTGAAGTCCTCCCAAAGTTGTTCCACAGGCTTCCCTGTCAAGTCCTCAAAAAAAGACACATCATATGTCGTTCTCATCATCTTGTTAAGCTTAGCCGTAAACGACGGGGTGATCGTATTACAATACTCGAGAAAACGGGCCGTTACATCATACCCTTGGTCCCACCGGTCCCCTTGTCCCGGCTTTAGATAACTCGGGTCCACAAGATTCGCTCTTATTACAGTGTAATCGGCAACCCCTTCAATCAACCCATCTGGTGTAAGTCCCTCACCATTCCATTGAAACACATGAGTCATTTCATGGTACATAATGGCCGTGAAGTCCCGTTTCGACATCTTGTCTTCGAACCCATGGACACTAAAATTAATCTTGTTGTTGCCCCAAGCAATCGCGTCAAACTCTCCTTCGAAGTCTTTCAAGTAAAGCTCCACAGTGTCTAGGAGCTTGCGGTCCTCAAGGGTGTATTGTTCGAAAACGGTGTTCCATATGAAGATGTTGCTGGCCCACATTACTTGTTTTGCGTAACGAATTCCAACTTTTTCAGTGAAATTCATCCCATCTGGAGTATTAGCGGCTTCGTTAGTCACTTCGTAGTTCATAGCGAAACAGATTTCATGGAACGATAATGAGAAGATTAAGATGGTGCACTCGAAAAATGTATTGTGACCCATGGAACTATGTGACTAACTGAATGTGTATGAAGTATGAAACTATGAACTATAAGTATCATATGGCACACTTTATACATACACACTTAGTAGTTGTTTACTGCGATTTTAATGGGATTGTTTGATTAATCATGGTCAATCAACATTAAGTGGATTCCTAATTAATCCATTCCATAAACTTTATCAAATAAATTAAAGTTAATTAAATTACTGATTTTATTTTATTTTTATACCAATTACTAGATACAAGACCCGCGACAACGTGGGATACCCTAAATTGTTTGATATATATAAATTTTTGAATATATATATATATATATATATATATATATATATATATATATATATATATATTTGGATAGTTTGTTTTTGTACATTTGTTGTTTTTTATATTTTCATCGGCCTTAACAACCTTTTTAATGACATCTTTCAATAAATCTTCACTTATTTCATCATTCTGAAAACTTTAGCCATTCATAGAAATGGTCAACATTATAATTTTCTAAAAAAAAAAAAATTAATGATAAAACAAAAAAAATTAAAAAAAAAATATTAGCATAAAAAATATATAAGATATATAATTTTTTAATATATATATGAATATATACATATAACACAAACGAAATAGGGAATTAACTTTAAAATACATAAATAAACATACTAAATGAAGATCCGCGACAACGCGAACTACGACATTTGACTTTTTAAAATTCACTTTTAAGACGGTAAATGGAATGGAATGGGCGGCTTGTGTAATGGTTCAAACTATGTTTTAAACTGTTTGATTCATTTAGCTTTCCAACTCAATGACTCATTATACGACTTTCAATTGTTAGCAACATTTAGGAGTTGACAAAGTGTTCAAACACATGT
Organism: Helichrysum umbraculigerum; assembly: GCA_949592205.1. Classification (NCBI taxonomy): domain Eukaryota; kingdom Viridiplantae; phylum Streptophyta; class Magnoliopsida; order Asterales; family Asteraceae; genus Helichrysum; species Helichrysum umbraculigerum. Next base: position 125,100,440 of record CATIUR010000002.1, read on the forward strand.
GGTTACAGACTTGCTTGTATACCTACTAATAAGCAAACTTAGTACCTTATATTCAAAAGAATATCATTCAGAACCCTAATTGTCACGACACAGGACACATTAGCTACATCTAGGGGTAGCCAAACAACACACATCAAAATTCCAGTAGAAGCATATACTAACAGCCACAATAAACATCACAAAACAAAGAATTAAAGAACAGAAAGTCAAGTTATCACAAATTTACAATGAGGTAAAAAGCTCACTTCAAAATTTAGTATAAACAACAATAATTAGCATCATCATGTGAGTGAGCAGTTATTGTGTATCATGTGAGTGAGCAGTTATTGTCTATCCGGACATTTGTTGATGTATCAAAATTAAAATTATCCGTACACCGTTATTGTGCTTTAGTTAACAGTGTACGGAGAATTTTTGGTAGTGTACTAATCATCACACTTGAAATGCTCATCTGACCTTGCGTAGGGGGTGTTTGGGCTTGCTTATTTTTAAGCACTTATGTGCTTAAAAAATAAGTATGTGACCCCTTTCTTATTTTTAAATGCTTATTCTTAGTAAATAAGCAGATAAACAGTTTTCAGAAAGGTGTTTGGATCTGCTTATCTGCTGTCAAAATAAACAAATAAGCAGTTAAACACTTATTTAATCAATGCCAAACACCCCCGTAATAACTTAAAATTTATTTGATTTTTTCAAGTAATATACTTTTAATATTAATATAAATTATACTTCTAAACGGGAATAAAATAAAAATGTAGAAGCTGAAATCCGAAATTGGGTCGTCTCACACAGAAAAAAGTTCAGGAAGCCCATCCACATATTTCCCTAATAGATATATTGGTTTGAACAACGGTGATGATCCTTACACCACTCTTTTTTCTCCATACACCACTAATTATGCTTTACAGTGTTGTACTGTACAATTCTATATAGCACAATTAGTGGTGTATGGAGGAAAAAGAGTAGTGTAAGGATCAGTCCCCTTTGAACAATTAATAATCATCTCCAATGTAAACAAGCAAATAAAAAATAATACACAAAATAAAAATTAATCTAACCAAACTACGCAATTTTTATATTTCTTGCCCATAATAAGCCTTGTAGTCCTCCCAAAGTTGTTCCACAGGCTTCTCTGTCAACTCTTCAAAAAAAAAAGACATCATACGTCTTCCTCATCATCTTATTAAGCTTAGCCGTAAACGACCGGGTGATCGTATCACAATCCTCGAGAAAACGGGCCGTTACATCATACCCTTGATCCCACCGGTCCCCTTGTCCCGGCTTTAGATAACTCGGGTCCACAAGATTCGCTCTTATTACAGTGTAATCGGCAACCCCTTCAATCAACCCGTCTGGTGTAAGTCCCTCACCATTCCATTGAAACACATGAGTCATTTCGTGGTACATAATGGCCGTGAAATCTCGTTTCGACATCTTGTCTTCGAACCCATGGACACTAAAATTAATCTTGTTGTTGCCCCAAGCAATCGCGTCAAACTCTCCTTCGAAGTCTTTCAAGTAAAGCTCCACAGTGTCTAGGAGCTTGCGGTCCTCAAGGTTGTATTGTTCGAAAACGGTGTTCCATATGAAGATGTTGCTGGCCCACATTACTTGTTTTGCGTAACGAGTTCCAACTTTTTCAGTGAAATTCATCCCACCTGGAGTATCCACGGCTTCGTTAGTCACTTCGTAGTTCATAGCGAAACAGATTTCATGGAACGATAATGACAAGATTAAAAAGGTGCACTCGAAAAATGTATTGTGACCCATGGAACTATGTGACTAACTGAATGTGTATGAAGTATGAAGTATAAGTATCATATGGCACACTTTATATATACACTTAGGAGTTGTTTACTGCGATTTTAATGGGATTGTTTAACATAATCATGGTCAATCAACATTAAGTGGATTCCTAATTAATCCATTCCATAAACTTTATCAAATAAATTAAAGGTAATAAAATTACTGATTTTATTTTATTTTTATACCAATTATAGAAAGAATAGATACCCTCTTATATGACTATTTCAAATCAGAGACTTCATCTAAATTGATTGATTATTAATGCTTATACGACCAGTATCATAACTAATCTTTTTCACAACGTTTTAAGACCCGGTTCGACCGGCCCGGTCGGACCGCACTTTTAGAGTTTTCTGGGCCATTTAAAACCGGGTTTTTCAATATGTTGACTAGTCAATGACCCGGTTGACCTGGCCGATCGGACCGGGTTGGATTTGGACCCGAAAAGGCACATTGACCCGGGTTTCATGTTTTTTTTTTTTAATTTCTATGTACATTTAGTCATTTATATTTAGGGAATATTTACTTATTGCGTATTTCAAGAATAATAAGGGTAATAAGTGAATCTTTGACTGATGTGTCATCACCATTTATTACTCTATGGATTATATAATTATTATATTGATGTGTATTCCAAGAATAACAAGAGAATCGATGTGTCATCATACTTTATTACTCTATGGATTATAATTATTATACATGATATAATTAATAATTATATTTATAATTATAAAAAAATAAAAAAATTCACTAAATATTGCTATTGTATACTATTGTTGTGGGTAGATTTTTATTAACCTCTGCAGGATCCTAATTAGCATCATATGTACACCTCGCAGGTATGAAAGTCGTTTATATTTTATATTCGTATCTCAGGATAATGATAGTTTTTAAGTCTGTTTTCAGGATCACAGATATAGGTAAGGATCCTGGATATATCGTTATTATTTATCTTGCAGGATCCTGGTCAGAATATATTTATCTAACATAATCGTGCAGGATACTGAACGTGGAGGAACCTTAAGTGAGGATCCTAAGTTTATTCTGGAATACGCATAGGCTCAGGATCCTGAACCCATATTAGTTCAGGATCATGCGCTGTTTAACGTATTTATTTTCTTTGAGTATTGACCAGGTCACACATGGGACACGTTAATGAGATATGCTCCGGATTATGTGGCTAGGCTATGATATGATTTGGAGAAGACGAAGTCAGCTGCACGTGTGGAATAGAGTCAAAAGAGACGTTGGTGGTCTTCATCTTTCATCGGAGGATCCCTGATATTTCGAAATTATTGTTAAACGCTCTTAGTATTTAAACGAGGCTTGGGTGATCGATTAGGTTAACGAATACTCACTACTCACAACTGCAAATCACACAAACACTCTGTTATTTCATTCTTCTACGATAATTTCATCAACAATTATCTAAATTCACATACAAATTCACTTAGCCGATCATCCTTGTGCTCTTATTTTGTAATCATTTACTTTCATTTTAATAAGATTTACAAAGGCAAGGATCGTTTGATCCTTCCCGAGGTTTTGTGCCGACGATCAACCTTGATCAAGGGCTTTCCTCGTATATCATCGTGTCATTTTTTTTTTTTACTTACAGTTCATATTGCTTTAATTGTGTTCTTCTTACGTTTTCATTGTCAAAGTAGCATTATCCTCAATATGTTCTTGAGCTTTGATATTAAAACGTTTGTTCAACAAGGATCTACGCATTTAATCTATCTTTTTAACACAAAATATTTAATTACTAATAGAGATAATCGTGTTTCTACGTAATTATCTTGAGAGTAATTTTTACACCTGACCTCATAATCTATATTTGATCATTTAATTGCTTTTAGTAATTTTTGACCAAAATAATTTGACGCCCACCGTGGGGCAATTGGTGTTTTGCTTGATCAAAATTTTGTTAAAATCCTTGTTGAGTCATCATTTCCAAAGATTTTTGTCAAAAATGTCGAGCCAAGGACGATCTACATCATCCACCGTGCCATCATCATCATCTGCTAGAACCACTCTTCCTCCTGCTCCACCTCTCACATCATCTCAACAACAGCCGCAAAATGTCTATACGAGGCTACCGTCGGCTGGATCCACATCCTTGGGGGCTGGATTCCTATCGGATCCAGACCCTGTTATGATTTCTAACCGGGATATCGTGTCTATGTTTACGCAGGTTAAGGAGCAGCTTCAACGAGTGGAGAGAAGCAACGAAATCCTGAGAAAGGATGTGGAGGACATGAGGACTAGGAACAATGTTCCAGCTTCTCAAGTTACTACTCCTCTCCGAAGCAGGATCCTTGATTTTGGCACTCCTCCATCTATGGAGCACCAAGGGGAGTTTGTTTCCATGCAAGGGAGCACTAGGATCCCAGATCCAATCTATGCTACGGGAGTTTCTACATCAAGGGGTCAACAATCTAATCCAGGATCCTCATACGGGACTCCTGATGGTGGTAACATGTTTAATAATTTTACTTCTAATAATACTGTTGGGACTAACAATTTTCAGGATCCTGGAGTTAGTCCTATGATGGCAAGGGAGATACAGAAACTGAAGGATATGATATCAAGTGTCCCTGGAGTTGTGCAACCAATCCCTGAATTCGCTCCGACAGCACACGGGATCTCAAGATTTGCACCACCTATCTGTGATGCTGAGATCCCGAAGAGGTTTCAGACACCAAATATGAAGTTGTATGATGGAACGACAGAACCTGAGGAGCATATTGCGCAATACCGGGAAAGAATGGAGATCATCCCAATTCCTTCTGGTCTTAAAGAAGCATGCTTATGCAAGGGCTTTGGCTCTACTCTCACGGGATCCGCACTGAAATGGTTGTTAAATGTTCCCCCTTACTCTATTACTTCATTTGCTCATTTAGTTAATTTGTTTAACAATCAATTCTCGTGCAGTATAACATTTGAAAAACTAACGACTGATTTATACAGAGTTGTTCAAAAGGCTAATGAGTCTCTTCGAGATTTTGTAGGGAGATTCGGAAGAGAATCATTAAATATACCTAATTTGGATATGCCTACTGCTGTGCAAGCCTTTAAGATGGGGATCAAAAGGGATTCCCCATTTTATGAGGATCTTGTTATGAATCCTTGCAGGAACCTCGATGAAGTCAGAAACAGGGCTTTAAGGTTTATCAGGCTGGAAGAAGATGTGATGATACAGAAAATGGTGGATACTCGATCAGCATATGATAGGCCCAACAGGAAATCGGACTCATCCTCATTTAGATCAAGCAGAAGCAAACCGTATACCAGAAATGAGGATCGTCGTGTGAATACTATCGACGAAGATGATGAAGAGTATCCTAAAATCAATGATTATAATTTTTCTGTGGATACAACAGATATATTATGTGCCATGCAGGATCTAGGAGATAAGGCGAGATGGCCGAAGAAGAGTGATAAATCTTATGCATTGAAGGATAAATCTAAATGGTGTGCGTACCATGAGGATTTCTGTCACATAACGGAGAATTGCATAGCTCTACGAAAAGATATCAGCCATTTACTCAACAAAGGATACTTGAAGGATTTGCTTGGGAAAAAGAAGGATCACACTAAGGATCATGACAGAGTTCAGGATCCTGGGTCTCAGGATAATCGCAGGATCCCTACTAGAGCAGGATCCCCGCCTTCAGACGCCAAGGTAATCAATTTTATTTCTGGTGGCTCTGACATATGCGGCACTTCTTATTCTGCAGCAAAGAGGCACGCAAGGGAATCCAAGTCAGAAAAGCCATATAAACCAACAAGGACTTCCACGAAAAAAGATGAGAAGGTTATAGCGTTTGATGAGGATGATTTGGAAGAAGTTCAGGATCCTCACCATGACGGTTTGGTCATTACTCTTTATGTTGCCAATCATTTTATACGACGGATCCTGATCGATGGAGGAAGCTCAGTCAACATCATTCGTTTGGAGACTTTGAAAAGAATGGGTATTCCAGAATCGGAGATTACCTCAAGATCCACTGAATTGGTAGGATTCAGTGGGGAAGCAAAGAATACAGTTGGTGATATCAAGTTGCCGATTTACATTGAAGGGGTAAACTCTATTCAGAAATTTTGTGTTATGGATTGTTTGTCAAGCTATAACATTATCCTAGGAAGGCCTTGGTTGCATGATATGAAAGCGGTACCATCAACGTATCATCAATGCGTCAAGTTACCAACTCCGTGGGGAGTGGTCAAGATCAGCAGTGACCAACAAGAAGCAAAGGATTGTTATACAACATTAATGAAATCTACTGCCAAGCCTCCGTCAGCATAGCAATTAAAGAATAAGGCATGAGATGTCTTGGATACAAAAGAACAAGATGTCAAAGAAATGCCGCTGAACTCGAAGGATCCCGAGGAAAAGGTGCTAATAGGATCAGGGATCTCGAAGGATCTTGAACAGGATCTGATGAAGTTCTTGAACCACATGAAATCAACTTTTGCCTGGAAGCCAGAAGATATGATAGGTATATCTAAGGATATTATAACCCATAAACTTGAAATTGATAATAGTTTCAGGCCGGTTCAACAAAAGAGAAGGAAGTTCATGCCGGAAAGGAACGCTATTATCTAGGCGGATGTTGAAAGATTACTTGTTGCTGGCATGATAAGGGAAGTAAAATTTCCAAGATGGTTGGCGAACGTGGTGGTGGTACAAAAGAAGAATGGGAAATGGAGAGTGTGTGTGGATTACACAGATCTCAATAAAGCCTGCCCAAAGGATCCTTTTGCATTGCCTCATATAGATTCAATGGTGGATGCTACGGCTGGGCATGAGATCCTAACCTTTATGGATGCTTCATCAGGATTTCAACAAATCCAAATGGAAACCGCAGACCAGGAAGACACAGCCTTCATAACCCCCACAGGTATCTATTGTTATGTTGCTATGCCTTTTGGTCTTAAAAATGCAGGTGCAACATATCAAAGGCTAGTCAACATGATGTTCAAAGATCAATTGGGAAGCACAATGGAAGTATACATCGATGATATGGTAGTAAAGTCAAAGAAAACTGAGGATCATCTTCAGGATCTTAAGGTGGCCTTTGACATTCTGGATCAGTACAACATGAAGCTCAATCCTGCTAAATGCCACTTTGGAGTGGGGGCAGGAAAATTCTTGGGATATATGGTGACCAAGAGGGGGATAGAAGCTAGCCCAGAGCAGATCAAAGCTATTCTGGACCTAAAGTCCCCATTAAGTTCGAAGGATACACAAAGGTTAACGGGAAGGATAGCAGCTCTGAACCGTTTCATTTCAAGATCCTCAGATAGATGCAAGGAATTCTATGATATCCTCAAAAAGAACAAAAAGTTCGAGTGGGGAGAAAAGCATGAATCTACGTTTCAAGAACTGAAGAATTACTTGTCATCAGCTCCTTTATTGATGAAGACTGAGAATGGTGAACCACTATTCCTCTATCTATCGGTTTCTCGGAATGCTGTAAGTGCGGTGCTGGTGAAGGATCATGAAGGACAACAACATCCTGTTTACTATGTAAGTAAAAGTCTATTAGATGCTGAAACTAGGTATTCCCATCTCGAAAAACTTATACTTGCATTGGTCATGGCATCTACCAAACTTAGGCATTATTTCGAAACACACCCTATCCATGTTAAAACTAATTATCCGATTAAGAATGTTTTAAGGAAACCAGAAATGTCAGGACGTTTAGCTAAATGGTCAGTTAAATTAAGTGCATATAACTTGATTTATGAACCTAGGAATGCAATTAAATCTCAAGCCTTAGCAGATTTTACTAGTGACCTTCAAAATGAAGTAGATTTGGAAGTACAAGAACTAAATCAAATAACTGAAAGATGGACATTGTATACCGATAGTGCATCTAATATAAAAGGAACTGGATTAGGAATTGTATTAAAATCACCCCAAGGTGATATTATGCCTCAAGCTATAAGATGTGAATTTCAGGCTACAAATAATGAGGCAGAATATGAAGCATTAATTGAAGGATTACAATTAGCTAAGGATATTGGTTTAAAATATTTGAATGTGTATGTTGATTCATTGTTAATTGCTAATCATTATAATGGAACATATACTGTAAAAGTAGATAGATTAGCTGCATATTTGGAGATTGTTAAGGATCTTGCAGGTAGCTTCGAGATCTTCAACATTCAACAGGTACCACGTGAGGATAACACTGAAACGGATGCTCTAGCTAACCTAGGGTCAAGTCTAAGGATCCCACCAGATGTCAAAATACCAATTATACATATTACAGCGCCTGCTATCGCTGATATGGATAACAACAAAGAGAAAGTGTGTGACGTTGAGGATCCTCAGCCTGGAGATAATTCGAATGCATCAGGTTCTGGGGGCAAGTCAGGATCATGGATGCAGCCGATCATGGAATATATACAACACGATGTGATCCCGAAGGAAGAAAATAATCCTAAAGCCTTCAGACTAAAGGTATCTCGTTTTACTATTGAAAATGGTATATTGTATAAAAAATCACTTGCAGGACCACTATTGCGATGCCTTGAGGATCCTGAAGCAAAAGCAGTTCTTAAGGATATACATGAAGGTGATTGTGGGAACCATTCTGGAGGCAGAGCATTATTTTCAAAAACATTGAGAACAGGATACTTCTGGCCTACTATCAAGAAGGATTCCATGGATTTTGCTCGCAAATGTGATGCTTGTCAAAGGCACGGAAACATCCATCATCAACCAGCAGAACCGATGCATCCGATTATCTCACCATGGCCGTTTATGAAATGGGGAATGGATATCGTAGGAAAATTACCTGTTGCTCCAGGAGGAAAAGTGTTTATGCTTTCAATGACAGATTATTTTTCCAAATGGATAGAAGCTGAGGCATTTGTTCAAGTTAAGGAAAAGGACGTTATCTCATTCATTAAGAGAAATTTGGGATCCCGGCAGAAATAGTGTGTGACAATGGATCTCAATTTATTGAAAGAAGAACAACTAAGTTTTGTGATTGTTGGGGAATCAATATGATAACTTCAACACCAGTTCATCCTCAAGCCAATGGTCAGGCAGAATCCATCAACAAAATTATAATCAACAATCTGAAGAAAAGGCTGGATGCTAAGAAAGGAAGATGGGCTGAGGAATTGCCTTTTGTGCTATGGGCTGATAGGACCACTGAAAAGGAGGCGACTAAGCAAACTCCTTTTGCTTTGGTGTTTGGATCCGAGGCCATGATCCCGACAGAAATGGTGATCCCAACGGCAAGATCCCAGATGCAGACTTTGGAAGCAAACAAAGAAGCATTGATTCAGGACTTAGATACTGTGGACGAGTTAAGGGATCGTACTAAATTTAGGATTGCTGCATACCAACAGAGGATTTCAAAATCCTACAACAAAAATGTTAGGATAAGAAGGTTTCGAGTAGGAGATTTGGTATTAAGGAAAGTATTTCAAAATACAAAGAATCCTGTGAAGGAAAGCTAGCACCAAAGTGGGAAGGTCCATATTTGATAGATTCATATGCTGGAAAGGGGGCATACTGGTTGGCTAACATGGATGGTGAACTACTTCCAAGATCCTGGAATGCCATTCATTTGAAACTCTACCATGTGTAAGTTAAATGTTTTTATTCAACATAAAAGGTACTCCTGTGATCCTTAACTTTTCATTGATTTTAATACTTTTTACTATATATGTATGTGTGTATTATAATTATATATATGCATGAAAGTTTATTATGATTATTATTCTCATTAAATACTCTACTGACTTAAGCATCGGAGGGGTGTTAGGCAAACTAACACCCACCTTTACCCAAGATCTTGTATTTGTTGTAGTTTATACATCTAAGGATCGTGGAATGAAGATTAGAGGTTGGCAACCTCTCCTCCGTTAAGGATCTCAGCGATTCTCTAAAGTTTAGAGGTTTCCGTACGGATAAATACCTCTCTACGAATAGAGTTTTGACACCTCGCCAGGTGCGCACGATGTTTGATTATAGTGCCATGGTTAGGGAATCGGTGATGCCTCTGGTACCCGACAACTTCATTTCCGTTGGCCTATAGATCAAGTGCTAACGAATGTCGATACTGATGTGCACTAAACGTATCGATCTAAGGTTTGTGTCGTTTTCACGTCACTCTAAGGTTTGTAATGTTTTCACATTACCAATTGGTTAGGCATTTTCATGTCTCAAATGGCGTAGCCCAAGAATCAAACGGTTTGTAATGTTTTCACATTACCTAATGGTTTGGCATTTACATGTCACTTTTATAGTTTTCATAAACTATCTAATGGTTATAATGTATTCGCATTATCAAAATTTTCATTGGTTAAGTCTAATAAATGACTTTATTAGCTCTAATGTTTTCATGATTATCAAAAGTTGTTTTGATCTAAGGATCGCAAAATCTTTTTAAGATCACAACATTTTTCAAAAAATAAATTGTTTTCACAATTGTTTGACAAATTATCAACATTTATATGTTACAGGAAATACTCATTGGGAGTTCCTCATTATCAGCAGTCTATTTTAGGATCTTGAAATCTCAGGATCCTAAATTCAAGTTTATATGAAATCCGGTTAAGGATCCTTGAATCCTAGGATCCCTAACCCGTCATTATCTCAGATCCAGTTAAGGATCCTTGAAGCCTATGATGTTGAGAAAATCTTCTCATTATCCTGGATGTATCCTGAGGGAATCTCCTCAGGATCCTGTTTCTAAGCAAATATATATACATACTGAGGGAATCTCCTCAGTATCCTGAAGACACAAGATATAGATAATATCTTAATATTATTAACAGCAAAAGATCTAAGGATTCTACAATTCTGAGATTAAAGTTCAAAAGAAGTGCACAAAATTTAAATTGTCTTGTGGCCAACATAAACCACAATAAACACCACCATGGTTGACCATACTGGGTCAACCTCATCCCAAATAATTGTTTGATACAAACACAACCCTTAGAAAGTAAAGGAGCACCGAAATAGAAACAAAAAAAAAATCGGGCTCCGGCTAGTCAAATACCTTCCTCGCCCGAGGATCCTTCGCTGTCAACTATGTCGACGGCTACAGCTGTTATCTCGTCATTTTTGGAGTTAGACGTTTTGCCTTTGTTCGGTGCGTCGGTGATCCTCGTCTTGGGAGCCTTGGTTGCTTTTCCCTTAGCTTTAGATTTTCCGATACCAATGAGGAATGGGTTTGAGGGATAATCGTCCTTCATTTTTTCTAATTTGTTTTTCCATCCCTTGACATCCCACAGGCTGGCGTCTAGCACATTTTCAGCGGCTTTTGTGGCCATATGAATCTTGGATTCCAATACCGCAATAGTGACATCCCTTTCCACCTCTTCCAGTAGGTTGTTGTTTGTATTGGATCCTTCTTCACGACCGGATTTATCGGCAAGCTTAACTTTGAGCGCTTCGATTTTTCGCTTGGCTTTCTCCAATTCGAGAGTCCTCTTTTTAAGGGCAGCAGTCAGAGCGTCAATCGTTTTGACCTTATCTGTGTAATCTTCTATCATAATATATGCGGCCTGATAAAAGGGTTAGTATAAACTTTTACATTGTTTAAAGAGAATTAAAAGAAGGAGGGCCTTACTATTAGAAGATTGGAAGCAGGATTGTTGACATTGTATAGTTCCTCGACTTTTCTCTTTTTAGAGAGAAGGTGTGTTGGAAAAGGTTTGAAACTTGAACCACCGGCCCTGGTCGTTTCTTTCTGAGGAGGGATCTCCGAATCAATGTCGGACAAACTGAAATGCACTGGAACAGTATGAAAGAATTTAGAACAAAATGGTGAACGGAAAAGTAAGAAAAGAAGTAAAATTACCTGACATGGTTGATTTTTCGCGGTTGCTCCGATTATTTTCAGGAAGAATTTGATATAGGGATGAGATTGTGGAGTAATTATAGATTGAAATGGAGAAGAAGAAAGATGAGAGATATAAGGAATTATGTGAAGACTAAATGGCGGTTTGATGTGATAAAGGTTATCATTAATATTTGGGCACGATCTTCGATACACGTAAAATATCTTACCTAACACGATTTAAGTGGTTACCCTGAGAAGTTACAACGTTTAAGGATCCTGAAAAACGTTATAACTTCGGGGGCAATTGTTGTGGGTAGATTTTTATTAACCTCTGCAGGATCCTAATTAGCATCATATGTACACCTCGCAGGTATGAAAGTCGTTTATATTTTATATTCGTATCTCAGGATAATGATAGTTTTTAAGTCTGTTTTCAGGATCACAGATATAGGTAAGGATCCTGGATATATCGTTATTATTTATCTTGCAGGATCCTGGTCAGAATATATTTATCTAACATAATCGTGCAGGATACTGAACGTGGAGGAACCTTAAGTGAGGAACCTAATTTTATTCTGGAGTACGCATAGGCTCAGGATCCTGAACCCGTATTAGTTCAGGATCATGCGCTGTTTAGCGTGTTTATATTCTTTGAGTATTGACCAGGTCATACATGAGACACGTTAATGAGATATGCTCTGGATTATGTGGCTAGGCTATGATACGATTTGGAGAAGACGAAGTCAGCTGCACGTGTGGAATAGAGTCAAAAGAGACGTTGGTGGTCTTCATCTTTCATCGGAGGATCCCTGATATTTCGAAATTATTGTTAAACGCTCTTAGTATTTAAACGAGGCTTGGGTGATCGATTAGGTTAACGAATACTCACTACTCACAACTGCAAATCACACAAACACTCTGTTATTTCATTCTTCTACGATCATTTCATCAACACTTAGCTAAATTCACATACAAATTCACTTAGCCGATCATCCTTGTGTTCTTAGTTTGTAATCATTTACTTTCATTTTAATAAGATTTACAAAGGCAAGGATCGTTTGATCCTTCCCGAGGTTTTGTGCCGGTGATCAACCTTAATCAAGGGCTTTCCTCGTATATCATCGTGTCATTTTTTTTTTACTTACAGTTCATATTGCTTTAATTGTGTTCTTCTTACGTTTTCATTGTCAAAGTAGCATTATCCTCAATCTGTTCTTGAGCTTTGATATTAAAACGTTTGTTCAACAAGGATCTACGCATTTAATCTATCTTTTTAACACAAAATATATACTAATAATAGAGATAATCGTGTTTCTACGTAATTATCTTGAGAGTAATTTTTACACCTAACCTCACAATCTATATTTGATCACTTAATTGCTTTTAGTAATTTTTGACCAAAACACCAATGCAAACATATATTTTTTTTTTTAAGATAAGAGTACCTGGCATCAGCATCTAGTAGACTTTTACTTAAGTGACGGATAAGAAGTTGCTGACCTTTCAGAATCTTTAACTTATGCAGCATCGTTCATATTTCAGGATACCGCCACGTTCACGAATAATGATTTACGAATTAGATTTGTATTCCACCACCACGTTTGCCAAGATCAGGAATCTTGTTTCTTTGAACATATCAGCACGCAATAACATTCGTCTTATCCTTTTCCACCTTAGGATCCTCAGAATGGAGTCGCACTTCTTTGATACTGTTGTGGGTAGATTTTTACTAACCTTTGCAGGATCCTAATTAGCATCATATGTACACCTCGCAGGTATGAAAGTCGTTTATATTTTATATTTGTATCTCAGGATATTGATAGTTCGTAAGTCTATTTTCAGGATCACAGATATAGGTAAGGATCCTGGATATATCGTTATTATTTATCTTGCAGTATCCTGGTCGGGATATATTTGTTTAACATAATAGTGCAGGATACTGAATAAGGAAGATCCTTGAATAAGGATCCTAAGTTTATTCTGGAGTATACATAGCTCAGGATCCTGAACCTGTATTAGTTCAGGATCATGCGCTGTTTAACGTGTTTATTTTCTTTGAGTATTGACCAGGTCTTATGAAGAACGCGTTAATGAGATATGCTCCGGATTATGTGACGAGGCTTTGATACGATTTTGTGAAGACGAAGTCCGCTGCACGTGTAAAATGAAGTCAAAAGAGACGTTGGTGGTCTTCATCCTTCATCGGAGGATCCCTGAAATCTCAGAAATATTGTTATACGCTCTTAGTATTTAAACGAGGCATGGATGATCATTTAGGTTAACGAATAATCACTATTTTCACCTGCAACTCACACAAACACTCTGTTATTTCTCTCATTTACGCTTATTTCATCAACACTTAGCTAAATTCACACACAAATTCACTTAGCCGATCATCCTTGTGCTCTTAGTTTGTAATCGATTACTTTCATTTTAATAAGATTAACAAAGGCAAGGATCATTTGATCCTTCTCGAGGTTTTGTGCCGGCGATCAACTTTGATCAAGGGCTTTCCTCGTATATCACCGTGTCGTTTTTGATTACTTATCATTTACATTACTTTAATCGTATTCTTTTTACATTTTCATTGTCAAATTAGCATTATCCTCAATCTGTTTTTGAGCTTTGATATTAAAACATTTGTTCAACAAGGATCCACGTATTTAATCTATCTTTTTATACAAAATATCTGCTTACTAATAGAGATAATCGTGTTTCTACGTAATTATCTTGAGAGTAATTTTTACACCTAACCTCACAAACTAAATTTGATCACTTAATTGCTTTTAGTAATTTTTGACCAAAACAGATACCTTATCTGATTGTAGCCAAGATATCCCATGCCTTTTTCCATTGATTGCTATGCTTATGGAGGCTTGGTAGTAGATCTCATTGTTGCAGTATAACATTCCTCAACATATTTTCCAGCTGCATAGAAAGACGTGCCACATATGTCAACAACACCAGATATAAAATTTATTACCTTAGCGTCAGGCGGTTGGAATCTTGCTGTGTGCGAGATCCTGTAATTATCCTAAACTCCGAGATTCCGAGCCTCCTAAGAATCTTTTGTGAGATCCTTTCTTTCCTAGCAGTTCCCTTAAGTATCCATTGCCAAATAAATGGTTGAATTCTTTTCTAAGAGCTATACAATTTTCAGTGACATGACCAAAATCCTCATGGAATGCACACCATTTGGATTTATATTTCCAAGCATTGTTCCTAACTTTTTTCTTTGGCCATCTTACTTTATCTCCAAGATCTTGCATCGCGTACATAAGACATGATGATGATTTCTTTTTCCTACTGCGCTTATCATAAGTTGATGGCATTTCTACACTCTTCTGATTCATAGCATCCTCTTCAAGCCTTATGAATCTCAAGGCTTGATTCATGACCTCATCCAAATTCTCGCACGGATTCGTCATAGGATCTTGATAAAGCTGTGAATCTCTCGTGATCCCCATCTTGAAAGCTTGGACCGTTGTTGTTGTATCCAGATTTGGAATATCCAGAGATTCGCATTCAAATCTTTCTACAAAATTTCTAGGAATTTCATTAGGCCTTTGAACAATTCTGTAGAGATCACTAATTAGTCTTTCAAAAGTTCTACTACATGAAAAATGATTATTAAATAAGTTAACCAAATGAGCAAATGATGTAATAGAGTAAGGAGGAACATTCATTAACCACTTTAGTGCGGATCCTGTTAAAGTGGATTCAAATCCTCTACATAGGCATGTTTCCTTAAAGTCTACCGGAATAGGAATGATCTCCATTCTTTCCCGATACTGCACCACATGATCCTCAGGATCCGTAGTCCCATCATATAGCTTTATATTTGGAGTCTGAAATCTTTTTGGGATCTCAACATCACAGATAGGAGGTGAGAACTTTGAGATCCTCTGAGCTACTAGAGCAGCTTCCAGTATAGGTTGCACCATGCCAGATACACTCGAGATCATATCCTTGAGATTTTGTAATTCCCTATCCATAACAGAGCTCACGCAAGGATCCTGCAAAATGTTAGTTCCAAAAGAATAACCATAAGATATATTACCACTGTTAGGCGAGATGATTGAGGACCCTGGAGTCTGCCCAGGATCCAAGATCCTAGTAGTTCCTTGCATAGCAATGAAATCTGCTCCAATACTTGCAAATGCTGGAGTATTGAAATCCAGGATCCTGCTCCGAAAAGGAGTAGTATCCTGATTTGGGGGAGTGTTGATTCTACTGCTCAAGCTTTCAACATCCTTCTGTAGGGCCTCATTACTCTGTTCCACACATCCTAATTGCCCTTTCACCTGTGAAAACAAAGCCATAATAATCCTGTTAGAAATAATAACGGGATCCTGATCTGTGATCACGGATCCTGAGAAGGTAGATCCTGTGGAAGCCGTCCTCCTATAGATATTCTCTGGTTCCCATTGTGATGATGATGGAGGGAAAGCAGGAGGTAGATTAGTCATCACAGATGTCGATGATGGCACAATAGAAGATATAGGTTGTCCTTGTGTCGACATTTTTGACAAAAACCTTTGAAAAAAGTGATTTAACAAGGATTTTAACAAGAATTTGGTTATGAAAAGCACCACTTGCCCCACGGTGGGCGCCAAACTGTTTTGGTCAAAAATTACCCAAGGCAATTAAGTGATCAAACTTTGAAAGTGAGGTATAGTGCTTGTGGTTACTTCCAAGATAAGTACGTAGAAACACGATTATCTATATGAGTAAATAAAATATGGTTTATATCTATATAAACGTTGATCCTTGTTAAAGAAATGATTAATAACGAAAATAAGTGTTTGTAAACAAGATTATCCCAAAAGTTAAAGTAAAATGCAAAGTATTTTCAGGATAATGCAAGTTATGCAATAAAAATATGATTACGATCAATAAAAATGCATGAAACAGAACGATAACGCAATAATTGTGATAAAAAGATGATTAGAAACAAAATAAATACGTATATGATGTGGGTGGATTTTTACTAACCTTTGCAGGATCCTAATTAGCATCATATGTACACCTCGCAGGTATGAAAGTCGTTTACATTTTATATTCGTGTCTCAGGATAATGATAGCTTGTAAGTCTATTTTCAGGATCACAGATATAGGTAAGGATCCTGGATATATCATTATTATTTATCTTGCAGGATCCTGGTCAGAATATGTTTATCTAACATAATCGTGCAGGATATTGAACGTGGAGAAACCTTAAGTGAGGATCCTTAGTTTATTCTAGAGTACGCATAGGCTCAGGATCCTGAACCCGTATTAATTCTGGATCATGCATTGTTTAACGTGTTTATTTTCTTTGAGTATTGAGCAGGTCATACATGGGAGGCGTTAATGAGATATGCTCCGGATTATGTGGCTAGGCTATGATACGATTTGGAGAAGACGAAGTCAGCTGCACGTGTGGAATAGAGTCAAAAGAGACGTTGGTGGTCTTCATCTTTCATCTGAGGATCCCTGATATTTCGGAATTATTGTTAAACGCTCTTAGTATTTAAACGAGGCTTGGGTGATCGATTAGGTTAACGAGTACTCACTATTTTCACCTGCAACTCACACAAACACTCTGCTATTTCTCTCATTTACGCTTATTTCATCAACACTTAGCTAAATTCACACACAAATTCACTTAGTCGATCATCCTTGTGCTCTTAGTTTGTAATAAATTACTTTCATTTTAATAAGATTAACAAAGGCAAGGATCATTTGATCCTTCCCGAGGTTTTGTGCCGGCGATCAACCTTGATCAAGGGCTTTCCTCGTATATCACTGTGTCGTCTTTGATTACTTGTCATTTACATTACTTTGATCGAATTCTTTTTACATTTTTACTGTTAAATTAGCATTATCTTTAATCTGTTCTTGAGCTTTGATATTAAAACATTTGTTCAACAAGGATCTACGTATTTAATCAACCATTTTACACAAAATATTTGCTTACTAATAGAGATAATCGTGTTTCTACGTAATTATCTTGAGAGTAATTTTTACACCTGACCTCACAATCTAAATTTGATCACTTAATTGCTTTTAGTAATTTTTGACCAAAACAGTATATTTATGATAAATGTAAGATAAAATCAGGATCATGCAGGTTTTATGATCAAAAGATCAATAATATGCAAATTAAACAATGAAAGTGTAAATTAAATGCAATCGACACTAGGATTTACGAGGAAAGCCCTTGATCAAGGTTGATCGCCTGCATAAAACTTCGGGAAGGATCAATCGATCCTTGCCTTTGTTAATATTATTGCTCAAAATCAGGATAATACAATGAAAGAGCACAATATGATCGATGTATAGTGTGTATGTGATGAATTTGGTGAAAAAGATGAATTAAAGTGTGTTTTGATCGTGTTGAGAGTAGTAGCAGAGTGTTAGAAGTGAATAATGGTCGTCCTATTCGATCATATTGCCTCATATTTATACTAAGGCTGAATAACAAATAATTCCTAAAAATCAGGGATCCTCTGAGATCTTCGGGATCCTCTCTGAGATATCTTGAGCTTCTACAACGTTCATATTGACCAAATGTGGAACACATGCTGAATTATCCTTGAAATAGTCTCCTTCCAAGAATTTCGGAGGTGGTTATCCATCCCTCAAACCGCATATGACCTGGTCAAAAGGAAAGAGAACAACAAGGTAGTAATACATGATCCTGAATATATCCTGGATCCTGATCACCCGGGATCCTGAATATCCAAGATCCTGAACATAAACTGACAAATAAATATTAGTAACATCTGATCCTGAGATACTTAACGTATTCGGGATCCTGACCATCTGAGATCCTAAACATATGTGAGATCCTGAGTATGTCTAAGATTTCTATAGTACTTAGGATCCTAAATACTCATCCATAACCGGGATCCTTGATCCAAGAAGGATCCTAGATATATCCAAGATCTTGATTACCT
This sequence comes from Helichrysum umbraculigerum, assembly GCA_949592205.1. NCBI lineage: Eukaryota > Viridiplantae > Streptophyta > Magnoliopsida > Asterales > Asteraceae > Helichrysum > Helichrysum umbraculigerum. Next base: position 125,119,002 of record CATIUR010000002.1, read on the forward strand.
GTATCATATAAACATAGAATCTCAGGATCCTTAGTCTTAGCTTTATCCTGAACATATGCATGATCCTAGATATAATTTTCAATAGTAACTAGAGACTTCAGGATCCTGTATCCTAACTATAAAATTTAGCCCCAAACACCGAGCATATAAACGTAATCTTAAATATCAGCCTTATCTTATATCTTACTAAAATTAAAATGAATAGCAAAAAATAATTGATGTTAGTTTGGTCCGTACAATATCTACATTATGCTATAATGCTTTTAGATTTGTTAAAAGAATAAACACGGGTAAGTAAAGTAATAATGTATATCATAATCCAAAGAGCTTATTAAATGAGAATATAATAAAAGCTTTTGAAGCAAATTGAATTTGAAATGCTTATTTTGGAAGATAATTAGTTTTCTTCCACACATATCCTAAAAAAATGATTTCTTTTGACACATAACTAATCACACGGTTTCTCATACGGATCGAGTTTTATTTTAAATTATTTATTAACCAATCAAATGTTTAATTTCACCGAACTTCTAATTAACCAAGCAAATGTACTGATGTGCCTAAAGTCTCTTTTTTGTAAAAAAAAAATCCCTTAATTTACCTATATAATATCATTTGGAAAAAATATGATCAATTGTGTGTCACATTAAATATTAAAAAGCATGATGGTATATTTGTAGAAACTGAATTAAAATTTATTTGAATATATATATATATATATATATATATATATATATAAATATTTGGATGGTAATAAGTTTTTTAGCTCACAAATCCTAAAAAAAAATGGATATTTTATCACACCTATCTAATCATATGGTTTCTCATCCAAAGGTTTACTTAATTTGTTGTATATTTTTTATTAAAAGGAAGTTTGACAAAACCTGTTATTTCAATTATTAATTTTTTTACTTTACGTAAAGATCTTCTATGTTATTGTAATTTCGGAGTATTATGCTACTAATTAATAGTGTTAATATTATGATTATTTTTATTGTTAACCTTTTCTCTTTACTTGGAAAAAAGTTGTTATAACTAACTTTTATTATTCTTTTTATAAAATTTCTCTCATTATAAACTGCTCTTTTGTAACACCCCCAAATTCGTTGAGCGGAAGCATTTAGTTTAAGTACTGGGGTGTCACAATAATAAAGCGTGCATACGTATCAGAGCTTATGATTACAACAGAACAATATATATTAAGATGCCAAAAGTATTAATTACATGTTTACGATTCATCAAATCGTATAAGTTAAAAGTAGTAAGTTTACAAAAGTAGATTTCTGAAATATGACTAAAACAATTCAGTTATACTAAAGAAATCCATACGTTTTTCCAAAAGTTGGCATCCTAAAGCTTCACGGGTCGCCTAATTCTCCATGTGTTGGCGATTCTTACATGCGCAGCTAATTCCCTGAAAAACATAGTAAAAGTCAACAACTAGGTTGAGTGAATTCACAGGTTTTATGTTTACAAGTTCAGTTGTGATAAACCACTGTTGTTTGTAACGTATCGTTGGGATGTCACCCAAAAGTATAGTTCATGAAATCAGATATGTTCCAAATTAGTTGTTTGTAGGAATGTTCGTATCCTAGTAGTTGTAGGAAATCAGTATCCCGTGTTCAAGTAAGTTTTGTAGGATTATACGTATCCTAATCGTAGATATGTTTCGTTGGGATGTTGCCCAAAAATATAGTTTATGAAATCAGATATGTTCCAAATTAGTTGTTTGTAGGAATGTTCGTATCCTAGTAGTTGTAGGAAATCAGTATCTCGTGTTCAAGTTATAGTAGGAATGTAAGTATCCTATTAGTCGTTCGTAGGTGTAACACTCCCCTAAGACCCGTATCTGGACCACGTACGGCAGTGTTACGATCCTAGTCGTTTGGTGGGTCCATGTTAGTAGGAAACCCATTGTTTTCAGTAGTGGTGCCCATGTCAAGTAGGGACTTTTGTATAGTATTGCCCATGTCAGGTAGGGACTTTTCAATAGTGTTGCCCATGTCAGGTAGGGACTTTTCGATAGTGTGGCCCATGTCAAGTAGGGACTTTTCAATAGTGTTGCCCATAATAGTGTTGCCCATGTCAAGTAGGGACTTTTCAGTAGTGTTGCCCATGTCAAGTAGGGACTTTTCAGTAGTGTTGCCCATGTCAAGTAGGGACTTTTAGTTACCCAGTCCGTTATATAAAGTGTTGCTGGTTATCCTTCAGCGTTCTCGAAAACATGTTCATGCGTTTACAGCGTTGGCAGTATGAAAGTAATATGTAACACTTCCCCTAAGACCCGCATATGGACCACGTGCGGGCAGTATTACATATTAAGTTGAAATCGTCAGTTTGTTTATCAGTTTACTAGTTCCATGTACTCCACTTGTTTGAGTAAAATAGTATACAACCATGTTTGTATAAAAGTGTTTGACTATGTTTTCCACCCCTGTTCAAAGCAGTTAAAACAGTAAAAGTAGGGGCTGTGAACTCACCTGTTGAGTTAAGTAGTGCGAGTGCTAGCAAACCTAAGCCCAAGTATAGTCCGAATCTCCTAACGTCCTAAACGTACGAGATTTAATAAGTATGTGGATGTCTAAGTTAATCATCCATGCTAGTGTTCATACAACCAAGTCACGTCCAAATCGTTCGTTTAAATGTTTATGTTTGTATTTCGTATTCGTGAAAATGTATACGATTCGTTGGTGATAGTTTGAAATCCTAATTTCGGTAAAATAAGTGTGTTTGTATTGTTTGTAAAGCTCGTGAATCGTATCATATAAAGATATGCGTTTCCGATTAGTTCGACACTTAGTGAAAACTAGTTTTTAAACTTCCTGTTTTTAGCGACGCAGGGTGCGACGCTGGGTTGTTATGCGACGTAGGGTGCGACGTCGCGTGCGACGTAGGCGCTTATGTCGCTATATGCGACGTCAGGGTCTAGTGCGACGTAGGGACTGACGTCGTTATGTGTGATTTCGCAATTTAATGCGACGTTAACGGTGACGTCGCAGTATGCGACGTAGTGAGATGTTCTGCGACGTAGGGGCTGACGTCGCATTTAGCCCAAGCCAGATGCGACGTAGCGGACTGTTCGACGAACAATTCGGGAAAAACGAGTTTTGGGTCGATTTCGGACGTTTTCGGTTGTATAAAACACTAAAACATGTAAATCTAAGTATATTAAACACTAAATAGCAATTATAACTTTGAAATCTAAAGATTTGCGGGATTTGTCGGAAACTTACGGTTATCGGATTTGAAATCCGAAAAGGTAGAAATGTAGATCGGGGTCTCGTGGTCGTTTTATTCCAAAGGAGCTATATGATTCTTCGAGTTTTGGTGTTAGTTTTCTTCGATTTTGTGTGATTTTTGGTTGGTGGTGATGAAAGAGAGAAAAGAGAGAAAGTAAGAGAGAAAAGAGAAAGAAAAATGGAAATGAGAAAAAGGAGGTGGGAGTGGGGTTTTGTCCCCATTTTCTGCCTCCGTGTTTGCACTCCGTGTTTGTTTACCCGATCGTTAAATGTTACTTTATTTTAACTAATATGTTTTTAATTACATTTTTCATTATATTTTTAATTAGAATCTTTTTATGAAACTAACTTAATTTAGTTATAAAATTTTAAACTTTGTTTTATTTAAATTGTACGAATTAAACGTTTTGCGTTATAAAATGATTTGTAAATATTATCGACATAATATTTAATTGTTTTCTGCGTTATTTAATAATTTCGTTTTATTAAATAATTTTGTTCACCAAGAGTCGCGTATTTTGTTGCGTCTGTTTTCAGATTGTTCAGTACGTAATTACTACTAATTACGAATACGTAATACTACGCGTATTATCTAGTTGGGCTATGCTAGACTTACCTCTAAATTGTGTTGTGAATTCACTCAAGTAGGGAATTAACCTAATAATGCAAGTGATTAACTTAATTAATCGTGTTTAGATTTGCGGGGTGTTACATTCTCCCCATGTTAGAGAAATCTCGTCCCGAGATTTAAAATCAAGTCGGATCGCCCACGGCGTATGTTCTCCGATAAGTCATGTTGTTAACAATAGTTTGCGTGGCGTTCAATTGTTGCCATAGAAGTTAAATCAGTTTAAGTATGCTCGCGGCATAGTTCAATATGTTGTGTGTTTCGTTTCGTGTTCAGAGTTTACCAAGTGTTGTGTTCGAATCGACATTCGAGTAAAACGTATGTTAAATCGTAGCAATAGTCGCTAAAACGTACCGTGCTAGTTGAGATCCGCGACCGTTTCCGGTGCACGGAGGATATATGCTCGGCTACGCCCCGGTGGGATAGTTGCGATGCGGTTGTTGTTGTTTTGATTGTTGTTCCCGGGGTTGTTCTGGTTGTTGTTATTATGATTGTTGTTGAGTTGGGGGCACTGATTTCGGTAGTGTCCCGGGTCACCACATCGGAAACAGCCAGTGTTTCATTGTTCGTTGTTCGTGGGGTGAGTTCTACAAGCTTCGGTTCTGTGTCCGAAACGGTTGCATTTATCACAGAAGAAACAATCTCCTTCATGATGTTTTCCGCACTTCCCACACTTGGGTCTGTTACCAAGGTAGGGTTTCTGTTCAGTGTTGGTGATCGCAGCAAAGGCTCGGGTGTTTCCCGGGTTTCTGTTTTGTTGACCCTGACGGTCGTTACCCTCGCTGTTCCATTTGCGTTTGTGGGTTCCAGAGTCGCCCGCATCAGTACGGGTAGGTTCAGTTTTCCCTGTGATAGTTTTCAGGGTTCCAATCTCGACCGCGTCGTCGGTTAAGCTGTGAGCCAGATCCACTGCCCTCCTAAAAGTGGCGGGTTTGGAGGACATAACCATGCCTCGGATCTGTGGTGCCAAACCCCTGTTGTAACGCTCAATGCGTTTGCTCTCGGGGGTTACCATGTGAGGCACAAGACGTGCAAGCTCCTGAAATCTAGTTGTATAACCGGAAATATCAGCGCCGATCATTTGGATGTTCCAGAATTCGGTTTCAAGTTTTTGCATCTCGTTGGGAGGGCAAAATTCCTCCATCAGCATTCGTTTCAGTGTCTCCCATGAGATGGAGTAAGCAGCTGGGCGTCCCATGATTTGCACCTGCGCGTTCCACCATGTTAGAGCTTTGTCGGCTAGAGTGCAGGTGACGTATTTCACAATTTTGTCGGTGGCGCAGTCGCTGATGTCGATGACTGATTCCGTTTTCTCAATCCAGTGGACCAGGCCGATGGCCCCTTCGGTCCCGGTGAAGGTGCTGGGTTTACAAGACTGAAAGGTTTTGTAGGAACACCCCTGCTGGGTATTGTTTGGGGTTTCGCTGTTGACTGGAGTGGCTCCGCTATTGTTGGTCAGGTTTTCACGATTGCGGCTAGCCTCGTATTGTGCGATGGCTTCAGCCACGCGGCGTTCGATAATCTGTTCGGTTGTTTCTGAAGGCGGTGGTGGAGGAGGAACATTTCGTCGACTGTTTCGAGTATTTCTTTGTTTAGGCGGCATGCTGACGTTCTGCGATGAAAAGATGCAGAAGTCAATGCCAATGAAAAATATGTGAGTGAAGTTTCACATATTTCAAGTTTTCGAATATCAAGAAAAATTGTTGAATCCCCATCACGTATCTTACGACTATGAAACACCCATATGTACTTAGTATAATATAATCACGTTGGCCAGGCGTCATTATATGATGCTAAATACATACTTCTTTTCATCAACCGTTTAATCACGATCAGGTTCATATGAGATCAGAGTACAATGAACGAGTCGAATGTGGTGAACAGTTCACGCGTATCGAGGTACCATAACGATAGTTTAAATGTATGCAAATGTATGTATGCATGTGCGTTCTAGCCAAGGCTATAGTCTAGGTCTCTAGGTCGCTAAGTCACCTAAAGTTTCCTAGTTCGCTATAACCATTGGCTCTGATACCAATCTGTAACACCCCCAAATTCGTTGAGCGGAAGCATTTAGTTTAAGTACTGGGGTGTCACAATAATAAAGCATGCATACGTATCAGAGCTTATGATTACAACAGAACAATATAAATTAAGATGCCAAAAGTATTAATTACATGTTTACGATTCATCAAATCGTATAAGTTAAAAGTAGTAAGTTTACAAAAGTAGATTTCTGAAATATGACTAAAACAATTCAGTTATACTAAAGAAATCCATATGTTTTTCCAAAAGTTGGCATCCTAAAGCTTCACGGGTCGCCTAATTCTCCATGTGTTGGCGATTCTTACATGCGCAGCTAATTCCCTGAAAAACATAGTAAAAGTCAACAACTAGGTTGAGTGAATTCACAGGTTTTATGTTTACAAGTTCAGTTGTGATAAACCACTGTTGTTTGTAACGTATCGTTGGGATGTCACCCAAAAGTATAGTTCATGAAATCAGATATGTTCCAAATTAGTTGTTTGTAGGAATGTTCGTATCCTAGTAGTTGTAGGAAATCAGTATCCCGTGTTCAAGTAAGTTTTGTAGGATTATACGTATCCTAATCGTAGATATGTTTCGTTGGGATGTTGCCCAAAAATATAGTTCATGAAATCAGATATGTTCCAAATTAGTTGTTTGTAGGAATGTTCGTATCCTAGTAGTTGTAGGAAATCAGTATCCCGTGTTCAAGTTATAGTAGGAATGTAAGTATCCTATTAGTCGTTCGTAGGTGTAACACTCCCCTAAGACCCGTATCTGGACCACGTACGGCAGTGTTACGATCCTAGTCGTTTGGTGGGTCCATGTTAGTAGGAAACCCATTGTTTTCAGTAGTGGTGCCCATGTCAAGTAGGGACTTTTGTATAGTATTGCCCATGTCAGGTAGGGACTTTTCAATAGTGTTGCCCATGTCAAGTAGGGACTTTTCAATAGTGTTGCCCATGTCAAGTAGGGACTTTTGTATAGTATTGCCCATGTCAGGTAGGGACTTTTCGATAGTGTGGCCCATGTCAAGTAGGGACTTTTCAATAGTGTTGCCCATGTCAAGTAGGGACTTTTCAGTAGTGTTGCCCATGTCAAGTAGGGACTTTTCAGTAGTGTTGCCCATGTCAAGTAGGGACTTTTCAGTAGTGTTGCCCATGTCCGTTATATAAAGTGTTGCTGGTTATCCTCCAGCGTTCTCGAAAACGTGTTCTTGCGTTTACAGCGTTGGCAGTATGAAAGTAATATGTAACACTTCCCCTAAGACCCGTATATAGACCACGTGCGGGCAGTATTACATATTAAGTTGAAATCGTCAGTTTGTTTATCAGTTTACTAGTTCCATGTACTCCACTTGTTTGAGTAAAATAGTATACAACCATGTTTGTATAAAAGTGTTTGACTATGTTTTCCACCCCTGTTCAAAGCAGTTAAAACAGTAAAAGTAGGGGCTGTGAACTCACCTGTTGAGTTAAGTAGTGCGAGTGCTAGCAAACCTAAGCCCAAGTATAGTCCGAATCTCCTAACGTCCTAAACGTACGAGATTTAATAAGTATGTGGATGTCTAAGTTAATCATCCATGCTAGTGTTCATACAACCAAGTCACGTCCAAATCGTTCGTTTAAATGTTTATGTTTGTATTTCGTATTCGTGAAAATGTATACGATTCGTTGGTGATAGTTTGAAATCCTAATTTCGGTAAAATAAGTGTGTTTGTATTGTTTGTAAAGCTCGTGAATCGTATCATATAAAGATATGCGTTTCCGATTAGTTCGACACTTAGTGAAAACTAGTTTTTAAACTTCCTGTTTTTAGCGACGCAGGGTGCGACGCTGGGTTGTTATGCGACGTAGGGTGCGACGTCGCGTGCGACGTAGGCGCTTATGTCGCTATATGCGACGTCAGGGTCTAGTGCGACGTAGGGACTGACGTCGCTATGTGTGATTTCGCAATTTAATGCGACGTTAACGGTGACGTCGCAGTATGCGACGTAGTGAGATGTTCTGCGACGTAGGGGCTGACGTCGCATTTAGCCCAAGCCAGATGCGACGTAGCGGACTGTTCGACGAACAATTCGGGAAAAACGAGTTTTGGGTCGATTTCGGACGTTTTCGGTTGTATAAAACACTAAAACATGTAAATCTAAGTATATTAAACACTAAATAGCAATTATAACTTTGAAATCTAAAGATTTGCGGGATTTGTCGGAAACTTACGGTTGTCGGATTTGAAATCCGAAAAGGTAGAAATGTAGATCAGGGTCTCGTGGTCGTTTTATTCCAAAGGAGCTATATGATTCTTCGAGTTTTGGTGTTAGTTTTCTTCGATTTTGTGTGATTTTTGGTTGGTGGTGATGAAAGAGAGAAAAGAGAGAAAGTAAGAGAGAAAAGAGAAAGAAAAATGGAAATGAGAAAAAGGAGGTGGGAGTGGGGTTTTGTCCCCATTTTCTGCCTCCGTGTTTGCACTCCGTGTTTGTTTACCCGATCGTTAAATGTTACTTTATTTTAACTAATATGTTTTTAATTACATTTTTCATTATATTTTTAATTAGAATCTTTTTATGAAACTAACTTAATTTAGTTATAAAATTTTAAACTTTGTTTTATTTAAATTGTACGAATTAAACGTTTTGCGTTATAAAATGATTTGTAAATATTATCGACATAATATTTAATTGTTTTCTGCGTTATTTAATAATTTCGTTTTATTAAATAATTTTGTTCACCAAGAGTCGCGTATTTTGTTGCGTCTGTTTTCAGATTGTTCAGTACGTAATTACTACTAATTACGAATACGTAATACTACGCGTATTATCTAGTTGGGCTATGCTAGACTTACCTCTAAATTGTGTTGTGAATTCACTCAAGTAGGGAATTAACCTAATAATGCAAGTGATTAACTTAATTAATCGTGTTTAGATTTGCGGGGTGTTACATCTTTAAATGAACTTATAAGCACAATGAACAAAGGAGTTTGATAAAACCCGTTGGTTTATTATAACTGACAAAGATTACATAATCAAAGTCGCTATTTTCAGTTTTAAACCCGTGTATACATGATGGATGTAAAGTAAAAGATTTTATTATTATTGTTATTTATTTTCCCTATTTTCAATGTATAGGTTTTAAAATAATTATTATTTAAATAATTATATAGTTTTATGATATTAAAAAATAATAAGAAAAGGATAATATTAAATGATACTCCCTCCGTCCCAATTTAATTGTCCCCAGACAGAAAACACGCAGTTTAAGATAAACACAATAATTACTACTTACTTTTTGCACAATGACATTTTTACCCCTAACAATTAATTTAAACTTCATTTCACTTTTGTAATTTAATTTTTGAAATAGGGACAATATAGTAAATGAAATCATTTTTTTTCCCCATATTTGATAGTAGACAATTAATTTGGGATAACCCAAAATGGAATAGTGGACTATTAAATCGGGACGGAGGGAGTGTAATAGTATTTTCCTTAGTGAACTACAATCAAAATTGTAGTTTACGTAAGTTATGATAAACATATGAATAATAAAATAATAAGTTCTATTAAATATTAGATAAATTTTTAATTTTTTGATAGGATCGTATCAACTTTTTTTTAAATAGATTTTTAGGTAGATAAATGAATTTGATTGGTTAATTGAACCCTTGATGAAATCTAAGTATTTGATTGATCGATAGCTTTCAATTTTAACAAAAATTTTCATAGGACAAGTTTTCTTTTATTAATATTTAGATTAGATAGGTGTGGAAAATCTTATCTTTTAAAAATAGTTTTACATACTTTCGAGAATTGTCGAGAAAAAAGTACGATAAAATGAATTTTTTCTTTTTAGTGTACATAGAATAGTAAAAAAGTAAAAACTTTCTTGTACTATTAACTTTCATTCGACGTTAATTTTACAGGTTCTTTATCAAAATTAATTACTGTATTCTTCAACAGCATGATGATAAATTGATAATGAAAATTCAAAATGTAAAATACACAAACTTAAATTTGAGAGAAGACGAAAAACTGAAAACGTTCCTTTTTAACTAAAGAAAATCTCATCCCCGTACTTGTCAATTTGTTTCACCGATCGTCTCTTACTTTCAAAAAGTATTTGAATAATCCAATTTTTGTTCATCGGTAGTTCAAAAAGAACTACAGGTGAACAAAAGTTTCAAAACAGTAAATTATTTAAATGGTCCATTTTGGACTATCTGTGAACAAAAGTTTCAAAAAATGAACTATTCAAATATTTTTTGAAAGTTAGGGACGACCACCGAAATAAATTGAAAAGCACGGAGATGATTTAAATAATTTACTCTAGTAAATAATAAGCCATGATCTTTTCAAAGAGAGAATGAATACTTTGTAACAACTATGAAACCGCACGAAAGCAATTGACAATTATACAGTTTTAGTTTTAGTTTTAGTTTTAGTTTTAGTTTTAGTTTTGCTACACAAAAACATGTTAAAGTGGATGATATTGGTTCTTGTAAGGAAGAGGTTTAGGGAGGGAAGGGAGAGAAGCAAATAGGAAGGTGACAAGTGTCTTCCTCCATTTGTCCACCTCCTTTATTTCTCCACCTTCTACATTTCTCCACCATTATCATTTCTCCTCCATTTTTTTTCTTAAATTTTTTTAGTTTTATTTTTTATATTAATTTTTTCTTGACTTTTTAGTATTTTTTTAAAAAAAAAATTTATTTTTATTTTTATTTTTTTTTGCATTTTTTATAGTTTTTGTTATCGTATTTTTTTTTATTTTTTTTTTTTTTTTTGCGTTTTTCAACCTTATCATTTAACCTTTTTCACGACTTATTTATAATTGTTTTTGTTTTTTTCACGTTTTTAACCTTTTTACTGTAGTTGTTTTACATCACATTATTATATATGTAAATACAATTTTATATATAGTATTACAAAAAAATAACATTTATGTGATGCACTATATTTATACCTTGAATGAAATAAATTCTGATATAACAAAATTATAACTTCAATGCATCGTAGAATTAAAATTATGATGCACCATATATTATAACTATGATGCATCAAAAATTATACACTAATAATGTTTATCGTATATCTAAAAGTCGGAGCGTCATATTTATAACTATGATGCACCATATTTTATAATTATGATGCACCATATTTTATAACTATGATGCACCGCCTTTTAATTTAATAACAATGTTTTATCGTATATTATGAAAGTCAATGCATGATATTTTAAACACTCGATGCACCATGTTTTAAAAATATGATAAACCATGTTTTATAACTATGATGCACTACTTTTTATAATTATGATGCACCATATTCTATAACTGTGATGCACCAACATCGTATATCTAAAAGTCGGAGTGTCATATTTATAACTATGATGCACCATATTTTATAATTATGATGCACCATGTTTTATAACTATGATGGACCACCATTTTAATTCAATAACGATGTTTTATAATACATTTTGAATGTCAATGCATGATATTTTTAAAAAATCGATGCACCATAATTTATGACCATGATAAACCATGTTTTATAACTATGATGCACAACTTTTTAATTCAATAACGATGTTTTGTAGTATATTTTGATTGTTGATGCATGATATTTAAATACTCGATGCATCATATTCAGAAAAAATCAGTGTATCATATTTATAATGTTGGTGAACACAATAATAATTTAGTTTTATTGCAGCTTGTTTTTGATATTCATGTGCATCGCTATATATAATTTCTGGTGCATCACAAATTTGAAAAAGATATATGAAAAAGGAAAAACTAAACAGGAAAAAAGGTTAAAAACTAATTTTTAGATTTGGAATTTTTTTCTAAAAAAATGTTAACAAATTTTATTTAATTATTTTTTTAACAAAAGTGTTATAGAAGTTTTTACATGTTAATTTTTTTTTTTAAGTTTAAAATCTTTTTTTTATAATAAAAAAATTAATTAAAAAAATGAAATAGAAAAAAAAAAGTGGAGAAATGAAGAAAGGGGGAGAATTGGATAAAAATGTGGAGAAATAAAAAAAAAGGAAAAGGAAATGAATAAAAAAGGTGAAGAAATGAAAAAAGGAAGGGAAAATGAATAAAAAAAGTGGAGAAATGAGGAGACACTTGTCACCTCCTCATTGGCTTCTCTCCCTTCCCTCACTTTTACCCCTTCTCCCAGGAACTTCACCCAAAGTGGATTTATAAATAATTTATCATATATGTAACGTATTATTTAAGTCTTTTGATTTCATTTTTACATACATTAATTTTTTTTATTAAACTTCATAATTACATAAGTTATTTTAATATTTATGTTATTTTGTATTAAACCTTTTATATTTTTAGATTTTAATTTTAGTTGACTTACCTTATATAAGAAAATAAGAAAATTAAATTATAAAATGTCAAAAGGATATGTTAGTAATTTGTTTCAACATTTTGAATTAATAGGGGTAATTTAGTATTCATATTTTTAAGTATTGACAGACACTTAATGGATACTTGACTTTAATTGGGTTTTCAAGCTCGCACTAATACTTTTCTTAATGACTTGTTATGTTTGTCGGAAGCCTAAGATCACTCCTAACCGTGGTTTCGTCACTTCTTTTGTTAGTTGTGCCACATCAGCACACCCAAAACTGACGAAAGACAGACACAACGGTGCCAACAATGGTTTCGTCACTTCAATTTTTGGGCCCCACATTTACAAATATACCTACATTTACATACACTAAACAAAAAATAATAATACATTAAATATAAGCTGGGACCCACCCCACACAAATTTCCTTTCGTCGTTAAATCGAAGAAGTGGGAAGTGACGAAACAAAAAAAAAAAGGTGGTGCCAACGGGTGACGAAAGCCATGGCTTCGTCTTCCCCAACTGACGAATGCCGATGGTTATCGTCTAACATATGTTAGTGAGTCGAATATCAATGTTTTTCCAATTGAGAAATGTTACACTTACAATATAAGTTTATGTTGCTCCATAAATGGGTTAGGAGAGGTCCGAGTTGGAGCTAACTAGCTCTTTGACCGACTATTCCCAGTTGGTAACCCGCACTATGTGCGGATTGTAGGCCACGAATGTCGAAACCCTTTTTCATATAGTAGTCGTGATAGTTATTTGATGTAATCAGCGAATAACAGAGAGTGAGAATTAGAGGCGGAGAGATCTCCTTTAAGTGAAGAATTCTAGTCCTATCTATAAGACTCACTTTAGATAATAGAGCACATCTAATGAAACATCGATCTTTGGACAACAACACGTATTATATTGCGGTTACTAAATCTGAACTTATGCACATCAATTTATTACAAAAAGATTTTACAAACTAATGTCCACCAATCGATTGATTTTGATTTTCTAACTTCTCATTGTCTCTTTTCTTCTTCTTCTTCTTCAAGGGTTAATAGACAAATATGTCAATCTACTATGCGAAAATATTCAAATTAATTACTAGACTATTAATTTGTCCAATTGAATTACTAAACTATTTTCATATTTAAATTAGGATTTTTTACCTTGTAATATTTCATAAGTTAAGTAACTTAATTAAATCAATAAACTAAGTAAAGTGTGTTAATATTTATATGTTAGATAACCTACGTATCGTGATTTTTAAAGTTGAGTAATTCAATTGAACAAATTTATAGTCTAGTAATTTAGTTAAACATTTTCACAAAGTATAGTAACATATTTGCATATTAATTTTTTTCAATGGTGTAGTTTGTAAAATATTTTTGTAAACGTTGTATTTTTCTTATACTTTTTTTAATCTTTTTAATTTTTACTTGTATTATTTAAGAATAAATAAAATGGAAAATAGAAAACAGAGTGGAAAAGGAAAAATAGTGTGTATCCGCAACGTCCGTGGCAGCAAGTACCTGTAACTCCAAAGTCCAATGGTCCAATCGCCATGAACGTTTTCCGATAATTATCACCAGTCAACGCCGCCATGATCAACACCAACGCCACCGCATCTCAACCGTCCGCTTCTTCATCACCTAACACCGCCGCCGCCGCAGCACAATCTACAGGTTTAAAAAACTTCTTCAAAACACCGGAAGGCCGTTACAAACTTCATCACGATAAAACTCATCCTTCTTCTCTTCTTCCTTACGCTCTCGCTAAATCAATTACTCAGGTATATCAATTATCAGTTAATCATATATAATTTTTTCCGGATGATATTTATGATTATGTATGAATCCTTAGGTTAATTAGGTATCATTTATATACGTAGATGCTGTATTAAATTGAAATCAGTATTGAAGTTAAAATTTAGGTAATAAGTGCTTGATTTTGTTGATACAAACCCTAGCTTACCTTAAGGATTCGCTGTTTGTATTCTGGAATTAAAAATAAGCTATGATTTGAATTTTTATGTCAATTCTAGTAGTTTTGCTTGGTGCAAAAGTCAGATAAATTTTGTTGAAAATTTCTACTTATGGTTGTTTGAATCCGTATACGTAGATATTGAATTGAAATTAAAGTTGAAGTTAAAATTAAGTATTAGTGGTTGATGTTGTTAATATAAACCCTAGCTTACCATAAGGATCCGCTGTATATATTCTGGAAGAAATTATGCTATGATTTGAATTTAATGTCCATCCTACTCTTGGTGCAAAAGCTAAATAGTAAGCAAAACCATGTTGAAAACTTAAAATTAGCATTAATCGTACAGTTGGTTGAATTTGTATATGCTTCTAGGTCAATTAAGTATCAATCATATATTTTGATTTGGAATTTGGTAATAGTGTTTGACTGGCAGTATGTAATCTGAAAGAGAAAAAGAAAACTGTGATTTGATTGTTAGAATCGTAGTAGTTTGCTTTGTGCAATAGCTAGATATACATAGTTGCAAACTTGTAGTCAACATTATTTTACTTTTTGTTATGTAAATTCATGTATGCGTATGTGAGTTGTATATCATTTTACTTATGTAGATTTATATTTTGATTTGAAGCTAGGTATTAGCGCTTGATGAGTGATGATATTGTGTATTTGTGTGTTTAGATAACGTTAGCACACCTTCAGGACCAACCAGTGCAGGCAGCTGTCAATGCCCCTCCATTACAGCCTAGCTCAAGCTATAGTGTTGCAAGTAGTGGAGTGAGATATGTGACGTCAAAGATCTTAGGAAGCAGCGGGAATGGGAGTAGAATGCTTGGACTTGTGGGAGGAAATGGGACAGGTAGTAAAGCAAATGGTGGAGCAAGTAAGAGTGGGCATGTGGGAGGGTTGTATAATGGTGGAAGCTCTACGATTGGTTTTAATATTTCTGATGGTAAAGGGACTTATTTGATATTTAATGTAGGAGATACTTTATATATTACAGAGCTCAATTCGGAAGAAAAGGTAATCTCTGTTCCATCAAAGATTGGAATGCTACTTTGATGGTTGATGATTTACTAAAAGAGTTTGTATTTCAGGACCCAATAAAATCAGTTAGTTTTGGTAACTCAAATCCTGTCTGTCATGCATTTGATTCCAAAGCCAAAGATGGACATGACCTTCTGATTGGCTTGAACTCGGGAGATGGTAACGCTTTTCTTCAACATCTTAGTTGCAATTACTTTTTTGATAGTTTCCTTACTAGAGGCAAAAGCTTCTTCACTAATTTTGCACTTATGTTTTGTAGTATACTCGGTATCCTTGAGACTGCAGTTGCAAGATGTTGGGAAGAAGCTAGTTGGTGCTCATCATTATAACAAAGATGGAGCTCTTAATAACAGGTAAGATATAAATATATAAGTGACTTTGCATTTATTCTGACCTAAATAAACCCAGATGCTGAGTACATATTATTATTTACTTATAGTTCATAGTTCTTGTATGTGAGGTAAGATTGCTGTAACTACGCTAATAATTCCATTCATTTGTATATCTTATAAAGAAGATTAAAAAGTGTGCTAAAGTGATAAACCTTCATAGTTGTCCTTCACCCGATTTTTAATTAATGGATAAACATACGGTGATTATAACCTTTTGGATTTACGTTGTGTACTTGCACAATTATCTTGTTCTTATTTAAACTGTAAGGTCCAGTAGGTCATCATCTGAGTATACTTATTTTATTTTACCATATTAATAAGTGATATTCCGAGTAATTAATCAACTAGCCCTTTCTCGACAGTCGATGCACTAGTATTGCATGGATACCTGAACGCGATGGTGCTTTTGTTGCTGCTCATGCAGATGGGAACTTGTATGTTTATGAGAAGGCAAGCCTCATTTTGATCATAAGTGAATCCTTATATCATTGTAGGCACTGCTTGGGGTGTTTGAATGATCTTTTTTATAAAACACTGACTTGTTTACAACCTATATAGAGTAAGGATGGTCCTGGTGATTCTACATTTCCTGTAATCAAGGATCAAACCCAATTCTCCGTTGCACATGCACGTTCTAGTAAGGTACATGAGCAACTTTTCTGGATATTAAAACAGTATATACAAACAATAAGGTTTTTAAACAGTCATCCGATATATAATGTCTCATTGATCAGAAAGAACATCAGAGAGGTGTTTTGTGGGACAAATTATTTTTAGGACAAATTTAGTCTTGTTTGTAGACACCCATCAAGTGCAATTGACAATGACTTTTGCATAATAAACTTTTATGTGAATTCTTTCTTTGCGAGTTTCTTTTTTCTTTTCACAGTTTAACTTAAATACCTCGTCAAACAGAGTAACCCCATTGCTAGATGGCATATTTGCCAAGGCCCTATTAATGCCATTGCATTTTCAGCTGATGGAAGACATTTGGCTACTGTTGGTAGAGATGGTAAATTGTTGAGTTACTAAAATATGATTTCAGTCATTGCCTACAACTCCTATTCTTAATATCTTTGTTTCCATATAGGTTATTTACGGGTATTTGATTTCTTAAATGAACAACTAATATGCGGTGGCAAAAGTTACTATGGTGCTCTTCTATGTTGTGCCTGGAGGTAGTTTCTGATACGATACTTGTATACTATTTGCTTAAATCTTATATGTTCTAGATATTGGGCAAAATATCATATAATTTTTATTCTTTTTCCCTCAGTTCTGATGGTAAATACATTTTGACTGGTGGCGAAGATGATCTAGTTCAGGTTTGGAGTATGGACGACAGGAAAGTGGTAGCATGGGGAGAGGGACATAATTCATGGGTAATTTGTTAATTCAGTAGATAGTAGAGGCCTGACTATTCCAAAATTAGTGAATATATGCTTCCTATTGCTGAGGCTCAGTTTGTTTGGGATGCACATGATAGAAATTGGAAATTATGTGAAGTAAAATTCTTATTGATTTGAAATACATGGTTTGCAGGTTAGTGGAGTTGCTTTTGATTCGTATTGGTCACCACCAACTTCGGAAGGCGAATCTGAAAATGCAGTTTATAGATTTGGTTCTGTTGGTCAGGTACGCTCTTTAATGAGTATTTTGTAATTGATACATGATGTGAAGCTTCAATTTGGGATGCTGATTGCATAAGCGATTGAATGGGTCAAACGGGTATCTTTGAAACTATTTGGAACGAGTCAATATGGTATTTTTGGAACTATTCAGAACAGGTCGGCAGGTCAGGTTAAACCTATCTGCAAACACCATCTGTCATTTCTTGAATATTATGACCAATGTTATAAATGTAACCAAGAAAACTTATTATAATGATAATCTAGTTTTTAATAATACATTTTGAGAGACTCTCAACCCATATGACTCACTTGACCCGTTCAACTTGTTTCCATTCTAACCAATGTTTAAAATTATACCCATTTATCCGCCAGAAGCAAAGTATAACCCAAATCAACCCGTTTACCATATGAGTGGGCCGAAATCGCCACAATGGATGAACTTATGGTGCCACTTCACCTAATTTAGATGAAATTACCCCAATACCAAGCTGAATATAGTTCTAATTAATAATACCAATGTAAATCTGAAGGATACACAATTATTGCTTTGGGACCTCGCCATGGATGAACTTGTAGTGCCACTTCGCCGTCCACCTGGAGGTTCCCCAACATATAGCAGAACTCAGTCATCTCATTGGGACAGTGTAGTCCCAGTGGGTACCCTCCAACCAGCTCCCAGCACAAAAGACGTCCCAAAGCTTGCACCTTTGGTGGTTCACCGTGTCCATTCTGAACCTCTGTCTGGACTAATTTTCTCTCCAGAGTCTATTCTCACAGCTAGCCGGGATGGCCACGTTAAGATTTGGACGAGGCCTGGAAATTCTGATAGCCAAGTCAGCAGTACTGACAATGGTACATCCACGAAACCTGCTATCTTGGGTTTCAAGTGAACCATTTAGATTGGATTTTTGCCGATGTGTTGAAGGGAGCTATTATAGTGTTGATTTTGAAGTTTTCCCATAGTTGGGTATTTTGTTGTATGTATTTTTGGCCTGATTTTGCCGTTGTTACTAAATGTAGAATAATTAATTATCGCCCTCTGGAGACCATACAAATGTAATTTGTAGTGTAATATCTTTTCCTATGATAAAAGAAAGTACGAGTGTTTGGCGAGCATCTTTAAAAATTATATCTTGGGACGAGAAGTTTGCAGCAGAGTCGCAATATTCTTGACGTGCATGTTTAATTATTCATTGGAACTCCATCTATTTTATCTTATCTTAACCCCATATTAAGCATTTACACATTTTTAGCTTAAACTTAGTAAAGGGGATATGGGAAATCCTCAAGATGCCCCTCAATCTATACATTAAAATAGTAAGATGGGAAATTACTCTCATGCCCCTCAAATATTTATTACACATTCTATAATTAAATAGGTATCTAAATCTATAAGATCGACATTCAATTTATTCAATTTAACACATGAATAATATAAGTTAAATACATAAAACTAATAAATACTAAACTATTTTTCGGGTATACAATAGATACTTTAAAATTGGGTATTGGAAAATGAGATATTGTGTGAATCGAGTCATCAAAGAAGTTTTTTACGTTAATTGATATATATTATCCGCCGTTTTACGCGGGTTATGTACTAGTATGTTTGATTGAGAGTCATGTGTTACCCCGAATTCAGATTATTGTCGCATAACTCAGAGAGAAGATTTGATGATATCTGGTAGCAAAATTACACTGTTTTTTATACTTCCGTATTTTGTTAATGAAATGTCTGATGTATGAAGTCAGCTGTGTGTAATGGATTTGAAACGATTCAAGGAGGATGAATATCAAGGCTGCACAATTCACATTAGTTCTATCACATACTGAAACAATCAAATATTTACACAATTTTGATGAATTTATTAACAATTCTTTTGCTATGATTGGAAAAAAGTTTCACCCAGATTAATTCACCAAAGTGCTGAAATTGCTTTGCAAAATGGCATTTTGATTTACATTGTCTTTTGTGCTTCAGGTTTAGGCTGTTTTTAGGTCGTGTAGGTTGTTTTTATCATTTTTAAGTTCAACTTTTCTTTGTGTGTGATCTTTAAGCCGTATGCTAAAGACGTATGTTTTGCAAAAGTTTCTTTTAGGTGCAGGTTTTCGATATAATCCAACCCAATCCCATACCTAATACCTAATCCATTCATTTTATTTGGTTGGTTTTGTCTTCTTAAAACAAGCAAGTTCAAGACAGTTTCCTTGTATTACACATAATAACCAAATCTTTAACACCACCAAAATGCACATTGATATTACAAATAAGAATTGCCATCCTCGTAAACAAATACTACAAAACCGCTAATCGGGTGACAACTACTGATTAGCTCTGTTCCACATACCAAAAAGGGAACAATCAGTCAATCTTAGAATAACTTTTCAAGTCTCTACTGCTGGTGGCGACTCTTTTAATGCATCCTCTACTTTAACTTTCTCAGGAACAAAATCTGATAATGAACAAAAACAAGATTAAACGGATAGAAACCTATAGAACCAGAATAGCTTGGATTGAATTTTATGGGTAAAAAAGAAAGGAATACGCTGTTGGTGCATAACAGACCTGAAAGAAAGTCGAATCTTCTTCGCTTACTAACAACCGATGCTGATTCAAAACCATAAACTTTGTTAGACATTGATATACTACTTAAGAAACTAAGGTACGGACCGGAACACATGAATACTGCTCAGATGCTAGGTCAAAAATCAATCTCTAACAAATGAGTTTTAGACAATCAAAGCTCCCCAAAATAATGCCAAAGGTTTGTTTGACATATGTGTCTTTGGAGGAACCTAGTAAATTTCCTTCGCAATAATCTAATAAATAATTAGTGTTCATGTATGATTAATAAAATGATACTGAAGGTACACTTTGGGTGACTTTCAACTCGTTTGATTCATGTTTTTTTTTTTTTAAAGCTATCAGCTATTTAGAATATCCATTTGACCCATTAGAGATATAACTAACATGAACGGGCCATTGAAATAGGTTGAAACTACCACCTCTTTCTGAAAGAATATTAGGTTCTATTCCATTTTATTCAGTCTCCTTCAAGGAATCCCAAGTATCCAACGCTCAGCCACCCTTATGGGGTTAGTAACTTAATCATACCAACTTTGATGCCCACATGAACTAACAAATAAAAATGAGCTACTAACTTAATACTCCAACATAACTCTTACTGTAACTAGAAATAGAAAAAAGAATCAAAATACCACACCTTCCTTCATGCAAAAGAGGTCATGGTGCAAATGAAGCCTACCCAGGAAAGGGGGAACTATAGTTTTGAGCAACTACTAAATCTGACTAATATCTACTACTCCATGAGAAAGCTGAGGTAGAGAACTTACAAACACATTTGTAATCAATATTCTTCTTGCGATCCAGAAAAGCACTAGCATATGCTTCTGTAGTGAACA
This sequence comes from Helichrysum umbraculigerum, assembly GCA_949592205.1. Lineage (NCBI taxonomy): Eukaryota > Viridiplantae > Streptophyta > Magnoliopsida > Asterales > Asteraceae > Helichrysum > Helichrysum umbraculigerum. Next base: position 125,139,725 of record CATIUR010000002.1, read on the forward strand.
GCTGCAGAAACTTTTCCTGCATATAGATGGAATGCACATGACTTTAGATAACAGTAGAAATACAACAGACAAGACAAAACTAATATAGAGGATTAATGTCCCATCTAGTCTAGGATGGAGTGTTGAGAAAATAATGATCAAACATTTAAACAGTATTGTTAACTAAGCTTAGGATCATGCTAATGAATTGTCGCTTCTAATCTCATTTTGTTTTCTTTATGGTTACGGAAGACAACTATGGAGGAAAACTCATAGCAGATGAGTTTGAACTAGGTAAACGATTTAAAAGTCATACAAGTTATGATTTTGATCAACTTGCAAAAGTTTCAACATCAAGATGCATATACAAGTGGGTATTAGTTGTTGTCTGCTATCTGGTAGCTAATCATGCATCATCGAACCATCGAACAACAATGAGATTCACAGCTATTGTTTCAAAATCAGGTTGAAGATACTCAAGGATCTCAAATTATTTTAACAAAACAATTAAGATCACAATTAGTTACCAGAAACCAGATACAATTATATAGCTAAAAAACTTCACCGTTCACACATACGGAGTAGGTCTTTTCTCCAACGCACTGTCAGCTTCTTCTAAATAGCTTCCTAATTTTTCCCAAGCAATATCAAGTCTATTTTCACAATGAGGTGAACTGTTATCAACAAGAATAACTTTATTCATGTGGATCCACCTTATAAGATGGTTGAAAATTTTCATCTCGTAGCACAAACAGCCTTGGTTTCTACGAATCAATGTACCATTGATTTATTTACATTTCCTACTTCTACGTAGAAAAAACATATCAAAGAGAACATGATAGTTACTATGTGTTAAGCCTCTTCCGAAAATGTATATTTCTCTTATTCTCCAGTACTAAGAAGGCTCATCACTATCCAATCAAAAACAATTCATACAGCTTTTCTTCTTCCGCTTTTCACACTTTTGTCACATATTCTTTTCTAGCATCACAGTCAACATCGATAGCGTTCAATTCTATCACGTGATAACCTGACCTAAAGAATCTACAGCCACTACTATAAGTTTCTAAACTACAAATAACACATCCTAATCATTTCATAGTAGATAAATTTAACAACAACCAAATAAATAAAACACCATATCCAAACATAAAAAACATTTCACAACAAGTGTTCTGTAACATATGTTCCGAAATGTAAACTATTCATCATAATCTCATTACACCAGTCTATCTACTATAACTATTAAACCTTACAACACCAAACTTAATTTGATAATAACAGTAAGCTAAAGCAACAGTAAGACAAATAATTTCATATTTTAATTACGGAAACCCTATTTTGACAAAAAATACAAAATAAAACAGAAATTAAGTGAGAAAGATATATTTTATACCGAAGCTTTATTAATGATGAACACAGCATCTTGAGTAATTCGGATATTCGCGTCTTCACTCTTAATTATTCGACTCACTCGACTCATCGGTATTTGATACAATATACTACTACTGCTACTACTAACACTCTGTTTCAAATCATCACTTCCGTTCACTTCTATGACATCATCTTCTCTAGAACCTTCCACTTGTTGTTCTGATGCTTTCGATTTTGATTTTGATTTCGATGATTTTGCTTTTGTTCCATTACTGTGACTGTGAGAATTGGAAGTTGAAGACTGAACAACAGGAGGTTTATCGGTTTCCTTGAATTTACGTTTACCGTTGGATTTTGCCGGTGCCTGAGTTTTGTTTTTTCCGGTACCGGATTTTTGCTCCGTCGCCATTTTTTTCGGTTGTCACAGGAGCTTTTAAATCGGTTATGTATCACGCGTTTAGCGTGTTTTGATTTATTTATAGCCTTATAGGACCTGTTAAGCTAATTGGGCCTGTTCATAAAGCCCGTTATTACATTTTATTTATCTGAAAAGTAGGCGTGACCAAAAAAACCGGGTCGGGAAACCGACCATGTCAATACCCGAAAATCCGACCCGGTCAATACCCGAAAATCCGACCCGGTCAATACCCGGGTAGACTCTACCCGATTCGGGTTTTACTAGTACCCGCCGGGTACCACACCGGGTACGCCCCCATACGTTTCAAATCGGGTTAGACCCGGGTTGTACCCGAACCGGTTCCAAAAACCGGTTTTAATACCAGGTTTGTACCCGGTTTTTACACTAGCCGTTGTGTTTGAGCTCCTAGCCGTTTTATATCCGTTTTTTTTGCTTTTTTTTTTTACCATTTTGCCATCCTAAAACTAGTATAAATAGATACCTTGGGTTTGGATTAGTTACAACACTCAAACTCACTCATTCTAGTGAAAAAACACTCAAAACGCTTACGATTTACATACGAAACTCTCAAAACATTACTCTCATCCTCTCAAAACGCTCTCATAATGGCAACTCAAAGTTCCTCAACTAACGATTTTGTTGGTTCGTCAAATGCGTCAAATGCGTCAAATGCACCAACCATTGTTCAAGTCTTTACAACAAAACGTAATCCAGAGATTTGGTGTAACTTTGACAAAGTGTTGTTGTCGGATGGTTCGACTAAAGCACATTGTAAAGGATGTGGGAGTTTTTTAAAAGCCGACTCCAACTCAACGTTGAGCAAACATACTTTAAAGTATTGTAGTGCAAACAAAACTAATCCGGAGGAGGGTCAAGCAACCATGTCACGGGATGGAGGTATTTTCACATACCAAGCGGATCGTTGTCGAGAAGCATTTGCCGGCTTTGTGATTCAAGAAGCTTTGCCGTTCAACCACTTCGACAACCCTCGGCTTACTAAGGTTATTCAAAATACTCTTCAACCCCGATATAATCATGTATCACGTCTTACTCTTAGACGTGATGCACTTAAATTGTGGAAAAATGCTAAAATTCAACTAATAACCGGTTTTGAAAACTTAACTACAAGTGTATCACTAACAACCGATGTTTGGTCGGCTCCTCATGGTTTGCCTGGTTCGTACCTTTGTGTTACCGCACATTGGGTTGATCCCTCAACTTGGCACATGATGAAACGTACCATTGCTTTTGAAGACTTTGAGTATCCTCACACGGGTCAAAATTTATTTTGCATGTTACGGGATGTAATGAAAATGTTTAAATTAGAACAAAAGGTTTTTTCTATTTCGTTTGATAATGCGAGTAATAACACAAACGCCATTCAAAAATTAATACTAAAATACAACCCACCTTTGAAAGGCATTTTCTACCATAGTAGATGTGTTGCACACATCATTAACTTGGTTGTGCAAGACGGGTTAGCGGTTCCACAAATAAGTCAAGTAAAAGACGCGTATAAAAACATGTTGCAAGATATATTTTGTAAGGGTAAGGCTAGATACAAACTTTATATGAAATTGTGTAAGGATACGGAGAACATTTTTTTAACCCCTAATTGGGACATGCCCGTAAGATGGAATTCGACATACAACATGTTTGTATGTGGTTTACACCAACGTGAGACTTTACAAGCTTTTCATTTACAACTTGTCCAAAGGGGTTATGCTACAAACGAATTTCCAAACGGATGTTGGGATATTATTGAAAAGATAACCGAATTGCTCAAACTTTTTAAAACCGCAACTACTTTGTTATCGGGTGTTTATTATCCCACGATTCACTTGGTACTTAAGCAAATTTTTTTAATGTGTTCAAAACTAAGCGAATACGAATTTATTGATAATTTATACGCACTAATGGTGGCTCCCATGAAAGAAAAACTAAGAAAATATTTTAAAGAAATGCCACCGATAATTAGTTGTGCCGCCGCAATAAACCCATGCTTAAACCTTTCCGGGGTGGAATTGCTTATCGATAACATTTGTAACGATTTGGAATTGAATGACGAGGACCCATTTTTTTCACAAAATACAAAAAAACATTTTAACAAATGCTTTCAAGATTTATTTACTCATTATTTTCAATTATATGGTTCAACAAATCCTTCTTCTAGTTCGGCTTTCACAATGTTTGGTTCATCTTCCTCTCGCGATCCAATGTTTAACTTATATAATAGTTTAAGACAAGAAAACCATAAACGGGCAAGGGGTGAAGGTAATCAAACGAACACTAGCGAATATGGGAGGTATACCGGAACCGATTTTTTAAACACTATACAACCCGATGAATTCGTACAATTTGATATTTTGGCTTGGTGGAAAGGGAGGGAATCTCAATTTCCCGTTCTAACCATCATGGCCCGAGATTTACTAACCGTCCAAGCTTCTACGGTAGCTTCGGAATCCGCTTTTTCTCTTAGTGGCAGGGTACTATCTATACGAAGAACACGACTCACACCGGCCTCATTAGAGATGTGCATTTGCTTGAAGGATCACTTAGACGCCGCGGAACGTATCCAACACATTTCTAGTCTTGAAGGTGAAATGGAATACGAAGGAGATATACACGATATCGAGGTGCAAGCCGGTATGGCAATATCACTCTCCGATGAATAAATTGCTCTTGATGAAGCTTCGCGAGAGGCTACCACCGATGAAGATTTCGACCTTTGAACAACGAAGACTATGCATTTGAAGATGTTAGAAGACTTGAAGATTAATAATACTTGAAGATTTTGAAGAAGTATGAAGACTTATTTGTTTCAAGAATATTTTTATGACTATTTAGAAGACTTTGATTTAAGTAATTGTCAAGTTATGTTTCCATTCCTAAATGATGTTTTCCCATGAAGATTTTATTATTTTTATGAAGATTGTTATTTTTATGAAGATTATGAAATGATCAAGTGTTGTTGTTATGGTGAAAGTGTTGTTGTTATGGTCAAAGTGTTGTTGTTATGGTAAACGGGTCAAAAGTTTTTAGATTTAGGTTTTCTTGAAATTGAATGTGTGAAAGTTTTAGTTGTTTCTATTTCTGATTATATTGTGAGTTATATGTACTCACACCTTCTTATTTCATGAATTCGTGTTTAATTTACAAGATTATGAAAAATACGAATTTAGGGTTCTTGAAACAAATTTTGGGGAAAATTAATTATGTGTCATGCTATGCTTAGAATTGTAATCCATTTACATAATACTCACGATTGTAATGCTCACTTGAATCAAATTATGTGTTTAATTGCGTAATTCGAGTTTAGCTTAATATTAGGGCATTGCTTTTGAAAGAGGATAAGTTTGAGCTTTGTAGATAAAATGTGTTTACGGCTGTGTAATATTATATGATGCTAATCCTAATGAGTGTGTACATTATATGATAGCATATCTAGTTACTCATAATAGTATTGGTTGGTATTGCGGCAATGATTGTATAATTGATTATGTGATGGATGAATTGGTCAAGGCAATTCTCTCATTTGTGTTGTGTTTTGCAGGGAAGAAACAAGAGGCAAAAAGGCAACACCTCTGGGACGGCTAATGATGAAGAGGGTGACCGCCCTCAGCCGATGAGCGTTGATGCTCTACTTGTTCCCGAGACAATTCACCAATGGCTGAGATTTAGTAACAGGTTAACAAAGTACAATACATACTGTCAGAAACTGAACTTGTTGAGGGGGAAAGATTGTGATTTGTCTAGGGTGGTCGATTGGGAACCACTAGAACAAGCTGGGGTAGCTGCCGGAATTAAGGAACTGATTAGGCAACGTTATTTCGTAGATCACATACCATTCGAATATGAAGAATGGGAAGGCATATTTCAGATTAATGAGGAGGTATACAAAGAGCTATGTGTGGAATTCCACTGCACATATGAAATGAAAGAGGATGTTGAGTCGGCGACTGATAAAAATTTCATGACTTTCCGACTGGGAGGTCAACCAAGGAAAATGAGTATGGTGGAACTTGCTGCCTGTTTGGGCATTTATACTCGAGAGCAGCTAGATGCAACTCATTTTGAGGATTATTTGATTAACAGTGATATGATCGGGCTGGAATTTTTCCCCAAGGATGTGTGGCACGAATTTTCACAAATACGGTACGCTAGAGGTGGAAATTCATACAAAGATATGGAGAGCATGCAGTTGCGGGTAATCCAACGATGTCTTGCGCACACCATTTCGCATAGAAGGGAGAACACAGAGAGAGTCGGTTTCGCCGACTTATGGTATATGAGGAAGTTTGTAGCGGAGGAGAATATCAATGTGCTGTACGCTGTTGCCTGGTATTTACATCATAATGCCAGCGGGATTAGAGGGGCATCCCTTATCTGTGGGGGACAATTTGTGACTAGGATTGCCAAGTCCTTCAACATCAGTTTTTAGAATTTAGAGCGAGTGACGGCTAGGCGAAAAACAGTAGGGCTAGTTCAGTTTCAGGGGGCATAGGCTGTCTCAGTTGTCAATAACCGGTTCGTGCCCTACCAGGAACCACCACCAGAGGAGCAAGCAGCTCAACCACCGAGAAGAAGAAGAAGACAACAGCAGGTGGAACATGAACAACATCAAGAGGAAGAAGCTGCATATGAGCAGGGAGGTTTCCAGCAGCAAGGCCCAACACTGCCATCCATGCTGGATGTTATGCATGGTATTCAGGGCCTTCAAGTTAGCCATGATAATTTTTCGCAGGATGTCAGGTATGAGCATGGAGCACAGCGTTACCACAACGCTTGGTCACATCACAACATACGAAGACTTTCTGAAGCGGTGCCCAACTTCCGGCCTACAACCTACAACTACCCACCCATGTGGGGTCAGTCTGGAGCAAGCTATCCACCACCTGGTTATGACGAGGGTGCCGCCTTGGCAGAGCTGCAGGAAGAGTACCGAAGGCAGCAGGAGAGAGAGAAAGAGGAGCGTGGATTCCCCTGTGACTATTCCCCGTTTTGAGTGCTTGCGTGCCTCATGTGATTCAGACACTTTTCTAGACAAATTGATTAGGTCTATTTAAGTACTTTTAATTTTCTACTTTGATATTTTGGAATGCCTGACTGGGAATGGCGTTTGGGAACCAATCTGTAACACCCCCAAATTTATTGTTTAGCGGAAGCACGTTTTGGGTGTTACGAATCAATAATCACAGCACAAAGATATATAATGAACGACCACTATATGCTTCGTTTTGGACTTGTATTGATAAAACAAAAGTTTACATCAAAAATATTGTTTACATTAGCTCAGCTTAAAATTGAGAGATTTAAGTACATAATTAATCTATACAAAATATAATAATGCAGCTAAATCTCTGATTGTTTGCATGATGACTCGAGCTAATTGATCCTTACTTGAGCAGCCCAACCTACTGCTGGTCACCTGTTATACATGCTAAAATGGGTCAGCGAAACGCTGGTGAGCTCACAGGTTTGTATGTCAACACATATTTGTATGAACCGCAAGATTTATAATTGAATTTATAAAGCAATTAAGCAAAATAAAAGTTATACAGCCATGAGCACATAGTCTGAGCTTAACTTGAGTTGTCAGGCCCACTTAAGGAAACCTAACTTGAAATGCCTCCTACGAGTGCCTAATCCACACTCGTCTTCCCAAATGCTAATACGCCCGTTTGACCAGTTAGTGCGTGCTAACCCGGACGAGGATTGTCAATCCTATATGATATCATATACTAACATTCATGCTACTACGTATTACCAGACTATGCTATGGAGGGCTTTAAATTGATTAGCTTGAAACTCATGTAGTATTTGATTTGATTTGTACTTGCGTTCAACTTGTAAAACAAAATGAGCAATAATATCACACCCCTGATTGAAAAGCAGTAAAATAGGGGCCATGAGACTCACCTGAGTCTTGAAAGTTTGGAATAATAACTTGGATTGATTTGCCTTGAAGTGTTGTCCGAAGACTTGTAACCTGAAGGTGTCCATGACACGCGATGGTTATTAATTGTTTAGGCATCTCGAAAGACGACTTTTATAGTTGTTTGTCCAAATTACCCCGATTTGGTTGATTGACTTGTCCAAATTACTACGATTTGGTTGATTGAATTGTATGTTTGAAAACGTGTACGGCCCGTTGGTGATTAATTGTAATAATAGTTTTGATGTTATCACATTGACTTCGAAGCGTTATACTTGAAAAGCAAATTCCATTATGTTTGAAAAGTTGTATCGCATAAGCGTTTTGAAGTTGTACAAGTTTGACACTTGGTGAGAAATGTGCTTACGGAATCTAAGTACGGGGGTCCGGGGGCAGCGCCCCTGGTAGCGGGGTCTAAGGGGCGGCAGCCCCTGGCGGGGTCCAAGGGGCAGAGCCCCTGGTTGGGGTCGAGCTGCCAAGTCAGCTTGAAAAATTTTTATTTCTACTATATTGCTTTGGTGAAAAACGCATCTGGGATTTGAATTTAGGTAAAATCAAGTGACAAATTCCAGGTCTCGACACTTAGTAAAAATCTGAGTTTTTTAAACATTCTGTTTTATGCGACACAATATGCGACATAAGGTTGATTATGCGACACAAGGGTTGTGTCGCATAGAAGTGCGACACAATGAGCTTAGCGACACAATGAGCTTAGCGACACAAGGGTTGTGTCGCATAAGCGTACAATGCTGATTCAACAGCGACATAATGATAGTGTCGTATGGTATTTGCGACATAAGATACGACATAATATTGTGTCGTAGAGGATCCGACATAACTGGGTTTATACGACACAAGATACGACACAAAGGGTTTTATACGACACAACCTGCGACACAAGGCTTGTGTCGCAAAGATGAACATCAAAACAGAACCCAGCGACTGTCGATAATTTTCGACCCAAAACTCAAATCTAACCCATTTTTAAGCTATAAAATCGTGTTTTACCTTTTGTAATGGACATATATAAACCCAAATAACCCGTAAACATGTAAAAATAAGCTAATACGAGAGGTTTCGGGATTTTGTCGGAAACTTACAAAGTGTCGGAATGAAAATCTGGAAAGATAGGATTGTAGATCGTAGCGTGGTGGTTCCGTTTTTGTAAAAATCTTGATGATTTGATGACGATTTGTAGGTTTATTTTGATGATTTGTGAGGTGGTGTGGGTTTGTAATTTAGAGAGAAAAAGAAAGAAGGAGAGACATGATGATGGTGATTATGGAAGAAATGGGGAGGGAATCCCCCATTTTGGGCAGATTTTCGGTGGGGTCCACTGTGTGGGCTTCACCAATTTAATTTCCTGCGTTCGTGCCCCGTGCGGTGTTCGTTTTCCCGATCGTTTAAAACGTTTAATTAATTATTTTATACGTTTTAAAAATACGAATATTTATTCGATATTTTTGTTGAAGTATTTCATAAAATACTTAATAGTTGCGTTATAAAAATATAACGTTATCTCGTTTTGTTTGTTTGTGTGTTTAACATTTTAATCGTGTAAACATCGTTGTGCGATATGAATTGAATACGAAATATTATAAAAATAATATTATTGAGATATAATAGTGTTACTAAATAAGATTGTATTATTTAATAAAATTGTTCACCAACGTCCGTATTTAATTGACCGAAATACATTCGATTTGAAACTCGTACGATTCAGTTAAATCGTATTCTTGTATATATTCAACAATATATGTATTGATTGATACATTAATTAGCCTAACACAGAACTAATTACATGTATTAAAACTTGATTAGGCACTAATTACTAGTCCTAATTTGACGGGTGTCACATTTTTGTACAACGACATCCCAAAACACTTTTCTATTTCGATTTAGGTGAAATTTTGGTGAAAAATGGTCAAATGTGTTGGATCAGGGCGTTTGTACCCGGCTGTAACATGGGTACCCGGCGGGTACTCTTTGAAGAATGGTAACAGAAGTGATTAAGGCTTGCGTACCCGGCTGGAACTACTTGTACCCGGCGGGTACACCGTACCCGGTTTGGAACCGGGTATTAGACCCGAACCGGTTCCTACCCGGTAGCAACCGGTTAGTATAGGGTTAGGTTTTCCCCCACCCAAAACCGGGTCGGTTCCGGGTCGGGTTGTCAAAAACCCGGTTTTTTGACTTTGACCAATACCCGGTTCGGGTATTCGGGTCGGGTCGGGTCGGCCTAAAAACCGGTTTTGTTCACGCCTACTGAAAAGTACACAAAAACTCTTGTCAAAGGTATTTTACAGTACTATTTTTGACTCTGGCCAAAAAAAAAGTCATAAAGATTTAAATTCACAAATTTTAAAAGGGTTTTGCTAACGGAAGCCCTTATTGGCTTTCGTTAAGACTTTCTGACATGCATAAAAACTTGTACTATAATCATAACCAATTGTATGTCTTTATTTTGACCCCTGAATTTTGGTAAATGTATAAATCCTTTATGTATGTCAGAAAGTCTTAACGAAAGCTCTTAACGAAATCATAGTTTACACTTTACACACTCATGCCCGGTCTAATATCATATTTTTAATTTTCAATTTAACTTTAATCAAAATATATATAACATAAGTTTGTTGGAGTTTCAGCTCCTTGCTGCTGGAATGGTGCCGAAGAGGAAGGCCATTCTTGAGGGGAATTCTTATTTATTAGCAAAGAGGCGAAGAGGATAGAAGATGTGCGGTTTCATTAGAGCTTAGCCATAATCACACGCAACAATGATGACATTCAAGGAGCTATTGTATGAAAAATACTACGTATTAAGCGTGTCTAAAATTGATGAGTAAATAATCACTTTTCTTAGCACCTACAAACAAAATCTGTGATACTAACTATGACTACATGTGAATAATCAAATCTTGAGCGGATGATTAAGCAAACCACATTCTAAGCATAAACTGAAGTACAAATTCATCTATACAATTTACCATGCGATATGAACAACCACTTTCCATGGCTTAATTGTTAACACCTTTCACGGCATATACGCAAAGGGTACTTCTGTATGATTGTAACACCCCTAAATTTCGGGTTGCGGAAGCGGTCGGGTCGGGGTGTTACCAATCAAATATCACAAGCACAAAGATATAATAAACGACTCTAAATGAGACGTTTTGAAAATAGTAATTACATTACTGAATAAGATGTTTACAAAACATTTGAGTTCGCAAAGCAATTCATTACATTTCTAATTATACAAAAGTATGCAATGAAATCCAGTGTTGAAAAGTGTGTGACTCGAGCTAGGATCCTGATGGGCCAATCCTACTATTGCTGTACCTGAAAATGCACACTAAAACGGTCAGCTGGAAAGCTGGTGAGTTCACAGGTTTAGTTAAACAAATTTGTAATGTTGTAAAACATTATAATATTATAAAATGATTTGTAAATCGTGCGTTGAATTTACAGTGTTAAGCCATGATTGCTCCCATGAGCAATATTGTGAATCACTAAGTAAACCTACAGTTCTAAGCCAATAGGATACTAATGGTGGTAACCTGAGAACGAACGTAATCTAGTGTGTATTCTAATGCGACGAGTACAACTCGTAGCATTACTATTGAGATCAAGTATTAACCTCTATTAATACTAATGATGGCGAGTAACAACTCGTAATGATTTACTAATGACGAGTAACTACTCGTATTGATTTAATGATGACGAGTAACAACTCGTATTGATTTCATGATGACGAGTAACAACTCGTATTGATTTAATGATGACGAGTAACAACTCGTATTGATTTGTATCACCCACCGTGATATCGTTTGGAATTATCCAAAATGATAGTGATTTGTACCACCCACCGTGGTATCGTTTTGTACCACCAACCGTGGTATCGTTGTGTGTCATCCAAGATGACATCGACCAATGATTTGATAATGAAACATGCCGGGCGTATTAAACGCGCAAGGTTTTATTGATTTGACGTCTCAACAGACTATTGATTTGAGTGAGTTTATGTGCATAGTAAAATCGGGTGTATCTAGACAGGCCCGATTAGTAGAGTCATGTTTGTATATGTATATGTATATCATTATACATAAATAAATTGAAGAGCACCGAGTGCTTGAATTAACATATATGTAAGTATACAAATATATAATTATATATATAAATATACTTATTCAAGTGATAACAGCTAACAGTGTGTCATTGATTTTGATTAAACAAGGAGATGATATAGATATTCAAGATATACCTATAATTGTCATATAATATATGAGAATAGTTAATGTATCTAAATACGTACTTACATCCCTTAGATATTAAGTGTAACATAATGTGCCTAGGTAAGGATAACCATCACCTAGTTGACTAGAACAAATCATAGCCCTATAATGATGTATACTCCTAGTCCTCAACCTAGTAAGTATATCGAGGTAAAAGAGTGATGTTCACTTAAGTACTAGCCTACGCCTAGTAATTGGGGAACATAAGTATAGGGAAAAGCTATGGTCCCTAAAGCAATCACATATATACTTAACACACTTAAGCATATTTGAGAAAGGTTATTGATATGAAAACATAGTGTTTATGTCTCAAATATTCAATAAATGATTTGTATTCATTAAAAGAAATGAGTTGATTTAGTTGAGCATGCATTTTCCCCCAAAACATATAAAACAATTAAAAGGTGGGGCTATGAACTCACCTGAGGAGCGAGCAATGTGAGATTTCGTATAAGTGAATGGATGTATAATTATCTCATCCATAATAACGTTTATTTGATTTAGATTATGTTCAAAATACTCGGTAAGTGTTTATGTTGGAATTTTTATAAAATGAGTACAGGTCGTTAATGACAATTCAAAATTATACTTCAAAATATAATTAAGTTTGTTTCATATAAATATACTCATATAAATATATTTCGTATCATTTTCGTATCGTTTTTAACTATTCAAAACCCGTTGATTTCGATACTTTGTTAAAAGTATATTTATGAAAAGTTGTATTTTTGGCGTCACTCGACGCGTCACTCGAGTTGGAGCGTGACACGGAAGTTATACCCGAAAGATATGAAAAATTAACATTTTTAACGACACTTGCATTTGCGAAAAATTTGTTCTTAACAACACTAGGCCACTGTCGCTGATTATTAGTGACACTTGAAGTTTATAGCTCGTTTGGCCTGTTTTCGTGGTCTACCCGCTGTTCGAACCAAAAACAAAGAAAACAAGTTCCAATCCACCATTCCGGCTATAATCCGCTTATACACCAATAATACATGATGTATACCAACTTAATAACACGAAATCAAAAGAAATCAAGGGGTTTTCTTACAACTAAAATGGAACCCAAAAATGGATGATTCTGGGCACAACCCGCCCTCGGGATTCACAGCTTCAATTCGCAAAAAAAAAAAAAAAAAAAATCAAACCACAAACAATTTCTAATCTAAATTCTTAGGTATAATACGTTTATATAACATTAATACATTGAGATTACAAGTTTCTTAATTCGGAATGATTAAAGAAAAAGGAAAGATCGCTCACGGTGGTGATGGTGGTTCGGTGATGCTATTGCCGGTAGGAGGGAGGGGAAAGAAATGGATGGTGATGATGATGGAAATCTGCTGTTGGTGCTGCTGTTTGTGTTGTTGCTGATGATGATGGTCTCGGTGGTGCTCGGTGGTGTAACCCGAGAGGAAGAGGGAGATGAGAATGGTGATAATGACAAATGGTGATAATCTATGATGGTGATGATGGTTGATGTTGTTACTTTTGTTGTTAATTTTGTTGTGGATTTAGAAGAAGAAGAAAAGATGAATGATGTTTGATGAAACAAAATGAAGAAGAAGAAGAAATGTAGCTACAGGGGGTGTTTGGTCTTGGTCGTGGGGCAAGATCCACAAAAGGTGGATCTTGTCTGTCCCGTCCCCAAATGCAGTACAAAAAGCTCGTGTTTTTGTACCGGATCGCGAAATAAATTAATATTTTTAATTTATAAAATTCATTCGTATATTTCGAAATGTCTTCGAGTCAAAACATTTTATAAAAATATATTGTTTGGGTTAAAGTTTTTATGACTTTGTTTCGAGTTGTCTCAACTAAATAGAACACATTTTAAAATGGAACAAAATGTGTTTAAGTTTTATCCAAGTAAATAAATATTATTTTTAATAATAATACTTTATTTAAAATTGTTTTGTATCAACTTAGTTTTGAGTTTCTGAGTTCTGTCAGGTTTGTTAATACTCAATTACTTAACAATCGTTTTATGTTGTATATATATATTTATATATATAATACTTGTATTCTTTGGTATTGAGCGTATATAATACGCGAAATAAAAGTTTAAATTGGGCTCGAATTTTGGGTCATTTTTGACCGGGTGTTACATTCTCCCCCTGTTAAGAAAATTTCGTCCCGAAATTTCGAGTGTAGTTGTGGTTGTGTGAGGTCTGGGGAGAAGTGTGCGTATATGTGAATAGTTTGATGCGAGTACCTCTCGCGGTATCGATTAGCTACAATTTATGTATTGAGTTTAGAGTGTTATTAAGTGATTGCTCCTACGAGCAATGTTATGGGCACTATGAAACCTAAACTCTATTTCAATAGAATTCTAAAGGTTTTAAACAGAAACCCTATTAACATCCTTACCAGTTAATGCATTATTTCATCTTCACAAAATAATAATTTATATTTGAAAATTGAAGCCTAACTACTTTCCTGCCCTACTAATAGGGAGATTCTAACATGTCACCTGAAATAGGTCATGGCTCTGTAGCAATAATGATACTACTCTGCTAGTATTAAGGTAATGATATGCCGTCAAGCATGGAGTAATCGTTCTACATAAACCCTGAGTTTTCATGATGACTTAGATTAGACATTCCTATGATGCCCTAAGCATAAGATCAACAAGAATACTATAAAGGTATGAAAAGTACACTCTTGGCGTACCTATGTTATCGTCTAAGGTTTATTCGGTTCATGCGGAGCCAATCATGTAGACTTTATCCTTCAGTTTTGGACAATCCTTATTGAAATGTCCGGGCTCATTACATTTGAAACATGTCCTTTGAGCATCAGGGTTTGCGGGAACTCTGCAGTCCCAAATTTGGTGTCCAAATTGTTGGCATCTCTCACAAGGTAGGCCACAAGAGCCGTCATGGTGGCGTTTACAACCGTGACAAAATGGTTTCTTTCCTGCATAACCTCGTTTTCTTTTGAGTTCGGTAGGATAGGACCTCAATGGTTCTGGTTTGATTGTTGGGTCCTGACTAGTGCTAGGATTTTCATTCCATTTTCCTAGATGGTTTTCAATTGCAGGGGTTCCGCGTCGGACCACCTGTGCCATGAGTTTATGGGCCATGCGAACTGCATCTTGAATAGTGGCAGGTTTAGAGGCGGTGACCATTCCCTCAATTTGCATCGGAAGTCCTCCGATGTACCTTTCGATTCGTTGGTTTTCAGGGTTCACTAGGGTTGGGCAAAGAAGTGCCAGTTGGTGAAAGCGGTTGGTATATGTCATAATGTCATTGCCTTTCACGGTAAGGTTCCAAAGTTCTTCCTCAAGTTTGTGTAATTCCTCACTGGGACAATACTCGTCCCTCATTAATTGTTTTAGTTCCTCCCAAGGTATTTTGTGAGCAGTGTCGACCCCTACAGTTTGGGTGTAGGAATTCCACCATGTGAGGGCACCATCTAAAAGAGTGTAGGTAGCGTACCTAACTTTGTAGTCATCGGGGCAGTTACAAATGTGGAATACGGTTTCCATTCTCTCGATCCATCGGATTAACCCAACAGCCCCTTCAGTTCCAGCGAAGCTTAGTGGCTTACAGCTCAAGAATTCCTTATAGGTGCAAGGTCTCGCTAGGTTTCGAGCAGCTACAACCCCAGCCACTCGTTGGTCAAGAAATCGGTCAAGTTCAGCTTGAGTGTATGATTGTCGTCTAGGCGGCATGATTCTTAAATAAGAATGAAACGACAAGTATTAGACCTTTAGTCAAAGGTTATGATTACTACAGTGATATACACAGGAGTGCGTTATACAATTTGTGTGATGTGACCATCAATGATGTACGATGATGAGCATTGGGGACTCCTTAAAGTATGTGTTTGAAAGTCCTACGACTTTTGGGTTTGCCATGATGTGAATGGTTCACCTGAATTTTTCAATATAGTCAACCAAGACTATGTTATTGTGAGTAGCCCAACAGACTATAATGCAGTACTAGCGTACTGTGAATGAAATTCTATTGAGTTAAAGTGCAGTACCCCAAGTACTAAAATACAGTAACCCCGTACTGTAATGAAGTGCTAAAAGCACAGTAATGCAATACAAATGTATTATGAGTGTAGTACCGAACTACCATGAAATGCAGTACCTTTGTACCGTGAATGCAGCACCACGTGCCGTAAATGCAGTGCCACGCACTGTAGTGCAGTACCCAATGTACCATGAATGCAGTACTAACTGTACTGTGAATGCAGCACCAACGTGCAGAAATGCGATATCAACGTTCTGAGAGTGTAGCACCAATGTGCCAAAGATGTGTTGGAGTTACGCATTTTCACCTATATACGTTTATGCCTCCTTCCCGAGGTTCAGTGATAAGTATGATATTCTCCTATGAATACATATAGAGAATAAGTTGAGTCGTGATGGTGAGGAAGACGACGATGTGCCTTTTTGTGAGTGTGTGCTGGTACTGCGGAATTGTGTCATATATATTCAATATATATTATGATACGTAAAGGTAGTACACATGTAAGGCCTATTCATATATACCTACAGTACAATCAGAGTCAACTATGATACATAAAGGGATTACACATTATGATACGTAAAGCCTAGGGTGTCTAGCACATAACAATCAGAGTCAACTAGTGTATTCCTGATTCAATATAACCCCTTTCAAATCTTGCATCATCTTTATTTAATTGTACATAGTTAGCTACGCTATGTTAAATTAAATTCGTATGATATAATCCCTGAACCAGACATACCTAATAAGGAATACTGCCTAACGGTCATAGTCTAGGCCCACTAAATGCAACCTAGTTCACTATAACCTTAGGCTCTGATACCAATCTGTAACACCCCCAAATTTCGGGTTGCGGAAGCGGTCGGGTCGGGGTGTTACCAATCAAATATCACAAGCACAAAGATATAATAAACGACTCTAAATGAGACGTTTTGAAAATAGTAATTACATTACTGAATAAGATGTTTACAAAACATTTGAGTTCGCAAAGCAATTCATTACATTTCTAATTATACAAAAGTATGCAATGAAATCCAGTGTTGAAAAGTGTGTGACTCGAGCTAGGATCCTGATGGGCCGATCCTACTATTGCAGTACCTGAAAATGCACACTAAAACGGTCAGCTGGAAAGCTGGTGAGTTCACAGGTTTAGTTAAACAAATTTGTAATGTTGTAAAACATTATAATATTTTAAAATGATTTGTAAATAGTGCGTTGAATTTACAGTGTTAAGCCATGATTGCTCCCATGAGCAATATTGTGAATCACTAAGTAAACCTACAGTTCTAAGCCAATAGGATGCTAATGGTGGTAACCTGAGAACGAACGTAATCTAGTATGTATTCTAATGCGACGAGTACAACTCGTAGCATTACTATTGAGATCAAGTATTAACCTCTATTAATACTAATGATGGCGAGTAACAACTCGTAATGATTTACTAATGACGAGTAACTACTCGTATTGATTTAATGATGACGAGTAACAACTCGTATTGATTTAATGATGACGAGTAACAACTCGTATTGATTTAATGATGACGAGTAACAACTCGTATTGATTTGTATCACCCACCGTGATATCGTTCGGAATTATCCAAAATGATAGTGATTTGTACCACCCACCGTGGTATCGTTTTGTACCACCAACCGTGGTATCGTTGTGTGTCATCCAAGATGACATCGACCAATGATTTGATGATGAAACCTGCCGGGCGTATTAAACGCGCAAGGTTTTATTGATTTGACGTCTCAACAGACTATTGATTTGAGTGAGTTTATGTGCATAGTAAAATCGGGTGTATCTAGACAGGCCCGATTAGTAGAGTCATGTTTGTATATGTATATGTATATCATTATACATAAATAAATTGAAGAGCACCGAGTGCTTGAATTAACATATATGTAAGTATACAAATATATAATTATATATATAAATATACTTATTCAAGTGATAACAGCTAACAGCGTGTCATTGATTTTGATTAAACAAGGAGATGATATAGATATTCAAGATATACCTATAATTGTCATATAATATATGAGAATAGTTAATGTATCTAAGTACGTACTTACATCCCTTAGATATTAAGTGTAACATAATGTGCCTAGGTAAGGATAACCATCACCTAGTTGACTAGAACAAATCATAGCCCTATACTGATGTATACTCCTAGTCCTCAGCCTAGTAAGCATATCGAGGTAAAAGAGTGATGTTCACTTAAGTACTAGCCTACGCCTAGTAATTGGGGAACATAAGTGTAGGGAAAAGCTATGGTCCCTAAAGCAATCACATATATACTTAACACACTTAAGCATATTTGAGAAAGGTTATTGATATGAAAACATAGTGTTTATGTCTCAAATATTCAATAAATGATTTGTATTCATTAAAAGAAATGAGTTGATTTAGTTGAGCATGCATTTTCCCCCAAAACATATAAAACAATTAAAAGGTGGGGCTATGAACTCACCTGAGGAGCGAGCAATGTGAGATTTCGTATAAGTGAATGGATGTATAATTATCTCATCCATAATAATGTTTATTTGATTTAGATTATGTTCGAAATACTCGGTAAGTGTTTATGTTGGAATTTTTATAAAATGAGTACAGGTCGTTAATGACAATTCAAAATTATACTTCAAAATATAATTAAGTTTGTTTCATATAAATATACTCATATAAATATATTTCGTATCATTTTCGTATCGTTTTTAACTATTCAAAACCCGTTGATTTCGATACTTTGTTAAAAGTAATTTTATGAAAAGTTGTATTTTGGCGTCACTCGACGCGTCACTCGAGTTGGAGCGTGACACGGAAGTTATACCCGAAAGATATGAAAAATTAACATTTTTAACGACACTTGCATTTGCGAAAAATTTGTTCTTAACAACACTAGGCCACTGTCACTGATTATTAGTGACACTTGAAGTTTATAGCTCTTTTGGCCTGTTTCCGTGGTCTACCCGCTGTTCGAACCAAAAACAAAGAAAACAAGTTCCAATCCACCATTCCGGCTATAATCCGCTTATACACCAATAATACATGATGTATACCAACTTAATAACACGAAATCAAAAGAAATCAAGGGGTTTTCTTACAACTAAAATGGAACCCAAAAATGGATGATTCTGGGCACAACCCGCCCTCGGGATTCACAGCTTCAATTCGCAAAAAAAAAAAAAAAAAAAAAAATTCAAACCACAAACAATTTCTAATCTAAATTCTTAGGTATAATACGTTTATATAACATTAATACATTGAGATTACAAGTTTCTTAATTCGGAATGATTAAAGAAAAAGGAAAGATCGCTCACGGTGGTGATGGTGGTTCGGTGATGCTATTGCCGGTAGGAGGGAGGGGAAAGAAATGGATGGTGATGATGATGGAAATCTGCTGTTGGTGCTGCTGTTTGTGTTGTTGCTGATGATGATGGTCTCGGTGGTGTAACCCGAGAGGAAGAGGGAGATGAGAATGGTGATAATGACAAATGGTGATAATCTATGATGGTGATGATGGTTGATGTTGTTACTTTTGTTGTTAATTTTGTTGTGGATTTAGAAGAAGAAGAAAAGATGAATGATGTTTGATGAAACAAAATGAAGAAGAAGAAGGAATGTAGCTACAGGGGGTGTTTGGTCTTGGTCGTGGGGCAAGATCCACAAAAGGTGGATCTTGTCTGTCCCGTCCCCAAATGCAGTACAAAAAGCTCGTGTTTTTGTACCGGATCGCGAAATAAATTAATATTTTTAATTTATAAAATTCATTCGTATATTTCGAAATGTCTTCGAGTCAAAACATTTTATAAAAATATATTGTTTGGGTTAAAGTTTTTATGACTTTGTTTCGAGTTGTCTCAACTAAATAGAACACATTTTAAAATGGAACAAAATGTGTTTAAGTTTTATCCAAGTAAATAAATATTATTTTTAATAATAATACTTTATTTAGAATTGTTTCTGCGTTCTGTCGGGTTTGTTAATACGCAATTACTTAACAATCGTTTTATGTTGTATATATATATTTATATATATAATACTTGTATTCTTTGGTATTGAGCGTATATAATACGCGAAATAAAAGTTTAAATTGAGCTCGAATTTTGGGTCATTTTTGACCGGGTGTTACAATGATGCTCCTCATCCCGGATAGATATTCTTGCGCCTCTCGCACCTTATTAACTGAGTCATTCGAATTTTGATTTCAGGCCAAACTAAATGAGCCTATTGGATTCCTAACCCCAAATACTTCTGTAGTTCTCCATTTCCTATACATTTATATAGAATTAAGTATAATTCTTAACCTTTGATCTTGTATGGGTTCACAAGAACAACTGTAATACTAGTATAAACGTTATTTGACAAATTTAACGATCAGGTCATCAATCAAAGTAACTACCTAGAGGCCCCAAAAACAGAGATGATGTGCATGGCCAGGCTAAAATTTTACATTATCGCTTGACCTCAACTGTAGGATACGATTGCCCTGATGCACTAATGTCTTTAACTATTAGTAACATTAAAAGATCATAAACCTGATCCCGATCCAGCATGAAATATTTTTAAACAAATAAACAAAAATATAAAATTTAATTGCTGCAATTTGATTTCCAGGCATTACCTTTTTGTCTTATAAGCATCACAGTCGGTAAACATATCTAATAAGGCTCATACTTATAATCTTGTGCTCTTTGTGGTCTTCCCATCACCTTGCTTTTAATAAAATCATGACATTAGACAGGGTTTTTGTAACTGGTTTATCAAGGTGTCAATGCAACATGCCAACATTGCAAAAACATCACCCAAACTTGCATTATTAATCAACAGTTTGTGCTTATTAAAACCACACCTTTGATATCTAGTTACCATTACTTATTCAAGATTGGTTCAAGTATAACCGCACTTTTGATATCCAGTTACCATTACTTATTCAAGATTGGTTCAAGTATAAAACCCCAAAAAATAAGTAAACATGAGTCTGAAATAGGTATAGCTTTGATGGAAAGAAAAAGTATGGTGGATATGTTTGGATTTAAGCACTATAACATGTTAGCAGCTGGCTATCACGAAACTAGATAGTAGATACGACCACAATATGAGAAGTTACAGAAAACTACGCCTGATTTACACAGTAGTTGCCTAGTCGTTTGTGGATAACTAAATTCATCTTCTACAGTTCTACTTGAGCCTTGTAAACAGATTTTACAGCAAGGCAATAAACAAAGATTTGATCAATTGATATGTATGCATCATATCCATATCAACTTTCATTTCACAAAACCGTTGTTATTTTGCTGTCGTTGTTTAGACCTTTTAACTGTTCATTTCAAAAGACAGCATCATGATGTAAAGTTCTCTACTTTAAACGAATCCTTTTTTGGTCTCAACCTAGTTAGTACCAAATACTAAATCTCTTTCTATACAATAATAATGCACACATTCTATGGAAAAGGAAAAAAAATTATAATAAAAAACGAAACAAATCCGAACCAATTCCCATAGTTATATATACAGAAAAGCTGGAAATTGCGAAGACACCCAGCTAGGAATCATTCCATTTTCGAAGGTTTTGATACCTGTAAATGACTTTCAAATAAACGATCACCTATGTGTTGATAAATTTGCAGCTAGTGGTATATAGGAAGGTCGGTTTTGGGCTGTTTGTTGTACAAGTAGCTTTCTTGATCTTCAAAAGAATTGCTGCTGCTACTCGTTGCCACTATTTCATTGTTGCTAGATGACATTTTCATAAAGTAACTATGCCTGCCAAAGAAGTAAATATCACATACCTCCGGTTGAGAAAACTTCATCAAAGGTGCCACGTGTCACTTTCAACTCATTAGCTTGTAAGTGAATCGATTTGGGTTATGTTCTAATTTAACAAGCCAAGAAAGGTGATTTGGGTGAACCCAACCCGATCCCTATCGTTTTGACCCATTAAAATAAATAGCAATTGTTTACCCGTTAGCTAACCAGTAACCACCAGACCATCCATTTTGCTACCTCCAAAATTAATCAATACATAGAACTAGAAGTATAAATTACCATCGAGAGTCAATAGTCAATTCAGGATGAAATGCAGTTGCTAGTAGATTGCCCTGCTTCACAGCTACAATCACTTTGCTATCAGATTCAGTGATCTCCTAAACAATGAAAAGTCATGCACTGTCTGGATATTTGAATTTAAATGTGGTATCTAGATTACACTATATCGCAACTACAGACAACATATGTTAGTATTGAATATTTAATCAGTTATACGTCTATTTTGAATTCAAATAACAGTATGTTTTGACATAAAATGCATAAAAACGTTTCTTTAGGCATTGCAAAAGAGTATTTGTTCTGTCCATCCTTTACATCAATAACTGTTGTCAACATCCAAAATAATCAAATCACTCATGTAAACACTAAACAAGCAGATGTTACCAACTTAAATGTTGATCACGTTCTGTATTGAATTGGCTATATCAGATAACTAGATAGTCTTACTTAACACATGGTTAGAGGTGACAATTTCGATCCATTTACTTACTTAATGAATTGGTCAAATCCAAAAATGTAGAAAAGGAAAAGGGACAGATGAGTAAAATAGATCAAGACAGGTTGACAGTTGCGTACACTTCTTAATGCGTACACACCTTACAACCTATTAAATCTTCTCATCTTTAGAATTATAGTTTTTGTCACCATATGTAACATATTGACTATCTAAAAATTGAAAAAAATGTCTGTGCATCAACCTTACCTGAATCTGTTCCGACTTGTACTAAAACAACCTTTTTCAACCCAAACCTGTTACCTAACCCGTTCATATTGCCACCTTTACAAATAATAAATTGTATCAGGTGATCCAAATAAAGGTGCAATATATAACAGTATAAGATGCTTGATGCATGAAACTGTGTCTTGTAGCATAAAACAACTGAAATTATCAAGAAACAAAGAACACTTACATCTTGAAAAGAAGAATTAGAATCAACTTCTTTAGTTGACTGGAAAGATATAGAAGCTAGCACTTCAACACCTGGTCCCACTTCAAGGATCGCAGGGGCACGAATAAAAACAGCACGAAAACTTGGGGGACCCCCTTCCTGAGAAGCAAGATCTGGTACTGGAATCTCGGCCTCAAAGCTCTGAATCTGTATATGATATTCGAAAGGAAATACTTATAGTAGCCAATAGCTTAAGGGTAAGAATATTTTTAATCATAATCCAATTAAGCTAAAAATTATAACTATATAAGAGTCGCAGAATGCCAACACTTGCCTGACTCCCAAAGAAGTTACGATGAACTGTACAATCAAGCCCTCCAACAAGCTCCTGTCCTCCTGTTTTCTGTCCTGAAAGAGATTGGTGTTACAGTTTAGATTCAAAAATGAAAGAATCATGGGTGTTGATTTCCCTAATACTCTGAAAATCTTGTGTTCATTTCTTTATTTGCTTCAGCTGTATACGTTTCTGGATTTCTCAATAACAAAAAAAAGTTCACATCCAACTGCATCTACAATTCATAGTTACAGGTGGCAACTTTGATCCATTTTCTTATGAACGGGTCGATTTGGGTAACGCTTTTTCTCAAATGAGTAGAACGGAGAACAGCTAAAAGACGGATAAAACGGGTCTAAAAGTCACCCAAAAATGTATCTTGATTCTTGAATGCATTAAAACCTCCTAACTACTTTAAAGACATAATTATTTTTCCTTCGGGTAGGGTCACATCCCAAAAACGTTTCCTTAATTTTTTGAACTAAAAGCAATTCAGCTCAAGCTGGCATGTCTTAGTTTTGTATATAAACTTATCCATCTACGACATGTCACCCACCCCAACCATAATACCACCTCTACTTGTATTAGTTAATGAATGTATTTACGGGTACATTTTGACAAAAAAATATATAGGATATTAGATCTCACCAGTTGCTTTGTTAGCTAAGAAGATAAGACCAGCACACGTTCCCCAAACTGGTTTTCCCATTCTCACAAACTCACGAAGCGCAGGAAACTACAACCAGAATCCAACATAAATTCAGATATATGGAAACACCATCATCAAAACCATATAAAAATCACACCAATTCACATTTCATCCCATCTAAGTTTATATAAAAGTGTCATTCTTATCAATTGTCGTATACACACTATTAAGAAATCGATTCAAGATGGTTAATCTCCCATTATAAACTTAACTAACGATACCAAATAAAGATACTATTTCTCCCAATTTTCTCTTCCATTTCCTTGGAATTGCAATACGATATTTATAGACGAAAACATAAAACCATCTAGCTAAAATTAAGGGACAAAACCAGAAACATGAAATCATGGATACGTGCTACCTAGACTAAAGAATTAAACATGAGAATGTGGACTAGTGGACTACATGCAAATAACAGTTAACTTAGTAAGAATTGGTCTTCAAAGTTGACTTTCGGTGACCATTTTATTGGAACGCATCACACACAGCATATAATCTTCCAATTCTAGATACATACAATTCCTCTTTCATCCTTTCAAGGCTACTTCATATCTTTACTTTCCAAAACGTCAATCATAACGATGGAAAAATCAACTGTTTTGTGAAAATCATACTCTTAACTTAGACAGAAACATTCAACAAATGCACCCTAGTTTTGAGAAAATCATTGTTTTTTTTTTTTTTTTTTATCTTTTAGCTATCTTGCACGGTTATATATAAAACAAGTAAAAAAAATACAATATACAACTTCACACAGGACTTTTGTCGAACACATAGTGTGCAAATCAGATAAAGTAATAGACCATGATATTCACATTCACATACCTACATGACACAAACAACCAAAAACATATATGTATGCATATAATAACATTAAATTAAGAAGTACCAGATTATGTAATTCAGCAAGTTTAGCCATAGTAGTGCTCTCACCACCGGGTATAATAAGCGAAGTCACATTCTCCAACTGCTCTGCTTTTCTTATCTCAACACCCTTCACCCCAATCCTCCTTAACGCTACACAAAAACATAAACTCATTGAAGCATTTCATCAAACAGGTGGTATGCATATAATGTGAATCCACGTGTAAAATAGAAGCAGAGAAACAGGGGATGTACCAGCGATGTGTTCGTTGAATGAACCTTGTAAAGCAAGAACGCCGACGGCCATTAGTGACTGATTACGGAGATTGTTGATTGAGGGTTGAGAAAATGAAGAAATGAGAAAATGGAAAGGAAAAAGAAAGGGGCTGCGGGTGTTATGTGGGTGGAGGGTGAAATGGATTCAGTTGGTGGGATTTTGACTCATGTCGTGTCAAACCTTGCCTCACTTGTTTATTCCTTTTGATTTTTCTCCGGATTTAATTGTCCGCTATTGTAATGTACATAATTTTAGGAAAGTAAATTAAGTGCTATCTCGATATGTTTATTTGTTTTTTCAGGCTATTTGCCCTACATATCAAGTGCTATTTCGATGATATGAGAGGAAGTTATTACAATCCAGAGATATACTAATCCTCTAAAGGCGTAACTCAAATTTGTGAAATCCAATTGTAAATATGTATCTGCTGCTTTGCGCGGATATTACGTTAGTTTATTTTTATTAACAAACACTTTCAGTATGCTTCTATGGTATTTGGCATGAATAGATACATTGCTCATATTTAACAAACACTTTCAGTATGCTTCTATGGTATTTGGCATGAATAGATACATTGCTCATATTGAAAAATAAGTAGATTCATCACCGTTTGGTTTAACATAAAACTTGAAATAATGTTGGGTTATCTTGATATTAAAACATTACATTGCTTGTATCAGTACTTTATTAATGGCCTAAACCCTTGTAACTATTCAAACGAAGTCAAAAGTAACCAATCTACAAAAGTCTAGATAGTAAGACAACTGAGAAGAAATGTTGTACATAAACAATTCAAACAAAAATACTATCATGTGAGCAATACCCATAGGTTTTACATACATAAGCACGGAGCATGAATTATCTATATGGGTCTTAACTCCATACCTTGAATAATAAGCCGACTAATATCCTTTGAAGAGTCACAAAGTATATGGTTTGTGCTTTGACTTGTTCACCAAATGGTCCAAAATGACCATAAATTTGTCATACGTCTGTTTTCTTGATTATCGTGAAATTTGAAAAAGTGTAAAAAGGGAAACCTTCATTTTGGTATAGTGGAGGTGTCTGCAAAATTTGGTGGTCTAACTCTTAACGAGTTAAAAGTTATGCACGTTTAAAGTTCGTTAAAAATCTGAGTTGTGCAGGTATGGAAATACACTGTTCGCGGCGTGATTTCATAAGGTCGCGGCGCGATCATATACTATTGCGACGCGACTCCAAGTTTTTCAGAAATCAATAGGATCGCGTAACAGGAACGGGTCACGTAGTATAGTGTAAAACGGTAACATAAGACACCCAAAGTCATTCAAGAGTTGATATGCGATTGTGTGTAAACACTAGGATCGCGTAATGAGATCGCGACACGATTATGGATAATCGCGACGTGAAATGCTCAGGATCGCGACGCGATTCCAGATAATCGCGACGCGATTGTGGGAATTTCAGATTTTATATTTCATTTAATTTCATTGCGTATTCGTTGTGTCTTTAAGTGAAGGGGACCTTATGTTTTGATTAAGTATAAGTTCAAGAAGAAAAGTTTATGTAAAAAAAAAAAATTGGGCATGTCATTAATGAGGCATAATCATTTAAACAATGGACATCTAAGGGGGAGTAATGTGCATTAATATGAAATGGATATCTATATCTTCAAAATACTATCCAGATATGTTTCTGGCTCCCTTCCACACCAAAGAATAAAAGTGGAATTTGGATACGCCAATGTTGGATATTTCTCTAATCCACATAAGGTCATAAACATTATATGTTTTCACCTGTGGAGGCACCACAATATCTTGGAGGTCGTCAAACTATGCTAAACCTATTGCGCTTTATGAATTCGATCGAGAATGTATCTACTGATCAAGATCGACGATTCAAACATCCAAGAAGAATGCGGTCTCAAGACAATAAAAGAAAATCCAACATTATATATGAAGACAATGTGACGCGTATCAACTCAAATCAACGTGTATAGCTCAAAGGAGACAGAATTAAGAACATTTCACCGAAGTTCTTCTTAACTTATGATCTACAAAAGGATGGAACCATTGATGTTAGTGAACTCCGATCAAGCTAAAATTTGGCCGACTTATGCAACAAATCATTGTCGACAAAAGATTTTGAGCAACTAGTTCGAAAGATCGATATTCAACGCTTGAAGGATATACATTAATCTCAGGGGGAGTACGATACGCACTGCACCCTTTTTCCCTTTATCAAGTTTTTATCCCATTAGATTTTTCTTGATAAGGTTTTTAATGAGGCAGACGTATTGTAAAAGGTGACTATCCAAGGGGGAGTGTTGTAAACCCATGTTGTGGATAACCCACCATTTACCTCATAATTTATTAGGGTTTTAGTCTTTCCCTTTACCCTATATATAGTGACCATATGTAAACTAATACGAGTATAACTAATCATTCAATAACATTTATCTCTTCCTCTCCATCTATTATTCTTGTTTTTTCATTTTACAACAAATATAAACTTAATAATTAAACTTTTTCAGTTTTAAAAACTTTTAATTAGTTTAATCTCTACCTATATAAATCTATTTACATAAAGTAATATTATCATGAATAAAACAAACTGCTTAATATAAATTTACCCACGGTACTAAATTTCATATTAAAAATTAACGACTTAAAGTTAAGTAACATAACGTAACAATCCTTTATTATTTATTGGAATTGATATTTACAACACAAAAAATGCTACCTACGTCACACTGTACAAGTAATAAAGCAGTGCAAAGTACAAGTATATGATTGCATAGTTGTATCAATTTGTGTGCTGCCTACTCACCACCCATTCTGTAGATAGTGTTTGGATTAGCTTATGTTGTATGTTAACGCAATAAGCTAATAAGCTGTTTTGAGTGTTTGGCAAATTCTGCTTATGCAGGTAAAATGACCAAAAAGGACATACTCTTATATTTATGAATTATAGTCTTTTAAGGCATAACAGTTTGTTTTTTTATAGTTATAATAAACTTTTACAAAATCAATTAGTTGTTTTAACAACTATTAAAGGTAATATATAAGTCAATTAGATTAGTTCTTATAATGAAATTCATACATTGCGAGATTGAGATCTAGATTGGATTATATCTCCTGCTATCATATCTCTTACTGCACTCATATAAAGATCATCGGTCCTACGACGCACACTTGTATCTTCTTGTGTTTCTTCATAACTAGAAGATTCTTGAGTATCATTTTCCGTAGTCGGATTGTAAGATTCTTTTTGCGCCTTGTCAAATCCTTCGTCGAAAGTACTACTTTTTCTGATATAATTGTGAATTGCCATAGATGCTAGCACAATATTCACTTGAGTCTCATTTGTATAATTAACGTGCATATCTTTCAATATCCCCCATCTAGCCTTCCAATCACCAAATGTTCGTTCAATGACATTTTTAATGAGGAGTGATGGTAGTTAAATGTCTCTTTTGGTCCTTTGGGAGCACGTATAGCTACAGTTTGTCCGCGCTGAAAATCGGGTATGTGATGTTTGAATCTTTACATAAGCTAGAAGAGATCACAAGAAAATGGTGAGAAGTAAAGTGAAGGAGAAAACATGAAACAAAGTTGGGAAGTTACATCGGTGAGAATGAGAATTTTATAATACAGTAGAAAGGAGTAGAAAAGAGTTGGTTGTAGAATTTATGATGGCATTAAAAATAAGGGGTTGCCGTCATATTTTCTCCCTTACTTCCCTCGTATTTAATGGCCTCATTCTTTAATCAACCAGTAGCTAGCTGGTATGTCAATATATATATTCATCCTTTAACTTTACAGGGGGAAATGTTAACTTTACGCAAGCATGCGTAATGTCGGTCTGTATAAATATTTTGCTAAGTAGAAAGGAGTAGAAAAGATTTGGTTGTAATTATGATGGCATTAAAAATAAGGGGTACTCAAGTCATTAAATATAAACTCCCTAAAAAGCTAATATCCACCCCTAAAAAGCCAGGATTGGATGGCTTTTAGAAAAGAGCTTTTTAAGCTTGTGAGAAGCGGTGTTTAGTTGTGGAAAAAATGGGGTGTTTTCTAGAAATTTTTTCCAAGAAAAGTAGAAAAGTGGAAAACGTGTTCAAAATGAATTTTTCTGAGAAAATTTTCCAAGAAAATGGAAAATCCACTTTTCCAAAATATAACTTGGAGGTGGAAAACACTTCCCCCACACTTTTCCAAATTTTCCAAGATATAACTAGTTTTCCAAAATCCACTTTTTCAACATTTGAACGCGTTTTCTAATTTTTCAACACTTTTCTGGAGAATGATTTTCTTTAGAAAATTGGAAATGGAAAATTGTGAAAATTTTCCACAACTAAACACACCCTAAGGTGCGTTTAGTTACAGAAAATTCCTCACTTTTTTCTAAAAATTCTCTAAGAAAATAAGAAAAATTAGAAAACGTGTTAAAATTCGAGTTTTCTAAAAACCTTTTCTAAGAATTGGAAAATCTTTATTTTCCTTTTTATAACTACAAAGATGAAAATTACTTTTGATGGTTTTCCATCTCTAGTATTCTTTAGAAAAGGAAAACTCCAACCCATACAACTAAACACGTTTTCTAGATTTTCATGTTTTTCTAAAAAAGCAAAACACTTCTCATTTTATAGAGAAATCGAAAAAGAAAAATGAAGAAACTTTTCTCTAACTAAACGCGTCCTAAAAAGCTGAGAAGCTAAAAAGCATATTGCGTTTGGATCGAATAAATTAACAAAATACGGAGTAGCTTTTTAGTGTTAACTAACCACTAAAAAGCTTTATTGAAAAGCTGGGCCAAACACCTTGATGATGATTAAATCAATACGAGTATGAAATCAATTTAGGTTGTTTTTCAAGTATGGAATTGAAGGATTCACAAGTCACACATACTAATAATTCTAGGGTTTCTTCTTCTTCTACTACTACTTGTCATCATATGGTAATTTATCATATCGTCTTCTCATCAATTACTTCTATTTTAACTTTATTTGATTTAATTCTTCATCAATTACTTCTATTTGTTCTTTTGCTTCGTATTTTTCAGTTATATGTCAGATGCTTTGAATTTTTGGTATTTATATAACGATCCTACATGCTGGTATAGAAATAACTAATACATGTTGTTTTCTCTAAATTATTATGTGTTTGTATATGTAAGTGATGATGTGATGATGACGACAACAAAAGGGTATTTGGAATGTTAGTGGGCATAGGGTGATTGATTTAAGTTAGTTTTTTAGTATGCAATCATATTCTCCTGCTGTGTAAACCCTAGTTTTTGGGTAACAGAATCATTAAACTTCGGTTATCTTCTTCTAATTGTTGAGGGGTTCTTCAATCATTGAGTGGATTCTGGAATTGGATCATAACAATTGAACATGACACTGAATATTATGCATATCACCTCACCTGGAATGGCTTTTGGAGATGCTTTAATTCCATGGTCATGGATGTATATATACAAGAGGGACGATTAAGGGATAGTAGTGATTAAACCATTTCACTTCTGTTATGTTTACTTTATCCTTCTAATAATTGTGTTTATTCTGGGGCCAGTTTTTCAATCCTTGAGTGGTTTCTGGATTTGGATCGTAACATTTCATTTTGTGACATGCAATGTCTCTTGTATATAATTTATACTTTTCCTCTCTCTCTCTCTCTCTCTCTCACCGTGGTTTCATATTCACAGCCGGAAACTCGTGGTTTATTAGATGACCAAACTGAAGAATGTTGTATTATGCCAGCACGGGGAAATGGCGATGATGGTGCTGATAATCAAGGCTTGTCATCCAACACTCATAAGAAGATACTGGGAGGAAAGTTCTTTTTTTATGATCCGCCACTTGCTGAAGAAACCGGTGTCTGGATACCAGTTTCGGTTCCTCCAATGTCTGAAAGTGAACATGAAGATTGGAGCCGAGGTTTCTCCTCCTCATCAGCTGCTGGTATCTTTCCTGATGATGTTGAACAACACATGGGATGGTACAAGTTTCTTGAGAAAGATAAGGAACTAACTATGTGGGATGTGGTCCTCGAAATGTTACTAGCAGCTCGTGGAAAACTGAATTCTTTGGCATCATCCAGTGATAACATATCTAGACAAGTAATTGATCAAGCTTGGAAAGAAATGGCTCAAACACTTGTGGAGGCCAATTTTGGAAACGTACATGAAATCCTTGAAACCGAGCCTCCTAAATAGTTGCCCGATAGCTCTGCTGCTGCTTGTATGCTGTGTAACGTGAGGTTTCATCCTATCATGTGTACCAGGCATCACTGTCGTTTCTGTGGAGGAATATTCTGCAGTGAGTGTACCAAAGGACGAAGCTTGCTGCCACTAAAGTTCCGTGCTGCGGACACACAACGAGTCTGTGATGTGTGTTTTGTACGTCTTGATGCTGCTCAGCCTTTCTTGATGGATCAAGTTAGCCGTGCCTCACAATTGCCAACTCATGATATAACAGATCTAAGCACTTTAAGATCATGGCTTAATTTTCCTTGGGGGCTGTCGATGGAGTCTGAGATATACAAAGCAACAAACACGATTCAAGGATACACCAAGGTAATGCCAGGCATGTAAATCTAATAAACTCCTATGACAACCCTAGTGGTGTAATCAAGAGGTGGCAATTCCAATCCCTTTGATTTTGGCCAATTTGGGTTATAATGTAATATCACATCAAAATTGTTAGCCAAAAGGGGAAGGGGTCAAAACTGTTGGTGTTTACTATTCTGACATAACTGAATTAGAGAATATGAATCAAACTGTGTATGGTTTGGTGTTTGCTTCGGGTTCTAAAGTAGTTTGAACTTTGAACATTTGGTTCCGTATATTAGGAAGTGGAAACCAATTGGTTTCATCTAACTGTCTCAGATTGAACTGATCCATCCAATTGAACACTGCTATCCAAACAGGTTAAAAGTTACGTATTTTTAATGGAATCAATGCTTAGGGAAATCATTTATTCAAGGTCTATTATAGTAATAGTATTTCTTTCGAAATTATAATTATGGTGTTCATAAATTTTTTAAAGACTTATTATATTATTATGGACCAAAAGTGCTTGAACCTGACCTTCCATACCTTACATGTTTCACCATGACCCTGTATCTTGCTACCTTTAACATAAATGTGTCTATTTGATTTGGGACAATGTTTCAGGTTGGTTCTATAAGACCAGAGAAGTTGATTCCTGATGCCATCTTAAGAAATGCGAAGGGCCTTGCGATACTTACGATAGTGAAGGTTGGTATGCTGGTCACTTACAATATTGGAACTGGATTGGTGATAGCTCGCAGGGAAGATGGTTCATGGTCTCCTCCATCTGCTATATCTTGTATAGGTGTTGGATGGGGTGCTCAGGCAAGAACATTTTGTTATTACATCATCTTCTGGTTCATTAGGATGGAAAATTTCTTCTGCGTGTTATTCATACAGCTGTACAAAAGGTTAGTTCTATCACATGTCTTAATTTTAATGCCTCTCGAACAATTATCTTTTGCTAGGTACCAGAATTTGTTTGCTATATTAGTTAGAGCTCTCATCAACATCTTGCCAGTTTTTTAACCTTCAGCTGACCTAGGGTTGTCTCTCGCATCTAATTTGCTAATCCTAATGGACCAGAAAATCATCAAAATTGTTATACTGATTCTGAACATGTTTTAAGTGGATATTGCTAATATCCCATCTAGTCATATGCAGATAAGCCCATTAAAAATAGCCAAATAACATAATAAAGTATTGCTGATTGATTGCAGTTTGCTAATTCTGTTTGTGTGCTACAGCTACTTCAGTTTTTTTTTTTTTAATTTTTGGCTCACTAAAGTGTCAAGATAGCCCCTGAAATTTAACTTCGTTTTAAACTACTAAAGCAGTCCCTTGATTTGATTTGTATACAACTAATAGCGTTAGTCACAAATGATAATAATAAAAATGTTTGGATGTACAAGCATGATAAAGAGGGTTCACCAGTAAATGACACATGATTCTTGTTGATGTATCGCTCGAAGACGCTATCCGCATAAGTAGAATTATATCCTCTTTTTTGATTAGCACGTCAGATCCTTTTAAAGAAAACTAAACTATTCCAATAAATAAAAAGATATAGGAGGTTTTATGAATTCCTTCTTGTATACATTTGTGGGTTTGTTCAATGTCGTTTCGGACATAAAATTGTCGTTTTAGTTTTCATAAATGGCATATTGGTAAGTATGAGCAACTTCAAGGTTAATATTATATTATGGGGTAGAGAAATAATCAACGCGGGTTAATATTATATTGAGGTTGCTATTGGTCTACAAAAATAGCAACAGCCTACTCACACACATATATCTTTAAAATAAAATTTAATATTTTTCTTTTTGTTTCCCCTTTTTTTTCTTTTTCCTTTTTGTTGTTGTATTAGTATAGAAACTTAAAGGTTATGTTTTTGAACTTTCGTGGAACAACTTTTAGCCACTAAATTAAACTAATCAGATAAGCTTTTATCTGTAACAATCTTATCTATTATTATTCAATAATATATTATAATTATTGTGTGTTCTCATTATTATTATGTTTTCATTCTTATTTTTTGAAAAAAAAGTTCATAAAATGATACTTAAAAATGACTAGTGATATTTTAAATTACAGTTAAGCACTTTTAATTTAATTTAGTGATAAGAAATGTTGCTTTAACATAAAGAGTAAGGTTCAAATGAGTACACCAATTTTGAGTGAGAACGAGGGAACCAACAGATTTCTGCCATGTGTCACTTTATTCTCTCTCCTCCACACTTTATTCTCTCTCCTTCACATTTTTAAAAATTAAATATCTCACAAACGGTAAGTCGAAAAATCATGAAAATTGCACCATAAAATTCAACGTTTTCTCCTCTTCGATTTGCCGTCCCTCAAGGTATACTTTTGACAACTTTTTTTTTCCTCATTTTTTGGTGGGTTTCACAAATTAGTAACACATGTGTTAGTGATTAGTTGTACATTTAATTTGTGGTTAAGGTTAGGGTTTAGGGTTAGGTTTAGGGTTTAGTAGGGTTTATGGTTTAGGGTTTATAAGGGTTTAGGGTTTAGAAGGGGTTCAAGGTTTAGGGTTTAGAAAGATTTAGGGTTTAGCATTTTGTAAAGCGTTTAGGGTTTATGGTTTGGGGTTTAGGGGTTAGGGTTTAGGGTTTGAGGTTTGGGGTTTCGGGGAGAAACCCCAAACCTCAAACCCTAAACCCTAACCCCTAAACTCCAAACCATAAACCCTAAACGCAACACTTTAACACATGTGTTAGTAAATGTGAAACCCACCAAAAAATTGAAAAAAAAAAACTTTTCGAAAGTATGTCTTGAGGGAAGGCAAATCGAAGAGGAGAAAACGACGAATTTAATGGTGCAATTTTCATAATTTTTCGATTTTTCGTTTGTGAGATAATTGATGTTGGGGGTAAATGGGTTTTGTACATGTGGAACATTCTCTTTGTACACATGGCTTGATATCATTGGTTCCCTCATTCACACACAAAAACCTATTCTCATTTGAACCCTACCCTTAACATAAAATATCATCGTTTACATATATATAATACAGGTAGACTTATACGGTATTTCTTTTGTTTTTTAGATATATAGAAGTTTTTGTATTTTAGCATATTTGTATCACTATCAAATATTTTTGTCAATTTCGCTTTGTCTATCTACTACAGCGAAGCGAGGCAATTATTCTTGTTAAATACACTTTGGGCGACTTTGGACCCGATTTCTTTTAAGCTATCGTATTTGTTATATTTACCTATTAGAGATGAAACATAACTTGAATTGACACATTAATACTTCAACGGGTTGCCATTCGCATCTGTAGTTCCATCTGTGAACTGCTAAAAAGTTGGCTATTATTCACTGGAAAGTGTTTACACTGCAGGTGCATTTGCTGGATGTTCACTAGAAGGGAGTGTGGTGACAACACGTACACATGAAAATTCCCGATTCTATGGAAAACAATTCTTAAGTGCGCAGGAAATTCTCCTTGGGTCATTGCCTAGGCCTCCCGCAGTTGCTACTCTATATCGTGCTCTAGCAGATATTTACCATAAGTTTGGTATGACGTAAATCGTTATTGATGTCTGTGAATAAAACTTCCACATGTATATATCATTTCATTTCATGGAAAGCTATTCCATATAAATGCAGTTGATGGTCTTTACTCTCTAGAATCGATTTATAGTGATGACATAGTGTAGGGAATATGGATTCCAATGTTTGTTCAGTCTCAAAAGAAAATCACTTTTGTGATGCATACACTTGTCTGTGCAGTAACTCATATGTTTACAGCATTAACATTTACCTGGGGTAAAATCACTATTATTTCTAAATTGGTGAATGATAAATAGGGGCAAAATACACACACAATTATGTGTGTTTAGATTTTTATGTGGATTTTGCATTATTTTTTTCTCTTATATATATTCATGTGTACGTGTGTAGTTGAGGGAACCATGTAACACCTCTGTGTAGTTGAGGGAACCATGTAACACCTCTAAATTAACCTGAATATCTTTTCAATAAATATTGGTTTATTCAACATCCAATATTTATCAATGAATATATAGTGCAAAGTTAGGGTTTTCTGGTTACCTCAAATATCGTTCCCTAATATTGTTTAGTCATGTATTTCCATTTGAAAAGTAAAATAAACGGTCTATCAGTATGTGAGTGACCATCAACAAAGGGATCATGGATTCAACTGACAATGGAAATGTATGTGATGTATATGAAGTGTACGAGTCTTGCCTTACGAAGAAAGTATACAGAGTAAATCAAAACTCAATTCAAATATTATTCAGGTAGAAGCAAAGTTCGGATGGATTAAAACGTCACTATTCTTATTAATATTAACTAATGTACAAATGATCGTATCATGGTTGAGGCTTCTTTTGAAGTTTGAGGCTAGCACCAACAAAAAATTACAAGTTCTACCTCAAAGACTTGAGAATCTCTGTATCTAAGGGGGACAATTATGCCTGTTATTGTTAGTCACAACTTTTCACCTTCAATATTCAAAGCCAGAATGTCTGTCTGTCTCAGATCTATTAGGAACTATATCAATCGTAATTTGTGCTGCAGCTGCCTTATCAAATTAAGCCAGAAATGTGTTATGGACATTCTGTTCCGTAGGCTCTTCTCTCTTGAAGTAGTTGTTTCCTTCTCCACCAAGTACACTGTCTTGTAAATACTGAGCATTTGCAACTCCTGTGCTTTGAACCATCTTCAAGAAAGCTCCTTCACGTGATATTAATCTTTCTGGAGTATCATATTCCAGAATCTGAAAACAACATATATAATTAAGAGGTGGGACTTTTGACCCATTTACTTGTTGGGTTGTGATTAATCTCAAATAGACAAATGGGTTCAAAACCTTTTAAAGTCTATCAATCATGAATACGACCTCCTAAAGCATTTTACTTAAATAGTCACAACCCTATTAAGGAGGGCATACTTGACCGTTTTCAAGCACAAGAATTCTATTGCAGTCGATGATGGTGTTTAGTCGATGAGCAATAATGAGCATTGTGCAGGATTTGAATTCTTTTCTTATTGTTTTTTGTATTAGATCATCAGTTCTGACATCCACAGCTGTAGTTGCTTCATCAAGAACGAGTATCTTTGATTGCCTTAGTAGTGCCCTTGCAAGACTCAGCAGCTGTCTTTGTCCAAC
Source organism: Helichrysum umbraculigerum (assembly GCA_949592205.1). Taxonomy (NCBI): domain Eukaryota; kingdom Viridiplantae; phylum Streptophyta; class Magnoliopsida; order Asterales; family Asteraceae; genus Helichrysum; species Helichrysum umbraculigerum. The sequence continues at coordinate 125,176,517 of CATIUR010000002.1, forward strand.
ACTAAAATTCTCCGCTCCTTCGGAGACCTGCATTTAGAATTAAACCATCACTTATGAACCATAAAAAGCTAAATACAAAAGAACTATCTTTAGATCTTGTCAACTATAATGAGTGCTAAATAAAAATCCAATTCAGGCTACATTTTTATGCAAGTCTTTTATGAGCAAACCACCAGTAACAATGACCTCGTTATTCACCTATTGCAGCTAGCTAGAGGCTGCTATCGGCCATGAATATGGTAGCAATTTCGACCCATTTACTTGTGAATGGGTTGCTTTGGACTGAGTTTTATCTTACACTTGCTAAACAAATCTATTTAGCGAAACTGGACCATGTAGGTTAAATGTTACTTACAGTTTCTTTTCTTTTTCGAATACATACAACCTCCTAAATCGATGTATTCAAAGATATACATCTGTCATTATAGCAATATTTACATTTGAAACATAATTGACGCATAATATATTATTCAAGATTTTGGAAAAAAAGTGGATTAGATGTGTTTGTTGGTTATAACACAATCTGGCTCATACTAAGTGATCCCAGAACGTCACAAGTTACGGCCCATCCTTACACCCATCTTGTGACCACTAGCATAAAGAAGGGCTCAAAATAAATGGAAATAGTAGTTATTTCATACCCTTATTTGCTAAAACTATAAAAAATCTAAATATTATAGGTCATACCTCCGCATCCAAACCGAAGGGGTTTCTGATGATCACATTCTTTAAATATGAGCGTTCAAGAGCCTCCCAAAGATCAACATCACTATGTTCATTAAATGGATCAAGATTAAAACGCACCGTACCTACAAATCGATAGAAGATCACTAAGTTGAGATGCCTAATGATCGGTTAATACAACAACAACGACAATAGGGGAGATGAGATTTAAAACAGTCATACATAATGGATAATGATAGATACTTTCCGTCAAGAAAATAATAATAATAATAATAATAATAATAATAATAATAATAATAATAATAATAATAATAATAATAATAATAATAATAATAAATAAATAAATAAATAAATAAACTAGCTGGCTACATATAACTAATTCTTGAGTACTGCAAAAGAATAATTTGTACAGTTATCTATAGGTAATAGAATGTATGATCTAATCGTGAAAATCCCCATAACCCTATATTGCTTAAAATGACTTCAGAGTACATTTTGAATTTTAAAAATAAAGCTATCCTTCCTAAGTCTTTCATCACAGTTTAGGTGGTTAACAAACTAATTCACAAACGACGATGATGGGCATTAATGTTCGTGTCCTACAGTGACCTATTGGAGAACATTAATGGAGGTAAGATGGGCTGGTCAGCAGGGCAGAGCTAGAGGGTGGCAGTGGGGCACCCCCTTAGAAATAAAAAAATTATCGAAAAAATAATTTTTTCTAAGGTAATTAGTGACAATTTAGGATTTTAACCCCTTAATGTGATAGAAAGAAAAAAGAAATAAAAAAAATCCCCCCCCCTCTAAAAATTCGTAGCTCCGCCCCTGTTGGTCAGGTGGTTTACGTAACGCATGACTCGGGTCAAGTTGGCCATTCTCTAGTGAAGTTAGGAATGGTTCAGCCCATTTGGGTTAACCACTAACACATTTTCGTCTGATCTTTTAAGCTTACAATAATAAACAATGGGTTAGGTATAACAATAAAATAAATAAAATATGTACATGATATTTTTAATCAATGAAAACGATTTAGGATGTTGTATGGATAAAGTGAGACATTAGGCGACTTTCAACCCATTGACTTGTTTCTCTTTTAGCTCCCTTTTATCTAATTGACCCATTTGATGTTATACTTAACCCAACAGAACCACTTATAAGTGACTGGTTCGAAACTTCTACCTCTAGAGACGACACAACTATAACAGGACTTGCATTTACAAAAAAAAGTAACGCTGTCGTTCACCAAGTCAACGGCATGCGTTATAAATGGGTCAAACGGTCTGTATTCAGTAATGATAAGGGGTTGACGATTTCTTGTTATAACAATATTCTAGATAATCCACATTTCTTCTCTCGAAGTAATACATACCTGAAAAGAGAACCGGTGATTGTGGTATAATACCAAGAACTTTACGCAGATCTGTCAATCCAAAACTTGAAATATCATAATTATCGATCAAGATTATTCCTTTTTCTAGCTCAACCAACCTAAATAAAGCATTGATCATGGTAGACTTCCCTGCACCCGTCCTTCCAACTATTCCAACTTTTTCTGTTGGAGAAATGCTAAACGACAACCCATGCAAAACTGGTGGAAGTCCTGGTCTATATCGAAATCCTACATTATCAAATTCCACTAAACCCATTGACGGCCAGCCAGGTGGTGGACGGTTATTCTCAATTATGGAAGGCGCCTCAGATGGCAAATCTATATATATGCCCACTCGCTCAACGGCATTAAAACTATTTTCTGCTCTACTTGCTTGTCTCAAAACATTACTCATAAGATTTGTGATGTTAAGAGAATAACTGAGGAGTAATCCAATTGTGGATGCGAAAGCTACTTGATCATTTGTTCTAGAAAATTGCATAACAGCAAAGGTAGCGGTTAACCAAATCATTAAACCTCCTAACGTTTCCAGTCTTATGGTTAACCAACGGTTGGAACTGAAGTTTATGAGGGTGAATCGAATATTATTATCCATTGTTTTCCCGTTAATTGTGGCCATACGATCATATGCTTTGTATGCACGGATACTTGATAAACCATTCAATGCTTCACCAAATTGTGCATACACGGGAGATCGGGTGATGGAGTCCAAACGCTTGACTTCCCGTGATGTGCTCCGTATAAAACATGTATGTATTATATATCATTACACCTCATAAATCAACTAGGACATGTATAAATTCACACTAACATCTTAGTTACTGTAAGATTGTAAGTTTATTAGTATTTTTAAAGCTCCATGTTACATCTTTAAGAAGTTGGATTCATTACCAAGTGTGTTGTCATCACTCACTAATGGTCACATACAGAAACATGGAGAAAGGCCCACCGGAGATAGGCCACTTCATTATGAAAGTTTTAATAGGACAAATCTATATCTATATCAATATCTATACTACTATACTCCGTATAAAACATTTGAGACAAAGTCTTAAAAGAGAAATAATAATTACTATTTTACCCTCCACTTTTCAATATACAATTAAATACTTAAATCAATGCAATTAATTATAAACTCTAATAAACTATAATTAATTATTTTCAGTTTCAAAAATATATAACTTAAAATTATAACTAGTGTAACTAACATAACATATCAATGTATATTAAGATGTCGGTTACAATTGTTTTGATACATATTTGTCTATAAAAAATTATACGAATATTTTCTTTCATATTATAATCATCTTTATACAAGGACGGAGGATAGTGAGGGCGGGGAGGGGTTGTGGCCCCCCAAAAATCTGAGGTATTATTAACGCATATATATAATTTTATAATTTATAGGAAAATTAAACCAAATGTTGGGTTGGCTCGTTTGGTTAACGTGAATGCTGATTACATTCTGTGATTTGGAGGGGCGAGTGTTCAAGCCTTTTAGTCCACCCAATTATTCTTATTGGTTTGTACTTTGTCACATATATATATATATATATATATATATATATATATATATATATATATATATATATATATATGATGAAATAGAACTAATTATATGTAAAACTAAATAACAACCATTTTAAAACTAACCTTATTTTTAATGTAATATACTAATCGTACGTATCAATAAGTCTAGACTCATTCCTTATTTAACTAGACTCTATACCCGTGTATTACACGGGGTTGGACGAAAACAAATAGATTTTATAAGTTGTTGATATGAATGATTAAATCTCATCAACGCATCATCAAATCAAATTGTGATATGATAATAATCCTAATATATTACGAATACCTATTGTGATATGATAATAGTCCTAATGTATTACGAATACCTATTTGGATAAAGTTATCATAATTATTTTTCTTTATATAATAAATAATTAATGATTTATGATGTCACTAAATCCTATAATTTATCTAATTGGATAAAATTGAGTAATTCTATTGGTTGATTAGATTTTTGATGGCATCATAAACTGTTTCTTATATATAATTTAAGATTTACAACACCTATAGTTAAAAAAACATATTACTTAGTTTGTTAATAAAGAAAAGACTTATGTGTTATTTTACTTGCCAAGTGTAAGAATAATATATATGAAAAAAGTATTTAAAGCCTTTTTACGTCTATACTTATTGCTACTTTCTTCTCTGGTATATGTTGATTAGATATAAAACACGTGTATACATACGGTGATGACAATTGTTTGATTAAAAAAAAGGTTTTAATTTTATGAAAAATAGAGGGATCTAATTGATTAATTGAATATAATTTTAATTGATGATGTCATAACACCGTTTCGTATGGTATATTTAAGATATGACTTAAATATTTATATTCAATTATTACTCTAGAATGGAATTTTATGACACTTGATCAAATATCAATTTATCTACTTAGTAAATCAATGTTATATATAGTATAATTTAATAGCATTATCGCATGAATGTTTTCTTATGTACGTGTAAAATCGTATACACCGAATCATTTCGGCCCCTCCAAAAGAATGGTTAAAGCTCCGTCCCTGTCCTTATACTAATATATAAAAAGTTGAAAGCTTATATCAGAATTTATCAATAATAGAAACCAACTATCATTTTCATAATATTTTTAGCAATATGTTATCTCGAAATTTAAAAATAATGATGGCGTGTAATGTAGTATACTGCTATAATCATAATAAAATTGACAATTGTTTTGTATTATTGATACTTTTGATAGTTCATTTCTATAATCTAAAATTAGTCGATACTTCGTTTATAGTTTAGATAATTTTAACTCAATGTAATCACAAAAGTTAATCTATTACCGCTATAAAATAGTTCGGTCGTTCGGTAGTCTTAAAAAATATATGTTACTATTCTACCGTCTTAGTTACTACAACATCTAATGCAAATAATACAAACATGTCAAGCAATGATATTTTTTCTTTTTTTAAAGATAATTTAAACAACTATCAAAGTTAATAGCCAGTGTAAAAGTTCGTAATTCAATTTTTAGATTTCAATTATTATAATTTGGGGTCATAATACAAGCTGAGTCAGGTTAGCGATTTTGAACTTAGAGGTACAAAATTCAGAACTTAAACTGGTTTTATAAAGGGGTTGACGAGTCAAAATTAAGTATTCAACTCGAAACGATTTGCATAACCCATGTAGGAAAACGAGGCAAACAAGTTGATGTTTTGGATCATTTTATTTAAAAAATTAATATTATTTTTCTGGCTAATCGATCGACCCGTTGATACAAACCTTAACTCAAATCAAACCCAAAAATAAAAATGGTTGACGAGTTTTTAATAGACTGATGAGCTCAAAATTTTAACTCTAACCTATAATAATAATAATAATAATAATAATAATAATAATAATAATAATAATAATAATAATAATCATAATCATAATCATAATCATAATAATCATAATAATCATAATAATAATAATAATAATAATAATAATAATCATAATCATAATCATAATCATAATCATAATCATAATAATAATAATAATAGCCAAGGGGGTAGGGGCCCAGATAGTATCTCGGCTTCCCTCTAATTTTTTGTAAAAACTTTTTTCTGTTAATAATATTCTATCTTCATAATAAAATAATAATAATAATAATAAATTAATAATAATAATAATAATAATAATAATAATAATGTATACAATAAAGTTAAAAGTGATATATCACTATTTCCTTTTCATTTTTCACATAATTACCACATATAATTGAACAAGAAATACCGTAGGTAATATTTTTTGATTCCGCTACATAGCGTGGGTAAAATGCTAGTATACACCAGTGTTGCAAAAGTCGGCCGACCTGGGCGATTAGTCGGCAACTAGTCGGTTCCAGGGATGGTCACGACTCGACCTGGTCCAGGTCGCTCAAAAAAGTCGGGTCAACGGTGGTCAACGCGGTCAACGGTGCTTAACAACGGTCAACGTTTGATCTATGGCTTGGATATGTTTCTACATTGTTTTTTGTTGCTAAATATGAGAGAAATAGAGGAAAAAGAGGTAGAATGGATTAAGAGATGATGAAAATATGATGAAGATAAAGATGATAAAAGAAGAGAGATGATGAGGGTGAGGTATGATTTCAAATCTCTGAAATAAGATGTGGAAGGTGAGATATTGGTGAGAGGGTGTACTTTTCCTTGAAAAGTTAAAAGAAATTTACCTTTTTAGTCCCTTATCATTATAACATATAACTTTCTCATCCATATTTACACATGAACTTATAATTTTTTATTTAAATGTATACATAGTCAACAAAAGTCAAATCCGACTAGTCCCCGACTAGTCCCGACTAGTCCTTCCGAGGTCCCGACCGACTCGCCTCCCACTTTCGACTTTTTCAACCTTGGTATACACCAAATTCCTTCTTAAACGTCTATTAAAGCATTTGTTCTTTGCTTTTACGGTCGAAACATATATTGTCGAGTTAACTTTAAATATGTACGATCTAAATATACATGAGCTTCTTAAATCCAAATTCCACCCTGTTTGTAACATTTGCAATACTTCAGTAGCCTATGCACAACTACTTTTATATTCGAGTTATTGAAAACTATAGAGATCCCTCTAACATATCATTGAGGAATTAATATTTATGATAATAACACGAAGAATGAATTGAGATAGGATACTAACCTGATAATAAAGGTAGGCTGTGTAAAACACAATAAGGAGAGGCATTATGGCCAACAAAGATATTGTGCTCACAATTCCAATAAGCACAAAAGTCGAACGTAGTTGCCAAACTTGAGTCATAACATTATTAACAAGACTAGCAACATTACGATCAATATCACCAAGATCATTTGAGAACCTATTGATCATCCGCCCAATTGGATTCGTTTGAAAAAAGGTTGTAGGAGCTCTAAGAACTGAATGCAGCATTGTATCATGAAGTGTTTTGGCTGCGTGAAGGCTTGCCGAAATCAACCAGAAAGAATTTAGAAATGTTACCAGTACCTGCATCTCACATTTGTTTGAGTATGCACACCCTTTCTCTTTTTCCCCAGAAATAGCACTGATAACGCTATTAAACTAAAAAGAAAAAAAAAACATAATATGATGTTAAGTTATGAACAAAACATACCTGTCCAAGGGACAAGAGGGCATAGATGAGAATATAGAAACCAGGTCCCGGAGTTGTTTTACTGCTTTGTTCTGTCCAGTAACTTAACCATGTGCTACTCAATATTCGCAGGACTTCTGTTGATATATAACACATAAATAATATCAGGACAACCCATAGGCCTCCTAAAGCATCCTTGTACCTGTAATAGAGACAATCGGTTCATTAAAGTGGAAATCGAGGCGGGTCGGGTGAAGGGTTGACCCAAAACACTTATTGTCTACAAAACACTTTAGTGCGGTTATGGGTTGGGTTGACCCAAAACACTTATTGTCTACAACTAGTGAATCAACAATTATTGTGTTAACATATGATTACAAAAACTGTAATTTTCTAATGAGTTCATGTTTTTAAATGAAATTATTTTAGAAGTTTTTATTCATTAATTTGGGTGACTTTCAAGTTTCAACGCATTATACCGGTTTCCTGTTTAGCTTTATTTAATTATTTATTATTTTACTTTATGATTTTGTTCATACATGTAAAACATAATCAACTCCCTGAATGGGTTGAACTGTCACCTCTAGGTTCACTTATAACTCCTCAGTTATATACCTACAGTTATAGGAAGCAAAGTGGCCCCTTGACTATCTTGAATAACAAGGGTTAACGATTTGAAAATATACTAAATTCACACCTATTACTATTATGTGTATGTAACTTGCAAAACTCAAATTGTATGTATTCAAGTTTAAAAACGTGTATTGTATATAACCAAATATATCCGATAGACATTTTTCAAAACTTGAATATAAACAATAGGAGTTTTGAAAGTTCCATACACATAATAATAAAACACGGAAGTTCAAAACATTTTCAACCCAAAAACCCAAAACATTTTCATCCCAGAATTGTTCAGAAAATGTCAAATACTCCCTAAACTTTTCACGAGTTCCAAAATAAAGCACCAATCAGTGATAATTCGTCTTCTGTTATCACCATTTGGGCCTCAAAATAAAGCACTGAACAGTGATCAAGGATGGGTGGGATAACAGTCAAACAGGTACTTTTTGTACGTGCGAGATGGTAGACTTGAAACACTTTCTACAATTTAGTTAAGGATTACTAGAATGTTACCAAATATTAGTTTTTATTATTGCTATTAAATCCTTTTCTTAAGAGAGATCTAGGAGACTATACACATACACTTGAGGAGAATATCGACCCATTAATTAACTAAACTTTTTGATTTGATACATTTGGCCCGTTAAAGATAAAGATAACCCAAACCTACACACTCATAAGTCACTGAGATTTTGTATGTCCTCAGAAATAGTAAGAGAAAGAGGGAAATGTGTTTAACAAATTTACCGTGCTAAAACATCCCAGCTAACAATCCCAGTTTGCCGATCTTCTTGATTGATTAGATGAGATTTACGCTTCCTTTTTGTTGTGATGCTTTGATCATTTATAGACTCACCACCCACCACCTCATCAGCATTCTGTTTCGAGGATCCATAGTTGGTATTGGTTCTGCTTTCACCTCCATCCACATGATCATCCATTCCACCCACCTTTTCCATAAATTTTTTAAAAAGCAACCCATTTTCTGATAGCTCCTCAAAGGTTCCTTCCTCTTTGATCATACCTTCTGAGATCAAAATAATTTTATCTACCTGATGGAGAAAATGTAACTGGTTTGTAACAAGCACTCTTGTTTTCCCTCGCAACTCTCCCTTGATGCATTTTTCAAAAACCTGGAGACATTTAATGCAGAAAGTTATACTAGAGGTGGCAAGATGGGCAGGTCGTCAGGTCAAGAAATTTGGGTAGCGGGTAGAAATGTATTTGAGGTCTATTTTATGTGACTCGAACAGGAAGTGTCGGGTTTGCCACTACTTTCTTTAGCCTTCATTTCTTAAATTTTATGGTCAAAAGAAATAAAAAAAAAGAAGGCCAACACTTTGAGAAGGTTATCTGTATTTAAAATATATATATCTGGTAATTTTCAACTTATTTGAGATTTATTTATTATAATTGAAATAAATGGGTCAGCAGTTTGTCCTCTAGGGAACACTAAATCACACAATGATGTAAGTTTGAATACAATTATAACAACATGGGTTATTGTGACATTTAGCACATGCAAACAGGGAAAGTTAATAATTTTAACTAGAACTGCATAAATAAAGTTGGGATCATCTTTATAATGAAAGTTTATCAATTTTTTTTTTTTGTCTACAATAAATTTACCTCTCGACCAACATGAGTATCTAGAGCACTTAACGGGTCATCAAATACATACACATCTGAGTTTGAGTACACAGCTCTAGCCATAGAGACTCTTTGCTTTTGTCCTCCACTAATATTCACACCTCTTTCACCGATCTCAGTGAGGTCACGACCCTAAAGCAAAAGTAGGAGAAAGCAACATAAACTTAAGCTCAAACCATTTAGAAAGAACAGTGTATAATACATTGCTTGATTAATATGGATAGAGATAAGTTCTTGGACACTTAACTGGCAGGATATCAAGGTCATGCTGCAATGCAGTTACTTCAACGGTTTTCCAATATCTTGAAGCTTCAAACATTGATCCAAATAATATGTTTTCACGTACCTGCAAACATACAATCAAAAGGTGGGACGTGGAAAATCATAAAAATAAGAATTTAATTGAAGGTTAAAGGGCACATAATATATTATAATATGTTTGTGTGTGTGTGTGTGTGTGACACACTAGATGTGGCAATTGAGACCCATTTACTTATGGAAGGGTAATGTGGGCTGTTTTATATCTCAAACACGTCAAAGCGGTCAAACAGTTCAGACAGGTTTAAAGTCACCTAAAGTCTGTTTTGAATACATAAAACTTCATAAATCTTCATATTCAGAGATTTAGATATTACTTGTGATAAATTCCTTTGATTATCAGAACATTATTAATTAAAACTCTGAATAAGTTTTAAAAAATAGACAGTATTTTACTGGTCAATTCTGGTCTCGTACTAAAAAATTGAACTTCTATAACCCAAACCCATTTTGACACGTTGCTCAACCCTCCCCACTATACACCAAGTAAACTACTTACTGTAGCATTGAATATCCATGAAATTTGAGGGACATAAGCAGCGGTTCCTCTGACAATAGCACTGGAATTTTCCAAAGGAGGAAGCTCACCAATCATTGCTGAAATAAGGGATGTCTTTCCTTCTCCGGTGCCACCTACAATTGCAACCAAGCTTCCAACTGGTATGTCTATGTTTATATTTGTTAATGTTGGTTTTGGGGACTTTGGATCCCATGAAAAATTGCCATTTTTTATTGAGATTGCTGGAAGCCCTGGTTCAAGTGGTGGATTGGGTACAAGAATTCTCTCATCAGCTAAAAATAGTTCCTCCAAGCGCTGTAAGGAAACATATGCATTCACAGCCTACAAATAGCCATACAAAAGTAAAAACTTCTAAGACATTGGTGCTTAAAACATAAAAACCTTCAAAATCCCCACACTCACATACGAAATAGAATAAATTTAAATAAAAGTGGCATGTTCATGCCAGGGGCATACAACTACATAGTAAGGAGATGATGTGTTGTGGCAAATTCGAATCATTTACTAATGAATGGGTCTATTCAGGTTGTAGGTTATATCTAATTTGTCAAGTGGTTAAACTCAAAAATGACAAAGCAGCAAAATGAGATCAAAGTTGCACTTGAAAGTTGCACAAAGTGCAACTTTCAGTGCATAAAACCTCATGTGCAACAAATTATGGAATATAATATTCTTAATCATATTTAACAAACTGATTGTTTAAAACTTGAAATATTTGAAGAAGAAATATTGTGGATCAAAGTGACCTGACCCGTTACTCAAAATTTATTGCTTTGAACTGATTCAAATATGACATGTTACACAACCAATCAGCCCATTTTTCTACATCTAATGACTAGTGATCTGAAAGCATACTGACAACTCATGAATTGGTCAAAAGAGAGAACCTGAGTTATTAAGTTAGGAAGTGTGTTTAAAGGAGTTCGTAGAACTGTAAATAAGGAAAGTGATGTGAAAGCCCTTGAAGGTGTTAAATCTCCACCAAGCAGTGTGAAGAAACCAAATGATATCACCGCCACAAGAACTGGAAGACTGTTCAGTATGAAATTGTTGCACTGCAACGTAGATAAAGAAAAAAATAAAAAGTTATTACACAGGAATTGGTCAGCCTCTAAAATAACTTATGAATATATTTGGAAGTTGGAACTGTTTCATACAAAAATTATGAACTAAATTATCTCAGTCTTGCTTTCTTGGTATACATGGAAACTGCTCCATCTCAATTTGAGCCTGATTGGACCCATTGCCCATCTTGTCACCTCTATTTCTCATTGATGTATCCAATTATTTCTGGACTCCAATGCTCATACCTCAAAGTAATACGTGTTATGTGTAGGTAGATTGTTATACGTTTAGGCTTACAATTCAAGGTTTTCTTGCTGACTCAGAAAAATTGGGAATTATTTATCATCGCCAAAAGTCTTAGGCTTGAATATTCAACTTTGTGTTCTATTATCCTGATTATGAAACATAAACGATAACACCACTTTATGATAGTAAGTATTTGGATTTATAGACACATAATGCAGTCTGATTAGATACCGTATCTCTTAACATACAGAACTTTAAATTAAAATTTTGTGTAATTGTAAATAGTTGCTCACCGCTCCCAAAAATTGTGCTTTCCATAACCATAGAAGCTCATCTTTCCTGATAATTTGAATTTTGGATTGGAAACTTTGCTCCCATGCATAACATCTGAAAGTTGTGTAGTGTTAAGAATTACCAGCTACAGAACTTCATATGTTAAAGCAATTATTAAAAGATATACATACTTTACAGTGTCTGCTGCAGCCAAAATTTCAGTCACTAGTCCTACTCTTTTGTCAGTGTATTGTAAGCCTTCCCTCGATAATTTTCTCATTTTGCTGACAATCATCGTCTATTATCAGCAGAAAGTACAAAAGTGGTAAGAAAACAAAAATTATCCATTATTAAATCTGTTGTAGTAACCACCAAACTTTCCATGATTCGATTATATAGGAAAATAAAGAGAGTTTAATAATTACACTCTCTCTAAGACAGGAAATGGGGAAACTGATGGTCACCAACATTATTGCTCTCAAAAAAGATCTATCATGGAATTATGTCACTATGTTGTGTAGGAGTAATGATACAATTAGTAGCATATCCAGATGAGGGGTTAGTGTCTGGGAATGCATCTAACTTGTACCCGATATCTATTGTGTGTACCCAACTTAGGTTTGCTATTTTTAATGCATCAAACTTTCAAAAAGTGTGTTATAGTGTATTTTGGTGACGTTTTGATGACGTGTCAAACTCTCCAAATGCCACGTGGCACCTTAAACGAGCGACACATCATCAAAATACATTAAAACACCATTTTTGAAAGTTGAATGCATTAAAAATAGCAAACGTAAGGTGGGTACACACAATAGACATCGGACATAAGTTAAATGCATTTCCAGACACTAATCCCTCCAGATTATTACTATCTTTCTTGTGTATACCAATGAAATACAATTTTAAAATAATCTTAATATAAACAAAACACTCAAGAACCAGTATGTATATATTAAAAGGTGGGAAGTCCGACCCAGATCAAATGAGCCACCCAAAGTCTATTTTTATGAATAGAATATAACCTCCTAAATGGTGTTATTTGAATATTTAGAGTTACTACTAAACATTGTTTTTGTAAACATCACGAAATCATTTAAATTTTTTTAATGAAATTAAAAATGAGGACAAAAAATTGTTTGCGGGTCAAGCCAACCCGATACTGCCTGCTTCAACGAAACTATTCTAAAGCCTTTCTGGACCCATCACCCGACCCACCCTTCTTGCCACCTCTAGTATAGATATGGAGTACATTATGTTCCGATGATTTTTAAGCAACTCAAATAACTGAATATACCTGAACAGGGAACATTAGAACCAAAATCAGAGAACCCACAAGTGAAGCAACCCCTAGTTGTTGGTAAAGAAGAATCATGGAGAGCACAATTCTGAATGGAGCTGACCATAAGCCATGAAGCTGATTACATACTTGCTGGACAGAGAAAACATCTATTTGTCAAATGATGTTCATTTGTCCATTATTTTAGTAAATCTAAGAATAACGGCATCACCAACGGTTTTCACAAACATCTTTATAAAGCTTTTTTGAAATAAAAAATGTTTTTGAAAAACTTGTCAACTTTGGAGCAATAATAACTTTTGCTTTAAATCACTTTTCATTTTAACCCCTCTTTACTTGTATTTCTTTTACTCTCCTAACTCATAATGATTTCAAACTTAATTCCCTAGATACTCTAATGTACAATAATTTTTCGAATAACTAAAGCTTATATTTAAATGCTATCATCGAACGATTCAAATGATTCAAAAATCAGTTTTTTCGATCACTTCTTAGTTTTATCACCAAATTTTAACCCTTATATTGAAATTTAATTTTGCAAATGTTTTAATTAGTGTACACTAGATAATTAAAAACGGACGAGGTTTTCCATGTTCAGGTTACCCAGAGAGGGCGAGTATTATGACTCCGATGTATCCGGCCTAACCGAGGTATCCTTGTTACCGTTTCTGACCCTTTCCCTGGCCACCCCAAAATGTGCAGCTAGTGAAGTTTACGCCTGAGACCTCTTGTGAGGATATCAGGACACTAACCACTAGGTTACCTTGGTGATGGTTTTATTAGTGTGTATTATTATAGCCCAATGTAAAGCCCAATGGGCTCACGGGCTTTAGGGTTTTCATGTACCTATCTCTATTTATTTGTGGTTCTTGTAATCAGTTGAGGCAAGCAATAATAATCTCTCATTTTCTCTGGATCTACCCTCTTCATCGAAAATCCGATGCTTTCTCCAAATTCGTTCACTTTCGCGCCTTTGTTCGTACTCAGTTTAATCGAGAAATTAAAGCTTTTCAATGTGATCATGGTGGAGAATTTGACAACCGATCCATGCATGACCTCTTTGCCACTAATGGCATTCAGTTTCGCTTCTCTTGTCCTCATACTTCCCAACAAAATGGGAAATCGGAACGCATGATTCGCACAATCAATAATGTCGTTCGCACCCTTCTATTTCAAGCTCATCTCCCTCCTGACTATTGGGTAGAAGCCCTCTGCATGGCTGTATACCTTCTGAACATTCTTCCGTCCACCTCAATCCAAAATGAAATTCCCTATACCAAACTATTCAACAAACCAACATCCTACACGCACCTTCGCACATTTGGATGCCTTTGTTACCCATATACTTTCCCTCCACATAAACTCGCACCTCGTACCACTCCATGCATATTCCTTGGTTATCCTACCAATCACCGTGCATATCGGTGCCTTGATCTCAACACCAAGAAAATCATTATTTCTCGACATGTCATCTTTGACGAGTCATCCTTTCCATTCGCGTCTTTTTCTCCCAACACAGCTCCATCATATGAGTTTTTAGACACGTCATGTGACCCTTCTCCGATTGCTCGTCAGCTTCTCATGTCTCGATCCTCTCATGTTTCTGCAAATTCCCCATCTCCAACTTCAAACCAACCCCCCCAAAATACTGCACAACCTCACACAATTCCTGAAAATTCTCCTCTTCCTCCAACACCTCCTCCTTCACCCCCTACAAATACCTCAAACAACTCATCTCCCACCTCATCTGAAAATTCTAGCAGTACCTCTTCTGCAAATTCCAACAGTTCATCTACATCCTCTCCAACACAGTCTCCTCCTTTACGCACTCACCCAATGGCCACTCGCTCCCAACATAATATTCACAAACCAATCCAAAAACTTAACCTTCACACAACTACTGTCACTCCTTCCACACCCCGTTCATACACCCAAGCCTTTAGGGATCCTCACTGGCATGCAGCTATGCAGACTGAATATAATGCTTTAATTAAAAATGAGACTTGGGATTTGGTTCCCCGACCACCTGGAGTTAATGTGGTCCGTTCTATGTGGTTGTATAAACGCAAATTGCGTGCTGATGGGTCCCTTGATAGATACAAAGCCCGTTTGGTGGCTGATGGGAAAAGCCAGAAGCTTGGTATTGATTGTGAGGAGACTTTTAGCCCGGTTGTCAAACCGGCTACCATACGTACTGTTCTCAGTTTAGCTCTTTCTCGCTCCTGGCCGATTCATCAGTTGGATGTACAGAATGCCTTTTTACATGGTTCTCTGCAGGAAATCGTTTATATGCAGCAGCCCCCAGGATTTGTTGATCCTCACCGCCCAGGTTATGTCTGTCACTTGAAGAAGTCCCTATATGGTCTAAAACAAGCTCCTCGTGTTTGGTTTCAGAGGTTTGCTTCATATGCCACTAGAGTCGGCTTTCAGCACAGCAAAACCGACTCATCTTTGTTCATATTTCGCAGAGGATCTGACATTGCATACTTATTGATATATGTGGATGACATTATCCTTACTGCATCATCCGATGCATTTCTACATCAAGTAATCTCCTCTTTGCATGGAGAATTTGCTATGACGGATTTAAGGCCTCTTAATTATTTTTTGGGTATTGCAGCAATGCGAACTTCAGCTGGCATGTTTCTTTCTCAGAAGAAATATGCTATGGACATTCTTGAACGAGCGAACATGGTAAAATGTAATCCGTGCAAAACTCCGGTTGATACAGATTCTAAGCTTAATGACACAGGTACTCCTGTTGCTGATCCTACTTTATACCGTAGTCTTGCGGGGGCATTACAGTATCTCACATTCACCAGGCCAGATATTACGTATGCTGTTCAACAGATTTGTCTTTTCATGCATGATCCTCGAGAGCCTCACTTCCATGCTCTCAAACGTATTCTTCGATATGTTCGGGGCACCATTGACCATGGCCTTCAGCTGTATTCTTCCTCTACTACTCAGCTCACTGCCTACTCCGATGCAGATTGGGGTGGATGCCCCACTACACGGCGATCTACATCCGGATATTGTGTTTTTCTTGGTAATAATCTGCTCTCATGGTCTTCAAAACGTCAGCATACAGTATCTCGATCCAGTGCTGAAGCCGAATACAGAGGAGTTGCTAATGCAGTTGCCGAAACCTCCTGGTTGCGTAACCTTCTTCGTGAACTTCATACTCCCCTTTTCAAGGCAACCATTGTGTATTGCGACAACGTCAGTACAGTTTACATGTCAGCTAATCCTGTTCAGCATCAACGGACTAAGCATATTGAGATCGACATTCATTTTGTTCGTGAGAAAGTTGCTACAGGTCATGTTAGAGTTCTTCATGTTCCATCTCGATATCAGTATGCAGACATTTTTACCAAAGGACTACCTTCTTCTTTGTTTGCTGAGTTTCGATCCAGTTTGAGCGTTCGGCAGCCTACTCCCGCTCAAACTGCGGGGGCATATTAGTGTGTATTATTATAGCCCAATGTAAAGCCCAATGGGCTCACGGGCTTTAGGGTTTTCATGTACCTATCTCTATTTATTTGTGGTTCTTGTAATCAGTTGAGGCAAGCAATAATAATCAAACATTTTCAGGTTTGTACGGTAGATAACTCTTTCACAAATAAAAGTTTGGAAGGCTTATGTGGGAACACAAAAAAAGTTATTTATGACTTTTTTCCTTTCGGGATGCTGAGGACCTAGATAAGAACGTTTGCATAAGTAAGCATACCTGGAGTGCATTAGCATCTGTAGTTATCATATTTGTGATTTTCCCAGATTGGAAATTCTTTCGGGCTTCATGGGTTAGCCTTAGGGATTTTCGAAAAACAGCAGCCACCTAAAACAATATACAGTTTTGAGTTTGTGGCCAAGAATAAGTATAATTGCCACCATCATCCACCCGTAACAGGGTTATGCATTATCATTAACAGGTCAAAGCAATAAAAGTGAAAAAAATAGCTAAAAAGGAATTGGGTCAAGCAGGGCCTAAAGTTGCCCAAAAGTGTACTGTTTATGTATAAATCCTTGTAAACCATTTCATTCAACTAGGCTAGTTTCTAAATAATAGATATTTTAATGTGAAATTAGGACACAAATTGTTTATATTAGAGTTGAGTTTTGGATCAAATTTTTTTGGGTCAAACCCAACCAGTACCAAAAAACCATTACCATTTTTTACCATTACCCGGCCCACCCATCTTGCCACCTTCAGAGAGCATTTCCAGTAATAGAGCACATTGTACCCCATATAAGATCGTTATGCTTCCTATAATATTGGAACACAATATAGTTTATACTGCAGCCTATATAGAAATCTCTGAATTGAGCTGTAGCAATTAAGAATAAGACAATGATAGGAATCACTAAGATTTCAGTAAGCAACAATAATTGGGCATACAAGTAATAACGCAAATATATACTCCTTTCGTCCCAAATTAAGTGTGCACCTTTCCATTTTTTTTGTCCCAATTAAATTGTCCACTTCCAATGTTATTCCCATTATACACTCATTCCACTTTCACATACAGATGTTTTAGTTGGGCCAACCTAAATTGTGTGTGCTTTAAAAGGGTAAAATTAACATTTGAGCATTGAAACATGCATTAATTATGTGTACGCCTAAAACTGTGTCATTTCTATTGTGGGCACTTATTTTGGGACGGGTGGAGTACTTCATTAGTAACACAAAGAACATGCGGACACTCCATGAAAGATCAAAATCCTTCTATCGTACCTTTTATTCATGTCTGGAACATCGTCTACACAGAGTGTTCTATTATTATAAATATCAAATGATGTTTATAGTATGTTCACTAACTAAAAGGGTTTTTTTATGATAAAATAAGATACATAAAGAACAAAATGCAAAGAGGACGCTAATATCAATAGTTAAGAACTTACCAAAATTGACCTTATCCTGAACCCGACCCTTGCAACATTCTGGAAATATTGAGCTTCACAGAGAACTCCTAATGACTGGATGTACAACAAAAAATAGTTGACTGGTTTGTTAACAACAATATGAATATTTTTTACTACTATATGATTTCACTCTTCTTTCTACAGTAGTTTTTTCTCTCAAACGTGAAATAAAAATGAACATAAGTGTATCAAATACAAGTTACAACCTACCACGCCAACAAATATTGAGAAGGCATATACATATCCAATCCATGAAGGATCACCTCTTTGCAGTGACTGCAATAATAATAATAATAATTATTATTATAATAAAGAAATCATCAAACATATAAACCTACAATTCGTTCATGAATAATACATTATCACAAAGATGTCCTAGAGAATAAGTAGAGCTTGCAACTTTTTCATATGTCCTAGAATCGTTCTAACGATCCTATCTTATTAGAATCATAAGTAAATATTTGATATTTTGACTAGCATTTCATAAAAATCATAGTTGGTAGCTAACAGTAAATGAGAGAAAGCTAATAAAAAGATAAGTTCAGCTATTTACAAGAATAAGTTGCATAATAACGTGTATTGATTTTCTAGATGGAACTTACCTGTAGGAGATAGTTTAATATAACTGGTCCTACGAACTGTGAAAGATCATTGCCTATCCACAAGTAAAATTAGATTAGATCTTCTTGTAGGTGACTGAATTCATAATTTTGAGTCTTAAGAGATACGTTATTAAAGGTAGATGTTGCGATTTGGTCCCAGTTAATTATAAATGGGTCAATATGGGTTGTGTAATGACTCACACGGATAAGCTAACATTAAAGTCCATTTTTGATGCATAAAACTCCCAAATCTTTTTAATATATGTTATCATATATGGAGTATATAAAAGATGAGAATTGAATTGACATAGTAATTAGTTATTTAGAAAGGTTAAATCAGTTTGTAAAAAAACATCTTTTAGATAAACCCAACCTGACCCGTTACCCAACCCGTCTTGCCACCAGCCCATTTTACCAGCTTTAGTTAGGGGATGAACTCATTACTTTGAAAAGCCCTCCAAACCAAAACCTGCAGAGAACAACCAACAATCACATAATCGAAAGACTTGTTGGTATTGAATGCATCTGATCATGAGCAAAATGGTAATAGTCACCTTCCACCAACACAATTATTTAAACAACGAAGAAGAAATGGATTTGACTTTTGAGATTCTTCAACCCAACATTTTTGGAATCTACAAGTGGTAATAATTAGTCATATCAGCTTAGAACTGATGAAATGGAAAATATTAAACATATATTTGTATGAATGCACAGAGGTACGAACTTTTTACTCAAGATCTCAGTTCGGTCCCATGTGTCCAATATCCAGACATCTTTTTCTGTTATAGGTTTGCGGTAGCCTTGCTCCATAAGAGGAGTCATCCATCCAAAATAGATTCCTACAATAACAATGAAGTAAAATTTAACAATAAGCAGTTAAAAAAGAAAAAAATATATTTATAATAGAGGTGGCAACTCAAACACTCAAATCAAAGGTTAACGGGTCCTAAGTCTTCCTTTGATCCATAGAACGTCATAAATCATCTAATTCTGTCACCGAAGAACATATTAATGATTTGTAAATGTTATTGAAAAATCGAAAGAATATTTTTTGGGGTTAACCCGACATGACATGGGCTCATTACCCAACCCACCTATCTTGCTACCTCCAAAGGTCTACGTTACAGGGACTTACTTGATAATATATTTGCATGCCTCTCGGGGCAGATATGTTCACCTCCACGAAGCACTTCATACTTGATGTCATCATGAGCTTCAGTTTGAAGTGGCATATGACCCAGGTAGGCATCCAAATTTGGTACATATGCAAGAAGAAATATTCCAAATAAAGCCTGCATTACAAGTCCATGATGCATAAAGGCAAAATAAATTATATATGGCTTATATTTGGAATGACAGACCAAGAATCGACGTTTGATATTTTTACTAGTTCCTTTGTCCTTTTCTTTCATTTCAGATGACATGGTAAACATAAAAACTAGCAGTCAAATTACCAGAATTGTGTTTTTACTATCATAGTCATTGCAAAAACTATTTGTGAGCTTCAATAAAAATGTAAGCAGAGAGATAGCACGATCGTTATTCAACATGAATAACATAACAGGTTCTTAATCAGCTCTTCTAAATTTACAGAAAACTATAGACAAAAGACAAACCTGTGATGCGTCCCAAAACGGTCGTTCACGCAACGGGACACACCGGTGGAAGTTTTTAATTTATAAAAGCTGGGGACCTAAATTCTACTTACAGAGGTAAGTATAACTCATGGTCGTTCTTAAGATCAATCGTATTGTAAAGCAGAGTTATCTAGACAAACTATTCAATTTAGTGATGGGTTTTTGAAAAGAGTTTTGATTTGGTTTTTGGTCCGTTTAAACTAAACTAATAAAAAGCAGGAAATAAACAAAACAGTAAATAAAAGCTAGATAGGGAATCAGTAATGGAGAATAGTGCTTGTTATGACTTCGTTAGCTTATGTTATGGGGTGATGTCTAGGGTTTGTATATGAAAACGTCTTTTAAAGATTTGTGTCTTGCTTTTGCCTAAATATTCGTGATGTAAACACTAGCACCCTACTGTCTGATTTCTCAGACAGTATGTCACTGGAATGCTAGGCTATGGTGAGTCTGATCAGAGGAGGCTGCTCAACTCTTCAACACTTTCCATAAGGTGGAACAGTGACCCTTTTTGGAATGGTATTCCTGGGCGCATGAGATAGAGTAACAGACCCACTAAAAGTTCTGACCGTTCTTAACACCACGGAGATACTAAGGCTAGGCAAGGCATTTAAGATTAAGACTTGGTTTGGTGACTACTAACTTTGTATTAATGGTCTTTGTTTAGTCCAGAGCTGTGTGGTTCAACCAGGATGTGACACAGTCTTCAACCGACGGCAGTTCCTTAGCTTTTTCCACGTATTTAAACGTTATACGAAGTACTGTGCCGATTTATGGTCTTTCCGGTGCCACATACTTTATGGTCACTCTAGACTGGTTTACTAAGTTTGTATTAAAGCTTGACCATCTATGATATAAACCCAACCCTCACTTATTTAAACAAATTCCAATAAATCCATGATTGATTCACAGTGTACTATACGATAGGGTTGATAGTATTTCCACAGCTACACAATTCAGACCATGTTTGTATTTGAAAACATAGATAGGTAGTTACCGGTTGATCAAGGTTCGAGACTCCTTGTCATACAGGTTCTAACCACGTTTATTGGAGAAAAGGCGATTTTGGTTTAGAAATTCATAAATACGAAGTTAACAGTACACCGGTTTTCATTTTGTAACAATTGGGAACATTATTCCACAACGGATTGTGCCCACGACTTTCATAGCTTCCACGTTCCGTACTACACACATTCGTGATGATTCCGGCGCTATACAAATGAAAGCCGTATAACGTTACTTCCGTTGTTTCATAACGATATTATCCCAATTGCGTATTTAAAGTAACATCACCCCAAATATTAACAAGCTAACTACATCACAATAAGCACATAAGAGAACTACTTACTACACATGGCAAACAATCCTAAATCTATCATAATAATAATAGCAATCATCATAATAGAAAAGGAAAGAAATAACCGTAGATTATGCTTAGACTGAATAATGTTAGAAGAATACACGAACGGAACCTCCGCAATATCTTCGACAATATTACAAATAAGCCTCTCAGAATATTCCCTACACTATTACAAAAGTAGCCCCTCCGTTAGTCTAGGTTAAATATTAACCAAGAACTAACGAACTAAAACCCTAATCTATTTCTCCTCTAACTCCTAAGAGTAGTGCTAGAGAGAGAAAGCTAAACTAGAAAGAGAAAGAGTGTGTGAGAGAGAAAGTGAGAATTCTTGTTGAAGAATGGTGTGTGGAATGAGGATGGAGAGCTCTCTATTTATAGGCAAGCCTTGGATGCAAGAGTACAAGTCCACAAGCACACGTACAAGCAAACGAAACAACAACGAGGGGGTGTGAGACCAAAACAGGCCGTGTATGGCGATGATCAGGCCATGTACGGCCATGATCAGGCCGTGTACAGCTAGAAACAGGCCATGTACGGCCTCCTCTAGGCCGTGTACGGCTAGGGGGTTGCTGTGTGGTAGGCCGTGTGATTTATTTGACTTTTCTCGTTGCTTCGGAAGGCCGTATCTTCTTCGTTTCTCGTCCGTTTGACTTGATTCTTTCGCCTGTGATCTCGTAATTCCGTTACGCTTCTAATGATGCCAAAAGTGCCAAATTTGTATGTCTCTAGAGTTGGCGTGTGGGGAATGCCCTCGGTTTGCGCTCAGAAAGCTCTATTTTCCTCGTTCTTTACCCGATCTGCACGATTCTTGATTCTACAGTCTTGGAATAACCTGATACATCATATGAGACTATTTAAGAACTTGTATCATAATGTGGTTAAAAATATTGTAAGAATCAGTGTTTAGAATAATCTGCCTCGATTTGCGTGCCTTTTGGACGTTTTTAGCACTTTTTACAGCAATGCCTATAATTTGACCAACTTTGTGAAATTAAGTAAATAAACGTTTAATTCAAGTGTTTTCACCAGGAATTAGGCCAAATGTGCGGGAAATATGTGCCTGAAAACATGACTTTTTAGCACATATCAAATATCCCACACTTAGACATTGCTTGTCCTCAAGCAAAACTCAGTTTTATGAAAACGGTTTTAAGCAGATTTGGCGAATTCTAAAAATTCTTAAAAGCAATCACCCCGCATATCAGTAAACCAAAATAGAAAATAAGGAGAAATAAGATAATCATCCTAGAAACAAGGAATGACTTTCTTAGGCATACTTCCAACTCTCGCGATCTTGGAGTATACATGACTGGGCGATTCCTCACAAGGTGGTCACTCAATTCACTCAAAGTGTATCGGGTTTCCTAACATTCTAGAACAAATAAAATTGCTCAAAAGCCAGTCATGTAGCACTCATCGTCATAGGCTTGATCGAGAATCGGATCTCCACCACTTAAGTGATGACGGTGCTAATTATCCCAAGACATTCATGAGGGTTGTAATGTTTGGTGAGGGTGAAAGGGTATGGATAGTGGTTTGTTTTGGGTTTAAGGGTTTTACTATACCTTAGAATTCTAAAGATCATGAAAAACTTTATTTAGAATAGCGCAAATACGAAAACGGAACTAGATAGCTATTTTGCTTCTATCAGATTCTTCTGGAGATTGATACTACTGAAAGCACTTAGCTTTATTCTTAGACTAAATATTTTTCTTCTTTTTCTTCTTGAGAATTTCTCTGCCACAGAATTTCCAAGGGATTATTCTTTTATTTTTTTCTTTTTCTTTTTTTTGGCTCCCTTAGAAATCCTTTCTAACTTAACTTCTTCATTCGTGACAGTCTTCTGGTGTCAATTTTTCACACCATGTTTCCCTCTCATTCATATATAACTTTGATGACTTTGTGAGAGAAGATCGGAATGTTGAATCAAGCGAAAAGGATATTCTAAAAGGCGTTTTTCATAACCCTAGAAATTCTGCAGTAAGCTTTTGGGAATTTTGGGAAAGTGGGTTTAAAATTAGGGTTTTATGAAACGAAAAGGTTTAGGCTCAACAGGGTTTTCTAAGCGGATCATCGATGCTAAAAATGAGCATCGGAAGGGTTTTGGGCTTGAAAAGATATGAGAAAAGGGGGTTATATCCTAGGGAATGTCAAGATCATTTAATTGCACCTATACCGCGTACGGTACTCACTAATATGGTCTCGAAACGCATGTCAGGAGCAAGTTCTAATTCAGAGATGCATACATCGGCACACACAACAAACGAAAAGTGAAGCATTAAAAATGAATGCTATATGGGCTCAAGATACCTCACTGCAAGTTTTTGGGTTATATGTGCCTAGTCATGCGATGCCCCTCTTAGATTATCATTTTTGTTTTAGAGATTCCTACCTTATATTCCTTAATTTCCAAAATAGCATACTCATATACGGGAATGATTCCTCTTTAGAAAGTTTAGAATTCAAAATAGCAGAGTTAAAAACTCATACTTTTTATTATTTTTGAAAAAAATTTGAAATTTGAGGAACATTTTCCGAGTTTACTATCTGGACAAAAAGGCTTAAAATCAATCCAAGGTATCTATACCTGCTATCCCACACTTAGAGGAACATTGTCCCTAATATTCTCTTGAGTAGGGATTTTACAAGTAAAATCCCACACTTAGAGTTTGAACATATAGAAAATGTTTCTCAAGTATCATTATTGGGCTGGAATCCCACACTTAGTGATAAGTTTAGGATAGGGCATAGATAACACACTAAATAAAACAGATTATTTATTTATTGAAAAGTGAAGAAAGGATAAGGAAAATCCCCTAATAGCGATATGCTCGAATGCTTATGATAAGAAAATAGCTGAAATGAGAAGCTGCCAGGATCCATTTCTGCATTTTCTTCTAGTTTTATCCTCGAGACTCTTGCTAGGGTTTTCTCGCACACTTCAAAACTTCAATTATTCATACTCTTCTCTTTGTGAAATGATCTCGTAGGTGTGAACACGTTGGGTATGCCTTTTAACAAACTCATATATTTTGCAAATGGTAGTGAAATCACCGTCTCAGATTTTGAAGGGATATTTTCTATGACAAATCATTTATAAAACATTGTTTTTAAACGAGTTCGAGCATAATGCATAGAAGTAGTATGCAAGTACCTCAAATGCTCGAAACAGTGAATTATTTATTTTTACTTCCTGCTGAGACGAGTGTTTTGCAAAATGAGTTGTTTTTGAGAAATAATTTTGAAAATTCTTTAAGGCATAACCAAGTGTGAAGGATAGTCGGAGATTCTGCTTCACTTATTGACACTCAATCTTCTCTTTTTATTGCACGGGTTGCCTCCCGAGAAGCGCTGCTGTTAAAGTCGAGAGCTCGACTTTGCCTTCCTTCAGATTAATGAGAACTGGAACCACTTGGGCCGGAAGTGCGTGGCGTCCAAGTGTTGCGTGGGTAGATTCGCAGAAACTTGTGAGCGATGACCCTGATGATGTTCGGAGTGTGTGATGCAAAGTCAGGGAAGCTGTCAAGGTGGTCTTCAGTGACTTTCTGCATATGCAGGAGATCCAAAGTGATGTCTTTTACGATTTTGGAGATAACTCCATGGGGATCAATCACAAAGAATCCTGCTTCACTGGCGTCCATCAGCTCACGTTCTGGATGGTCTTGCTTCAACGAGTCTATAAATCTGAGGAACATCTGATGGATGTTTTCATGATCAGCTCGGCTAGCGTTTCCTCTGATTTCCCTGATAGACTCATGAATGTGCTGGATGAGATTGGCCTGATGGGCGGAGAATGAGAGGGTAGAGTCACAAAAGATGTTGTTGACAATATCGTACACCTCTCGTAATCCGTAGTGAAAAATCTGGCGATACTCATCCGGATGGACTTCACAAAAGATCTCCTTGATTCGGTCTGAGAGGAAGGTCGCGATGTTAACCATCGAGCCCTCGGATATGGAAGAAGGGATGGCACGCGTTCTTTCATCAAAAATCTCAAACTCGAGATCATGGATGATCTTGTAAGCATGGTACTCAATGGTACAATCAATATAGAACCTGTTGGAAGAAGTGTTGTCTATATGATCGTTCTCAGCCATTAGATTTATCAGTCTTCGAAGGTCATTCATTAGCCGGATATCAGCATCTGCATCAGGGTTCCCAGTAGCGTGGTACATATTCCTGCGGTAAGAGTTTAAGTATTCATGTTGCTGTGCAGAATATGGGAATGCAGATCTGATCAGTACATCATGTATCTTTCGATACACGGCCCTCTGTGTGACACCCGTCAATTTAGGACTAGCTTTTAGTTCCTAATCATTTAGAAATACGTGTAATTAGTTCTATATATTAGGCTAATTGTATGTATCAATATATATATATTGATGAATATATATCAATACGCGATTAAATTTAATCGTGCATTATTAAATCGGCCAAATTCCGATTCATTTATACGGGCGTTGGTGAAATCAAATATTAAATAATATAGAATTGTTATTTAATACACTCATTAATTTTTATATATTATTTTTGATAATATATAACGTATCTCGTATCGTACGAATCAAACATTCGCGACAAAACATATAAATAATGTATTATCATTTATGAAAATAATGATTATTATTTACTCAAACGAAAATAAAACATATTCGTTTTATTCAGTTTTACTCAAACGCGACTAAACTATCCGAATCAGATCCGTCTCGCAAACTTAAAACAAAGTTATATTGGTATAACTCAAAAACAGTAATTTTATAAAATACTTCGAATAAAAGTATATACGATTTCATTTTTAGAAAATTATCTATTTAAAACATTATACTACTTTAACGATCGGGAACACGAGCACGGACCAAAAATACCTCACGTGAGAGACAAGATCCACAAAAAGTGGATCATGCCCGCACCAATAATACTCCCTCCATTCTCATTTCTTTCCCTTTTCATCTATCTCTTTTCTCCATCTCTCGGCTCTCTCTCGATCTCTCTCAAAAATCAAAAACAACAACGACAACAAAAATTAACAAGATCAGAAGCAGCAACAACCAAGTGTGATCATCATCACCATCTTCATCTCCATCATCTTCTCCATCTTCATCACCATCACCTCCATTTTCGGTTCCAATTTTTAATTAGTAAGAATCACCACCTCTTTTTGTTTAATTTCATGTTTATATAGCTTATACTATCATGTATTACCATTTTATAAATTGTTATGTGCGGAAAATTTGTTAAAAATTAAGTTAGAACTCGTTATGTTGAAAACCTGCACGAACTGGTCTGTCATGGCCATGATCCGGCGGATCATGGGCATGATCCGGCGGATCATGGGCATGATCCGGCTGATCCTTATTAAAACTTGCACGAACTGGGCTATCATGGGCATGATCCGGCGGATCATGGGCATGATCCGGCGGATCCTTTTTAAAACTGCTCAATCCGGCGGAACCACTCCCATATCCGGCGGATCCTCCCTCCAAACCAACACACTGACTTTTTAGATCAAATTAATACATACACGTAATCAATATATGATCAATAATTCTTTTGGGAAATCATGTTTTACATAAACATACAAGCATATAAAGTGTTTCTAAAAACGTTACTCGAATTTATGATAACGATTATACCCGTGCGTTTATTTCAAAATGAAGGGATACAATTTATACTCAAAGCACATATATTCTTATACGTATAACAGTTCAAAAAAATAATAATGATAGTTTGATAGTATTATTTCAATCCGTCACCAACGGGCCGCACATGTTTTCAAAACTCAATCAATCAAACCACTGTAATTGGTCACTACTAGTTAAGTAGATAACTAGCATAGGTATTCTTTATAAGATACCAACTCATAGTTATAACCTTGTGCGTTTAGGACGCCCGGCAGGTTCAGTCGTTGTAACGACATCAAATCAGTGTGATTCATCATAATTGTTGGCTAACAATTCATCAGACTCAGGTGAGTCTCGTAGCCCCTTTTTAAATGCTTTTTACTCTAGGGGTGAGAATACATGCCTGTTTTATTTTACATGTGAACGCAAGTATCAAATATCACTATATTCTGTATGAGTTACTCATCTAATCATTTTAAGTCCTCAAACATAGTTTGGTAATACTTGGTAGCGTGAATGTTAGTGTATGGATCCATATGGGACTGACAATCCCCGTCCGGGTCAGCAAGCACCGACTGGTCAAACGGACGCATTATCATTTGTTCATACGTGTGTTGATTAGGCACACGCATAGAGGCACCCTCGCTCAGGCACTTAATTGTGATCCTGACACCTCAGTTAAGCTCAGACTATGTGCTCATGACAGTTATATACATCTTTTATCATTTACTTATTTGTTTAATTACAAATATTCATATTAAATCTTGCGGTTCATTCATTATATCTTATCACTAAACCTGTGAGCTCACCAGCTTTTAGCTGACCTTTTAGCATGTATTCTCAGGTTCGCAGCAGCAGTAGGTCTGCTCATTCAGGATGCCCATTAGCTCGAGTCACATTCAGACATCAAGAGATTGTCATGCATTACTACATTTTGTATAATTTAGTTATGCCATAGAATCTCTACCATTTTGGCTCAGGAGCTTTTGTAAACTATATTATAACAGTGTAAAACTTTTATAATATCAATGTATTTTGTAAACGACGCATATAGAGTCGTTCATTATATACTTATGTGCTTGATTATTGATTAGTCGCGCCCCGACCCTATTCGCTTCCGCAACCCGAATTAGGTGGTGCGACAGATTGGTATCAGAGTCTAAGGTTATAGTGAACTAGGTTGCATTTAGTGGGCCTAGACTATGACCGTTAGGCAGTATTCCTTATTAGGTATAACTGGTTCAGTGATTATACCATATGAGTTTAATTTAACATAGCCTAGCTAACTATGTACAATTAAATTAGTACGATGTGAAATCTGAAAGGGGTTATGTTGAACATGAATGCACTAGTTAACTCTGACCACGAGAGAAACCGAGACTTAAACTTGGTTTGTGCTAGACACTCATTAGGCTATTATGTGATATAGGCGTATATACATATATAGGCCTCACTTGCGTTATACCTTATAGGCTATTATATATTGAAGATATGTAAATAGGCCCTACTCGTGTATTATTTATAAACTATTATATATCTCGAGTATATATAAATCACACACGATAATACACTCGTTAACACTCACACTACTAAAGGCGACGAGTATAACTACTATCGTCTATCCATTTATACGCGCATAACATCTTACAACACATTTCGCTGTGCCATCATATGTTCGCGAGGAATATATCAATTTCATATTCCTTCCATCATTTTTATTCTTCAGAATCACAAGTGGAACCTATTGTTGGAAGAACTTATAGGTTTCCATAAGTAAAACCTTACCCCACCCACTCGCAAACTCGCATCTTGTATTCAACACTGTTGTCTGTCAATTGTGATTATCACTTGTGCTGCTGTATATTACCCCATAAATATATATGTACATATGTGATATATCATGATTTGGTACAAACAACTCATCCATTCTCTTTGCCTTTGTCAGAATCATGCCGCCAAAGAGGAAGGGTTTCAGTCAAGCTGAACTCAATGCAGCGGTTACCCGAGCTGTAGTTGAAGCCTTGGCTACTCGAGACTCTCGAAGGAGTGATGAGACAGTCAATACCACTCCTACTCCTGTTGTCAAACCTTGTTCCTACAAGGATTTTCTCAGCTGCAAACCATTGTATTTCAAGGGCACAGAAGGTGCCATTGGCCTGATCCGATGGATTGAAAGAATGGAATCTGTCTTTAGTCTCTGTAACTGTGCTGAAGATAGTAAAGTCAAGTTTGCTGCCTACACATTTCTAGAAGGTGCACTCACGTGGTGGAACACCCACGCAAACTCTGTTGGTGTCGAGATCGCAAACCAACTTCCTTGGGCTGAATTGAAGAAAAAGCTGAAGGAGAAGTACTGTCGCGAGGAAGAACTACACCGGCTGGAAGTAGAATTCTGGAAGCTGGCGGTACAAGGGAATGATATTGCTGAGTACACCACCAAGTTCCAGCAATTCGCTCTATTGTGCCCAGGTTTGGTTGATACGGAAGGAAAAAGTATCAAGAAATACATCCTCGGCCTCCCGAAAAATATCCAGGGGAATGTCGCCTCAGCTCGACCAACCACCCTTGAAAGTGCTATCGGGATTGCACACGAACTCATGGCAATGATTGTCAGCCGTGAGACATCCACAACACCTTCTGGTAACAACAACAAGAGAAAGTGGTCTGGAAACCCCACTCAAAACCAACCATCGTCCAAGAGGTCTGAGTCTGATAAAACCACCAGCTCTGGTTCTGGTTTTAACAAGGGTTACACTGGAAATTAGCCCTACTGTTCAAAGTGCCACCGACATCGTGATGGTCCTTGCGGTACACCATGTGGAAAATGCCAAAGGTATGGGCACTTGGCCAAAGACTGTAGGTCTACCAATGCCAACACCAACACCACCACTAGCCAACCAAAATCCTGCTACGAGTGTGGAGATACCGGACACTTTAGGAATGAATGCCCGAAGCTGAAGAACAAGGGTAGCAACACGGCGAAGGGAAGAGCCTTCGTTCTGAACTCAGGAGAGGCCCGTCAGGATCCGAATGTGGTCTCGGGTACGTTTCTTCTCAACAATCTTACTGCTTCTGTTCTGTTTGATACTGGTGCTTATAGGAGCTTCATATCTGATGAGTTTAGTCCATTGCTTAACTTTGCCCCTATTGCTTTAGATGCTAAGTACATTGTAGAGTTAGCTAATGGCAAGTTAATCGAGACTGATAGTGTAATACCAAATTGCACCCTAAACCTCTCAAATGAACTTTTTCCCATAGACCTTATACCTGTTGAGATTGGAAGTTTCGACGTCATTGTTGGCATGGATTGGCTATCCAAGCACCGAGCTGAAATTGTCTGCTATGACAAAATCGTCCGCATTCCTCTCGTCACCGGTAGTACTTTAATCATACAAGGGGAGACCGGTAGGACGAGACTGAATATCGTATCCTGCATGAAAACTCGCAAGTACCTTAGGAAAGGGTACCAGGCAATCCTCGCTCATGTCATGGAGAAAAAGTCAGAAGAGAAGCGACTTGAGGATGTGCCCATTGTTAGAAACTTTCCAGAAGTCTTTCCCGAAGACTTGCCTGGTCTTCCGCCACCGAGACAAGTTGAGTTCTCGATTGATCTCGTGCCCGGGGCAGCACCTGTTGCACGAGCACCATACCGTTTAGCCCTTTCAGAACTTCAGGAGTTGTCCACTCAGTTGCAGGAACTCCTGGATAAGGGATTCATTAGACCGAGTTCTTCACCATGGGGAGCTCTGGTGCTGTTTGTGAAAAAGAAGGACGGTTCATTCAGGATGTGTATCGACTATAGAGAGTTGAACAAATTGACCGTCAAGAACCGTTACCCACTTCCTCGTATTGATGACCTATTCGACCAACTTCAAGGGTCAAGTTTCTATTCGAAGATAGATCTAAGATCAGGTTATCATCAGTTACGAGTTCGTGACATCGACATCCCAAAGACTGCCTTCCGAACTCGCTATGGACATCACGAGTTCCAAGTGATGCCATTTGGTTTGACAAACGCACCAGCTGTATTCATGGATCTTATGAACCGAGTGTGCAAACCATATCTCGACAAATTTGTCATCGTCTTCATCGATGACATTCTCATTTACTCGCGCAATGAACAGGAACACGCGCAACATCTCAAAACCATTCTAGAACTTCTTAGACACGAAGAGTTATATGCAAAATTCTCCAAGTGTGAGTTCTGGATGCAAACTGTTCAATTCCTTGGTCATGTAATTGATAGTCAAGGAATTCACGTGGACCCATAAAAAATCGAAGCTATCAAGTGCTGGCAAGCACCGACAACGCCGACCGAAGTACGCCAATTTTTAGGATTGGCTGGTTATTATCGGCGCTTCATTGAAAATTTTTCCAAAATAGCTCAACCTCTCACAACACTGACTCAGAAAGAAAAGAAGTTCGATTGGACTGATAAGCAAGAGTCAGCATTTCAGCTATTGAAGCAAAAGCTTTGCAGTGCACCCATTTTATCATTACCCGAAGGCAACGAAGACTTCGTGGTATACTGCGATGCCTCACACCAAGGTCTTGGTTGTGTGCTGATGCAACGAGACAAGGTTATTGCCTATGCCTCCCGACAACTCAAAGTGCACGAGAAGAACTATACAACTCATGATCTCGAACAAGGAGCCATAGTGTTGCACTCAAAATCTGGAGACACTATCTGTATGGTACAAAATGTACCATCTTCATCGATCATAAGAGCCTCCAACACATATTCGATCAGAAGGATCTCAATATGAGACAACGTCGCTGGGTAGAGTTACTCACCGACTACGACTGCGAGATCAAGTACCATCCGGGAAAAGCAAATGTAGTTGCCGATGCCCTAAGTCGAAAAGAGCGTACCAAGCCACTTCGAGTCCGAGCCCTTAGCATAACCATCCATAATGATCTAATCATTCAAATTCTCGCTGCTCAACTCGAAGCAATGAAACCTGAAAACATCAAAGATGAGGCTTTGCGCAACATGGAGAATCAATTCGAAACCAAACCCAATGGGGTCAAATACTTCGCAAACCGGATCTGGTTACCCAAGTTCGGAAATCTTCGAGACTTGGTGATGGATGAAGCTCACAAGTCCAAATATTCTATACATCCTGGATCTGACAAGATGTATCATGGCATCAAGGAATCATACTGGTGGCCAAACATGAAAGCAGAGATTGCCACATATGTCAGCAAGTGCCTCACATGCTCTAAGGTCAAAGCAGAGTATCAGAAACCCACCGGCTTACTTCAACAGCCGGACATTCCTCAGTGGAAATGGGAGCAAATTTCTATGGATTTCATCACTAAACTCCCGAAAACATCAAGTGGTTGCGATACTATCTGGGTAATAGTTGATCGTCTAACCAAATCTGCTCACTTCCTTGCCATGAAGGAAACCGACAAAATGGAACGTCTCACACGAATCTATTTGAAGGAGATCGTATCCCGACACGGCGTTCCAATCTCAATTATCTCTGATAGAGACAGCCGATTCACATCCAACTTTTTGCAATCATTGCAAGTACAGCCTATCACCCACAAACCGATGGCCAAAGTGAAAGAACCATCCAAACACTGGTAGATATGCTACGCGCCTGTGTAGTTGATTTCGGTGCAAATTGGGAGCATCATTTGCCTTTGTGTGAATTCTCATACAACAACAGTTACCACACCAGTATCAAGGCTGCACCTTTTGAGGCATTGTACGGTCGGAAGTGCCGATCGCCTATCTATTGGACCGAAGTGGGGGACATCCAACTCACCGGTCCTGAAATCATTCATGAAACCACCGAGAAGATCGTTGGTATCCAACAACGGCTGAAGGCCGCACGTGATCGTCAGAAGAGTTATCTTGACGTGAGACGCAAGCATCTCGAGTTCCAAGTTGGGGTTCGAGTATTGCTCAAAGTATCACCTTGGAAAGGTGTTATCCGTTTTGGCAAACGCGGGAAGTTAAACCCTAGATACGTTGGACCTTTTGAGATTGTCGAGAGGATTGGTCCAGTCGCATATCGTTTGCAGTTACCATCCGAGCTTAGTAGCGTGCATCCCACATTTCACATTTCTAACCTTAAGAAATGCCTGTCTGATGAGACGCTCATTATTCCTCTAGATGAGATTCAAATCGATGATAAACTTCATTTTATCGAGACACCAGTAGAGGTCATGGACCGTGAGGTCAAACAGCTTAAGCAAAGTCGTATCCCTATAGTCAAAGTTCGGTGGGATTCGCGACGTGGTCCGGAATTCACCTGGGAACGGGAAGACCAGATGCGACTCAAATATCCTCATCTATTTTCAGACTCCACTCACACGCCAACTTTGAGCTAAATTTCGGGACGAAATTCTCTTAACAAGGGGAGAATGTGACACCTGTCAATTTAGGACTAGCTTTTAGTTCCTAATCATTTAGAAATACGTGTAATTAGTTCTATATATTAGGCTAATTGTATGTATCAATATATATATTGATGAATATATATCAATACGCGATTAAATTTAATCGTGCATTATTAAATCGGCCAAATTCCGATTCATTTATACGGGCGTTGGTGAAATCAAATATTAAATAATATAGAATTATTATTTAATACACTCATTAATTTTTATATATTATTTTTGATAATATATAACGTATCTCGTATCGTACGAATCAAACATTCGCGACAAAACATATAAATAATGTATTATCATTTATGAAAATAATGATTATTATTTACTCAAACGAAAATAAAACATATTCGTTTTATTCAGTTTTACTCAAACGCGACTAAACTATCTGAATCAGATCCGTCTCGCAAACTGTTGAGTCACTGGTCGCTGACCATGATGAAGTCACTAGTCGCTGACCAACTCAACTATACACTACTCAATGAAGAAATGGATTGTATCGAAGCTGCTGTTGCTAATGATAAAGTTTCGCTGATCGTCATTCATTCTGGTCGATATTCTGAGGAAGATTTAATACTCAACTTGGTGTATCGCTGACCTACGTCAGCGAGAGCATTATTTCTTCAATATCAATAAAGGCAAAAGTCACTGCCAGAATAACAGCTAGTCACTGAAGATCCGTTGTTCAATTCATTCTACAAGAGCATGTTAGCTCGCAGTGAGTGAGGAGGATTGCTGCATCTTCAGTGACTATTCAATAAAGCCTCTCAATCACCAAGTACTAAAAAGTACTGTTCTTATCTATACATCAGCAAGAGTGTTCCAGTTCAAAGAATGTCCGAAAGATTACGTGGCAGCAAGTGATTGGTTTTAAGGTAACGAGATATTTGCGGTAACAAAATTGGGACCCACAGAATGTCGGTTTATCAGAGATCAGAACCAATCAAGCAGCAACACGTGTCCTTCCGAGATCCTATTTTGTAGGCGATATTTTAGGAACTCTTGTAGTATAAATAGTTCAGTGTTTTGTACTATTGAGGCTAGTCGTTACATGCACCGTTCTTCTGTTTGTCAGAGAACCAGTTTGTCTAGGTGTATGTTAAGACTCAGGGAGGTTAACTATCAGCGTGTATGTCCACTGTAGTTAATTCTCTTCATTGTAATAATCTAGCTAAGTGTTTGAATTGGATTAACTTTGGTTAATCCATTCCGCATTCAACACTTTGTGAATTTAATAAATACAATTCACTTTCAGCTACTATTACTTTTCTTTCCTTGATTCTGTTATATCTTTAACTTGTTATTTCAATACCGTCATACTCTGTTATAGATAATCAATTTAAGATTAACTGAAATACTTGGTAAAATCTGAAATTGTTTTAAATTATATTCAACCCTCCCTTTCTACAATTAAACTTTACACTGTGTGATTCCAAATCACTAATTAATAGTGATTACGGGACTCTCAATTGGTATCAGAGCAGAGTTGGTTTAAATTTAATTAACCAGGTCTGCTATGGAATCAGTAAAGTACAGCTGTGTTGACTCTGATTATCAAAAGGGAAATGGTTCTATAACCAAACCTCCAGCTTTTGATCCTTCAAGGATTGAAACTTGGATGTCCCGGATGATGATGTTTTTGGACTTAGTTGATGACCGTCTCTGTAATATCATAACCAATGGTCCCCATATCCCAACTACTATTGTTCCTGCTGTAATTGCAACAGCTACTACTCCAGCTATACCAGAAATGGTTTTACCTAAAAGAGAGGAACAATGGACTGATGAGGATAGGCGATTGGTTAGACTTGATAAACAAGCTAAAATCTACATAGGCATGGCACTTCCTGATGAAGTGTTCGAATCAATTAGGCTTTGTAAAACTGCTAAAGATATGTGGGATACCCTTAGGAATATATATATTGGAACTCCTGATATTATTCGCTGCAGGGAAGTCAATCTCACTCGCCAGTATGAGCTGTTCGCAATGGAACCAAATGAATCTCTGTCTTCAACTTACACCAGATACCAGTCACTGATGAACAAAATGGAGAAGGCTGGTATAGGCAAGGAACAGAGATTTGTTGTTGAAAAGTTTCTTGAGTTGCTGCCAAGGAAAATCTGGGGAACTATTGCAACGTGTACCAGACAGAGAAATGATTATTCAATTCTGAATCTAACTCAGGTCTATGGTATTTTGCTCAATTGTGAGCAGTCAGAAAAGCAAGCTGATCAGAGTGAGCATATTCGTGCTACTCTTGGAAGTCAGAAGATATCCAATGCCCTTGTAGCAGAGCTTGATGAAATCGATCAAAGACAGAAGTCAAAGGTGTCTAAGAAAAGCTCGAAGTCACTGATAGCTGAAGAAGAAGAAGGTCAGAATGAAGAAGAGTCAGAATATGAATATGATGAAGGATTGGAGAAGCTTGAGAAGGATATGGCCATGATGGTTGCTAATTTCAGAAGGAACACCAGATCAAGAAGATTCGCTGGTGCTCCATCATCTAATAAATTTCAATCTAAAGGTGAGTGCTACAAGTGTGGCAGAATTGGTCATTTTGCAGCTGAATGCAGATCAAAGTCAGTACATCAAGTTCCTGAACCCATGCCAGATGTCAGAAATGACAAGTACAACAAGTACAAGGCAAAATACAAGAAGTTGAAAGAATTGTCTAAATCTGGAAAGAAGAAGAGAAAAGGATTTGTTGCTGAAGAAAGTTCACTCAGCGACTCTGATTCATCCTCTTCATCTGATGATGAAGAAGCAATGCTTTGTCTAGACAAAGATTATTGTTTAATGGCTAATGATGCTGAATTCCATGAAAATATCAAGGAAGTTGCTCAGAAATGTTCAGCATCAGGATGGGATTCTGACAGCATCTACAAAAGCATTCTTAGAGAAACCATCTGGTATTTGGATAGTGGATGTTCCAGGCATATGACAGGATGCAAGTCGCTGCTCAGTGATTATCAGGATGAAAAAGGTCCTGATGTAGTGTTTGGTGATAACAAAGTTGGGAAAACCAAAGGGTACGGTGTCTTATCCAATGGTAATGTAATGTTCAAACGAGTAGCATATGTAGAAGGTTTGAAGCACAATTTATTAAGCATCAGTCAGTTATGTGATTCAAAGAACAAAGTACTTTTCGATCATGAAGCTGGTGTTGTTTACAACAAAAAGGGAAGTGCTGTTCTTGCTGCAAACAGGAAAGGGAATACTTATGTGGTCAATATGGATTCAGCACAATTAGGAACATGTTTTTACTCCAGAACCGTTTCAGAAGAAAAATGGCTATGGCATAAGCGACTTTCTCATCTAAACCTCAAAGCAATTAATAAACTAAGCAAGAATGGTTTAGTCACTGGACTACCAAAGATGTCTTATGACAAAGACAAGCTTTGTTCAGCATGTGAAAAGGGAAAGCATCACAGCTCGTCCTTCAAAAGCAAACAGACTTCTTCAGTAACAGAATGTTTTTACTTGCTACATATGGATCTGTTTGGACCAGTGAGTACAGCAAGCCTTGGAGGAAAAAGGTACTGTTTGGTCATAGTAGATGAGTACTCCAGATACACTTGGGTATCCTTTCTCAAAGCCAAAAGTGAAGCTACCAGCGAGATCATATCCTTTGTCAGAAAGATGGAAAATCTAAATGATGTCACGATAAAACATCTGAGAAGTGATAATGGTACTGAATTTCGAAATTTTGACCTTGAAAATTTTTGTGATTCAAAAGGTATTTCTCAAAATTTTTCAGCACCACGAACACCCCAACAAAATGGGGTGGCAGAAAGGAGAAGTAGAACCTTGATTGAATCTGCAAGATCAATGCTTATTGATGCTGGTCTCAAGACCTATTTTTGGGCCGAAGCAGTGAGTACTGCCTGCTACACTCAAAATAGGTCACTGATTGTAAAAAGGCACTGTAAGACAGCATATGAGCTATTAAGGGGGAGAAAACCTGATATAAGTTTTCTTCATGTTTTTGGTAGTACCTGCTACATTTTAAACAAAGGAGATCACTTAGGAAAGTTTGATCCCAAACCTGATGAAGGAATATTTGTTGGTTACTCAATCATTTCTAAAGCTTTCAGAATTTATAATAAACGAAGGGAATGTATTGAGGAGTCAATGGATGTTACTTTTGATGAATCATATGATAAGTCACTCACTGATCCAAAAGAATATGAAAATCTTGTTTTTTACAAAATGGATAGTGACTTATCAAATGAAATCAAATCAAATGATAAGAAATATAAAAATTTCTCATCTGATTCTGAAGATGAAGATAATATTCCTGAAGACAATTCCAGTTCTACTTTAGCTGTGAATAATTCAGGAACATCATCTTT
Source organism: Helichrysum umbraculigerum (assembly GCA_949592205.1). Classification (NCBI taxonomy): domain Eukaryota; kingdom Viridiplantae; phylum Streptophyta; class Magnoliopsida; order Asterales; family Asteraceae; genus Helichrysum; species Helichrysum umbraculigerum. The sequence goes on from CATIUR010000002.1 coordinate 125,214,640, forward strand.
ACCTACAGATGTCCCATCATCATCAACTCTATGTCCAAACCAAAACTCGCATAACAATAATACTCATGCTACAGATGTTGATTTTCCCTCTGAACCCTCACAAAGTAATCAAGTCACTGCTGAACCTCAGCGAATGACTAAGTGGACAAAACATATTGATAATCAATTGATTATTGGTAATCCACAATCCAGGGTTCAGACAAGATCAGCAACTGCTAACTTTTGTTTGTTTGTAAGTTTTGTGTCTCTAATAGAACCAAAGAAGGTTGATGAAGCACTTACTGATCATCACTGGATAGCTGCCATGCAAGAAGAGCTATCTCAGTTTGAAAGAAATAAAGTTTGGAAGCTTGTACCACAACCCACTGGTAAGTCAGTAATTGGAACACGATGGGTGTTCAGAAATAAAATGGATGCTGATGGCGTGGTTACAAGAAACAAAGCTAGACTAGTTGCACAAGGTTACTGTCAGCAAGAAGGCATCGATTATGACGAAACCTTTGCACCAGTAGCTAGGCTTGAAGCAATCAGGCTATTTCTTGCTTATGCAGCTCACAAGAAGTTTAAAGTATATCAAATGGATGTGAAAAGTGCCTTTCTGAATGGCAAGCTGCAGGAAGAAGTGTATGTCAAGCAACCACCTGGATTCATTAATCCAAAACATCCGGGTTATGTATACAAACTCGATAAAGCCCTGTATGGACTAAAACAAGCTCCCAGAGCGTGGTATGATACTCTCTCTGTCTATCTGATAAAATGTGGCTACGTCAGAGGCAAAATTGATAGCACATTATTTATCAAAAGAGATAAGAGAGATGTCATATTAGTCAAGATCTATGTTGATGATATCATATTCGGGTCTACTAACAGCGATATGTGCAAGGAATTTTCTGATCTCATGACCAAAAGTTATGAGATGAGCATGATGGGTGAATTAACATTTTTCCTTGGTTTACAAATTAAACAAATCAAAACTGGAATTTTCATTAGTCAAGGAAAATATGTTAAAGACCTATTAAAGAAATTTGAATTCGCTAATTGCTCAACCCTTGCTACACCTATGTCACCTGCAGTAAAGCTACATGCTGATCCTTATGGTAAATCTGTAAACATTACCGCTTACAGAGGAATGATCGGGTCGTTGCTGTATCTAACTGCTAGTAGACCAGACATTATGTTTGCTACATGTCTCTGTGCTAGGTATCAAGCTGATCCTAAGGAATCACATTTGCTCGCTGTTAAAAGGATCTTTAGATATCTGAAGGGTACTCCTAATCTTGGTCTCTGGTACCCATCTGGTTCAGATTTTTCCCTAAAAGGGTACTCTGATTCTGATCATGCTGGATGCAAACTGGATAGAAAAAGTACATCTGGTAGCTGTCAATTTCTTGGAGAAAAGCTCGTAAGCTGGTCCAGCAAGAAACAAAACTCAGTCTCAACTTCAACTGCTGAAGCTGAATATGTTGCTGCAAGTGCATGTACTGCTCAAATTCTCTGGATGAGAAATCAGCTTGCTGACTATGGTTTTGACTTCAATGAAATACCAATCTACTGTGATAGTCAAAGCGCTATAGCCATTGCCAACAATCCAGTAATGCACTCAAGGACAAAGCACATTGATGTCTGATATCATTTCATCAGGGACCATGTGATGAAAGGTGATATTGAATTACATTTTATTCCAACTGATTACCAACTCGCTGATTTATTTACAAAACCTTTAGACGAGAAAAGATTTAATTTTCTTATCAGCGAGCTTGGCATGTTAAACTTAAATGACTAACTCAGCTATCAAGCTCAGTTAGTTATTTTTGTTTAAAGTTTTTTTTATGTATCTAGTATGTCTCTATATGACCTATATTGTTATTTACCTGTATTTTGTTTTGCTGATCTGGTTAGTATTATAAGTTGTAACTAGATCAGTGAAAGATAAATATAGTAAAATATTACATAGTTCATATCAGACATAATCTTAAAAAAAAAAAAAAAAAAAAGAGAGACCTAAGGAGACCTATTCTTTAGCTGATCTTGTTAGTATTCTAAGCTGTAACTCTTTCAGCGAAAGATAAGTCTCTATAAATCACTCATACTAAATAAATATAAGTAAAAATTATGATTCATAATTTACCAAGTGATAAATCTCTCTGACTTCGTTAGTATTCTAAGTTGTGACTAAATCAGTGAGATTACCTCTCTGGCAAATTGAATCTTATAACTTTTTTTAGTTTTTTTTTTTACTTTCAGGGTCTCTCTGATTCTTTCATCATTATTTGAAGGGATGTGTCACAAAAATTGCATCTCTGACACTATTTCTTCCTTACGTCACATATACTTTTCCGGCGCACCTTTCAAATCACCATTAATACCACCAAGCTCCACAATCATCACCCCTATTCCATTTAAACATCATAAATTATCACCCCTATGCCACCCCTACTTACCACCACCATCATCCACGTTTTCCAAATCATCACCACTTGTTTAATCAAGAGTTTCTATAAAATGATTTCATTTTTCAAATCAAAAAAAAAAACTCTTGGTTTTCATGTTCTTTTTCAAATACCCAAACCAATAAAAGTCTTTCCGATTTCTGTAACGGCAAACTCAAAACGTTTAAAAATCTTCATACATCAACTGGAAATTTTCTACCTCTCTCAGTTGATAAGGAAGTTTGTCATTACAGCATTCAAAATCACTTTCATCACCATAAATTTTTTAAAAAAAAAAAAAAAAAAAAAAAAACAGAGTATGAAATTAATCTCATCACTTGATAGATCAGGATAAATTTCTCTTTTAAAATCAACCTGGTCTATAATCACCTTGTTTTTACTTGGTCTAGTGATGTCATCTTTATCTACTCTGCAAGGATTATTTTTTTTGTAATCCAGTATGAAACTACTGTACATTCGTCTGATTCTGCCCCACCATCGATCATGTCACTGCTCACACCTCCAGTGACCAAAACTGATCATCCTCCATTCAAGAAGAACTCAAACTCTTTTTCCAAAAGTTTGAAAATAAAGGCCCTGTTTCTAACAAATCCAGGGATCAAGAGTGAAATAGTCACTGAACGTTCAGTCTCTATGAGCACTCTTGCCAAAAACAAAATTTTCTTATCGAGTCAACCCATGAGCCACTCATCATCCTCACAAAAGGTTGCTGATTCATTCAAAGGGCGAGTGACATCAGTGGGTGATAACACACTCATATCTGGTGTCACATCACTGGCTACAGACCCGGGCCAACTCTCTTCTATCACCACACCAGCTGTCAATGTCGCTCTCCAGTCACAGGGAGTGATACAGGCTGCATTTTCTGTTTTTAAAGATCCATCAGTTAAAACACAAGCTGATGATGAGAAAACCAAAACTGATTCACAACATGATCACATAGTTACTATCGCATTTTCTGTTATCATCAAGGGGGAGAGATATCTATATGAAGAAATTGCTGATGCTTACAGAAAAATACTAATCCATTTTTTGATATCATCAAGGGGGAGAAAACGTGCAAATGAATGCAAAAATCAATGGTGTTCATATGTAGAATTGTTGCTGATTGGAAATCATCTATTTGGTTCATATTACAGGGTCAACATATCTACAACTCATATGGAAAAGTTGCTGACGCTATTAGAACCATATAGAAAAGTTGCTGACGCTATATGAAAAAATTGCTGACGCTATGAAAGTTACTAATACATGGGAATCATCTTTGCGGCTTCTATCTCAAAAATACATATTCCCTGTATTGGTGTTACAATTTTCCTGGCAATTTTTATTTCATATTAGCTTAGCAATGAATCCTTCTCCATCAACTGCAGCTCAAATATGTCTCATTGATTTTCAGTCGGTTAAAGCTGCATGAAGAAGGATATTTGCATATAAAATTTCCTTCACAGTATCTTCTCTCTGATGACAAGTGCACTGTGATGATGTATATTCTCACTGATGAGATTGTATTCACTGACGCCATCTCTATATCTCTTCCTGATAAAGCTTTGAATCATATGCCAAGAAGGATGAATGTTTGGCCTGATTTCTCTCTGGTTGAAGGTCTTCCCGTTTACAAAATGACATCTATCAAAGGAATGTGAGTCAAAACTGAAGATATCAAAAGTTGCTGAATCTCTTGATCACTGAAGAAGATTGTCTTATCTAAATCAGATTAGAGTATTGTAACTAAAAATGATCATGTACTGTATTTTTTTTTCAGTTTCAATAATATTTGAACTTAGTGCAAAACTCAGATCATATCAAAAGAATCAAATCAGAAAGATGAATGGATCACAAGTATACAGTCACTGAATGTTTAAATTCTTAAACACTGACTATAAACTTTCACAGCAACTAGTTTGTCTAGGGAGCTTCAATCACAATCATTTAGGGGGAGATTGTTGAGTCACTGGTCGCTGACCATGATGAAGTCACTAGTCGCTGACCAACTCAACTATACACTACTCAATGAAGAAATGGATTGTATCGAAGCTGCTGTTGCTAATGATAAAGTTTCGCTGATCGTCATTCATTCTGGTCGATATTCTGAGGAAGATTTAATACTCAACTTGGTGTATCGCTGACCTACGTCAGCGAGAGCATTATTTCTTCAATATCAATAAAGGCAAAAGTCACTGCCAGAATAACAGCTAGTCACTGAAGATCCGTTGTTCAATTCATTCTACAAGAGCATGTTAGCTCGCAGTGAGTGAGGAGGATTGCTGCATCTTCAGTGACTATTCAATAAAGCCTTTCAATCACCAAGTACTAAAAAGTACTGTTCTTATCTATACATCAGCAAGAGTGTTCCAGTTCAAAGAATGTCCGAAAGATTACGTGGCAGCAAGTGATTGGTTTTAAGGTAACGAGATATTTGCGGTAACAGAATTATGACCCACAGAATGTCGGTTTATCAGAGACCAGAACCAATCAAGCAGCAACACGTGTCCTTCCGAGATCCTATTTTGTAGGAGATATTTTAGGAACTCTTGTAGTATAAATAGTTCAGTGTTTTGTACTATTGAGGCTAGTCGTTACATGCACCGTTCTTCTGTTTGTCAGAGAACCAGTTTGTCTAGGTGTATTATAAGACTCAGCGAGGTTAACTATCAGCGTGTATGTCCACTGTAGTTAATTCTCTTCATTGTAATAATCTAGCTAAGTGTTTGAATTGGATTAACTTTGGTTAATCCATTCCGCATTCAACACTTTGTGAATTTAATAAATACAATTCACTTTCAGCTACTATTACTTGTCTTTCCTTGATTCTGTTATATCTTTAACTTGTTATTTCAATACCGTCATACTCTGTTATAGATAATCAATTTAAGATTAACTGAAATACTTGGTAAAATCTGAAATTGTTTTAAATTATATTCAACCCTCCCTTTCTACAATTAAACTTTACACTGTGTGATTCCAAATCACTAATTAATAGTGATTACGGGACTCTCACAAACTTAAAACAAAGTTATATTGGTATAACTCAAAAACAGTAATTTTATAAAATACTTCGAATAAAAGTATATACGATTTCATCTTTAGAAAATTATCGATTTAAAACATTATACTACTTTAACGATCGGGAACACGAGCACGGATCATGTAACACCCCCAAATTCGTCTGTTTTGTTTTACGGAAGCATTTTAGTTTAAGTACGGGGGGTGCCACAATAACAAAGCATGCATACGTATCAGAGCATATGATTACAACAGAACAATATATATTAAGATGCCAAAAGTATTAATTACAAAATTTATGATTCATTAAATCGTACAAGTTAAAAGTAATAAGTTTACAAAAGTAGATTTCTGGAATATGACTAAAGCAGTTTCAGTTATACTAAAAAAATCCATATATTTCCAAAAAGTTGGCATCCTAAAACTTCACGGGTCGCCTAATTCTCCATGTGTGTTGGCGATTCTTACATGCGCAGCTAATTCCCTGAAAAACATAGTAAAAGTCAACAACTAGGTTGAGTGAATTCACAGGTTTTAAGTTTACACAAGTTGAACCAAGTTTGTAAGCACAGTTGTTATCCAAATACGTTCACAAATAGTATTGCCATAATAGTCGAGAATAAGTTTAGTGGAATGTTATCCAAATACACGTTTAGTGGGTTGTTCGCCCAAAGTTTAGTTTAGTGGGTTGTTCGCCCAAAGTTTAGTTTAGTGGGTTGTTCGCCCAAAATAGATACGTGGGATGTTACCCAAATGTCAGTTTAAAAACACGTGCTGGTCGTTCTCCAGCGTTTTACAAACAGTACCGGTCGTTCTCCGGCCAAATACGCACGGGTCGTTCTCACGTTCAACAAAAACAGTTTACCGGTCGTTCTCCGGTCTAGTTACGCACGGGTCGTTCTCCCGTTCAACAAAAACAGTTTACCGGTCGTTCTCCGGTCTAGTTACGCACGGGTCGTTCTCCCGTTCAACAAAAACAGTTTACCGGTCGTTCTCCGGTCTAGTTACGCACAGGTAGTTCTCCCGTTCAACAAAAACAGTTTACCGGTCGTTCTCCGGTCTAGTTACGCACGGGTCGTTCTCCCGTCCAACAAACGCACGGGTCGTTCTCCCATCCAAGACGCACGGGTCGTTCTCCCGTCCCTTGGCCAGTCGTTCTCTGGCACTAAAATACGTAGCTGGTCGTTCTCCAGCGTTTACATAAAAGTACCGGTCGTTCTCCGGTATACCAAATAAGTTTAAAGGTTTACAGTCGATTGCAAAACAATTTACCGGTCGTTCTCCGGTCTAGTTAAAACAGTTTGTCGAATAAGTTATCCCATTCGTTCAGTGTGTCAATATGAGAATGTTATTTCATAAATATCAGTTTGTTCAATAGTCTAATAGTTCAAAGTACTCTAATTGTTCGAGTAAACAAGTATGATTAAACAATCATATGAGTAAAAGCAGTTATGGCAATAAGTAAAACAGTTGACTATGTTTTCCACCCCTGTTCAAAAGCAGTTAAATCAGTAAAAGTAGGGGCTGTGAACTCACCTGTTGAGTTAAGTAGTTGTGCGAGTGCTAGCAAACCTAAGCCCAAGTACAGTCCAGAATCTCCTAACGTCCTAAACGTACGAGATTTAATAAGTATGTGGATGTCTAAACTAATCATCAATGCTAGTGTTTGTACAACCAAGTTATGTCCCAAGTATTTGTTAAACGTTTACGTTGTATTTCGTTGTTTGTGAAAATGTATACGACTTGTTGGTGATGTTTTGAAACAATAGTTCAAAAACGTTATTATCTCATTTGCTACAGTACTGCTACAGTAAAATTTGACTTTCTCTACAGTAACTTTGACTTTTTAAAATGTGTTTTTAGGGTTCTGACTTGTGCGACGCAAGGTGCGACGTAAGGGTCTGCGTCGCATTCAGGTTTTGCGACGTCATGGGTTGCGTCGCATAGGCGACGTTCGCAATTTAATGCGACGGAACGGGTTGCGTCGCTATCTGCGACGTGGGGATGATTATGCGACGCAAAGGCCTGCGTCGCAGTACTATTTTTGGGCCAAAAGCGACGTACTCGCCTGTTCGACGAACAACTTAAAAATCAACGAGTTTTGGGTCGATTTGGACGTTTTTTGGTTGTATAAAACGCTAAAACATGATAATCTAAGTATACTAAACATGAAATATTAACTAAAACTACAAAATCTAGGAATTGACGGGATTTGTCGGAAACTTACGAGTGTCGGATTTGAAATCCGAAAAGGTAGAAATGTAGATCGTGGTCTCGTGGTCGTTTTATTCCAAAGAAGTATGGTGATTCGGCGTCGTTTGAAGGTAGTTTGTGGCGTTTTTGTGGTGGTTTTTGGTTGGTGGTGGTTGTAGTAGAGAGAAAAAGAAAAAGAGGGGGGTGATGATGAATGAGAAAAGTGGGGAGGGAGAAAGGGTTTTGTCTCCCTTTTTCCTTCCTCTGTGTTTGCGCTCCGCATTTGTTTACCCGATCGTTAAATGTTACTTTATTTTAGCTAATATATTTTTAATTACATTTTTCATTATATTTTTAATTAGGATCTTTTTAGGAAACTAAATTAATAAGTTTTATAAATTTTAAACCTTGTTTTATTTTAATTATACGAGTTGACGTTTTGCGTTATAAAATGATATGCAAATATTATCGACATAATATTTTATTGTTTACGACGTTATTTAATAATTTCGTTTTATTAAATAATTTTGTTCACCAACAGTCGTATATTTTTGTCGCGTTCGTTTTCAGATTGTTCAGTACGTAATTACTACTAATTACGAATACGTAATACTACGCGTATTATCTAGTTGGGCTTTGCTAGACTTACCTCTAAAATATGTTGTGAATTCACTCAAGTAGGGAATTAGCCTAATAATGCAAGTGATTAATGTTATTAATCTCGTTTAAATTTGCGGGGTGTTACAGATCAAAAATACCTCACGTGAGAGACAAGATCCACAAAAAGTGGATCATGCCCGCACCAATAATACTCCCTCCGTTCTCATTTCTTTCCTTTTTCATCTATCTCTTTTCTCCATCTCTCGGCTCTCTCTCGATCTCTCTCAAAAATCAAAAACAACAACGACAACAAAAATTAACAAGATCAGAAGCAGCAACAACCAAGTGTGATCATCATCACCATCTTCATCTCCATCATCTTCTCCATCTTCATCACCATCACCTCCATTTTCGGTTCCAATTTTTAATTAGTAAGAATCACCACCTCTTTTTGTTTAATTCCATGTTTATATAGCTTATACTATCATGTATTACCATTTTATAAACTGTTATGTGTGGAAAATTTGTTAAAAATTAAGTTAGAACTCGTTATGTTGAAAACCTGCACGAACTGGTCTGTCATGGCCATGATCCGGCGGATCATGGGCATGATCCGGCGGATCCTTATTAAAACTTGCACGAACTGGGCTATCATGGGCATGATCCGGCGGATCATGGGCATGATCCGGCGGATCCTTTTTAAAACTGCTCAATCCGGCGGAACCACTCCCATATCCGGCGGATCCTCCCTCCAAACCAACACACTGACTTTTTAGATCAAATTAATACATACACGTAATCAATATATGAACAATAATTCTTTTGGGAAATCATGTTTTACATAAATATACAAACATATAAAGTGTTTCTTAAAACGTTACTCGAATTTATGATAACGATTATACCCGTGCGTTTATTTCAAAATGAAGGGATACAATTTATACTCAAAGCACATATATTCTTATACGTATAATAGTTCAAAAAAATAATAATGATAGTTTGATAGTATTATTTCAATCCGTCACCAACGGGCCGCACATGTTTTCAAAACTCAATCAATCAAACCACTGTAATTGGTCACTACTAGTTAAGTAGATAACTAGCATAGGTATTCTTTATAAGATACCAACTCATAGTTATAACCTTGTGCGTTTAGGACGCCCGGCAGGTTCAGTCGTTGTAACGACATCAAATCAGTGTGATTCATCATAATTGTTGGCTAACAATTCATCAGACTCAAGTGAGTCTCATAGCCCCTTTTTAAATGCTTTTTACTCTAGGGGTGAGAATACATGCCTGTTTTATTTTACATGTGAACGCAAGTATCAAATATCACTATATTCTGTATGAGTTACTCATCTAATCATTTTAAGTCCTCAAACATAGTTTGGTAATACTTGGTAGCGTGAATGTTAGTGTATGGATCCATATGGGTCTGACAATCCCCGTCCGGGTCAGCAAGCACTGACTGGTCAAATGGACGCATTATCATTTGTTCATACGTGTGTTGATTAGGCACACGCATAGAGGCACCCTCGCTCAGGCACTTAATTGTGATCCTGACACCTCAGTTAAGCTCAGACTATGTGCTCATGATAGTTATATACATCTTTTATCATTTACTTATTTGCTTAATTACAAATATTCATATTAAATCTTGCGGTTCATTCATTATATCTTATCACTAAACCTGTGAGCTCACCAGCTTTTAGCTGACCTTTTAGCATGTATTCTCAGGTTCGCAGCAGCAGTAGGTCTGCTCATTCAGGATTCCCATTAGCTCGAGTCACATTCAGACATCAAGAGATTGTCATGCATTACTACATTTTGTATAATTTATTTATGCCATAGAATCCCTACCATTTTGGCTCAGGAGCTTTTGTAAACTACTCCCTCCGTCCCGGAATAAGTGTCTTGTTTCAGATTTTGAAGTCTTTCTTTTTCAACTTTGACCTTAAATATCTTTGTTTGTGTTATATAATACTTTATGAAAATTATACCAATGGAAATACATTTAAAACTCAATCCATTCATATATTTTGCATCAAGTATTATATAACACAAACAAAAATATGTAAGGTCAAAGTTGAAAAAGAAAGACTCAAAAAGTCAAAACAGGACACTTATTCTGGGACGGAGGGAGTATATTATAACAGTGTAAAACTTTTATAATATCAATGTATTTTGTAAACGACGCATATAGAGTCGTTCATTATATATCTTATGTGCTTGATTATTGATTAGTCGCGCCCCGACCCGATTCGCTTCCGCAACCCGAATTAGGGGGTGCGACACTCTGGTCCTCGAAGAACTCTAACTCCTCAAATGTAGGTTCGGCAGTTTGGTGTAGGAGTTGAGTGGTGAGATCTTCGGTGAAGGCATGCAGGCGGTTTTGAAATAGCAGTGGGTCTCGGTTGCTGCTGGCTTGATAAACGTCGTATTCGGCTTTGATTTCTTCTATCAGGTCCCTTTGGCGTGGTGTGTACTCATTGGTAGAACTCATGATGATGCTCATCATTGAGGGGAGGTCATTCTTGAATGCCTCGATAGCACTAATCATTTCTTCGTGATTAGAAACCATGGGGATAGCTGGAGGTTTCAGAAGTTAGATAGAGCAGATATCAATCGGTATATCGATGTATACAGTGTTATCCTGATCATCCTCTGCTGACGGAGTATCCATATCTTGAGAGTCTGGGAACTCAACAACATCAGAAGGTAACTGCATATCACTGGTGATTTGAGATATCGGCTGAGAAGAATCCATCTCTATGTCTCTCTCCTCAGAATCATGGCTAGATTCAGAAGTATCTCCCCATTCGAACAGAGTTCGAGGTGCAGAAGCATCGAAGGCTTGAATCCTTCGGGTAGGTAAGTCTGAATAAAGATCCGGTAGCATGGATTCTTTGTATGCCAATATTTTCTTCAGGAGTTTTTCTCTAAGCTCTGGGTGTTGCTTTGAAAAAGTAATGACCTTCTCAATGTTTAGTAGAGCGTTGAGTCGTGGTGAGACAAGAGGCTGGGAAGGATCCATGACAGATGCCATGAGTTTTTCCATAGTAATACCAAATCCTGCATCATAATCAACATCTGATAGAGAGATAGAATCTTCAATCTTCATAATCTCAGCTGTCAGAGGGTGTGATTCTGGTAAGTGCTGATGCGGTGGTGTAGATTGGTATACATCCTCCTCTTCTTCTTCGGGCTCTGAATCTTCTTCCTGTTCTTCCTCTGATTCTTCCATTTCCTCTGGTTCTGATTCTGGTGCTGTTTCTTCCTGTGATTCATCCATTTCCTCCTCTTCTACCTCTTCCTCCTCGGGTTCTGATTCCTCCATTTCCTCTTCTTCTGATTCTGATTCCTCTGTTGCCGAGATGAGACAGGTGTGATCATCTGGTCTGTATGGTTCTGGATCCGAGTCAGAAGTGTCATCATCTGAAATAATTTTGCCCATTGATATTGCGTAAATCTCTGCCTGTTCTGCTAGTGAGCACTCATCTTGATCAATCTTGAAAGATACAGTTTGTCCATGTGCTCGCAGACTTATGACCTGAGAATAAACATCAATAACAGCACGTGCAGTATTCATGAATGGCCTACCTAGGATAATAGGGATATAGATGTCTTCCTGAATATCCATCACTACGAAGTCGATGGGAAACCAAAACTTATCAACTTTAACCATGACGTTTTCAGCTATGCCCTTTGGATATCGAATGGATTGGTCGGCAAGCTGGACACTCATCTTAGTGGGCTGGAGAGGTCCTATTTCTAGTCTGGTGTAAAGTGAATAGGGAATGAGATTGATGCTAGCTCCAAGATCGGCCAAGGAACGTATCATGCCTGAGTGATAGATAGAACAGGGCAAGGTGAATCGACCTGTGTCTCCTAGTTTTTCCGGTAGGGTATTCTGGATGATGGCTGAGCATTCAACATTTAGAGAGATTTTGGGGGTTTTAGGAACCTTGTCTTTAGTAGCCAGTATTCGTCGGATATACTTAGTGCCGGAAGGGATTCTAGACACGGTGTCCATGAATTTTCCATCAAGTTTGAATGACTTGGCATTGTACTTTTTGCATAGACGGTTCGGGAAAGGAACTCGCACCTCTCTAGTCGGAGTGGGTACGGATCTGGTATCAACTGTCGGCGGGACAGGAGTATGTTCCTTTACTGGAGTGGAATTAGTAGGAGGTGAGCTCAGGGTTTTTGCTTCTTCGACGTGAGGATTCTGAACGGTGTTACTGGGTAGAGATCCTTGTGGTCGGGTATTGAGACGTTGGGCTAACTGACCAATCTGATTCTCAAGGCTTTTTAGGACCGAGAGTTGATTTCTGAGGAATAGGTCCGTCTGGTCTTATCTGGCCGTAGTCTTCTGGTTGAAAGCAGTCTGTCCCTGGATGAATTTGTTAAGATTGTCGTCAGCACTGGTGATTGGTACGGTAGTCTTTGCAGGCTCAGTAGGCTGGACATCTTCAGGTGCAGTTAATGACAGAGGTTGGTTGTAAGGAAGTTGTGGTTGTTGTGGATATGTCGGATAGCGTGGTTGAAATCTCTGTGGATATGGTGGCTGGTTGTTCCGTGGAGGATACTGGGTTCCTCGGTTTCTGGGTGGAGATGTTCTAGCGAAGCCAGGTGGATTTGGAGGTCTAGATGGAAACTGGGCATAATAGACAGAACCGTCAGTCTGGTATTCGTACTCAACCTCATATTCTTCAGTGGGATGGTTGGTACAGTTCTGGCAAGCCTGAACTTGATGAACTCGCTGCGGCTGCTTCTTTAGCTCTCCAATCTGCTTCGTTAGGGTTTCGATATGTTCCGTCAGAGATTTAATAGCTTCAGCTTGGATGGAGTTATGAGCGGAGAGAGGTGTTGATGAGATTGCCCATCAGCTTTCCAATCGTGGTGATGCATCGTCATGTCTTCGATCAAGCTCCATGCTTCATCATCGGTCATCTTCATAAAGTTACCTTGAGCAGCTACGTCAAGAGTAATACGGTGATTTGGATCGAGACCGTTGTAGAAGGTGCATAATTTGTCGGTTTTCGTCATCTGGTGATTTGGACATTTCCTTATCAAACTTTTGAATCGCTCCCATGCTGAGTAGATTGATTCATTGTGAGCTTGTTCAAAGTGCGCGATGTCATTCTTGAGTTTGGTTTGTTTGGACGGAGGAAAGTATCTGGCAAGGAATTTGTTACCCATATCCGTCCATGAGGTGATTGAGCCGGTCTCAAGTCCCTCAAACCAAGAGAGTGCATGTAAAGCGAGAGAATAGGGAAACAAGTATAGGCGAACTATGTTTTGCTCGACCCCATTCTGCTTGTAGGAGTTTGATATGTGGATGAACTTGTCAATGTGAGCGTTAGGATCTTCGCGTGGTAGTCCGTGGAATTGACAGTTGTCCTTGATGAGTTGTACAATGTGATGCTTCAGCTCGAAGGATGCTCCCTCTATCTCCGGATAGGTGATTGGTCCTCCTCGTCCTTCAATGGATGGCTTGGTGTTGTCAGCAAGAGTGACACGAGCGGCCATTTCGGGAAGATGGAAGCGCTTTTGTTTTCGGATAGTACGGATAATAGACTCAGGATCAGGTACGAAAATGAGAGGTTCAGATTCGGACGATCTGGTCTGATATCGTTGTGTGTTGTGGGAAGTTATTTTTGGCTGGAACAAAGAAAATAAAAAGTAAAATACGAAAAATAAAGGTATCACTAAAAAGAAAGGGTTCGTCAGGACGCCTCTGGGTCTTACGATTGATTCCCCGGCAGCGGCGCCAAAAACTTGATGCGTCCCGAAACGGTCGTTCACGCAACGGGACACACCGGTGGAAGTTTTTAATTTATAAAAGCTGGGGACCTAAATTCTACTTACAGAGGTAAGTATAACTCAGGGTCGTTCTTAAGATCAATTGTATTGTGAAGCAGAGTTATCTAGACAAACTATTCAATTTAGTGATGGGTTTTTGAAAAGAGTTTTGATTTGGTTTTAGGTCCGTTTAATCTAAACTAATAAAAAGCAGGAAATAAACAAAACAGTAAATAAAAGCTAGATAGGGAATCAGTAATGGAGAATAGTGCTTGTTATGACTTCGTTAGCTTATGTTATGGGGTGATGTCTAGGGTTTGTATATGAAAACGTCTTTTAAAGATTTGTGTCTTGCTTTTGCCTAAATATTCGTGATGTAAACACTAGCACCCTACTGTATGATTTCTCAGAAAGTATGTCACTGGAATGCTAGGCTATGGTGAGTCTGATCAGAGGAGGCTGCTCAACTCTTCAACACTTTCCATAAGGTGGAACAGTGACCCTTTTTGGAATGGTATTCCTGGGCGCATGAGATAGAGTAACAGACTCACTAAAAGTTCTGACCGTTCTTAACACAACGGAGATACTAAGGCTAGGAAAGACATTTAAGATTAAGACTTGGTTTGGTGACTACTAACTTTGTATTAATGGTCTTTGTTTAGTCCAGAGCTGTGTGGTTCAACCAGGATGTGACACAGTCTTCAACCGATGGCAGTTCCTTAGCTTTTCCCACGTATTTAAACGTTATACGAAGTACTGTGCCGATTTATGGTCTTTCCGGTGTCACATACTTTATGGTCACTCTGGACTGGTTTACTAAGTTTGTATTAAAGCTTGACCATCTATGATATAAACCCAACCCTCACTTATTTAAACAAATCCCAATAAATCCCTGATTGATTCACAGTGTACTATACGATAGGGTTGATAGTATTTCCACAGCTACACAATTCAGACCATGTTTGTATTTGAAAACATAGATAGGTAGTTACCGGTTGATCAAGGTTCGCGACTCCTTGTCATACAGGTTCTAACCACGTTTATTGGAGGAAAGGCGATTTTGGTTTAGAAATTCATAAATACGAAGTTAACAGTACACCGGTTTTCATTTTGTAACAATTGGGAACATTATTCCACAACTGATTGTGCCCATGACTTTCATAGCTTCCACGTTCCGTACTACACACATTCGTGATGATTCCGGCGCTATACAAATGAAAGCCGTATAACGTTACTTCCGTTGTTTCATAACGATATTATCCCAATTGCGTATTTAAAGTAACATCACCCCAAATATTAACAAGCTAACTACATTACAACAAGCACATAAGAGAACTACTCACTACGCATGGCAAACAATCCTAAATCTATCATAATAATAATAGCAATCATCATAATAGAAAAGGAAAGAAATAACCGTAGATTATGCGTAGACAGAATAATGTTAGAAGAATACACGAACGGAACCTCCGCAATATCTTCGACAATATTACAAATAAGCCCCTCAGAATATTCCCTACACTATTACAAAAGTAGCCCCTCCGTTAGTCTAGGTTAAATATTAACCAAGAACTAACGAACTAAAACCCTAATCTATTTCTCCTCTAACTCCTAAGAGTAGTGCTAGAGAGAGAAAGCTAAACTAGAAAGAGAAAGAGTGTGTGAGAGAGAAAGTGAGAATTCTTGTTGAAGAATGGTGTGTGGAATGAGGATGGAGAGCTCTCTATTTATAGGCAAGCCTTGGATGCAAGAGTACAAGTCCACAAGCACACGTACAAGCAAACGAAGCAACAACGAGGGGGTGTGAGACCAAAACAGGCCATGTACGGCCATGATCAGGCCGTGTACGGCTAAAAACAGGCCATGTACCGCCTCCTCTAGGCCGTGTACGGCTAGGGGGTGGCCGTGTGGTAGGCCGTGTGATTTATCTGACTTTTCTCGTTGCTTTGGAAGGCCGTATCTTCTTCATTTCTCGTCTGTTTGACTTGATTCTTTCGCCTGTGATCTCGTAATTCCGTTACGCTTCTAATGATGCCAAAAGTGCCAAATTTGGATGTCTCTAGAGTTGGCGTGTGCGGAATGCCCTCGGTTTGCGTTCAGAAAGCTCTATCTTCCTCGTTCTTTACCCGATCTGCACGATTCCTGATTCTACAGTCTTGGAATAACCTGATACATCATATGAGACTATTTAAGAACTTGTATCATAATGTGGTTGAAAATCTTGTAAGAATCAGTGTTTAGAATAATCTGCCTCGATTTGCGTGCCTTTTGGACGTTTTTAGCACTTTTTACAGCAATGCCTATAATTTGATCAACTTTGTGAAATTAAGTAAATAAACGTTTAATTCAAGTGTTTTCACCAGGAATTAGGCCAAATGTGCGGGAAATATGTGCCTGAAAACATGACTTTTTAACACATATCAACCTGGCAGACCAATGAACTGATGTACACATAGAGTATGTATCTGCATACCAAAATACAAATGGGGGAATGCATTCCAAATTAGATGTTACGGAGTATTTAGTTACAATAAAATAAATAATAATAATTATAAAAAACGCATAGATGATATTATATTATTAGACCAACTTGGCTAGTCCTTATGGCACCATGGAAAAAACATTTTCCTCGATAATCACTTTCACGTATTCAATTATAAACAACTTATAGTTATAAAGACCTCTATGGCATTTGTGAGCTAGCAAATTGGATAGAGTGGCTAACTGGAGGAATGCCTATCAAATACATGAAGCTCTTGGTGGTCTGCATGTGTTCCCGATTTTGATTGATTATACCAGTTATTATTAAGTCATTTTAATTGGATAACTGACTTCTCAGGCATACTTGAAAGTGCAATGTAGTGTGTAATATGGTTATTTTCTACAGAAAAGCCTGCTTCAACTATACAGAAACATAAATATCAATTTTGAACTGCAAATTTATGCGAAAACAATAAAACAAAGGAATAAGAACCTTGGATATAAATCTTTAACTGAAAGAATGATACTAAGTTTGACTGTATCCCCAACCAATACATAAACGACACCAAATCGGACATACCAACGAAAATCTCTAATATATATTTTTGTTTCCAGAAGAGTCATAATCACCAAACAACTCCAAACAAGGGTCTCAAGCATAAGTGAAACCACCTGCATTAAGGCATAAATGTGTAGTACTAAACATCAGAAACCCTTTACTACAATTTTCTTTCATGTTTTTTATTTTTTTAATTATTGTTAACTTCAAAAGCTCTGATAAAACTTTCAATAGCATTGTTTGAAGGTAATATAAAATTTGTACCTCAAATGGAACAAGGATAGTTTGTGGATCAAACTCAAACATTGAAACACCAAAAAGTAATCTATAGAAGGAGTTTGCAGCACAATAAGATGCTAAAAGGGCCAACATATAATTAAAGTACTTCGACCTCAAGCAGAAGCGTTGAATTTTAAAGTGTGTAATGGTGAGCCATAATCTGTATAAGCACAACGCCATCAAAACCACATTTGATATACAACCCACAACGGATTCAATGCCACATGGTGTATAAGCACCAAGAGCACTAGCTGTCATTTTGGCCCAAATGCCATTTTGATCGGGTCGACAAAACCAAACCAGAGGCTCAACACCCATACTATGATCACACTTTACTCCCACCTAAAACAAAAATATCCAGGATATCAGTTTCGTAAAATATAACAAAAAGTAAACAAATAAATGAGTAATATTTTCTAGTTGTGACAGAAGTTATAATAACTCACATACGTTTACTTTTGGGGTGTTTGGGATTGCTTAAATAAGCACGTAGCTTTTTAGCAGATAAGTGCTTTAACATACAGCAGATAAAAGAGTTTTGAGGGTGCTTCACTTATCAAAACTGCTTATCTATTTATTTCTTTCTAAGTTGCTTATTAAGTACAAATATGGTTTGGGTATGAAAATCCGAAACACCCTGATAACTGATAAATGTAAAACCAACACAATTGAGTTGACTTACAAAGTAAATAGTGAAATCACGGAATTGCAGGTGAAGTACGATCTGAGTTTCAAGTGCCAACAGATTTTAAGTAGGAGAGTGCGAGTCACATGTTGGCCCCGAGTTGAGTGGGCCCTGATTTGGAAATGGAATGAAACGATGATAAGTGATCGTCACTGCTTACGGAAAAACTGGAAACAAAGCAAGGCATGATTGAGGATTGATAGTAGGACAAATAAATATTGGCCTTAGTTTTTTGGCAGACGGTGATACTAATTTGTTTCTTCTTAAATAAGTGCTCTTTATAAACAAAAGGGTGGGGAGAAAGATTCCATTTTCCCTCTTTCCTTTTGTTTTTATATTTAATCTTTAATGTTGCCTCGGTCCCATTCTAACCGTCTTTATCACGGTACTATTTTGGATTGTCCCAAATAAGTTATTATTTTCATGTAACAACCAATCAAATGAAACTATAGTGAGTGGAGATGTTATTTGATTAGTGAAAAGTGTAGTTAGTGGAGATTTCTTAAACTGTGTATATAGTCAAAGATGACAGTTTGACGAGGGAGTAATAAATAAGTACGTATAGCATAATTGATTGATAATTGTGATTTGGGATCAAGGACTTTGAAATATGACCTTAAAATTTTGAAGGGTTAATAGACAATTACATTACTCTACTTTGCGAAAATATTTAAGTAAGTTACTAGACTAATAGTTCGTTCAGTTAAGTTACTCAACTATTTTCATATTCAAATATGACTTTTCTATTGTAACATCCTAAAACTTATTGTATAATTGTGCTTTGTGAACTTAATTGTGATGCGTATAGTTTGTTAAGTTTGGTAAGTGTTTGGACTATGAATGTGAAGAACTGGCCAAATAGGGGCTAAATTGTAAAGTACGAAAGATAAGGACCAAAGTGTAATTATATGGTGGCTTAGTAATTAATTAAAATAAAAACTAAAACATAATTTCTCTACAAAAATCTGGAGAGAAGTCGATGGTGGGAGAAAGAGAGGAAGATGGTGATTTCTAGGGTTTGCAATGAAGAATGAACCAATTATCGGTTTCAACCCAGAAGTTGTAAGGAATCAAGAACTGATTAACATACTAAAATATTACAATCAAAAGATGAAAACTTGAAGATAAATGTAAGTTAGTAACCTCTGTAATTTCATTTTAGGGTTTATGGTGATTAGCAAATGAACTGTTAATTGATTAAATGATTTGGTTATGTTCCCGAATTCAGTTGTGTTTAAATAATCATATAAAATTGAATATATGTCCAAATGATACAAAATTTGGTTTCTGGGTGGAACTTTATGTTTTCTACAACTTGTAAGTTTTAAGTTTTTGCTAATTCAGATTCCAAATGGGTCAAACGGGTTGTTTTATAAATCTGGACAGATTGGTGAAGAATGTGTGATATGGTTAAGAATAAATTCATGTTAAATTGAGTGTAACTTTAAAATGTTTGATTTTCTAGAACATAATATTTTGATGTGTTTTCTAGTGACCTGTAAAATATTGTAAAATATGGGTAAGTATAACATGTCAAATTGTTGGATGATTAAATGACCAGATAATGAAGAAGTAATCTTGATGATCTGATATTAGTAGCTAACATTAATATATCATTGGATAATATTACATTAAGGTTTGGATTTGAATGGGGCTGAACATGGTTGAAAATTAGCCAAAATTCAATAAGCGTGTCTAGACGTCTTGTCCAAATTGCTCTAGTATTCATGCTAAGTTCCTATATGTACTAATATAGGTTAAGGTGAAACGCCCCAATTTATTCCTTTTTATAAAACATATTTTATACATATGTCAAGTCCCATTCCTATTGTAATATCATATCATTTCTCTCCTCTTTATGACTTTATAAGTCCAACAATTTCAATTCTTTACAAATTACAAACTCTTCTTTAATTAAGCACTTGACATTAATAATATAAAATTGGGCGATTAATACAAGTGTCACCATACAACAGTTTAAAAGAAAGAGAACTTGTCTAACCATACATCAAGCTCCAATCTACGCTATCTTCTGACAACCACAATCTAATCTTTAAATCCTTTGGTTCAACCGAACCAATACCTACAACATAAATAACTGAAAAGAGTAAGACAAAGCTTAGTGAGCATATGAGTAGCTAAATGAATAATCTATCACACACTTTTATATAACAAGTATTATTTCATATATTTAATTATATACATATCAATTGAACAACTATAGAGATTTTTCTGAACTCTGCCCCTTAGTATCCCACCTCTTGGGTGATAGCATACTAAGTCATTTGTATCATACTAATTATCCACAATTAGTCTTACAGTTTATTCACCAATTAATGACCGCGAATCATATATATCATTAATTGGGACATCCATCTACCTCGCGGAAGTAATGGATAAACCCCGACACAAGTCCATTTATAATCTCTACAATTCTCCATCCACCCAATTCACAATTCCACATACCAATTCATTTTTACTGTTAAGGATCCTTAACTATTATACCATGCTAATATATATAATTAGCAATCAACACAAGCCAATGGCCGCAATCATTACTTGCAAACCCACAATCACAACACAATTTATATATCAACATTTTATCTTTTTATCCACATGTTATATAATAGCATATAATAGCATATAATGTATCACATCCATCTATTTATATTATATAAATAATGGATTCACCGATTATAATATCCATTCACTTATATACATAAGTAATGGAAGTTCATATCAACCCTTTTTGTATATCAGAACACTTACCAAATATCTGCATGCTATATTATAAAATCAATATATATATATATATATATATATATATATATATATATATATATATATATATATATATATGCATACATCCATCTGCAACCCAATTACACACAATTAATCATTCATTAGATTATATAAGCCTCTTGCTCGTAAGCAATATGGATTACATAATCATTACCCATTTAACCCCCATAATACTCACCTTTGCTTTTTAAACGAATAAGCAAATAATCATAATGTTGGAAGGTGCCACGTCTTGAATCTCGGGTCACCTATTATATAACACATAATCATAACAATACATTTAGTCTCTAATAATCATCACAATCACATAACTAGACTTCTTGTATTGTTATTAGCTTTAACCTTTCGGTACTTTACTTATTGCTTTAAGCATAATCATGTATGTACCTATCCAAAATCTGATCATAACATATTCATTTACTTGTACACTTTCTCACTCTAGTTAAATCCTTAACTAGTTATTAAAACCATGACTTAAGTACCATAACGACTCAAGTGAATAATCACTTGAATTCCCACTCAAACTCTGAATCTAAATCATTATTATGATAAGTTATCACTTCTGTTAATAGCTTTATATTCAAAACATGCCCAGATCAAACAAGAATGAAAAACAGGTTCTGGGCAGGTTAGGATCGCATCACAGTTGCTTAGGATCGCGTCGCGACCTAATACATTTCGCGTCGCGATCTTGCTTGGTCGTGTCGCGACCTAGTTCGTATCAGACCTGTACCTGCTGGTTAAACATGACAACTCGATTTTATCCCAAAAACTTCATAACCAGTTTCTCTATACCTCAATAACAACTATAAAACCTTAAATAAACATGTTTCTAACTCACCTTCACCTCAATTCATTGTTTCCCCCAATTTCAATCATAACCAAAATTTTAGGTTAATCACATAAGAATTAGAACTTACAATAGAGTAGGGATCAAGATGAAGGTGATGATGATGAATTAAGATCTTGAATCAACAATTAAATTTATGGTTTCTTCCTCCTGGTTAAATCGCAAAACCCACAGGGACTATACTCGTATTTTATTTTTGATTTCTGGAACATATGTGAAGTAAAGGGATATATATCTGTACATGTGTACTACTTTTGTCCCCTTTCAGACCTATTGTTTGGAACCTGAAAACCATTTGCGATTTTTATTATTTTATCGTTCTTACATATTTAATAATTTAAAACAACTATAAATTTATTTGTCACAATAATACTTTTAGATTTTGGGGTGTTACATAAGGAGACTTGATTAACATGGTTATTTTGCTTCTGGAGTAATTGCTATTCACGTAAGATAATGTTTGCGAAAACCGATTGCATAATCACAACCTATACACTTTTGATTAATACTCATGTGCTTTAAATGTTGATGAATTAACTAACAAATTCAACCAAGTCAATGCACTCGGGTTGGGATTTATTTAGTATCGCATGCATGATGGGTTATTCATGGGTATTTAATTATTGTTTGTATTTGCATGCTATGACGAGTTCAATCATGTCGGCCTTTTTTTGATGTTGTCGTAAACATGTCAACCGGTGTTGCCCATAGTTAGTACAAAGATAGATGTGTTGCATATAGTTAGTTTTTGGTAATTAGAGAATTCCCTTATTTTATATATAGTGCAGGCCTAGTGACGATTTAGTTATGATGTTTGATGTTGTTGCTTATTAATGATGTTGCTATTGATTTTGTGTTGCTGTATTGAGTTATGTTGATATGACAATACTGCTATTATTTTTATTGTTGTTGTTGTTGTTGTTTTCGTCTATTTGTTATTATTGTGGTTATTGTTTTTGTTAGGCATAATTATTCATGGAACCAGGGGCGGTACCAGAAAATAAAATAAACGGGGGCGAAATTTTAATTTTTTTATCATGTTGGGTTCTTGAATTTAAAGAAATTTTCCCCTTATAGTAGTATCACAAACTAAACAAAACTTATTTAGCTATGAGATTATAGCAAAGACTTTTATAAATTCAACAACTTTAAATTAGAAATTTGTGATTTTTTTGTGTCTTACTCTTCACAAATTTATCCTTATTTTATGAAAATCATCTAGCTATGAAGTTTATTGCTTTTCTTTCATCATCTCTAATTATGAAAAAGGAATGAAAAGTATAATGCTTAATTATTTGTTTTTATAATCTACAATTATTTTATTATAGTTGATAGAATTTAATGGAGCTTTGGTTGAAAGTAAAGGAAATAATAGGGGCAGTGGGAAAAAAATAAAGAGAGTAAGAAGCACGGCTTGAACCCGGACCAATTACTACCAAACCAAGTGCTTAACCGCTGGACTAGTGGAGGCATTATTAGTGAGGATGTAACTTAATGTATATAATATAAATCTTATGAAAATTGTTGTGAGGGTAGCGGCCCACACTGCCCACAGTGTGGTACCGCCCCTTCATGGAACGTTAGTTAGTATGATTAATATGCATGCCCAATCATGAGTTTGATTATACTGATTTATTGATGTCGTAGTTGTTGTACTTGGGGAGTTGTTTGCTATTGCAGGCGGGGCAAATCAATAATGGGTAGTTCGTATTACCCTTTATTTGATTATAACTGAATGCTTAATCCTGGGTTCGAATTTGTTGATTTGCTGATGTCTTTGTTTTTGAGAAGTTATTATGTGATGAGTTAGAGTTGATACTAATCTTTGCATGATGCGTAGGATACACACACGATGTAGGGGCCCTAAATGTGACGATAATGACGAGTGGAAGACGAATTAAGTTAATAACTTAAACAAAATTGAATCCGTAGAGATATCTCGAATGATGGCCCGAATGGGTCTCATAGTGGCTTACCATGAGGGAGTCACGCAATAGACGACGGGCAAATGATAAATTCTAGACACATTCATTTTCCAATGACGATAAGGGTGACCATAGGGTGACTTAGTTCTCCTACTCACTGGAGCGATACGTGGAGGTTTACCACACATGTGTAGTATTAACTCACGGAATGTGTGTGTCATTACGACTATCACATTCCCTAACGACGATGCCAGTGAACTGTATTTTCCATACCTTCCACTATGTCGGGACTAGTAGGGTTGCCCAACTTAATCCTCCGAGACTCTAGGATCATCCTTTAGTTCTTGGTTGATTGTGGACTAACCCTACCCGAATTGATAGAAATGACGAAATGACGATAAGATGATAACACGAGTGTTGTATGAGGAGTTTGTATGCATTGGTTTGGGACTCTTACTTGAGTTCTTACCATACTATTTGTTCGTATTGTTGATTTGTTAACTATTAATGACGTGTGCTATTCTATTTATGTGTATGTTGGTTCGTTGATTGTTGTTGACAAGTGACAATATTATTATTGTAATGCTCTAGTTAGTGACGGTTTCCATGCTCTATATTGTTATAAATGCATGAATGTGTTGAATAATTGAAATAAAGAAGTTTTGATGATCAAGGGTTTTAAGTGGTGTTTTATATACTAACACATTATGCTTACTCAGCTTTAATAAGCTTACATTTGTTTTCTACATGTAGATTGTGCAATCGCAGGTTAGGAGACTAGGAGTTGATGACGAGCGAGACGAGTAGTCCGAAAGGGTTGAAATAAATGTCTTAGTTTGTGAATAATTGAACATTTTCGCAAAATAGAGTAACATTTTTGTCAATTAACCCAATTTTGAAATAGTTAAATTGTCATCAAATTTAATTCTTTAGTAATAGACTATATATGTACATATTAAACACTATGTTTCACGAATGCTATCTATCTATCTATCTATCTATCTATCTATCTATCTATCTATCTATCTATCTATCTATCCCAACATGTAAAATGGGATATTGGAAAAAAAAATTCGGGGCTGCCACGTACCCCTTCTTCCCTTCTTTTTTCCGCCAATTTGCCATCTTCTTCCTTGATTTTTTATTTATTTACTATTAAGAAAAAGAAAAAAAGAGAGAAAGAAACCGTCTTATATCTCTATACCATTTTTCTAATAACAAAATTTAATACATAGATTAGATGATTCATATAATTCTGCCGTTGTTTACGGTTTTCAAATATACCCCCACCATGGTTCTTCGTTCATTTAATTTTACCTCCAAAATTGTTCCCACAGCCTCCCTTGGTGCGTCGGGATTTGATACTGGTAAGTTCACATTCCGTTAACTTTAATCTTATTGTGTCCTTGTCTTGTTCAAAGTATTGAATTTCTAAATCATTGATAAGTTGAATTTTTATTTTGTTTTCTTAGAACCAAACAATAAGACATGGACAATAACTTGATCGAGGATTCCTTGCATGAAGATATTGATTGATGGTAAGCCTATTTGGTTATATAGTTTCACTTATTATCAACTTTGACGGTTTCAAAATAACAAGAAAGGTTTGTTCAACCATTTTGATATTTCCCCAATTTTTTCAAATGCCTCTGATGGTAACACTACGACTTAATTTGATGTACAGTTCACATTCTGTAAAATTTATTTTTGTTTTCTTTCATGACTGATTCATATTTTTAATTTCTAAAATCATCGATTTGTCGTATTTTGTTTTCTATGCTAACCCTATAATTTAGGTATTAGCCTTATTTTTCTCAAAAAAAATAAATAAAAAAAGGCAAAAAGGTTTTGTAAAGCATATTACTTTCAAACATAAGTGACCTTTGAATCTGGTCATGCTTATTGCAATAAAAAAATTCATGAACTTAATTTTCTCATAAATGTGGACCAAATAGCAGATTAGATGAGAGAGTTAATGAATTGAGGTAGAGTTGGATTCTTGATCCAAATGCAGGGTTTACAGTCTACCATATATCCAACTTGCTATAATTTGAATTTGATTTGATTTTAATTTGTTTCATGAGGGAGACAACAATTCTTGATATGATGGATGATGGATGGTTGTTTCATCAACTTAGAAATACAGCACTAAATTCAAGGTAATATACAATGCATACAGAAAGAACTCTTCTAATATCTAATAAGTTGTTACAGAGTTTTTGTCATACATTCACTTTCTTTATAAATGTTTAAAACCTGGCATACATATTACATAGTCATATTTTCTTGGTATAAATTCAAGAGAAGTAGTTTTCATGTGGGATCAATTACAAATCCTCAGACAAAAATACAAAAAAATGTTGTTATAATGAATAACCATTAACAGTCTATAAGTGTTAGGAAAACATGCATGATCTTCTAATGGTGGTCAAAAAACTTCAAGTAATGCCTTACTTTTTGTAAATTTTGGTTGTCTATTTCTATTGAATTTTATATATAAAAAAAGAATGTTACGTATATGATTAAAAAACTGCAATTTTAAATTAATGAAATCTCTATCATATACAGATTATGATGACTTTCAGTAATTGAAAATGGTTTGAGTTTTGTTGATTTGTTTCAGATTATGATGACTTTTGCCATCTTTCATGTTGGTAGGGCAGGTTGGCGATGCGATTTTTTGACATTTTTGATGCTGTGATTGCTTGGAAGTTGGTGTTGCACTCGTAGGTCATGTTATGAAGATAATTGAAGACAAAGTACTTCACTATGGATGTGGTTCTATGAACCTGGTTTCTCACATTTAGATTGTTATTTAAATATAATTGGTTATTTTCTGCGCTTAGCAGTTGTGGTTGTTCTGCGTTTAGTAGTAGGTTTGATTAGGTTATGGTCTTTATTTGATTTATGTTTGAGTCAAATAATGTTTTAGTGGTTGTGCTCTTGTTATGTAGTCTTTATTGCCTATGTAACGGGCTGAGATGTGGGTTCCACTCACATCCTTTGTACTTCAATGATTTTGGGAATATATTTGCCGGGTAAAATTTTACCCTTTACAAAAATAAAATAAAAAATGCAACCTTAATCACCCTGTTTTGACGAATGGGCCACCTTTTATAGCTTTTATTATCCTATTATTGGATGCAACATTTATATAAAACAAATCGTCAATGACAACACGACTTCAAAGACCAGTTTGTGTATAACCTTCTCCATTTTTGCAGGTGCTCAAGATGACTAGAAGTTGAGTTATATACACAATGACACATTTTTTAATCTGCATGTTAATGGGCATGCTGAAATCTTGGTATGCTTCTTTAATTTCTAATGTAAAATACTAAACAAGTGTATAATTGGTACCTAATGCTAACTTCATATATGCTTAATGTAATAACATAGAATGAGTTGTGAAAATTACAGTACAATATAAATTCTATGTAGTAGACTTTTAACATCAAATGAAATGTGCTACTCATGAAACCTTAATCTATGTATTGATTTTAAGTGTTTTTTCTTCTCTTAATACTATCAATCCTAAATGTGTTATGATAATTTATCAGAAATCTTGAGATTTTAATAAAAATGTTAATAGTGTGACAACCGTCACCAAACCGTTATCGTATTTCGAGCCGTCAAAAGTCATTTTTGTGAAAATAATAATTTCAATGATTTCTTTACATCAAAGTCTTCATTTTTGAAAAGCGAATCCAACGCAAAAAGAATCAACTCAATCCGATGTGTAACGAAGAAGTTATGAAGCAAAACGTAAATGCGTTCATAAATTTAAAACTTAAGAGAACGTGCGGGTATGATAAATAAAATATAATAATAATTACTTTATAAATAATAATAATAATACTAACAATTATAATACAATAATAATAATAAGCTAAGTAAAAACATATCACACGTTAAAAAGATAAAAGCTGAGTTTTCTGCGAGGTTTCACGGTTTGGGCCATAACTCTCTCATCCGGACTCCAAATGACTTGAATCCAAATCCCATGATCTCTAAAATCATTGGGCTACAACATATCCAAAAATTAGCCCAAAATACCATGTAGAATTCGGCCAAGGCTTAGAGTAGTGAGCAAGGAAGATTTTTCTCCAAGTAAATCAAAAATATTCACAATCTTTTCTCCCTAAAACTCTCTCAAAACCCTAAAAACGACCCCCTCTCTCTTTATCAGCCATTTTCACTTCCAAACAACATCAAATCAAAGGGTTTAATCATCTATTCAAGTCTTTCAAACGTTATTGTTCTCGTTATCGCATTCGTTGGTAAGTTTTCGTGTTCTAAATCTTCGTATACTTCAAGTTATCATGCGTGGTGCGTATTGATCCTTATGAAATGTTGTTCTTACAGATTCTAAGGGTGCTAATCATGCGATTACTCATTGGTTGGTATATATTCTATCCGAATCATTCATTTAAACATGTTTCGATTGTTTCGTATTATCGGTTTTATTCGGTTCAAATCCATTGTATTCCTAGTGAACGAAATCATTAGGATATATGAGAGACCAGTGATTAAGTCATTAGTATTGAAATATATTGATTAATTAAGTGTTTGGAATTGATTAATATGAAGACTAGGGTTAAACTCATAAACCCTAAATCTGGACAGATTTGAATATTGGATTGGGAAGGTTGTATCTTGGCCATTGCACAATTATTTTTGATGAATCTTGAGTATAAACATAAGTACTAAGAGTCTACTTTCAAATGGAGTCAATTTCGTGTTCATACGATAAGTGCAAGTCAGTCAAAATGATTTTATGAGTTTAGATGTCAATTCTGGGTTTTTCGGTTCATGATTGTAGTTAACTTGTGGATTTTTGGAACGTCGGTTAGGCAATGAATTTGGTCTTGAAATTTTTAATGGAAAAACTTTAAGGTGTTAAATAATTTCTGTAAAACTATTGTAAATGGTGTGAGTCTCTAAGTATTTTAAATAAATTATAACTTTTGTGAAGTCAGAAAATGTTGTCGGTTTAGAGCAGTTCATTTTGATGAATTTTTAAGAATAGTAAACTATTGAAATAAGTTCTGGAAAAATTACAGGTTGTTCTTAACACATTAAAGTGTCACTGATAAAATTTGTAGAGTAAAATGATTTCATTAAGTCATGTTTAAAAATTCGTGAAGTGGTATAAAATTCTGGACAGAATCTGAATTTCATAATGGGGTTGGTTTTCGTAAAGACACGTGAGGTTTAGTTGTGAGAAAACTTAGTAGAGGTAATTTGGACTTGGGATACAATGGAGGGACATAGTTATGTCTAGGTTGTAACCCACATACATTGTGATATTGTAGATTGCGAGACTTTGGTTGGTGATATACTTAAGGGCAAAACTTACATCTTTTACTTGAGGTGAGTTTTCGTGGCCCCGTTTTCATTACATGTTTTCAAATTGGGGGAAAAATATGCTCACATGTTTTATCAATTATTTTATGCTGTGAAACGTATTCATTTTTATTTGGACATATGCTTGAAATGTGTGACACTATGTGACTTATATGCATTGGTTGTTGGATTCATTTTTATCAAAGGCCTTACTCTTTCGAGGGTAAGTACCTAATGTGTACTGTTGGTATACATTGAAGGTCATGATTTGGTTGTTTTTATCAAAGGCCTTACTCTTTCGAGGGTAAGTACCTAATGTATGCTTAGGTGTACATTGAAGGTCATTTATGGGTAGCTACCGCATACACAGGATTTGGTTGGGTCATACTCCTTCGTGGGATGATGACGGTTTGTGGATTGTTTGGTTGGATTATTTCACTTGTGTGCCATTTCTATATGCATTGTCCTAACTTACTATTATCACAGCAAAATGTTTTATCTTGTGGTGTTTGGTTTCAAACCTACGAAAGTCACCAACATTCGTGTTGACGTTTTTGAGCATATCTTTTCAGGTTATACTAGTGGACTTAAAGCAGTGGATGAGAGAACTTAGTGGACCTTTAGGGTTGCATTAAGAGTTATTCAAGACTTGTGGTACATCATTAATGTGTTTGTGAAGGCATATTTTGCCTTAACATTGTAGTGTACGTTTGTTTGTAAGCTTTTGGAATTCATTGTTGAAATGTATGCGCGACATGAACCGTTATTCATGTTTTTGGCATCATGACACATTGGATATTGTATTTCATATAGAATTCTTTATAATAATGTGTTATGATCCTATCGCAGTCATACCCCGTTGTTTCCGCTTTAGACGGGGTGTGACAAATATCATTTCTAAATTCAGGTATACTTTAATTAACGATGTATCAATTATAACAAAAATTTAACAAGTAAAAATTAGCATCACCGTGCATCGCACGGGTAATAATCTAGTAAATATGTATTAAACGTAATAAAATTTGGTCATAAACTTTATCTAGCTCTGATATTTTCAATTATATATTTACTTCGCCACTATACCCAATCAAATGTTTTGAAACTCGGGTTTTTAGTTAAGCCTCTTGAATCGGTTATGGTTTGACGGTTAGTTCAACCCATTTTAACACGTCGACCCAAATTAATACTGCCACGATACAATGATAAAGTCAATATGATACATGATAAATTTATCATACCAAAGTAGGGGGAGCGGTGATGCTTTATGATAATTTTTCAAGGAAGATATCTCTTGCTTTTATGTTGGCGGATCATATTACTAGTAACTACGCTAACCATTTTGCAAGCAATTTTGGAGATCTCCATGTCAAAGCTTTGCTCCTGGCCTTCTTGGCAATTTCTCTTGAAGTCCTTCTTAGATTCTATTTGTTTAAAGCTTTGCTCGACTCGGTATCTCATGGCCTTTGCTCGACTTGGTAGATTGTCTTGGAGCCGTGCTCGGACTCTGCTCTCTTGGAGCTCATCTTGTCTCAACCACTTATTTAGATCCTTGCTCATCTAGACATCTTTTCTTGGAGCCCTGCTTGGTTTCTAATCACTTGCTCAACTCATCTTAACAGCTCGTTTTGAGCCCCGCTCGTCTCGGTATCGGACTCTACTTGTTAGGAGCTCTAATAGCCTCGAAAACCTATCTTGGAGCCCTGCTTGGACTCTTGTTGTTCGATCATTTCACATGTTTATTGCTTCTATGGGTGACATCTCTGTCATCTTATTGGCAGTAACATAGTCAATAGTTCGGCACGGCATACCGAACTAAGGTCACCTGGTGATGTACCCCCACTTTTTGCTCCCACATGGCTAGGCCCATGGGCTCTCCTTAATGGACTGAACCCCAAATGGGAAAGAGACATCACATAATTGTTGAATCTGGCTCATCACAATTTGAAAGGGCAATTGGTGGCTCATCATAATTTGAAAGGCCAAGTATCAAATTCCAAAAGCCAAATGATGTGGCAACTTCTCATTGGGTAAAATGGCATCAAATTGATATGGTAGAATTGAAGCCACGTCTTGAAGATTCCAATTGAGATTCATTGCATTTGTTTGATTGGCTGTGAACAAACCCACGTGAATGAAAGGAGCAAGTTGGAAGTGGAAGTGAGACTATAAAAGGAGGTCTTCACTTCCATATTTTGTACACCAAATTTGACAGCAACTTTCTCTAGTTGTCTGTATATTTTCTTCTCTCTATTTGTATATGTTTCTACTTTAAGAAATATATAAAGTTGGTGGTGTGTTGGGAGGACGTAGGCAAAATTGGGCCGAACCTCGTTAAATCTCTGGTGTTTTTTTGTGTTGTTTATTTTAAATAGCTTTATTTGGGTTATGGTTATCGTGATCTATTGCGCTAGTAAATTATCGGAATAATTCTTTTCCACTTATAATTTATTAGTCCAATCTTTCACCGGCTTTACCCATTTGGTGGAGTAACTCGCGATTATTTCCACAACAATTGGTATCAGAGACGAGGTTATTCTTAGTATGCTCTGTGGTTGCAATTTGATTTGATCTTACACATCAGAAAAGATATCCGTTGGGCTATTTGGAAAGCTATTGAAAATTATTTGTATCTAAAATGGTTGAGGGAGAAGTTGTCAAACCTTCCACATCGGGTGAACTAATTTCACCAAATTGGACGAGACCACTCTTGTCAAATACTACCTCCGTCCCAAAATTATAGTCCATCTTTCCTTTTTGGGACGTCCCAAAATAATTGTCCACTTCCCATTTCAACCAATAAGAAGAGAGTTTAGTGGGTGCAGATTCTATTTGAGTGGTTGAAAACTGTTGTGGTCCTACTTTTATTAAACTGTGTGCTTTTTGTTGGTGGACAATAATTTTGGGACGGAGGGAGTACAAGATTGGCGGTGGAGGTTTTCGACGGTACCGGTCATTTTGGCATGTGGCAAAGTGAGGTTCAGGACGCACTTTTTCAGCAAGGTCTAGACATTGCCATTGAAGAACATAAACCAGAAGATGTTGAAGAGAAGAACTTTCGGACAATCAATCGGTTAGCTTGTGGTACTATTCGATCATGCCTCTCTAGAGAATAGCGATATGCTTTCTCTAAAGAAACATCCGCACACAAATTGTGGAGGGCATTGGAGGAGAAGTTTATGAAGAAAAGTTGTCAGAACAAACTGTACATGAAGAAAAGATTATTTCGCTTTACTTATGTACACGGTACCACAATGAATGATCATATAACCAGTTTTAATCAACTGGTTACCGATTTGATGAATATGGATGAGATGTTCAAAGATCAAGATCTGGCTTTAATATTGTTGGGTTCACTTCCCGATGAGTTTGAGTTACTTGAAACAACTCTACTCAACGGGAAAGATGAGGTATCTCTGAGCAAAGTTTGTGCTGCCTTATACAGTCAAGAACTGAGAAAGAAGGACAAGCATGTAAGTTCTAGTGGTGACTCGGAGGTTTTGTTAGTTACAGGTCGTTCGAAGAAGAAGAACACTGAAAGAAGTTGGAGATCCAAATCTTGGCATAGACCAAGCAAAGATGAATGTGCCTTTTGTCATGAAAAAGGTCATTGGAAGAGAGATTGTCAGAAGTTGAAAAACTATGAAAAATCTCAGAAAGGGAAGGCTGTAGCAGAGACGAATGTGACCGAGTGTGATGATTCAAAATATGATCTCTCACTCGCAACCTCGTCAACCAGAAACGCTTCGGATGTATGGCTATTAGATTCCGCATGTAGTCATCATATGACACCACACCGTGAGTGGTTTAGTGATTTTCAAGATCACAAGGAAATTGTTTATACGGAAAATGAAGCTCCTCTTGCTACCAATGGGATTGGTTCAGTTAGTTAGAAAAATCAGGATGGATCAATTATCTCTTTAAAAGGCGTTTGGTACTCACCGGAGACAAAGAAGAATCTCATTTCTGTGGGAACTTTAGAATCTAAAGGGTTCGAGGTTAAAGCCAAAAATGGGGTTATGAAAATTATTTCCGGTGTGCTTGTAGTATTGATGGGTAACCGTAAAAGCAACAACACGTATCACTACGAGGGTAGAATAGTTGTTGGAACTGTCGCAGTTGTTACAAGTGGTGATAGAAATTTGGAAGCAGTTAGGCCATGGCATATGCGCTTGGGTCATGCAGGTGAAAAATCCTTGAATTTGCTCATCAGTCAAGGATTGTTGAAAGGAGTACGCTCCTATAAATTGGATCTCTGTGAGCATTGTATTAGCGGGAAGAAGACCAGGGTCAAATTTGGGACAGCTGTTCATAATACTCAGGGTATTCTGGACTATGTACGCTCTGATGTGTGGGGACCATCCAAGACAAGTTCTTTGGGAGGAAAGCACTACTATGTAACCTTTGTTGATGACTTTTCCCGGAGAGTGTGGGTGTACACTATGAAGACAAAGGATGAAGTGTTGAGAGTTTTCCTTAAATGGAAAAAGATGATGGAAACTAAGACAGGCAGAAAGATCAAGCGTCTCCGTATAGACAATGGCGGAGAGTATAAGAATGATCAATTTAGAAAAGTCTATGAAGATGATGGCATCATTAGACACTTCACTGTCAGACATACACCACAACAGAATGGGGTGGCTGAACGCATGAACCGAACATTGCTGGAGAAAGTTCGGTGTATGTTATCCAATGCTGGGTTGGGTAAAGAGTTTTGGGCTGTAACTTATGCTTGTCGCCTTGTTAATCGTTTGCCATCGACTGCTATTGATGGAAAAACACCATTGGAGAAATGGTTTGGGAAACCCGCTACTGATTATGATTCTTTACATGTGTTTGGTTCCACTGCATATTACCATGTAAAGGAGTCAAAGTTGGATCCTCGAGCAAAGAAAGCATTGTTCATGGGGATCACCGGTGGAGTTAAAGGATATCGTTTGTGGTGTCCAGAGACTAGAAAAACGATCTTTAGCAGGGATGTCACCTTGAATGAATCTACCATATTTAAGAAGGTGAATGTTGAGCAGTCAGATGGAACCACCAAAAAGGTGAAGTTCGAAAGAACAATTGCACCAGCAGATCCGGAAACGGGTATTGATTCTCCTACGGTAGAAGGAGATTTTGATGAAGAGGAGGTTCAGACTCTCGAACCTCAAACGCAACATGAATCAATTGCAACCAGCAAGCCAAAGAGAGTTATTGTAAAGCCTGCTCGCTATACAGATATGGTGGCTTGTGCATCTTCAATTGCAGCTGATGATGTTCATACTACTTACTCTCAAGCTGTTCAAAATTCAGAGAATGATGTGACACCCGACGATTTAGGGTTATTGTTAGACCTACTTGAAATTCTAAATTACTTGTATTTAGTTTGTATTAGGCTAAATATTTGTAATTTCATATGTATTTGAATACACAATTACATGATTACGTGTTTAATTGTAATTACGCAAAGCGATCGGACGGATTCCGACACAAAATACGACGTTGGTGAAAACATTTCTATAAATAACTTTAATCTATTTTTAGAAGTTAATTGTCATTATTTATTATTTTGTTAAAATAATACACAAAAAACCTAGACGTTTCGATTAAAACGTCTCGAACGCAACGATAACACGCGAATTTAATTCGGCAACCAAATAAACGTCAATAATTAATTTGACAACTCAAATTAAGTATTTCAAATAATACTTCAATGAAAATTTATCCAACCAATATCGTTAATTTAAACGGCTCAAAATAACGTTAGGCGATTTAACGTTTAAACCCGAATAACGAACAAACAACCACAGTACGCGAATACAGTGTAAGTTTAAAATTAAAACACTCCAGCCCCTGTGGGCCCCCCTGGCTGGCCACCTCATGCCACCACCCAAGCCAACCACTAAAATTCCATGCAATTTTTTAAATAAACAAAAATCTCTTTCACCCATTCTCATTTCATGCAATTTACTTTTTTAGATGCATTTTCCCATTTTACACTCAAAATTCACCCACATTTTCTCTCAAGATTTCTGGAGATTTCCATCCCAAAAACCCCATTTCATCATCATCAAAATCGTCATCCATCATCATCATCAAGAAAGGAACACCAAGCTCAAGCTCTAGATCATCATCTTCATCACCACCTCTTGTTCTTTATTCAATTTCTTGTAAGAATCCTTAAACCATTTGCTGGATTTTACTCTTATATTACTGATTTAGATGTTATAAAGCTCATCCAACAAGATTATGTCCAAAATAATTGTTAAAATACGTTTTTATAATTTATTCATGAAAGATAGATAATCTGCCTACTAAAACACAGTTTAGTAAAAAGATCATATCTCACAATCTAGGAGGAGTTAGACGAGGCATTGTTTTTTCAAATCTGCGTATTTAAAAGATCTACAACTTTTATGTTTTACATTTTTACCAGATCCATACGTATTTTTGTCTATGAGCTGATTTGTGGGACTGGTCTGTAGGAAAACAGAATCTGAGCTAGGCATTGTTGTGTATTTTGTTTCCCTATGAAGATGAGACTTAAATTTCTTAAAAAAATTATGTTAGACACTTGAAACATAGAGAATTAATAAGTAATTCTTGTGAGAACTGATTTTGACCAGAAAGTGTGTAAAATAGACGGTGAAACAAACCGACAAAACCAAAAATATGAGATTTTGAAGTTTTAACTTGTGTTTTATAAACCAACACTTTTGGTGTGACACCCGGTCAAAAAGGGTAAATTTCGCGCCCAATTTAAACCTCAAATACTCGTATTTAACACGTATAAATGCGAAAGTATTCAAATATTATACATATAAATAAATATGTAACACAAAGGATTGTATAAAAATCCCATGTACACAAAATCTGAAAGAACTCGAAACGTACTCAAAAGGGCGTTGGTGACAAAACTTTCTAAATAAAATATTATTGTTGAAAATAATATTTATTGACTCGGATAAAATTTAAACACATTTCGTTTCATTTAAAAATGTGTTTCTATTTAGTTGAGACCACTCGAAATCAAGTTTTATTTTATAACTTGAATAATGTATTTTGATAAAATACTTCGTCTCAAAAATGTTTCGATAATACTTTTATAAAATTTTGGAATTAAAAGTATTACAATATTATACGATCGAGTATACAAACACGGGCCAAAATATCACAAAATGGAGCAAGCCGGCTCAATTATTACTTCAATAATTGAGGCCGACCCTCAACTCCCTTATTTCATTTTCTCCTTCTGTTATCATCTCTCTCGGTCTCTCTCTCTCTCTCTCTCAGTTTCACATCAAGAACAACAACAACAACAACAACAACAACAACAACAACAACAACAACAACAACAACAACAACAACAACAACAATTGAGCAACAACATGGAGTAATAATCATCATCATCTTCATTTTCATCATCATTGTGATCATCATCATCTCCATCACCACACTCACGGCTCTATTTTTATCTCATAAGGAAACTTCACCTATAACTTTGATTTTGCGTTTAGAGTGATTATATAGCATATATTAGTGTTATACATACGTTTTTATAATTTATTCATGAAAGATAGATAATCTGCCTACTAAAACACAGCTTAGTAAAAAGATCATATCTCACAATCTAGGAGGAGTTAGACGAGGCATTGTTTTTTCAAATCTGCGTATTTAAAAGATCTACAACTTTCATGATTTACGTTTTTACCAGATCCATACGTATTTTTGTCTATGAGCTGATTTGTGGGACTGGTCTGTAGGAAAACAGAATCTGAGCTCTGCATTGTTGTGTATTTTGTTTCCCTATGAAGATGAGACTTAAAATTCTTAGAAAAATTATGTTAGACACTTGAAACATAGAGGATTAATGATTAATTCTTGTGAGAAATGATTTTGACCAGAAAGTGTGTAAAATAGACGGTGAAACAAACTGACAAAACCGAAAATATGAGATTTTGAAGTTTTAACTTGTGTTTATAAACCAACACTTTTGGGCATGCTAGAAATAGAAATAATGAATTTTTGGGACTTTTAAACATATCTAAGGATTTTGGGAAAGTTTCGGGTCAAACAGAGTAAGTTTGACCAAGTCAACAAAAACGGCTCGGTTCCTAAAAACGACAAAACTTACTATTTTTGGAAAGTAACAACGAAAATGTGTTTGTGTGGCTTAATTAATGTCTTTGACCAAAAACAAGACTTGAAAATTTTCCCGAATTAGAAACCGACTTATAAAATCAGTAAGTGACTCATAAATTGAGAAGTGACTCATAAAATCAGTAAGTGTCTCATAAATTGAGAAGTGACTAATAAAATCAGTAAGTGTCTCATAAATTGAGAAGTGACTCATAAAATCAGTAAGTGTCTCATAAATTGAGAAGTGACTCATAAAATCAGTAAGTGTCTCATAAATTGAGAAGTGACTCATAAAATCAGAAGTGACTCATAAAATCAGTAAGTGACTCATAAATTGAGAAGTGACTCATAAAATCAGTAAGTGTCTCATAAATTGAGAAGTGACTCATAAATAGACCAAGTTTGACCAACCTTGACCAGTTTGACCAACCTTGACCAGTTTGACCAGCTTTGACCACCTTTGACCAACGAGTTGACCAACTTTGACCTACGGTTTAAGGCTTATACAAACTAAAATAATCTGTTTGCAACACATGATATGTACTAATGAATAGTATACAACAAAACAAACTTGATAATAATGTCTAAATGAATTATTATTACAAACTTTCACCAACGGGTCGTACGCGTCTTTGATAAACGAACTTGAACAACTTATTTGGACATAACTAGTTGAATGAGCTAGCTATAGGTGAACATTGACCCTCCACTTACATAGATGATCTATCAAGACATCTACTCATACAACCTTATACGTTTAGGACGTTAGAAGGTTGCACATTGGATCACACTTTGCTTGCTATTTGATATTGCTTGCTTACTATTTGCTAGAACTCAGGTGAGTTTCATAGCCCCTCTTTTTACTGTTTTATAACTATTTTTGGGGAGAATACATACTACAACTGCTTTATACAACTGTTTTTATGACCACAAGTACCATAAACAACGCTATACGGATTGCATGAGTTAACACACTTATCCATAAAGGCCCTACACATCATAGTTGGTTAGTTTCGATAAAGTGTGAGTATTAGTAAATAGATCTATTTGGGACTGACAATCCCCGTCCGGGTTAGTAGCGCTAACTTGTCAAACGGACGTATTAATATTTGTACATTCAAGTGTACCGGATTAGACACTTGCATTGGGGCACCCACGATCGTGTACTCGAAAGAGGCGTGACACAAATTGTTAAGTTTTGAACTATGAGCTCATGGCAAATGGTATACATCTATTTTTGCATTCGTGCAAATACATCCTATTACTTATCGTTTGTTTAGGATACATTTACATATAACATTTACTTATCGTTTGTTTAGGATACATTTACATATAACATTTACTTATCGTATGTTGACGATACAATTACTTATCATTGTTGAATGATACAACTGTTAAAAATCTTGTGTTTCATAACTCGTGTTTCATAACATTGGGTTTAATACCAACATTTGACCAATTGTTAAACAAACCTATGAACTCACCAACTTTATGTTGACCTTTTAGTATGTATTTCTCAGGTAACCCGCCGCAGTAGGAAGCTTATGGAAAGCTTAGCTCGAGTCGCATTGTTTTCAAACATCAAGAGATTAGACTGCATATAGCTGTATTTTGTATATTCAGTAATGTATTAGAGATCTCTTAATGGTTTATGCGAACTCCCGATATTGTAAACTTTGAATTATGGAAATGTAACTTTTTATTAAAACGTCTCATATAGAGGTCGTTTGTTGTAATCTTTGTGTTGTGATATTCGATTTGGTCGGCGCCCCCGTGACACCTCATACTTCCGCTGCCACATGTTTTGGGGGTGCGACAGATTGGTATTAGAGCCTAAGGTTATAGCGAACTAGGATTGCATTAGTGACCTAGACTATAACCATTAGGTTAGTATTCCTTGTTTAGTATGACTGGTTCAGCGATTGCATAATTTGAATTTAATTTAACATAGCCTGATCAACTATGTATAATTAAAGGAGATTCGATGCAAGACCTGAAATGGTTATAGTGAATGGGAATGCATTAGAAGACTTGGACTAAGATAGAACGGGACCAACCCTTAACTTGCTTATGTGCTAGGTTATCATATCTCTATATGTAACCTTACTTATACTAAACTCCTTGCCACAGAAAATGGCAACCACTCCCACCGCTACGTCACCCAACTCTGAGAACGAGACCCGAGCACTACCCACTACTGAGGAACCCACTACTTTACCAAACTTTGATGAACGCCTTTACTACATCACTGGCGAAGCTCGAGTGATACGTACTCGCCCAAGGGGTACCAGATCATCTCGAGCAAACCCCTACTCAAACCCTATTGCTAATACCACACCCGATACACGCCGTCCACCATACCCTCATAGGTGGGACTGGCTACCCACAACTCTAAATACTTGGAGGTATGAGGAAAACATGGAGGTTTCCGATGATCCCATGGACATCTCGCCTTATACCCAAGAACCAACACACCACACTGTACCCGTGTTAACCGCCATACTTCATCGCCATGAGGCAAGACTTGAAAGCCTAGAACGGGAACAATACATAGTACAGATGTACTGGTTACGCCAATCACACGACCGCATTGCAAAACTTTTTTGAGAACAGGAGGACACGACACGTACTATAGAGATGATTCACCAACAAGTAATTGATGACAGAGGCGCGGTTGATCTTCTACAAGCAAAATTGGAAGAATGTGAGCAGCGCTCACACGAAGCTGAAGAATACTCTCGAGTGCTGGAGCAACGATTAACCTTGGTTGAGGAAAATGGCAGACATACTGGCAGACTTGCAGGAACTGTGGATCGACTTGTCACTTTAATGACACGAATGAACCTTCGTCAAGACTAGTGTAGTTTCTATTTATCTTGTATCTCCCTAGCTATCTAAGACTCATGTAATTCGACCGGATGTAACAATTCCTGGCACTTTTGTAAACTTCATGACCTATGATCTTTTGATTTGTATCCTTTGAAACTCGCAACTTGTACTAAACTTTATTATCTAGTGAATTATGGTTATCACTCTGTGCTGTTGTATATTACCTCATTGTATATACATGTGTGATACATCATAACCTTATGCCAACTTCTTACATGTCTCATTTCCTTGTTGTCCAGCATCATGCCTCCACGATGACACACGTACACCGATGCCGAAATCACTCAAGTCATTGCACAGAGCGTAGCCCAGGTCCTTGCTGCTCAACAAAATCTAGGCGGCGGAGGCGCGCCTGCTAACACATCTACTCCAAAACCATGTTCCTACAAAGACTTTCTGAACTGCAAACCCCTATACTTTAAAGGTTCTGAAGGAGCCATTGGTCTTATACGCTGGATTGAAAAGACAGAATCTATTTTCCGAATCAGTAACTGCAATGAGGAAGGCAAGGTCAAATTTTCCATTTGCACCCTTTCTAAAGGTGCACTCACCTGGTGGAACTCTTACGCACAGACTCAGGGAATTGATGTCGCCTATCAACTTCCCTGGGAAGACCTCAAGAGAATGCTCAGGGAAGAGTACTGTCCCCGTGAGCAACTGCAACAACTTGAAGAGGAATTCTGGAAACTTACTGTAACACCCGTTGATATCGCGTAAAAAGTCATGTTTTTACTACCGATATCTCTCTCATTCTGGAACGATTCTTGGCATTTTGAACTCAAATATGGTTCAAATCAATGACATTATGCCAAGGTGGTCAAAACAAGGTTGCACGATAAAAATCAAGCAAAACGGATGAAAAACGAAGATTCCACACACGTTTGAAGATTCAAGGCATCAAAACGAGATTTTAAGACTAAAGTGTCCTTCACCAACATCCATCTTATCCAATATGTTCGTTTTCAAAATACGAATCCAAAAGAAGAAGAATCAACTAAAACGGATAAAGAATGAAGATTCTACGCCCGCCGGAAGATCCAAATGATTCGTACGCAATATCTGGAGTTGGGGACCTCATCTCAGGGCCTATCTTATGTCAAAATCTTCGTTTTTGAATTACGAATCCAACAAAAAAAGAATCTATGCAAACGGACGCATAACGAAGAAAATACGTACGAATCAAGAAACGAAGCAAAAGACGGCGAACCGGGGCGAGGGTGGGCCAGCCGCCGCCGGCCACCACACCACCGCCGTCGGCCACCTGTCCCCCGACTCGGTTTCCGTTTTTGGCAACTTTTGGCACCTGGTGCGCCTACTTTTCGTGTTGTACAGTACCCGGTGCGCCTACTTTTCGTGTTGTACAGTACCGGTGCACCCTTTTGGCTATCTTTTTCTAACATGCACCTCTTGATGCTAATGTGAGCCAAAGCTCACCTATAAATATGGGGCTTTGGTTCATTTGCAAGACACACCTTCCATCCTTGGAAAAACACACTTTGTTTCTATAGCTTCTAGCTTTTATTTCTTTGTTTATTTTCTTGCTTTAGAATAGTAGTAGGCTAGTTAAAATAGAAGCAAGGAACGAGCTTGTATTCTTTGGTGAGGAACATGTTTGTAATCTTTGGTGTACGCTTGGAGCAACTCTTATTAATTCAAGTCTATTCCTTCTCGCATATTGATAAACGCTCAAAAGTACTATATTTCAGTAGTATTTTACCCCTATTCTTGAATGTTTTTATTGCATTTTGTTAAGAATAGATATTGATTTCGTTCATATTTGTAATTAGATGTGGAAATAGAGCGTTTATGAAGAAAGGAATGGAAAACAGTCAATAAAAGAGCTAAATGATGCGTATTTGAAGAATAAAGTAAAGCCGAAGTTGAAGAAAAGAAGAAATGAAGAAAAGTAGAGAAATCGACTGAAAATCTCATCCATACGCCGTATGGAAATCCATACGCCGTATGGATTGCAGCAGTGGAGGCCCAGGTTACGCGGACATGGGCTGGGCTTGAAATCAATCCAATCGCCGTATGGAAATCCATACGCCGTATGGATCAAAATTCCAGGAAGTATAAAAACGCGTTTTAAACCCTAATTCGGTAGTTTTTGTTTTGTTTTCGTATTTTTGTATTCCAGACGACTTTAGGGGTTAATATTTGGTAAATTAGGTTTAGTTTGGAGGTACGAAGGGTGAAGATCGAGGATAGTTCATCCAAATCTTTCGTAGTTCATCGTTTTCGATTCGGTATAATTCTTTTATTCGATTTCATTGAAGAATTTGTCATTGAATAATATGATTATTTCTGTTTTGATGATGAGTTGAATATCCTAAGTGATTGTGTAGTTAATTTAACTTAGATTATGATTATTGAACGATTATGATTGCGTATTGACTAAGTTCTTTAATTGAAAACGGTTATATTGCTTGTGGACACTTGTTTATTGGTAACTAGTAATTATTTGTTGCTTCACGTGATTAATAATATTAATGAGATTGAGTTCCTTTAAGATTATTAATTATTGCTAGTACTACCTTAGGGTTTTGGACTATCACTAAATACGTTGAGTCTGATAGGTCGAGTATACAATAATTATCTACTTTAAAATGAACAAGGCAATAAGTTAATTATTGGGTATTGTTGAGTCATACCATTAGAGTAATTATAATGAGTTGTGAATGTTTAATGCATAATTTAGGGAAAGGCACACAATTGACTGATCATCTTGTGACATTGGAACCAGTGTTTCATGTTGGACCCTAGATTATAGGAATTAGTT
The DNA here is from genome assembly GCA_949592205.1 of Helichrysum umbraculigerum. Lineage (NCBI taxonomy): Eukaryota > Viridiplantae > Streptophyta > Magnoliopsida > Asterales > Asteraceae > Helichrysum > Helichrysum umbraculigerum. Next base: position 125,257,410 of record CATIUR010000002.1, read on the forward strand.
GGACCCGAAACGTTGGCTAGTTCACATTTGACTTAATATTCATTGAAGAATTTGGTATTAAGTTGATCTAAAAGAATCACAATTAGATAATCAATACGTAATAAATCGAGAAATATGAATCTAAGTGACATTAACTATACAATTACTTATTCCTTCCAATTAGGATTTATTGTTATTATTTATTTATTATTTTAATTTAAAGTTTTATTTAAGTTTGTTTATTAATTAAATGTTTTCTAAACAATTGTTCGTACGGAACTAAAACGCCCCCCATATTTACTGCTTTCTGGTTAATTGTTAATTTCTATTTTAAATATTCCACCATTCCCTGTGTTCGAATCTGACTTACCAAATCTATATTTACAATTGATCGGGTATTCTTGCCTGGTTGCTTGAAAGTATTTATTAGGTATTTCTATTTATAAATTGTAAAACAAGACGCGCTTTCATAAGCGACATCAAGTTTTTGGCGCCGCTGCCAGGGAAGCGGTTGTGATTATTTAAATAGGAGTTAGTAATTTGTAAACTTTGATTTTTACAAGAATTTTGTTAAACAAATAATTTTGTAAAGTTGTTTAAGGTAAATTAAGTATTTGTGTAACAAGTTTTCATTAATTCATTGGTTGAAACTAATTATCCTTTAATTGGTTAAACTTTTGTGGTTTTAGTTTCAACCGGCGGATGGGAATCCGTCCGCCGGTTGGAGTTCCATTTATTTTAATATTGTACATGTTATTTAAAATTATTATTTAGTGTGAACTAACTTGTTTTTCGTTAGTGGTGTTTTGTATTTCCAGAGTTTTTTTTTTTAAGGTTTATCCAATGGCAATGAGCTTTGAAAGTGATGCAAACGATAATGATTTGGTCAAGAGAGATCAGTCTGCTAAGTCTGATGCTAGTTCCACTGAGATAGTATCTCCCTGTACACGCTTAGGGCGCAGTCCCGTTCCTATTGTTTCAACTTGTCAGGAATTGCTATCTGCACTTGAGGAGTTTAGAGGAGATATTCCTTTCTGTTCAGAGATTATTAGGAGTTCCACAATTGATTTCTCTGGTAATCAACAGGCATTGGTTGATGATGTGTTAGAGGCAGTTTTGATTGAGAGTCAGTATGGGATTGATAGGCAATTCTATATTGCCCTCACTACTTTTGGGAAATCTCTAGAAACTAGGATTAAGGAGGAAGAGAAATTCTACACTGCTCAGAAGAAAAGATACACGGAGATTTATGAGATTCTGAGGCATTCTGCGTTTCCATTTTCGGCAAATCAAACCGCGTGTATTGGTCGCATGATTAGGGCTTTGTATGAGGTAACTGGTCATCCTAGTGCAGAAGCAGATAAAGAATTTAGGTTTAGTCTAAAAGAGTTGGTTCGATTGCTACATTCAGGTGACCATTTGACGGATATTACACCTCATCGGTTCATTGTGAAGAGTACTATTCATTACTATCTTCAAGAAATGGTGACGAAAGTAGATCGTCTTGCTAAGGAAGAACTGGATAGGCCTCGTCCAGAATTCATTCACCCTAATAATGAGATTGATTTGGCTAGTTACTTTGGAGTTCACTTGGATGTTCTTATTGACAAGAGTAAAGTCTCAACCCCTTGGGAACATTTCAATCATGGAATGATAGAGATCTATACTAAGCTGGTTAATATTTTCAAACATTCGGGGCTAGAACTTAGCAATAGGCAAGAGATAGTTCTTCAAAAGGTAGAAAGACAAGTGAGGTGCTTGAGAAAAAGTTTCTTGATGAGAAATCATTATGGAATAACTGAGGCATGTTTGGACTTTATAAGTGAGTTAGAAGAGAACCCTTTTGAACGTGAGTACGAGTTGGAAGATGATAAGTTGGTATTGGCACCGGAGGGAGTAAATAATAAGGAGATTAATAAAATCAGTTGGGACTTGGTTTATTTTCAACACGTGGTTAATGAGCACTTGGCAAATTTTCCAAGTTTTGGTCATGGGATCATTAACGTCATTCCCATAATCACTGAGCGTTTCCTTGCTCTCTATCCTAATCAGTGATTCTAATCATTTCTTTTGTTTCTTATGCTATTGGATTGTTTCTAACATTTTGGTTTATTTTGGATTATGTTAGACTTTCAGTTGTTTTGGATTTTAGTTTTTCTTATTGTGTGATTTGAATATTAAGTATTTATTTTGAATCTTATGTTATTTAAAGTTTGTTAATTATTGTTATTTATTTTTTAGTGTGGAATTGTGAAGATTTTGAAGTCGTGATTATCCTCCAGGTTTGAAATTTAATTATATAAAATTAGTGATGGATTTGGGTTAAAAATGGGTTAGAAAATCATTTTTGAAAAATTCTGATTTTTCAATCCATACGCCGTATGGAATCCATACGCCGTATGGATTGGTTGGGCCGCTGGACCGGGCCGTTGACTGGGTTTAATGAATTTGACCTGGGCCTGTTTAACCCATACGCCGTATGGAATCCATACGCCGTATGGATCAAAAAGGCAGAAAACCGCCAGCAGCCTCTTTCTTCCTCATTTTCACACCAAAACCTTTTTCTTCATCACCACCTACGGCCATCTACACCACAACCCCCAAACGGAAATTCTGGCCACGCATTCATCTCCATTTTTGCGTATTCGTGTTACACACACTTTCCTCTACAAGGTATAACTTCCCGTTTTCATTTTCGTTGGTTAAATCGCTCGTTTGGAAGTTAGGGTTTATATTAGATTTTTGGGTATTTCGAATGTAGGTATGATGATTGGCATGTTTTGATTGATTTATGTTCTAATTGATATATACATTGCAATGTCATGCTCGTTTTTCTAATATGTTACATATATTAAGTTAATCGAATTATCCGTTAGTAATGATGAAATGTGACTATGAGTTATGCTCAAATGTGCAAAATGTTTTAATTTAGTGCTTATTAATTTTCTGACCACATGATGATTAATGCAAATATTTGTTTGGTACACAAGTGTTTGTGATTACGGTTATGTGATAAATTGTTATTTTGATTAATTGTGTTATGATAATTCATTTTGAGATTGTATGGATGTTTGCTAGTTGCTAATACTCGAGTTTAGTGATGGTGCAATTTCGTATATTCATAATGGTACCAAGTTACTATAATGTATTTGATTAGGCAATTGTCATGAATATTTAATTAAGTATATACATATATGCAATTTGAGTGGTTTTTGTTTAAAAATTGCAATTTAGGTTCATGAAATTGGTTGTTGCGGTAGTTTTAGGCTAAACCTTTATGGTAGATTATTCAATTTTAAGCCGAAATGCTGCCGAAATTTTTTAGTAACCTTTTTGCATTAACTGCTTATTTAGTATTATTAACAATTGTTTTGTTTAGCAGTTATCATGTCTAACAGGAGAGCACGAGGAGGTGAAGCTTTGGGAAACCCGTTGATTAGAGCCCATAGATATCTCACTTTTCATGGGGCGTATTCTGAGACCGCCAGGGTGCAGTTTAGAGATCGTCTGGCTTCTAATATTGGCCAGTCAATTGAGGTTTTTGATGCTGTTAACTGGAATGTTTTGGAGCATGTGGTTGCTAGAGAAGGGTTCACTAATGGTGCTGAGGCCATTAGGAATTTACTTGCTATTCCATATGTACTAGAGGATGGAAACATTGGATTTGTTTCCTATGCTTGGTCCCGGTTATTCAGTATCAGGGAGGATATCTACAGAGAGCTAGTTGTTGAGTTTTATAGCACTTTTAGGTTTGAGTCCAGGTCGACTCAATGGACTGAGAACTCCATTTTATTCCAGCTAGGGGGACAGCCTAGACAGATGACTTTGGTTCAGTTTGCTTTGGGATTGGGGCTTTATGAGCCCAATGAGCTGGATAATCCTCACTTTTTAAACCACATTTCTGCAGGTGCTGTGAAGAAGCTCACTGACTTGGAAGTTGAGCAGGAGTGGCAGTTTATTGCCCAGGGTAATTATGGCAGTTCGACACCTTCTTACACGCGTATTCGAGATCCTCGTCATCGACTCATTCACAGATTGTTGACTTACACCATTGTTGGTCGCAAGGAGGGGCCTGAGAAAGTTTCGAGGCCTGACTTGTTTTATTTGAGCTCGATTATCAGGAAGAGGTTAGTGAATGTACCTTGGAGGTTGGCGAAGTGGATGTCGAAGAGAGCTACTGGTACTAGAGATGGGAGTAGTTTGTGTGGAGGTCACTTTGTTACACGGTTGGCTAGATACTTTGGTTTGGCTACTCAGGATGAGATGGGGTCATGCACGATTGTTCAGCCTAGCATGGGATGGTTGACTGCACGCCGGTTAGAGGCGTTTGCTCTTATTGAGCCATGCATTACTTATGGTGGTCCTGCAGAGATGTATTACTGGGTTCCGATTACTCCGGTAGGACAGACTTTGCAGTCGAGGCAGGCTAGAGCTAGGGGAGATACGAGTGGCAGTGATAGAGGTCGAGGTACGACACGAGGCCGTAACAGAGGTTATGCTACGGAGTTTGATCAGCTATCTCAGCAGTTGCACCAGATGGAGTTACACCAGACTCAGAGGTTTGATCAGATAGATCTTATGCAGAGACAGCATTTCCATCAGACCAGTGCACACTTGGACTACCAGGATGGCTTGTTTGAGCAGCTGTTTGGTCAGTTTCCTTCTGGACCCGCGTATCAGCCATTCCAGTACCAGATGCCACCAGAGTTCATGCCATGACCACCACTACCACAGTCAGAGTATGGAGCGCCTTCTCACCAGTACCAGTACCGCCAGGATGATGACAGTGATTAGGATGATGTTCATCCTAAATGGTTTATGGTTCCAAACACTATTATTATTATTATTTTATTATTATTATTATGACTGTTTTTATTTGTAGGATTTATTAATTGTGCTGTGGATTTGTAGTTTTAGGATTTGGTTGTGTTTATTAATTAGGATGTTTAAATCTGGTATTGTTTAATTCTGTTTGTTGATTGTTCCCTCAGAATTGTGTTATGAGTACGTGTTATGCTGGCAGTAAGTTCAGCGCAATAAAATTGAATCGAAAGGATGTGTGAAATTCATATCATCCTTGTCATGCTCATTTGCACACCATTCCAGGGGAGTTTTTCTATTCTAAGTTCTTTTCTCTTTTTCCCGTTTTTAGTATTTCATTATTTGTACAATGAGGGCATTGTACATCTTTAAGTGGGGGATGGGAGAGAAAAGGAAGTTTAATATCCACATAATTGTTCTGTTAATAAGTAGATGATTTTGTAATTTGGTTAATAGTTATCTTATTAAGATAAGTAACTAGGAGGTTATGAGTTGCCCAATTTTCAACCAAATTTTTGCATTAAAATTTTTGTTTTCTAGAGATAATTATTTTGTAACAATGTAGGTTAATTTTAAAATTTTCTACACTTTTCAATTAAATATTAAATTGTGAAAAATGTTATTTAGCTTCATTATATGATGTATTGATAGGCGATTTATACAAGAATTTTTGAGCTTTTAAGAAATGAAATTGAGGAGTGGATATTACCTTTTAGATGAACTTTAACTGTGTATGACGTATGTCTTAATTTTCATATTAGTAATGTGTGATATGCCATATTTTTGGGAATTTAATTAACATCATTTGGGGATATACTGGGTGTTGTTTCCTCTGTTGTACGAAAGTACAGACCTGGTCTCCGTCAGTATATCTAATGAAAAAGAGCAAAAGAGTTTAATAACTCATGATTTTAAAATGTAGTCAAATTAAGTCGCTCTGTTGTACTGAGGTACAGACCTGTCACCAATGGTTTGACTAAAAACATTATTGCTAAACCAAAATCAAGTTATGTTGCTTTGTTGTGTTGAGGCACAGACCTGTCACCTCTGTCTTGATTTGAAAAATGATTGTTTTGATTAAATTTCAAGATATGTAATATTGACATATTATGAGTACGAAAGTATATAGTTTTTGGGAGTCTAAGGGTATTCAAATATAGATTGTTTAAGTGGATAACAATATCAGTAATCATTGTGAACTATTTGATGTTTAAGAATAATAACTCTATGTGTAGATCAGTTTTTGTAAATCTCGTAGTTTCTTAATAAATGTTTTTAGAATTAACAGATTTTTAAATTTAAGCATTTGAGTTGAAGATGGGTGATGTTGTGTAATTCCTACTTTAGTTATTTAGATTAATAAAGATGACTGTTTTCTTAAGAATTTGATCTTTGAATCGATAGTCTACTTGAGGACAAGTAGGATTCAAGTGGGGGATGTTTGATAAACGCTCAAAAGTACTATATTTCAGTAGTATTTTACCCCTATTCTTGAATGTTTTTATTGCATTTTGTTAAGAATAGATATTGATTTCGTTCATATTTGCAATTAGATGTGGAAATAGAGCGTTTATGAAGAAAGGAATGGAAAACGGTCAATAAAAGAGCTAAATGATGCGTATTTGAAGATTAAAGTAAAGCCGAAGATGAAGAAAAGAAGAAATGAAGAAAATTAGAGAAATCGGCTGAAAATCTCATCCATACGCCGTATGGAAATCCATACGCCGTATGGATTGCAGCAGTGGAGGCCCAGGTTACGCGGACATGGGCTGGGCTTGAAATCAATCCATACGCCGTATGGAAATCCATACGCCGTATGGATCAAAATTCCAGGAAGTATAAAAACACGTTTTAAACCCTAATTTAATAGTTTTTGTTTTGTTTTCATATTTTTGTATTCCAGACGACTTTAGGGGTTAATATTTCGTAAATTAGGTTTAGTTTGGAGGTACGAAGGGTGAAGATCGAGGATAGTTCATCCAAATCTTTCGTAGTTCATCGTTTTCGATTCGGTATAATTCTTTTATTCGATTTCATTGAAGAATTTGTCATTGAATAATATGATTATTTCTGTTTTGATGATGAGTTGAATATCCTAAGTGATCGTGTAGTTAATTTAACTTAGATTATGATTATTGAACGATTATGATTGCATATTGACTAATTTGTTTAATTGAAAATGGTTATATTGCTCGTGGACACTTGTTTATTGGTAACTAGTAATTATTTGTTGCTTCACGTGATTAATAATATTAATGAGATTGAGTTCCTTTAAGATTATTAATTATTGCTAGTACTACCTTAGGGTTTTGGACTATCACTAAATACGTTGAGTCTGATAGGTCGAGTATACAATAATTATCTACTTTAAAATGAACAAGACAATAAGTTAATTATTGGGTATTTTTGAGTCATACCATTAGAGTAATTATAATGAGTTGTGAATGTTTAATGCATAATTTAGGGAAAGGCACACAATTGACTGATCATCTTGTGACATTGGAACCAGTGTTTCATGTTGGACCCTAGATTATAGGAATTAGTTGGACCCGAAACGTTGGCTAGTTCACATTTGACTTAATATTTATTGAAGAATTTGGTATTAAGTTGATCTAAAAGAATCACAATTAGATAATCAATACGTAATAAATCGGGAAATATGAATCTAAGTGACATTAACTATACAACTACTTATTCCTTCCAATTAGGATTTATTGTTATTATTTATTTATTATTTTAATTTAAAGTTTTATTTAAGTTTGTTTATTTTAATTAAATGTTTTCTAAACAATTGTTCGTACGGAACTAAAACGCCCCCCATATTTACTGCTTTCTGGTTAATTGTTAATTTCTATTTTAAATATTCCACCATTCCCTGTGTTCGAATCTGACTAACCAAATCTATATTTACAATTGATCGGGTATTCTTGCCTGGTTGCTTGAAAGTATTTATTTGGTATTTCTATTTATAAATTGTAAAACAAGACGCGCTTTCTTAAGCGACATCAAGTTTTTGTATTAATCTCGGTTACTTCTATCCTTATCTATCTTAATTAAATATATATACTTTAATTATGCTAGAGATTGTTTATGCAATGATTAGCGAGTAGATTACTATTGTGTTTGTTTGCGATGTAGTTAGTTAATTATGGGATGATTAATAATTAAATATTAAAGATCGGTAATATTGCTTTGATCGTCTTATTGCATGTTCTTGTTTGATTGTTGCCTTAGGATCATCATAGTAGTAAAATATAAACGGTCTTAATTATAGTCAAATAATATGACGGCCCCTATTCGACTGTTACTCGATATAGTACTGGAAACACTTCAAGGTGGAGTACAAATGTATGGAAGTCGAGGAACGACCGAAGGTAGTCATATTATGAAACGATATAATATTATGAAGTAATATGATGGCCCCTATTCGACTGTTACTCAGTATAGCGTTGGAAACACTTTAGGTGTAGTACAAATACGTGGAAGCTGCGTAACGACCGAAGGTAGTTAAATTACGGACTAATACATATAAAATGAGAAACCTAGTTTTATTAACCTTTCTAAATAGACTTTTAAACTTCAAATTAATCTATCGCCTTTCCACCAATAAACGTGATTACAACACCTTTTTACGACGTCCAATTAAAAGGTAGTCAATTATCTGTGTCAATATAATTTGTCAAAGGTATGAAACTATGGAACCGCAAGGCTACATGGGGGATTATCATAGGACAAGACATGGCCAAGGTTTGAAGCGGCGGAACCACTTAAAGTGAGGAACGGTGTGGATAATTAGGGGATTTATTGGGTAGTTTTAAGCAAGGGCTGGTTTAAAGTCATAAATGAACTGTTTTAAATACATGAATCTGTTAGGATGACGAGGAATCGTTATATGATTCAGTAATGTCTAGTACCTTAAGATTTTGTTCCCGTTCATATGAAAGTATCATTAGACCTTAGTTAAGATTTTGCTTATTATTCAAAATACTTTGTAATGTTACCATAACCTAGCTCCCGGTGTGACATGCTAATGGGATTTTAATTAGTAGGGAATCTAGTGTTTACATGCAAGTATTCAAGAAGGATAATTAACTAATATCTTTCAAAATAGTTTCTCCAAATATCTTCCCATAACTTAATTAACGAAGTCTCAGCAAACACTATCTTTATTTATCTGCTTTAGGTTTTACTTTTATTTCGCTTTTGTTTATTTACTTGCCTAAGTTAGTTAATATAAAAACCAAAACCCCCACTATTTTATAAACCCTTCACTAGTTTGAAAGCCCTCATCTGCCACGCCTTAGTTTCAATTCAGTCGGTTTGAAGAACGACTCTAGGTCATACCTACCACTTGCTTACCCTTAGGATTACCATCGTTAGGGAAAACTTAGGCCCCACAATTACAAATATAAAACAACCCACTGCTGGTGCCCGGTTAGTAATCGTTAACGACACCGACCTGATCGGGCGCCAACACCCATCAAATTAGGGCTATAATTAGCGCCTCAACTACTTGTAATTACGTGTGTTTAGTTTTGTAATATTCTAAATATATGTAACATTTTGGTGTAATAACATACACGCTTACGCGATTTGACTTAAATCGTGCACTTATGAACCGGACGAGGTCCAACACTGTTTAACATGGACGTTGGTGACAAAACTTTTAAATAATGTGGAATTACCCAAACGAACTCTATAAGCATTAATATATTATGAAAATATATTACAAGTAATTTGTATCGTTAAAACACTCCGAACGCGACGAAGCACACGAAACGCGCCCAACAAGCGAATAATAACCAAATTATATTTTTATGAATTTATAACTTGAAATAAAGTATTTTAATAAAATACTTCAGCTAATAATACTTTGGATATAAATTAACATATTTTTTAACTCATAAAAACGACTACAGTTTTTAACCGACTACGAGTCGTGACAAGAAATTCGGAAACACAACCACGCGAGCCGAGACCCAAATGGGTCAGCCCTGACCCGCGGACCCAACCCACCGATCCACCCCTTATAACCCCATTTTCCCCACTTCCATCTCATTTACACCAAACACAAACACATACACTCTCTCCTCTCTCTTTGCTCTAAAAAACGCAGCCCTAAACCACTCAAAAACATCACTAAAAACGCACCATTTCACGAAGTTGATTCAAGAGGAAACGATCACCATCTCGAGCTCTCCATCTTCATCTTCTCCATTTTTGATTTTGTTGGTAAGAAGCTTTAAAACTCGTTTGAATTACTTAAAAAGCTTTTATTTGCATGCTAGAATGTTTACCTAACAAGATTATGTCCAAAAACCGAGTTAAAATGCGTTTTAAAACTTGAATTGCACAAGCAGCTCCGTCTGCAAACAGAGATGCGTCTCAGCTCGCAGATCGTGCTGCGAACCGAGTTTCACCTACCAAAAACTGAACTCGCGAACTCAAACTGCGAACTGAACTGAACCTGCGAACTGAACCTGCGAGTTGACCTGACCTGCGAACCCAACTCGGTTCGCAGCCCAACTTGTTCTGCGAACTGAATCTCAGTTCGCATCGCGAACTCAATTCGCACCACCATTTCAGTCCGCAGCCAGACTCGATCAATTTTCCCGATTTTAAATTCCAGATCAATTTTCCTAGCCAGGGGCTCTACCCCTTGGACCCCGCTAAGGGCTGCCGCCCCTTGGACCCCGCTACCAAGGGCGCTGCCCCCGGACCCCCGTCATCCAGGAACTTATAAATACTTTTTACACTAAGTGTCGAATACTCACATACAACAATACATATAATAATAGCACTTTTGGATTATTATTACAAACCGTCACCAACGGGCCATACTTGTTTTCAAACTACAAACACAAACAACTGCAAACATTTAAACAAACACTTGGACATTTCCTAGTTGAGTGGACAACTAGCATGGGTGATCTTTCAAGACACCAACTTATTTACTTGTTTACTTACAACCTTGTGCGTTTCGGACGCCAGAAGGTTGCAGGGTTCTGAGAACCGATCTACGGACTTATATCCGCTTTACTTGGTTGATTTCACATACGTACTTACTAGACTCAGGTGAGTCTTACGGCCCCACTTTTACTGTTTTTATACTTTGGGGAGATACTTAGCAACTGTTTTACATATGAACACAATGTACTGAACTGATTACTCTACTTTTTATACACATTGCATGAGTTACTTTTATCCACTGAAAGCCTCCTATCATAAGTTGTTAGTTATGGACTTAAGCGCGATTACTAGTAAATGGATCCATTTGGGACTGACAATCCCTGCCTGGGGTAGTAGCGCTACCACGGATTTCACCGTAGAAACAAGCATATTAGTTTTTGTTACATATGAGTGCATGGATAGTACTCACGGGGGTACGTGATACTGTACTTGACTGTACCATTCACACTACACTATTAAGCTTCAACTTGTGAGCTCATGGTAATTGTGTTGACTTACTGATTTACTTACTATGCTCGAGGGCATTACTGGTACTTACTTGTGGTTCATAAATGATTTACTTTACTAAACCTGAAAGATTCACCAACCTTTTTGGTTGACACTTTTTAGCTTTGTATCTCAGGTACACAGACGGAGTAGGATCACCCCTGGACACTAGCTAGAGTCGCATGATTTCTAATTTGCATTTAACGAAGATTCTTAGCATTATCTTTTGTATATTATGATTATGTAATAGAATCTCCCGCCATACGCGTGGGCTCTAGGGAACTACATTTTTGTAACCGAATGTTTTCAAACATTTTTATATATGGAAATTTAACTATTTTACAAAAGTTGCATATAGATGTCGTTTGCTTTATCTTTGTGCTGTTGATACTTGATTAGTAGCATCCCAAAGCTTGCTTCCGCTAAACAGTGAATTTTGGGGTGTTACACTTACTGTTCAGGGAAATGACATCACCAGTTACACCACCCGATTCCACCAACTAGCTGTCCTATGTCCCTCTATGGTGGACCCTGAATACAAACGTATCGAAAGATACATTTTGGGGCTACCGGAGTCAATCCAAGGCAATGTCATCTCTTCCAAGCTTGGGACCATCCAAAGTGCCGTCCGAATGGCACACAAGCTGATGGCTCAAATTGTCCGCCGTGGGGCACCCACCGTGAAAACCACAGGGGACAACAAGAGAAAATGGTCCGGGAACAACAACAACCAACAGCAGCAAACCAACAAAAAGGCCGAGACTGTAAAGGCCTACACTTCTGGTTCAGGACCTGGGGAAAAGAAAACTTACATCGGAAAGAAACCTTACTGTTCCACTAGCAATCGACACCACGATGGTCCGTGTGGTAACCCTTGTGGTAACTGCAAACGCTACAGACATCTAACCAATGATTGCCGAACTCCACCCACAAATGCCCACCAAATCAACCAACCCAACACACCGAAGGCATGTTTCGAGTGCGGAAACACTGGGCATTTTAGAAACACCTACCCGAAACGCAACAACAACGCCAACAGAAACAACAATAACAACAACCCCCGCGGTCGCGCTTTCGTCATCAACGCAGGAGAAGCCCGCCAGGATCCCAATGTGGTAACCGGTATGTTTCTCCTCAAAGATTTAACCGTTACTATTTTGTTTGATACCGGAGCTGACAAAAGCTTCATATCTGATGAATTTTGTTCACTTCTCAACATAACATGAAACGCCCGGAATTCAACAGATTTTTTTTTTTTTTTTTATAAAGTCATTCATAATTTTGGTCCCATTTAATTTCTACATTTTATTCCATTTGAAATCCACGTTTGATTTATACATATTCAAATGAATACAACAATGACACATTATATCAAAATCATAATAGTTTGGGCGATTTATACAATGGTAATACAAAACGACAATTCAATAGAATGTGAAACTTGTATAATGTCACAACAAGCTTCAATCCACACTTACTTCTTGTAATCACCTTTCATCCAATTGGTTCAACCGAACCAAACACCTACAACATAAATCACTGATACGAGTAAGCATATAGCTTAGTGAGTATACAAACAACTAAATAAATAATTCACCAACAAGATAAAATTCATTAATAGCTACTTATTTCTTTTAAATAGAAACTATTGAACAACAATAAAGATTATGCAATATTTCGTATGGATTCATGATCCAATAGATACAAGTAAGCATGGCACCAATCCCATATGGATACCAAGCTTAATAGATACCAAATAGTGCCAAGTACTTATTTCGTGATATTCATTTATTTCATAATAAGCAATCTCTACAATACTAAATCCATATATTCCACATAATTCTCATAATCCTCCTAATTCACATCATTCTCCTAATACACATAATTCTCCTAATTCACATAATGCTACAATTTCACATAATCCACATACTTCAATAATCCACATAATACTATACTATTTCCAAATAACCCAACTACTAACAACAATCAACAACTATGGTCAACAACCAATATTTCTTAAGATACGAAACATGATACAATATAGAAACACATATAAGATACAATTATAAGAAACAAACAATAAACAGAACTAGAAGGGACAAACAATATTCCAAACGATTGTATGAATCTCTTGCTCGTAAGCAATCTGAAACATACAATCATTATTCAAATAGTCCTTGTATCACTCACCTTTGCCTTTTAGGGTACATGTATGATTTCACACTCGAATAGCAAAGCCACCGTTCTTGATCACTTAACATACAACCTATCAATACAATAACACATAATCATCAAAATCAACTAATACAATCATCAATCCATCACCTCTTTTGGATTGATTATTTCTAATTCATGATCTCTCCTTTCATAATCTTCATCATTTCACTATTTCATTACTTGTATAATCATATACATAACTTGATTACTTGTATTCCATTTTGATTATTACTTTAATTCACTTAATCATAATCATTCTCATAATCATAGTTAATCATATTGCTTAATTCTCTTGATTCAATACTTCAATATCTATTAATCATATTCCAATAACCTTTTTAAACACCAATTAAGGTGTATTAACACCAATTCATCATCCATAATAAGAAACCCACTTTGATTACTAATAATACAATTCAATTAATCCATTTTTAAGTCAATTTCATATTACTCATCATCACAAATACACTTATCTACCATTAGTTCGTCATATTATACCTTAAATTCACCCTAAAATTCATTAATCAACTAAACCCATCAAAACCCTCAAGAACACAAATTCAAGATTCTTAAACTTTAAGTCATTCTAGTGTTAATTCAATCACTAATAAGCTTATTTATCATTCCTTCAACATATTAGATACTTAAATTCGTATTAAAACCATTAATTTCATAAATCCCTATGAAAACCCATGAAATTTAGATTCTAGGTATAGAAAATCAAGAATAAGGATTACCTCAAGCTAGGAATTGATTAATCATTGAAGAATTCCAAGTTTCTAGCTTCAATTTCTTAGTTTGATTCGATTTTGGGTTAGGGTTTTTGATTCATACGGTTTTGAGAAGTTTCCAGGGTTTTTGAGAATGATATTGATATATCATCTGTACGTACACATATTAATTAGATACATATTTGTTCTAATTTCATTCCCCGTACTTATCGTTGTCTGGAACTTAAAACCGACTCACAGTTATTGATTTCACATAAATCCCTCAACTTATCATACTTAACATGTTCAGTCCCTCCAAGACTTAATTCTTCGTAACTCAAGTCCTATAGACACAAAATACCTTTCAAAGTTAGTCTTTCTAACTTAACAATTAAATCGTATAATTTAAAACTTTAAGGATACGAAATTTGGGATGTTACAAGTCTCCCCCACTTATTTCATTCGTGTCCTCACGAATGTCACCTGTATAGATTCGTATTAATACTTTCTCTACTAGTGCGGAAGCGTTTATTTCATATATGATACTTTACACAATCAATTGATTCATAACATGAATCTACATCACTCATGTATCTACAAAATCTCTTTGATTCATATTTCATTTTAGTTCCAGACAACCCAATACGTATATTACATTAGTCTTAATAATTTACCAGCTATTTATTTCGTACTAATTTAATTACATAATCATTTAGCATTAATTCACACTGAAATAGATACTAGACACAACACAGGTTAGCACCAGCTACACTAACATGAGTACTAACAACAACATATTTCGTATTATCATACTTGCTACGTCAGCAAAGTATGATTATCAAGATCATCATATTTCGTAATTAACTCTAATACAGGATCAGTACTACCTGCAGCTAGCAATGATCAATCATAAATCCATAACAATATTTCTATATTATGTTATTTCGCAATCAAATTCTATTTCTGTTAACCTATTACATGTCACTTAATAAAATTCTCCCCCACTTAAGATTCATCATACTACTTTTAATAACAGAATTCATAATAAGATAATAGTTTAGGGGTAAACACATGTTTTATGTCGACTAACATCTATTTCTTTTATAATAGGTACCACATTATGACTATAGTCTAGTGGTTTACTATTTCTATATTCCATACTGAAATCACATCATATTGATACTATATTCATTTATAAGGCATAAGCTTACATGTTTATGTCTTTATCCGATACAATTCAATACTACCTTTCTAAAATTACATTAAATCCTTTTGATATTCAGCAGCCTCAACAATTCCATGTGAATAGCATAATATGTGACACCCCCCCAAATATGAATGATTTGCGGTGGTTGTTGTTGTTGTTGCCCTTATTCTTCAATTTTGGGCACGTATCCCTAAAGTGTCCTGGATTCCCACATTCGTAGCAGGACTTAGGTTGTCGGGCATTTTTGTCAGAGGGGTTGTTGTCGGATCTGGGGGCTCGGCAATCCTTAGTCGAATGCCCGTACCTCCTGCAGTTGTTGCAAGTAGTATTGCACTGACCAAAGTGATGATAGTTACACTTGGGACAATAAGGCCTGTCCCCGGTGTAGTTGCGGTTGGTTTCAGAGTTGGTGGTGTAGACTTGGATGGCGTTGTTTTTCTTGTTTGTGTTGTGGTGGTGTTCAGTGGATTTGCGTTTGTTGTTGTTGGAGGATGAGGTGTTGGAAGTCCCACGGTTGACAACTAGGGCCATGAGTTCGTGGGCTAAACGAATGGCACTTTCAGTGGTGGTTAGTTTGGATGAGGCGACATTTCCCTGGATGTTCTCAGGGAGTCCGCGAATGTATCTCTTAATGCCCTTACTTTCCGGTTTAACCAAGCTTGGGCATAGTAAAGCAAACTGCTGAAATTTTGTGGTATAATCAGCAACATCATTTCCCTGCACCGTCAGGTGCCAGAATTCCTCCTCCAGTCTGTGCAGTTCTTCTTCAGGACAGTATTTTTCTGTCAGCTTCTTTTTCAGTTCGGCCCAAGGAAGTCGATTTGCAACCTCAAGGCCTACAGAGTTTGCGTGGGTTTTCCACCACGTGAGTGCACCTTCCTGAAAGGTGTAAGCAGCGAATTTGACTTTGTTGTTCTCAGTGCAGTCGCAGAGACTGAAAACGGATTCCATACGCTCAATCCAACGGATCAAGCCAATGGCACCTTCCGTGCCCTTGAAATAGAGGGGTTTACAGCTGAGAAAGTCCTTGTAGGAACAAGGCTTGACAGTATGAGTGGTGGCGGTGGTATCGGCTGTTTCCTCGGACGTTCGGATTGGATCCCGAGCGGCCAAGGCGTCGGCTACGGCCCGATTAACGGCAGCAGCGAGTTCGGCTTCACTGTAACTCTTTTTCTTCGGTGGCATGATTCTTCAAGAAAAAGAAACAATAGGTACGTAAGAAACTGTAACAGAATGATAATTGTGGTAGATGTACGTATTAAAGCGACATTATACACATCACAAGTGTAGTAGTTCCATAATATAGATTTAAATCGAAAGAAACTGTCAATTGATATTACGTTGTTAAACGATTACAGACAATTTCGAGTTTGAGAATTCAAAAGTTACAGACTTAGATATTGTGCCAAAAGTTCCGGGAATTGTTTCATCCGGTCAATTTACATTAGTCCTACGAAAGCGTTATAAAGTGCAGATTCAGCCTAAGCTAATTCTGACGAAGATTGAGTTGTGGCATTAAGGCAGTGAGACGGTCAACGGACTCTGCAAGTCGGCTAACCATTCCGAGTGCCTCCTCGGTTTCCCTCAGGCGTGTCTCACATTGAGTCAACCTTGATCGCAGGACAGTGATTTCGTTGTGATTGTCAGTCACTTGATTGTGAACGATCTCCATGGTCTCGATGGTTTCACCCACTCGATTTTCGAGAACGTTCATATTGTTGATAGTGTTTTCGTGGTCTTCAGAGACCTGAGTAACTTGTCCCATTAGGGTGAGTGTCCAGTTTTCTCGGGTCTCTTGCAACTCGATGTCCATGTCACGTAGTTGTTGCTCGTGACGGTGTAGCCTAGCGGACAAATCCGTTAGTGTGAATTGATTGGGGTATGGGCCCGCTCGAGGCAACCTGGGGTTCCTCCTAGCTACCCTTGAACCTTGTGATTAGTACGAATGGGAACGGGATGAGTTGGGTGGTGTGTTTGCCATTCTGAGACAGAGTGTTAGAAAAAATGAGGCCTATATTCATATAATATAATATAGCCTAAGATTGTAAGTGAGGTCTATTCATGTATATATATATATATATCACATAATAACCTATTGTGTGTCTAGCAAAGACATGTTTTGAGTCCCGTTTCTCTCGAGGTCAGAGACAACTAGTGTATCCTGTTCAGCCATAACTTCCTTCAGATCTTACATCATCTTTGTTTAATTGTACATAGTTGATCAGGCTATGTTAAATTAAATTCGTATGCTGTAATCTCTGAACTGGTTATACCTAATAGGGAATACTGCCTAACGGTCATAGTCTAGGTCCACTAAATGCAACCTAGTTCACTATAACCTTAGGCTCTGATACCAATCTGTGACACCCCCCAAATATGAATGATTTGCGGAAGCTCGATTTGGGTGTCACTAATCAATATACAAAGCACATAAGATAATAATGAAAGACCACTATATGCGTCGTTTTAAACTTGTATAAATAAAGTAAACGTTTACATCAAAACAATGTTACATTAGCTCGGTTCCTGAAATTGAGAGATTACATGGCATAATTACTTTTACAAAATATAATAATGCAATCAAATCTCTAGTTGTATGTATGCTGACTCGAGCTAATAATCCCTACTTGTGCAGCCAACCTACTGCTGGGTTCCTGTGATAAATACTAAAATGGGTCAGCGAAAACGCTGGTGAGCTCACAGGTTTGTATGTCAATGTATAGTTGTCAGAACCGCAAGATTTATATTGAATTTAAAATGCAATTAAGCAAAATAAAAGTTATACAATCCATGAGCACATAGTCTGAGCTTAACTTGAGCGCTAGGTCCAATTAAGGAAACCTAACTGATTTGCCTCCCACGAGTGTCTAATCCACACTCGTCTTCCCAAATGCTAATACATCCGTTTGACCGGTTAGTGCGTGCTAACCCGGATGAGGATTGTCAATCCCATATGATATCATATACTAACATTCACGCTAAAATATTAGAGACTATGCTTATAGAGGACTTTAATTGATTAGCTTGAAACTCATGTAGTATTTGAAGTTTGGCACTTGCGTTCTACTTGTAAAACAATCAAAGTAGTAATATCACACCCCTAGTTGAAAAGCGGTGAAAATGGGGCCATGAAACTCACCTGATTCTTGAAGTGTTTAATTTAATAAACTTGAGGTAATTAGCTGTAATTTGGTGTCCAAAGTCTTGAAACCTGAATGTGTCCACGACACTTGAATTGTTATTAATTGTACCGGTATCTCGAAAGACTACCATTGAAATTGTTTGCTTAACTTGATGTCCAAATTACCCCGATTTGGTTGATTGTATTGTTACAAGTTACTACGACTTGTTTGATTGACTTGATACAAGTTACAACGACTTGTTTGATTGAATGGATACAAGTTACAACGACTTGTTTGATTGTGAATTAGGTTTTGAAAATGTATACGGCCCGTTGGTGATTGTTTGAATTTAAATATGTTAATGTTCTCCTTATGTCTCGACGTGTTAACCTTGAAAAGTAATTTTCATTATGATTGAAAAGTTGTATCGTGTAAGCGTTTTGAAGTTCTACAAGTTTGACACTTTGTTGTAAAAATGTGCTTACGGAATCTAAGTACGGGGGTCCGGGGGCAGCGCCCCTGGTTAGCGGGGTCCAAGGGGCAGAGCCCCTGGCTGGGGTCGAGCTACCAGGTCAGCTTGGAAAATTTTTATTTCTACTATATTGTTTTAAGGAAAAACTCATCTGGACTTGAATTTGGGTGAAATCAAGTGATAAAATTTCGAGCCTCGACACTTAGTAAAAATATGTGTTTTTGAGGTTCTGGTTTGTGCGACGTTGGGTGCGACGTCGCAGATCCGGACTGCGACGTTGGGCACGGCGTCGCTATGTGCGACTTTCGCAATTTAATGCGACGTTGTTCGTGGCGTCGCTATAGGCGACGTAGTTGATTTCTGCGACGTAAGGGTTTGCGTCGCTAAGTGCGACGTCGCAATTCAATGCGACGTAATAGGCTGCGTCGCTATATGCGACGTTGGGGATATAGCGCGACGTAAGTCGCTGCGTCGCATTTGCTCCAGGCTAAATGCAACGTACGGGGTCTGATCGGAGTTTTAACCTTAAAAACGCGTTTTCCGGCCATCGATCAGCCTAATATTCTTACCCAACCCATTTTAGGACATTACAAGCTTAGAGGAACAATTATCAAGTTATAAAACTTAAAAACGAGAGTTTTCGAAGTTGTGTCGGAAACTTACAAATTGCCGAAATGAAATTCCGGAAAGGTAAGGTTGTAGATCGTGAAGCCGTGAATCTTTTATCCTAAACGAGCTTGAAGATTCGAGGTGGTTTGATGCTAGTATTTTGTGGTTTAAGGTGTATGGTGATTTTGCAAATTAGAGAGAAAAGGAGAGAAGAGAGAGAGAAAGATAGAGAAATATGAAGAAGAAAAGATGGTGGAGGTGGTTTTTGGTGGATCTCCACCTTTTTCAGTCCGCGCAAGGTGCTCCGTGCGGTGTTCGTTTTCCCGATCGTTTAAACGTTAAATATTATTTTATATGTTTTAATATACGTTCTAAAATACGAATAATTATTCAGTATTTTTGTTGAAGTATTTCACTAAATACTTAATAATTATGTTATAGATGATGATTTATTTCATATTGCTTACGCGTTTGCATTTTAATCGCGTTTATATCATTTGTGTAATAAAACTTGGAGACGAAATACTATTGATATAATATTCAAAATATGTCAATGTTATTAATTAATATTTGTATTAATTAATAAAAATCGTTCACCAACGTCCGTATAGATTGTATCGAAATTCATCCGATTTGAAACTCGTACGATTTGAACAAACCGCATAATTGTGTAGATATATATTCAACAATATATATAATAATTGATACATTAATTAGCCTAGTACATAACTAATTACATGTATTAAGACTTGATTAGGCACTAAATTCTAGTCCTAAATTGGCAGTTGTCACATAATATAACTACGTTGGCCAGACGTCGTCAGATTATGTCATACACACTTCCTTCTCAGGCTATTTCACACCATCCAGTTTTAATGTAATTTCCATATAAACACATGATACAATGATTCCCAACAAGCAAACATTTGCTAACACTTTGATCACATATATCCAACTTATTTCAATTAATAGATTTCACATAAGCAAGAAATTTCACATATTCCAGTCAATATCATTTATTTCACCTTCCAACTTATCTCTGATGAATTTATCTTTCGATTCATCCATCAGTCAATTAAACACATATATTTCTGATCACACAACAACTAATCACATAATGATGATATATATATCAATCATGTCATTATTTCACATTATTTATTTCACACTTACACATATAGTCAAAATCAAACAACAATTGAGCTTAGGTAGAGATTAAACTCTCAAACAGACCCGCAGTCCATAAATATCCTTGTGCTTAGCACATATTTCGAATAATCAATATTTCGTATGATCGTTATTTCGTAATAAAGAATCTCTACACTAAAGCTCAACTACACAATTCATAATAAAAACATATCATTATACTAAATTCACAAAGTATAATGATAATAACCAATACATAGCTGTATAAAACGTCTCCTCTAATTACTTAAAATAATAACACAATCTATATATTTCGTAAACATATTCACAATTTATTTCGTTAATTGTTTGACCATAGTCAAAACAAATTCACTAACCACATATACATGTATTCTCCCTCAGGAACAATTATTTCCAATTATAATAATACATAAAAGATACTAATCGGATCTTACAATATCATATCACATTTATATGATGGATTACTTATTTCTCATTAATTTAGTTCATATTCCAAATTTATAGATCACTAGGAATGGATTCTAGATACATATCTGATTCAATACACAATTTCTAATGATACCTTTAACCACAGGAATGCTTCCTAAGCTTAAAGAAACAAACGGCAAATTCGAAACGTAAATCAAAAGTCCGAAACAAGGTCCGAAAAACTGTAAAATGCCATTTTCGGGCCCCAAACGACCCCGAATTGCCCAAAACTGACTAGGCTATAGTATATAGCTTCAATCATTGGGTCGTTCCCGAGTGACCATGCGAATTTCAACTCATTCTGAGTTAGTGAAATTCGTCACTAAACCGTGACCCTGAAATTACTAATGCATTTTCAAAATTTGCAAAATCTTTCGAAATTTTTCATACAAACGCGATCCGGAATGAGAGGGCTGGATCGCGTTCACCTTTAGAAAATATTCTGTCACCGTTTTGCACTTGGCAACGCGATCCGGGTCAAGATGGCTGGATCGCGTTCCTAAGAAATTTTCAGACCTGCAACTTTAGTTGCAAAAATACGAAATTTAAACGCGAATATCTCTCAAACCGTAAAGAATTAAGGTCTGAAATTTTGCAGGCACCTTCATATAACCAAAATGCAACTTTCTATTTTTCCACTTTTTCAAATTACACGTTTTACGAGAAAACGGACGTCTCACCAAATTATGGTCAATTTGGACCAATTTAGTGGACAACTCATATTCCAAATCACTTGGTTTTAGATTCTGGTCCTTTGCCAACATATTCCTGCATCCATTTGTGACTTAAAGCAACGATCACCACTACCATACTTGAATCATTACTCATTTTGACACCTTGACCCGTTTGGGGGTCCATTTGGACACTTTCATTGATTCTAACACAATTTAACTATTTGACACTTGATTTCGATTCATTTTAACATCATACCATATTTCTTGATTCATGATCATCCAATTAGACCATATCTCCATATTTAACCCATTGATCACAATTTCACCAAAACTATGAACAATATCTATATATTTCAACATCTAACCATGTTATCATTATATAATATTTCTATTACCCAATTTGACACCCTCATATTCCAGTTTGACCTTTTCAAGTCAAAGATACATTTCTCAACGACTAGGCTAATTACTATTTTAACCAATCATGAAATTCCAAATCCTATTACATAAGGTTCTAGACCTCATTAAACGTTCTATTATTAATTCTACACATATTAACCATCAAATATTTCGCTACAGGGAATCATATCAATTCAAGCAATCAATTCTATTACTACTCATAATTAAGATAACAATTCAAATAATTCATATAGGTTTAAGCTTAGGAAATCCTATTGTGGATTACCTAATTCTCTTAAACCATCGCTCTGATACCAACTTGAAACGCCCGGAATTCAACAGATTTTTTTTTTTTTATAAAGTCATTCATAATTTTGGTCCCATTTAATTTCTACATTTTATTCCATTTGAAATCCACGTTTGATTTATACATATTCAAATGAATACAACAATGACACATTATATCAAAATCATAATAGTTTGGGCGATTTATACAATGGTAATACAAAACGACAATTCAATAGAATGTGAAACTTGTATAATGTCACAACAAGCTTCAATCCACACTTACTTCTTGTAATCACCTTTCATCCAATTGGTTCAACCGAACCAAACACCTACAACATAAATCACTGATACGAGTAAGCATATAGCTTAGTGAGTATACAAACAACTAAATAAATATTTCACCAACAAGATAAAATTCATTAATAGCTACTTATTTCTTTTAAATAGAAACTATTGAACAACAATAAAGATTATGCAATATTTCGTATGGATTCATGATCCAATAGATACAAGTAAGCATGGCACCAATCCCATATGGATACCAAGCTTAATAGATACCAAATAGTGCCAATCACTTATTTCGTGATATTCATTTATTTCGTAATAAGCAATCTCTACAATACTAAATCCATATATTCCACATAATTCTCATAATCCTCCTAATTCACATCATTCTCCTAATACACATAATTCTCCTAATTCACATAATGCTACAATTTCACATAATCCACATACTTCAATAATCCACATAATACTATACTATTTCCAAATAACCCAACTACTAACAACAATCAACAACTATGGTCAACAACCAATATTTCTTAAGATACGAAACATGATACAATATAGAAACACATATAAGATACAATTATAAGAAACAAACAATAAACAGAACTAGAAGGGACAAACAATATTCCAAACGATTGTATGAATCTCTTGCTCGTAAGCAATCTGAAACATACAATCATTATTCAAATAGTCCTTGTATCACTCACCTTTGCCTTTTAGGGTACATGTATGATTTCACACTCGAATAGCAAAGCCACCGTTCTTGATCACTTAACATACAACCTATCAATACAATAACACATAATCATCAAAATCAACTAATACAATCATCAATCCATCACCTCTTTTGGATTGATTATTTCTAATTCATGATCTCTCCTTTCATAATCTTCATCATTTCACTATTTCATTACTTGTATAATCATATACATAACTTGATTACTTGTATTCCATTTTGATTATTACTTTAATTCACTTAATCATAATCATTCTCATAATCATAGTTAATCATATTGCTTAATTCTCTTGATTCAATACTTCAATATCTATTAATCATATTCCAATAACCTTTTTAAACACCAATTAAGGTGTATTAACACCAATTCATCATCCATAATAAGAAACCCACTTTGATTACTAATAATACAATTCAATTAATCCATTTTTAAGTCAATTTCATATTACTCATCATCACAAATACACTTATCTACCATTAGTTTGTCATATTATACCTTAAATTCACCCTAAAATTCATTAATCAACTAAACCCATCAAAACCCTCAAGAACACAAATTCAAGATTCTTAAACTTTAAGTCATTCTAGTGTTAATTCAATCACTAATAAGCTTATTTATCATTCCTTCAACATATTAGATACTTAAATTCGTATTAAAACCATTAATTTCATAAATCCCTATGAAAACCCATGAAATTTAGATTCTAGGTATAGAAAATCAAGAATAAGGATTACCTCAAGCTAGGAATTGATTAATCATTGAAGAATTCCAAGTTTCTAGCTTCAATTTCTTAGTTTGATTCGATTTTGGGTTAGGGTTTTTGATTCTTACGGTTTTGAGAAGTTTCCAGGGTTTTTGAGAATGATATTGATATATCATCTGTACGTACACATATAAATTAGATACATATTTGTTCTAATTTCATTCCCCGTACTTATCGTTGTCTGGAACTTAAAACCGACTCACAGTTATTGATTTCACATAAATCCCTCAACTTATCATACTTAACATGTTCAGTCCCTCCAAGACTTAATTCTTCGTAACTCAAGTCCTATAGACACAAAATACCTTTCAAAGTTAGTCTTTCTAACTTAACAATTAAATCGTATAATTTAAAACTTTAAGGATACGAAATTTGGGATGTTACAAGTCTCCCCCACTTATTTCATTCGTATCCTCACGAATGTCACCTGTATAGATTCATATTAATACTTTCTCTACTAGTGCGGAAGCGTTTATTTCATATATGATACTTTACACAATCAATTGATTCATAACATGAATCTACATCACTCATGTATCTACAAAATCTCTTTGATTCATATTTCATTTTAGTTCCAGACAACCCAATACGTATATTACATTAGTCTTAATAATTTACCAGATATTTGTTTTGTACTAATTTAATTACATAATCATTTAGCATTAATTCACACTGAAATAGATACTAGACACAACACAGGTTAGCACCAGCTACACTAACATGAGTACTAACAACAACATATTTCGTATTATCATACTTGCTACGTCAGCAAAGTATGATTATCAAGATCATCATATTTCGTAATTAACTCTAATACAGGATCAGTACTACCTGCAGCTAGCAATGATCAATCATAAATCCATAACAATATTTCTATATTATGTTATTTCGCAATCAAATTCTATTTCTGTTAACCTATTACATGTCACTTAATAAAATTCTCCCCCACTTAAGATTCATCATACTACTTTTAATAACAGAATTCATAATAAGATAATAGTTAAGGGGTAAACACATGTTTTATGTCGACTAACATCTATTTCTTTTATAATAGGTACCACATTATGACTATAGTCTAGTGGTTTACTATTTCTATATTCCATACTGAAATCACATCATATTGATACTATATTCATTTATAAGGAATAAGCTTACATGTTTATGTCTTTATCCGATACAATTCAATACTACCTTTCTAAAATTACATTAAATCCTTTTGATATTCAGCAGCCTCAACAATTCCATGTGAATAGCATAATATAACTACGTTGGCCAGACGTCGTCAGATTATGTCATACACACTTCCTTCTCAGGCTATTTCACACCATCCAGTTTTAATGTAATTTCCATATAAACACATGATACAATGATTCCCAACAAGCAAACATTTGCTAACACTTTGATCACATATATCCAACTTATTTCAATTAATAGATTTCACATAAGCAAGAAATTTCACATATTCCAGTCAATATCATTTATTTCACCTTCCAACTTATCTCTGATGAATTTATCTTTCGATTCATCCATCAGTCAATTAAACACATATATTTCTGATCACACAACAACTAATCACATAATGATGATATATATATCAATCATGTCATTATTTCACATTATTTATTTCACACTTACACATATAGTCAAAATCAAACAACAATTGAGCTTAGGTAGAGATTAAACTCTCAAACAGACCCGCAGTCCATAAATATCCTTGTGCTTAGCACATATTTCGAATAATCAATATTTCGTATGATCGTTATTTCGTAATAAAGAATCTCTACACTAAAGCTCAACTACACAATTCATAATAAAAACATATCATTATACTAAATTCACAAAGTATAATGATAATAACCAATACATAGCTGTATAAAACGTCTCCTCTAATTACTTAAAATAATAACACAATCTATATATTTCGTAAACATATTCACAATTTATTTCGTTAATTGTTTGACCATAGTCAAAACAAATTCACTAACCACATATACATGTATTCTCCCTCAGGAACAATTATTTCCAATTATAATAATACATAAAAGATACTAATCGGATCTTACAATATCATATCACATTTATATGATGGATTACTTATTTCTCATTAATTTAGTTCATATTCCAAATTTATAGATCACTAGGAATGGATTCTAGATACATATCTGATTCAATACACAATTTCTAATGATACCTTTAACCACAGGAATGCTTCCTAAGCTTAAAGAAACAAACGGCAAATTCGAAACGTAAATCAAAAGTCCGAAACAAGGTCCGAAAAACTGTAAAATGCCATTTTCGGGCCCCAAACGACCCCGAATTGCCCAAAACTGACTAGGCTATAGTATATAGCTTCAATCATTGGGTCGTTCCCGAGTGACCATGCGAATTTCAACTCATTCTGAGTTAGTGAAATTCGTCACTAAACCGTGACCCTGAAATTACTAATGCATTTTCAAAATTTGCAAAATCTTTCGAAATTTTTCATACAAACACGATCCGGAATGAGAGGGCTGGATCGCGTTCACCTTTAGAAAATATTCTGTCACCGTTTTGCACTTGGCAACGCGATCCGGGTCAAGATGGCTGGATCGCGTTCCTAAGAAATTTTCAGACCTGCAACTTTAGTTGCAAAAATACGAAATTTAAACGCGAATATCTCTCAAACCGTAAAGAATTAAGGTCTGAAATTTTGCAGGCACCTTCATATAACCAAAATGCAACTTTCTATTTTTCCACTTTTTCAAATTACACGTTTTACGAGAAAACGGACGTCTCACCAAATTATGGTCAATTTGGACCAATTTAGTGGACAACTCATATTCCAAATCACTTGGTTTTAGATTCTGGTCCTTTGCCAACATATTCCTGCATCCATTTGTGACTTAAAGCAACGATCACCACTACCATACTTGAATCATTACTCATTTTGACACCTTGACCCGTTTGGGGGTCCATTTGGACACTTTCATTGATTCTAACACAATTTAACTATTTGACACTTGATTTCGATTCATTTTAACATCATACCATATTTCTTGATTCATGATCATCCAATTAGACCATATCTCCATATTTAACCCATTGATCACAATTTCACCAAAACTATGAACAATATCTATATATTTCAACATCTAACCATGTTATCATTATATAATATTTCTATTACCCAATTTGACACCCTCATATTCCAGTTTGACCTTTTCAAGTCAAAGATACATTTCTCAACGACTAGGCTAATTACTATTTTAACCAATCATGAAATTCCAAATCCTATTACATAAGGTTCTAGACCTCATTAAACGTTCTATTATTAATTCTACACATATTAACCATCAAATATTTCGCTACAGGGAATCATATCAATTCAAGCAATCAATTCTATTACTACTCATAATTAAGATAACAATTCAAATAATTCATATAGGTTTAAGCTTAGGCAATCCTATTGTGGATTACCTAATTCTCTTAAACCATCGCTCTGATACCAACTTGAAACGCCCGGAATTCAACAGATTTTTTTTTTTTTATAAAGTCATTCATAATTTTGGTCCCATTTAATTTCTACATTTTATTCCATTTGAAATCCACGTTTGATTTATACATATTCAAATGAATACAACAATGACACATTATATCAAAATCATAATAGTTTGGGCGATTTATACAATGGTAATACAAAACGACAATTCAATAGAATGTGAAACTTGTATAATGTCACAACAAGCTTCAATCCACACTTACTTCTTGTAATCACCTTTCATCCAATTGGTTCAACCGAACCAAACACCTACAACATAAATCACTGATACGAGTAAGCATATAGCTTAGTGAGTATACAAACAACTAAATAAATAATTCACCAACAAGATAAAATTCATTAATAGCTACTTATTTCTTTTAAATAGAAACTATTGAACAACAATAAAGATTATGCAATATTTCGTATGGATTCATGATCCAATAGATACAAGTAAGCATGGCACCAATCCCATATGGATACCAAGCTTAATAGATACCAAATAGTGCCAAGCACTTATTTCGTGATATTCATTTATTTCGTAATAAGCAATCTCTACAATACTAAATCCATATATTCCACATAATTCTCATAATCCTCCTAATTCACATCATTCTCCTAATACACATAATTCTCCTAATTCACATAATGCTACAATTTCACATAATCCACATACTTCAATAATCCACATAATACTATTCTATTTCCAAATAACCCAACTACTAACAACAATCAACAACTATGGTCAACAACCAATATTTCTTAAGATACGAAACATGATACAATATAGAAACACATATAAGATACAATTATAAGAAACAAACAATAAACAGAACTAGAAGGGACAAACAATATTCCAAACGATTGTATGAATCTCTTGCTCGTAAGCAATCTGAAACATACAATCATTATTCAAATAGTCCTTGTATCACTCACCTTTGCCTTTTAGGGTACATGTATGATTTCACACTCGAATAGCAAAGCCACCGTTCTTGATCACTTAACATACAACCTATCAATACAATAACACATAATCATCAAAATCAACTAATACAATCATCAATCCATCACCACTTTTGGATTGATTATTTCTAATTCATGATCTCTCCTTTCATAATCTTCATCATTTCACTATTTCATTACTTGTATAATCATATACATAACTTGATTACTTGTATTCCATTTTGATTATTACTTTAATTCACTTAATCATAATCATTCTCATAATCATAGTTAATCATATTGCTTAATTCTCTTGATTCAATACTTCAATATCTATTAATCATATTCCAATAACCTTTTTAAACACCAATTAAGGTGTATTAACACCAATTCATCATCCATAATAAGAAACCTGTTGAGTCACTGGTCGCTGACCATGATGAAGTCACTGGTCGCTGACCAACTCAACTATACACTACTCAATGAAGAAATGGATTGTATCGAAGCTGCTGTTGCTAATGATAAAGTTTCGCTGATCGTCATTCATTCTGGTCGATATTCTGAGGAAGATTTAATACTCAACTTGGTGTATCGCTGACCTACGTCAGCGAGAGCATTACTTCTTCAATATCAATAAAGGCAAAAGTCACTGCCAGAATAACAGCTAGTCACTGAAGATCCGTTGTTCAATTCATTCTACAAGAGCATGTTAGCTCGCAGTGAGTGAGGAGGATTGCTGCATCTTCAGTGACTATCCAATAAAGCCTCTCAATCACCAAGTACTAAAAAGTACTGTTCTTATCTATACGTCAGCAAGAGTGTTCCAGTTCAAAGAATGTCCGAAAGATTACGTGGCAGCAAGTGATTGGTTTTAAGGTAACGAGATATTTGCGGTAACAGAATTGGGACCCGCAGAATGTCGGTTTATCAGAGATCAGAACCAATCAAGCAGCAACACGTGCCCTTCCGAGATCCTATTTTGTAGGCGATATTTTAGGAACTCTTGTAGTATAAATAGTTCAGTGTTTTGTACTATTGAGGCTAGTCGTCACATGCACCGTTCTTCTGTTTGTCAGAGAACCAGTTTGTCTAGGTGTATGTTAAGACTCAGCGAGGTTAACTATCAGCGTGTATGTCCACTGTAGTTAATTCTCTTCATTGTAATAGTCTAGCTAAGTGTTTGAATTGGATTAACTTTGGTTAATCCATTCCGCATTCAACACTTTGTGAATTTAATAAATACAATTCACTTTCAGCTACTATTACTTGTCTTTCCTTGATTCTGTTATATCTTTAACTTGTTATTTCAATACCGTCATACTCTGTTATAGATAATCAATTTAAGATTAACTGAAATACTTGGTAAAATCTGAAATTGTTTTAAATTATATTCAACCCTCCCTTTCTACAATTAAACTTTACACTGTGTGATTCCAAATCACTAATTAATAGTGATTACGGGACTCTCATTTGGTATCAGAGCAGAGTTGGTTTAAATTCAATTAACCAGGTCTGCTATGGAATCAGTAAAGTACAGCTGTGTTAACTCTGATTATCAAAAGGGAAATGGTTCTACAACCAAACCTCCAGTTTTTGATCCTTCAAGGATTGAAACTTGGATGTCCCGGATGATGATGTTTTTGGACTTAGTTGATGACCGTCTCTGTAATATCATAACCAATGGTCCCCATATCCCAACTACTATTGTTCCTGCTGTAATTGCAACAGCTACTACTCCAGCTATACCAGAATTGGTTTTACCTAAAAGAGAGGAACAATGGACTGATGAGGATAGGCGATTGGTTAGACTTGATAAACAAGCTAAAATCTACATAGGCATGACACTTCCTGATGAAGTGTTCGAATCAATTAGGCTTTGTAAAACTGCTAAAGATATGTGGGATACCCTTAGGAATATATATATTGGAACTCCTGATATTATTCGCTGCAGGGAAGTCAATCTCACTCGCCAGTATGAGCTGTTCGCAATGGAACCAAATGAATCTCTGTCTTCAACTTACACCAGATACCAGTCACTGATGAACAAAATGGAGAAGGCTGGTATAGGCAAGGAACAGAGATTTGTTGTTGAAAAGTTTCTTGAGTTGCTGCCAAGGAAAATCTGGGGAACTATTGCAACGTGTACCAGACAGAGAAATGATTATTCAATTCTGAGTCTAACTCAGGTCTATGGTATTTTGCTCAATTGGGAGCAGTCAGAAAAGCAAGCTGATCAGAGTGAGCATATTCGTGCTACTCTTGGAAGTCAGAAGATATCCAATGCCCTTGTAGCAGAGCTTGATGAAATCGATCAAAGACAGAAGTCAAAGATGTCTAAGAAGAGCTCGAAGTCACTGATAGCTGAAGAAGAAGAATGTCAGAATGAAGAAGAGTCAGAATATGAGTATGATGAAGGATTGGAGAAGCTTGAGAAGGATATGGCCATGATGGTTGCTAATTTCAGAAGGAACACCAGATCAAGAAGATTCGCTGGTGCTCCATCATCTGATAAATTTCAATCTAAAGGTGAATGCTACAAGTGTGGCAGAATTGGTCATTTTGCAGCTGAATGCAGATCAAAGTCAGTGCATCAAGTTCCTGAACCCATGCCAGATGTCAGAAATGACAAGTACAACAAGTACAAGGCAAAATACAAGAAATTGAAGGCATTAGCTAAATCTGGGAAGAAGAAAGGAAAAGGTTTCGTTGCTGAAGAAGGTTCATTCAGTGATTCTGATTCCTCATCATCTGATGAAGAAGAAGCAATGATTTGTTTAGACAAAGTGTACTGTCTGATGGCTAATGACGCTGAACCTCTTGGAGATATCAAAGAAGTCTCTCCTAAATGTTCAGCATCTGAATGGAATCCTGAAACTCTCTACAAGGTACACTGTTTTAAAACATACACAGCTACTGAAAAAGATAAAGTCTTTGAGTCTTTGATAGTTGACTTATCAAATGCTCATGATATTCAAAGAGGGCAGAAACGTAAAATTTGTGACTTACAATCCAAACTTAATGATCAAAGTGAAAATGAGTCAAAGTTGAAGAAATTAAAACTTGATCTTGATGCACAAATTCATGCTAATCAAGTGTGTGTTCAAGAAAAGGTTAAGTTTGAAACACAATTTCAACAGCTTAAAAAGGTCATGAAATTTTGGTGTAAGTCAAATGATAAAGTCAATCACTGTGTAAATAATCAAATCCCAAAACAAGTCAAAGCTATTTTGGGAGGAGATTATGAATATGCTGCATCCCTCGCTGATTCAACAAAGGTTGACCCTGTTTTTGATCCCAAGGGTAATTTTTCAGAAGCTGTATTTGAACCCATCTCCATCTTCAGTGAGCCACGACCAAATTATTTTACTAAAAACAAGTTGGTCGCTGAAGATACTGATGTCTTAAATGATGATAATGAGATAAAAATTTTGAAAACTGTCAAATCATCAGTAACATCTCATCTCATCAAAACCATTGCTGATAATCAAACTATCATCAGTAACTTCTCGGACACTGTATCTGTCACTGAGACAACTTCTATCAGTGACCTAAAGTCAAAGATGCAAGAAGTAACAATCAGCGAGAAAAGTTGTGTGATTGTGTCTGATCAACAACTTAAAAAGAAGAAAGCCAAAAAGACCGGCTCCTTGAACAAAAAATGTTATAAATGTGGCTACAGGCAACATGTGTCATCTGAATGTTCTGTTTCACTGTTTGAAAAACAAAACACTATCAGTGAACATTCAGACACAGTTTATCCAAATCAGTGGAAGCCAAAACCAGCGCTTGGCCACTATGAACCTATCTCTGGATGGGTTCATCAATTGGACTAATCATATAGTTCATTTTATCTCATGAGTAATTATTATGATGTCATACGGTTTTATATCAGTGATTTAAATTTCTTCTAAGCTGATTTTGTTAGTATTCTAAGTTGTAACTTAATCAGTGACGAAGCAATATAACGATATGTTATACAACTTTTATACAACATAATCTTTACTCATGATTTAAAAAAAAAAAAAAAAAAAATCTTCATGGTCTATTCAAGAATAATAATCTTTTTTCTTTATTTATAAAGTGATCACATCTCTATGATTTATTCAGTATTCTAAGTTGTGTTTAAATCAGCGAGACTACATCCTTGCCTAAATAAAGAAACAATGTTATTACTCTTGACTTTTTCTCTTTGAGGTAAATCAAGAAAATTGATTATGTATCTTCAGTAACTTTCAAACTTACTGAAGATATCATTTAATGGTGATTTTCTATCAACAAAACATTCGTTATAGTTAGTACTTTGTGTATTTAACTTAACGGATTTCAAAATTAAATATTTTATGGTATATCGGAAAAATCGCGCGCCTCTGACACTCTCTTTCTTACGTCACATATACTTTTCCTGCGCACCTTTCAAATCACCATTAATACCACCAAGCTCCACAATCACCACCCCTATTCCATTTAAACATCATAAATTATCACCCCTATGCCACCCCTACTTACCACCACCATCATCCACGTTTTCCAAATCATCACCACTTGTTTAATCAAGAGTTTCTATAAAATGATTTCATTTTTCAAATCAAAACAAACTCTTGGTTTTCATGTTCTTTTTCAAATACCCAAACCAATAAAAGTCTTTCCGATTTTTGTAACGGCAAACTCAAAACGTTTAAAAATCTTCATACATCAACTGGAAATTTTCTACCTCTCTCAGTTGATAAGGAAGTTTGTCATTACAGCATTCAAAATCACTTTCATCACCATAAATTTTAAAAAAAAAAAAAAAAAAAAAAACAGAGTATGAAATTAATCTCATCACTTGATAGATCAGGGTAAATTTCTCTTTTAAAATCAACCTGGTCTATAATCACCTTGTTTTTACTTGGTCTAGTGATGCCATCTTTATCTACTCTGCAAGGATTATTTTTTTTGTAATCCAGTATGAAACTACTGTACATTCGTCTGATTCTGCCCCACCATCGATCATGTCACTGCTCACACCTCCAGTGACCAAAACTGATCATCCTCCATTCAAGAAGAACTCAAACTCTTTTTCCAAAAGTTTGAAGATAAAGGCCCTGTTTCTAACAAATCCAGGGATCAAGAGTGAAATAGTCACTGAACGTTCAGTCTCTATGAGCACTCTTGCCAAAAACAAAATTTTCTTATCGAGTCAACCCATGAGCCACTCATCATCCTCACAAAAGGATGCTGATTCATTCAAAGGGCGAGTGACATCAGTGGGTGATAACACACTCATATCTGGTGTCACATCACTGGCTACAGACCCGGGCCAACTCTCTTCTATCACCACACCAGCTGTCAATGTCGCTCTCCAGTCACAGGGAGTGATACAGGCTGCATTTTCTGTTTTTAAAGATCCATCAGTTAAAACACAAGCTGATGATGAGAAAACCAAAACTGATTCACAACATGATCACATAGTTACTATCGCATTTTCTGTTATCATCAAGGGGGAGAGATATCTATATGAAGAAATTGCTGATGCTTACAGAAAAATACTAATCCACTTTTTGATATCATCAAGGGGGAGAAAACGTGCAAATGAATGCAAAAATCAATGGTGTTCATATGTAGAATTGTTGCTGATTGGAAATCATCTATTTGGTTCATATTACAGGGTCAACATATCTACAACTCATATGGAAAAGTTGCTGACGCTATTAGAACCATATAGAAAAGTTGCTGACGCTATATGAAAAAATTGCTGACGCTATGAAAGTTACTAATACATGGGAATCATCTTTGCGGCTTCTATCTCAAAAATACATATTCCCTGTATTGGTGTTACAATTTTCCTGGCAATTTTTATTTCATATCAGCTTAGCAATGAATCCTTCTCCATCAACTGCAGCTCAAATATGTCTCATTGATTTTCAGTCGGTTAAAGCTGCATGAAGAAGGATATTTGCATATAAAATTTCCTTCACAGTATCTTCTCTCTGATGACAAGTGCACTGTGATGATGTATATTCTCACTGATGAGATTGTATTCACTGACGCCGTCTCTATATCTCTTCATGATAAAGCTTTGAATCATATGCCAAAAAGGATGAATGTTTGGCCTGATTTCTCTCTGGTTGAAGGTCTTCCCGTTTACAAAATGACATCTATCAAAGGAATGTGAGTCAAAACTGAAGATATCAAAAGTTGCTGAATCTCTTGATCACTGAAGAAGATTGTCTTATCTAAATCAGATTAGAGTATTGTAACTAAAAATGATCATGTACTGTATTTTTTTTTTTCAGTTTCAATAATATTTGAACTTAGTGCAAAACTCAGATCATATCAAAAGAATCAAATCAGAAAGATGAATGGGTCACAAGTATACAGTCACTGAATGTTTAAATTCTTAAACACTGACTATAAACTTTCACAGCAACTAGTTTGTTTAGGAAGCTTCAATCACAATCATTTAGGGGGAGATGGTTGAGTCACTGGTCGCTGACCATGATGAAGTCACTGGTCGCTGACCAACTCAACTATACACTACTCAATGAAGAAATGGATTGTATCGAAGCTGCTGTTGCTAATGATAAAGTTTCGCTGATCGTCATTCATTCTGGTCGATATTCTGAGGAAGATTTAATACTCAACTTGGTGTGTCGCTGACCTACGTCAGCGAGAGCATTACTTCTTCAATATCAATAAAGGCAAAAGTCACTGCCAGAATAACAGCTAGTCACTGAAGATCCGTTGTTCAATTCATTCTACAAGAGCATGTTAGCTCGCAGTGAGTGAGGAGGATTGCTGCATCTTCAGTGACTATTCAATAAAGCCTCTCAATCACCAAGTACTAAAAAGTACTGTTCTTATCTATACATCAGCAAGAGTGTTCCAGTTCAAAGAATGTCCGAAAGATTACGTGGCAGCAAGTGATTGGTTTTAAGGTAACGAGATATTTGCGGTAACAGAATTGGGACCCGCAGAATGTCGGTTTATCAGAGATCAGAACCAATCAAGCAGCAACACGTGTCCTTCCGAGATCCTATTTTGTAGGCGATATTTTAGGAACTATTGTAGTATAAATAGTTCAGTGTTTTATACTATTGAGGCTAGTCATCACATGCACCGTTCTTCTGTTTGTCAGAGAACCAGTTTGTCTAGGTGTATGTTAAGACTCAGCGAGGTTAACTATCAGCGTGTATGTCCACTGTAGTTAATTCTCTTCATTGTAATAATCTAGCTAAGTGTTTGAATTGGATTAACTTTGGTTAATCCATTCCGCATTCAACACTTTGTGAATTTAATAAATACAATTCACTTTCAGCTACTATTACTTGCCTTTCCTTGATTCTGTTATATCTTTAACTTGTTATTTCAATACCGTCATACTCTGTTATAAATAATCAATTGAAGATTAACTGAAATACTTGGTAAAATCTGAAATTGTTTTAAATTATATTCAACCCTCCCTTTCTACAATTAAACTTTACACTGTGTGATTCCAAATCACTAATTAATAGTGATTACGGGACTCTCAAAACCCACTTTGATTACTAATAATACAATTCAATTAATCCATTTTTAAGTCAATTTCATATTACTCATCATCACAAATACACTTATCTACCATTAGTTCGTCATATTATACCTTAAATTCACCCTAAAATTCATTAATCAACTAAACCCATCAAAACCCTCAAGAACACAAATTCAAGATTCTTAAACTTTAAGTCATTCTAGTGTTAATTCAATCACTAATAAGCTTATTTATCATTCCTTCAACATATTAGATACTTAAATTCGTATTAAAACCATTAATTTCATAAATCCCTATGAAAACCCATGAAATTTAGATTCTAGGTATAGAAAATCAAGAATAAGGATTACCTCAAGCTAGGAATTGATTAATCATTGAAGAATTCCAAGTTTCTAGCTTCAATTTCTTAGTTTGATTCGATTTTGGGTTAGGGTTTTTGATTCATACGGTTTTGAGAAGTTTCCAGGGTTTTTGAGAATGATATTGATATATCATCTGTACGTACACATATAAATTAGATACATATTTGTTCTAATTTCATTCCCCGTACTTATCGTTGTCTGGAACTTAAAACCGACTCACAGTTATTGATTTCACATAAATCCCTCAACTTATCATACTTAACATGTTCAGTCCCTCCAAGACTTAATTCTTCGTAACTCAAGTCCTATAGACACAAAATACCTTTCAAAGTTAGTCTTTCTAACTTAACAATTAAATCGTATAATTTAAAACTTTAAGGATACGAAATTTGGGATGTTACAAGTCTCCCCCACTTATTTCATTCGTGTCCTCACGAATGTCACCTGTATAGATTCGTATTAATACTTTCTCTACTAGTGCGGAAGCGTTTATTTCATATATGATACTTTACATAATCAATTGATTCATAACATGAATCTACATCACTCATGTATCTACAAAATCTCTTTGATTCATATTTCATTTTAGTTCCAGACAACCCAATACGTATATTACATTAGTCTTAATAATTTACCAGCTATTTATTTTGTACTAATTTAATTACATAATCATTTAGCATTAATTCACACTGAAATAGATACTAGACACAACACAGGTTAGCACCAGCTACACTAACATGAGTACTAACAACAACATATTTCGTATTATCATACTAGCTACGTCAGCAAAGTATGATTATCAAGATCATCATATTTCGTAATTAACTCTAATACAGGATCAGTACTACCTGCAGCTAGCAATGATCAATCATAAATCATATTATGTTATTTCGCAATCAAATTCTATTTCTGTTAACCTATTACATGTCACTTAATAAAATTCTCCCCCACTTAAGATTCATCATACTACTTTTAATAACAGAATTCATAATAAGATAATAGTTTAGGGGTAAACACATGTTTTATGTCGACTAACATCTATTTCTTTTATAATAGGTACCACATTATGACTATAGTCTAGTGGTTTACTATTTCTATATTCCATACTGAAATTACATCATATTGATACTATATTCATTTATAAGGCATAAGCTTACATGTTTATGTCTTTATCCGATACAATTCAATACTACCTTTCTAAAATTACATTAAATCCTTTTGATATTCAGCAGCCTCAACAATTCCATGTGAATAGCATAATATAACTACGTTGGCCAGACGTCGTCAGATTATGTCATACACACTTCCTTCTCAGGCTATTTCACACCATCCAGTTTTAATGTAATTTCCATATAAACACATGATACAATGATTCCCAACAAGCAAACATTTGCTAACACTTTGATCACATATATCCAACTTATTTCAATTAATAGATTTCACATAAGCAAGAAATTTCACATATTCCAGTCAATATCATTTATTTCACCTTCCAACTTATCTCTGATGAATTTATCTTTCGATTCATCCATCAGTCAATTAAACACATATATTTCTGATCACACAACAACTAATCACATAATGATGATATATATATCAATCATGTCATTATTTCACATTATTTATTTCACACTTACACATATAGTCAAAATCAAACAACAATTGAGCTTAGGT
Source organism: Helichrysum umbraculigerum (assembly GCA_949592205.1). NCBI lineage: Eukaryota > Viridiplantae > Streptophyta > Magnoliopsida > Asterales > Asteraceae > Helichrysum > Helichrysum umbraculigerum. The sequence goes on from CATIUR010000002.1 coordinate 125,295,792, forward strand.
AGAGATTAAACTCTCAAACAGACCCGCAGTCCATAAATATCCTTGTGCTTAGCACATATTTCGAATAATCAATATTTCGTATGATCGTTATTTCGTAATAAAGAATCTCTACACTAAAGCTCAACTACACAATTCATAATAAAAACATATCATTATACTAAATTCACAAAGTATAATGATAATAACCAATACATAGCTGTATAAAACGTCTCCTCTAATTACTTAAAATAATAACACAATCTATATATTTCGTAAACATATTCACAATTTATTTCGTTAATTGTTTGACCATAGTCAAAACAAATTCACTAACCACATATACATGTATTCTCCCTCAGGAACAATTATTTCCAATTATAATAATACATAAAAGATACTAATCGGATCTTACAATATCATATCACATTTATATGATGGATTACTTATTTCTCATTAATTTAGTTCATATTCCAAATTTATAGATCACTAGGAATGGATTCTAGATACATATCTGATTCAATACACAATTTCTAATGATACCTTTAACCACAGGAATGCTTCCTAAGCTTAAAGAAACAAACGGCAAATTCGAAACGTAAATCAAAAGTCCGAAACAAGGTCCGAAAAACTGTAAAATGCCATTTTCGGGCCCCAAACGACCCCGAATTGCCCAAAACTGACTAGGCTATAGTATATAGCTTCAATCATTGGGTCGTTCCCGAGTGACCATGCGAATTTCAACTCATTCTGAGTTAGTGAAATTCGTCACTAAACCGTGACCCTGAAATTACTAATGCATTTTCAAAATTTGCAAAATCTTTCGAAATTTTTCATACAAACGCGATCCGGAATGAGAGGGCTGGATCGCGTTCACCTTTAGAAAATATTCTGTCACCGTTTTGCACTTGGCAACGCGATCCGGGTCAAGATGGCTGGATCGCGTTCCTAAGAAATTTTCAGACCTGCAACTTTAGTTGCAAAAATACGAAATTTAAACGCGAATATCTCTCAAACCGTAAAGAATTAAGGTCTGAAATTTTGCAGGCACCTTCATATAACCAAAATGCAACTTTCTATTTTTCCACTTTTTCAAATTACACGTTTTACGAGAAAACGGACGTCTCACCAAATTATGGTCAATTTGGACCAATTTAGTGGACAACTCATATTCCAAATCACTTGGTTTTAGATTCTGGTCCTTTGCCAACATATTCCTGCATCCATTTGTGACTTAAAGTAACGATCACCACTACCATACTTGAATCATTACTCATTTTGACACCTTGACCCGTTTGGGGGTCCATTTGGACACTTTCATTGATTCTAACACAATTTAACTATTTGACACTTGATTTCGATTCATTTTAACATCATACCATATTTCTTGATTCATGATCATCCAATTAGACCATATCTCCATATTTAACCCATTGATCACAATTTCACCAAAACTATGAACAATATCTATATATTTCAACATCTAACCATGTTATCATTATATAATATTTCTATTACCCAATTTGACACCCTCATATTCCAGTTTGACCTTTTCAAGTCAAAGATACATTTCTCAACGACTAGGCTAATTACTATTTTAACCAATCAAGAAATTCCAAATCCTATTACATAAGGTTCTAGACCTCATTAAACGTTCTATTATTAATTCTACACATATTAACCATCAAATATTTCGCTACAGGGAATCATATCAATTCAAGCAATCAATTCTATTACTACTCATAATTAAGATAACAATTCAAATAATTTATATAGGTTTAAGCTTAGGCAATCCTATTGTGGATTACCTAATTCTCTTAAACCATCGCTCTGATACCAACTTGAAACGCCCGGAATTCAACAGATTTTTTATTTATTTTATAAAGTCATTCATAATTTTGGTCCCATTTAATTTCTACATTTTATTCCATTTGAAATCCACGTTTGATTTATACATATTCAAATGAATACAACAATGACACATTATATCAAAATCATAATAGTTTGGGCGATTTATACAATGGTAATACAAAACGACAATTCAATAGAATGTGAAACTTGTATAATGTCACAACAAGCTTCAATCCACACTTACTTCTTGTAATCACCTTTCATCCAATTGGTTCAACCGAACCAAACACCTACAACATAAATCACTGATACGAGTAAGCATATAGCTTTGTGAGTATACAAACAACTAAATAAATAATTCACCAACAAGATAAAATTCATTAATAGCTACTTATTTCTTTTAAATAGAAACTATTGAACAACAATAAAGATTATGCAATATTTCGTATGGATTCATGATCCAATAGATACAAGTAAGCATGGCACCAATCCCATATGGATACCAAGCTTAATAGATACCAAATAGTGCCAAGCACTTATTTCGTGATATTCATTTATTTTGTAATAAGCAATCTCTACAATACTAAATCCATATATTCCACATAATTCTCATAATCCTCCTAATTCACATCATTCTCCTAATACACATAATTCTCCTAATTCACATAATGCTACAATTTCACATAATCCACATACTTCAATAATCCACATAATACTATACTATTTCCAAATAACCCAACTACTAACAACAATCAACAACTATGGTCAACAACCAATATTTCTTAAGATACGAAACATGATACAATATAGAAACACATATAAGATACAATTATAAGAAACAAACAATAAACAGAACTAGAAGGGACAAACAATATTCCAAACGATTGTATGAATCTCTTGCTCGTAAGCAATCTGAAACATACAATCATTATTCAAATAGTCCTTGTATCACTCACCTTTGCCTTTTAGGGTACATGTATGATTTCACACTCGAATAGCAAAGCCACCGTTCTTGATCACTTAACATACAACCTATCAATACAATAACACATAATCATCAAAATCAACTAATACAATCATCAATCCATCACCTCTTTTGGATTGATTATTTCTAATTCATGATCTCTCCTTTCATAATCTTCATCATTTCACTATTTCATTACTTGTATAATCATATACATAACTTGATTACTTGTATTCCATTTTGATTATTACTTTAATTCACTTAATCATAATCATTCTCATAATCATAGTTAGTCATATTATACCTTAAATTCACCCTAAAATTCATTAATCAACTAAACCCATCAAAACCCTCAAGAACACAAATTCAAGATTCTTAAACTTTAAGTCATTCTAGTGTTAATTCAATCACTAATAAGCTTATTTATCATTCCTTCAACATATTAGATACTTAAATTCGTATTAAAACCATTAATTTCATAAATCCCTATGAAAACCCATGAAATTTAGATTCTAGGTATAGAAAATCAAGAATAAGGATTACCTCAAGCTAGGAATTGATTAATCATTGAAGAATTCCAAGTTTCTAGCTTCAATTTCTTAGTTTGATTCGATTTTGGGTTAGGGTTTTTGATTCATACGGTTTTGAGAAGTTTCCGTTTTTGAAAATGATATTGATATATCATCTGTACGTACACATATAAATTAGATACATATTTGTTCTAATTTCATTCCCCGTACTTATCGTTGTCTGGAACTTAAAACCGACTCACAGTTATTGATTTCACATAAATCCCTCAACTTATCATACTTAACATGTTCAGTCCCTCCAAGACTTAATTCTTCGTAACTCAAGTCCTATAGACACAAAATACCTTTCAAAGTTAGTCTTTCTAACTTAACAATTAAATCGTATAATTTAAAACTTTAAGGATACGAAATTTGGGATGTTACAAGTCTCCCCCACTTATTTCATTCGTGTCCTCACGAATGTCACCTGTATAGATTCGTATTAATACTTTCTCTACTAGTGCGGAAGCGTTTATTTCATATATGATACTTTACATAATCAATTGATTCATAACATGAATCTACATCACTCATGTATCTACAAAATCTCTTTGATTCATATTTCATTTTAGTTCCAGACAACCCAATACGTATATTACATTAGTCTTAATAATTTACCAGCTATTTATTTCGTACTAATTTAATTACATAATCATTTAGCATTAATTCACACTGAAATAGATACTAGACACAACACAGGTTAGCACCAGCTACACTAACATGAGTACTAACAACAACATATTTCGTATTATCATACTAGCTACGTCAGCAAAGTATGATTATCAAGATCATCATATTTCGTAATTAACTCTAATACAGGATCAGTACTACCTGCAGCTAGCAATGATCAATCATAAATCATATTATGTTATTTCGCAATCAAATTCTATTTCTGTTAACCTATTACATGTCACTTAATAAAATTCTCCCCCACTTAAGATTCATCATACTACTTTTAATAACAGAATTCATAATAAGATAATAGTTTAGGGGTAAACACATGTTTTATGTCGACTAACATCTATTTCTTTTATAATAGGTACCACATTATGACTATAGTCTAGTGGTTTACTATTTCTATATTCCATACTGAAATCACATCATATTGACACTATATTCATTTATAAGGCATAAGCTTACATGTTTATGTCTTTATCCGATACAATTCAATACTACCTTTCTAAAATTACATTAAATCCTTTTGATATTCAAATGAATACGGCGTATTCCCCACAAATGCCACCAATCCGGCGGATTCAAGCGAATCCGGCGGATTCCCCCTTTATATTTCATGATCCAACGGATCAATAAACTAGCCTGGCGAATTCTAGCTAAAACAGAACAAATAAATTTTCGAAAACGTCGACGATTTAACAACTCTCGATGAAAAATTTATTGTAACGGATTGGGCTCAAATTCGCTCGGTCATTCAAAAACAACCCAATGGTCAAGGCTAAGTACCTTAGCCTAGCCAGTTTTAGGCCATCCGGAGTCATCTAGGGGTCGAAAATGGCATATTTTCAGTTTTCAGACTCGTACCAATTTTTGTAAATTATGAAATAAAGTGTAACGGATATAATGAACTTGATTAACAACTAAACCTATACGATACGACTTATATATGAAACACATACACTTTTATAAGCACAACAAATCATGTATAATAATAATAGTTTGAAATTATTATTACAAACCATCACCAACGACCCGTATACATTTTCAAAACTCAAACATAATCGACAACCAAAGTATTTGGGCATAACTAGTTGAGGGAAAAACTAGCATAGATGGTCCGTAGAGTCATCTAATCAATCAAAACCTTGCGCGTTTAATACGCCCGGCAGGTTCAATATCTAATCATTATCAAAACCTTGCGCGTCTAAGACGCCCTGCAGGTTCAGTCGTTGTAACGACATCAAATCATTGTGAATCATTATAATTGTTGGCTAACAATTCATCAGACTCAGGTGAGTCTCATAGCCCCTATTTTAAATGCTTTTACCTAGGGGTGAGATACATGCTCTGTTTTGTTTTACATGTGAACGCAAGTATCAAATTATCACGTATGCTGCATGAGATGTTTTCATCTAATCAATCAAAGTCCTCTGAAGCATAGTTCTGTTAATATGATTTAGCGTGAATGTTAGTGTATGGTACCATATGGGATTGACAATCCCCGTCCGAGTTAGCAAGCACTAACCTGTCAAACGGACGCATTATCATTTGTTCAAACGTATGTTGATTAGGCATACGCATAGAGGCACCCTCGATCAGGTACTTGATTGTGATCCTGACCCCTCAGTTAAGCTCAGACTATGTGCTCATGTTAGTTGTATCAATCTTTACTTATTTGTTTAATTACAAATATTCATGTGATACTCATTATTCAATTATTTACATGCTTTGTAAATCAAATCATTAAATCTTGCGGTTCACAAATCATATATTATCATATCAAACCTGTGAGCTCACCAGCTTTATAGCTGACCTTTTAGCATGTTATCTCAGGTACTCAGCAGTAGGTTGGACTGCCCATCAGGATACTGTAGCTCGAGTCGCATGCAATCATATAAACATCAAGAGATTTCCCTGCATTTCTATATTTTGCTAAAATTAGATATGTATTAGAATCTCTCAAATATCTATGCGAACTCGTCTTTTGTAAAACATATGTAGACTTTTACGTTAATCAATGTATTTGTAAAACGACGCATGTAGTGGTCGTTCATTATGTATCTTATGTGCTTTGTGTATTGATTAGTAGCACCCCAAAGTATGCTTCCGCCAACAGTAAATTTGGGGGTGTTACATATATCATCTGTACGTACACATATAAATTAGATACATATTTGTTCTAATTTCATTCCACGTACTTATCGTTGTCTGGAACTTAAAACCGACTCACAGTTATTGATTTCACATAAATCCCTCAACTTATCATACTTAACATGTTCAGTCCCTCCAAGACTTAATTCTTCGTAACTCAAGTCCTATAGACACAAAATACCTTTCAAAGTTAGTCTTTCTAACTTAACAATTAAATCGTATAATTTAAAACTTTAAGGATACGAAATTTGGGATGTTACATAACACCCATTGCCCTAGATGCTAAGTACACTGTAGAGTTAGCTAACGGCAAACTGATCGAGGCCGATAGTGTGATACCTAATTATACTTTAAACCTCGCCAATGAATTGTTTCCCATAAACCTTATCCCTGTTGAAATCGGGAGCTTCGATGTCATCGTAGGCATGGACTGGTTGTCCAAACATCATGCTGAAATTGTTTGTTTCGATAAGATCGTGCGTATACCCCTCGCTACCGGTGGAACCTTGATTATACAGGGGGAGACTGGTAGGCAAAACCTAAACATCATTTCTTGTATGAAAACCCAAAAATACCTGAGAAAAGGGTACCAAGCAATCCTCGCCCATGTAACCGAAAAGAAGTCGGCTGAAAAGCGACTTGAGGATGTACCCATCGTCCGAGACTTTCCAGAAGTCTTTCCCGAAGACTTGCCAGGTCTTCCTCCGCCTAGACAAGTCGAATTCCAAATTGACCTTGTGCCCGGAGCTGCACCCGTGGCACGAGCCACATAAAGATTAGCTCCATCTGAATTGCAGGAGTTGTCCACCCAATTACAGGAACTCCTGGACAAGGGATTTATCCGACCAAGTTCCTCACCCTGGGGAGCTCCAGCCCTATTTGTTAAAAAGAAGGACGGATCCTTCCGAATGTGTATCGACTACCGTGAACTCAACAAACATACCATCAAAATCCGATACCCTCTTCCTAGAATAGATGACCTGTTTGACCAACTTCAAGGTTCGAGCTTTTACTCAAAGATCGACCTTCGGTCTGGTTATAACCAACTCCGCGTTCGAGACGCTGACATTCCAAAAACTGCATTCCGAATCCGCTATGGGCATTACGAATTCCAAGTAATGCCTTTTGGCTTAACCAACGCACCGGCTGTATTCATGGATCTTATGAATCGGGTGTGCAAACCTTACCTAGATAAGTTTGTCATCGTATTCATTGATGACATCCTAATCTACTCTCGCAACGAAACTAATCATGGCCAACACCTAAAAACTATCTTGGAATTACTCAAACACAAGGAGCTATACGCCAAGTTCTCCAAGTGTGAGTTCTGGATGCGAACAGTACAGTTCCTAGGGCATGTCATTGACAGCCAAGGGATACATGTTGATCCAGCAAAAATCGAGGCCATCAAGTGCTGGAAAGCACCAACTACTCCCACCGAGGTCCGACAATTCTTAGGTCTCGCTGGATATTACCGGCGATTCATTGAGAACTTTTACCGAATTGCTCAACCATTAACCTCCCTGACTAAAAAAGATAAGAAATTCGATTGGACCGACAAACAGGAGTCAGCTTTTCAACTCCTTAAACAGAAACTCTGCAGTGCATCAATCCTGTCCTTACCCGAAGGCACCAATGATTTCGTAGTTTACTGCGACGCCTCACACCAAGGACTAGGTTGTGTGTTAATGCAACGTGATAAAGTCATCGCTTACGCCTCTCGGCAACTGAAAATCCACGAAAAGAACTACACCACTCATGACCTCGAATTAGGAGCCGTTGTTTTTGCGCTCAAAATCAGGAGACACTACCTGTATGGTACCAAATGTACAATCTTTACCGACCACAAAAGCCTTCAACATATCTTTGATCAGAAGGACCTAAACATGAGACAACGTCGATGGGTCGAGTTACTTTGCGACTACGACTGCGAAATCCGATACCACCCGGGTAAGGCTAACTTTGTTGCCGATGCCCTCAGCCGAAAAGAGCGAGTGAAACCCCTTAGAGTCAGAGCCCTTGGTTTAACCATCCACAACGATTTCATTTCTCAAATCCATTCCACTCAACTCGAAGCACTCAACGAGAAAAACATCAAAAACGAAGCCTTGCGCGGCATGGAAAAACAATTCGAAACCAAATCCGATGGAACCCGATACTTCTCTAACCGAATTTGGTTACCTAACTTTGGAAACCTACGAGATTTGGTCATGGACGAAGCTCACAAATCCCGATACTCCATTCATCCCGGTTCTGACAAAATGTATCATGACATCAAACAGCGGTATTGGTGGCCCAACATGAAAGCTGACATAGCCACGTATGTTAGCAAGTGTCTAACCTGTGCCAAGGTTAAGGCCGAATACCAGAAACCTTCCGGGTTACTTCAACAACCCGAGATACCTCAATGGAAATGGGAAAACATAACCATGGACTTCATTACCAAACTACCGAAAACCTCGAGCGGTTGCGATACCATTTGGGTAATTGGTGATCGTCTCACGAAATCTGCCCATTTCCTACCTATCAAAGAAAACGACAAGATGGAGCGTTTGGCTCGCAGGTACATCAAAGAGATTGTGGCTCGACATGGTATACCCATCTCAATCATCTCCGATAGAGATAGGCGCTTCACCTCTCGATTCTGGCAAACACTTCAACGAGCCCTTGGTACTCGCCTTGATTTGAGTACTGCTTATCATCCGCAAACAGATGGTCAGAGTGAACGAACCATTCAAACTCTTGAAGACATGCTTCGAGCTTGTGTAATCGACTTTGGAAACAGTTGGGAAATCCACCTACCTTTGTGTGAGTTTTCCTACAATAACAATTACCACACCAGCATTGATGCTGCGCCCTTCGAGACACTTTATGGTAGAAAGTGCCAATCACCCATTTGTTGGACCGAAATCGGCGATAGCCAACTCACTGGTCCTAAAATCATCCTTGAAACAACCGAGAAAATCGTGACTATTCAAAACCGGCTGAAAGCTGCCCGTGATCGTCAGAAAAGTTATGCTGACGTGAGACGCAAACCACTCAAGTTCCAGGTTGGGGACCGAGGACTCTTGAAAGTATCACCTTGGAAAGGTGTCATTCGTTTTGGCAAACGATGCAAACTAAACCCTAGGTACATCGGACCTTTTGAGATTCTTAAGAGAATTGGTCCAGTGGCCTACCGATTGCAGCTACCAACACAACTCAGTAGCGTGCACAACACCTTCCACGTTTCTAACCTGAAGAAATGTCTGTCTGATGAGACACTTGCTATTCCTCTCGACGAAATTCACATCGATGATAAACTCCATTTCGTCGAGGAACCGATAGAAATCATGGACCGTGAGGTCAAACGCTTGAAACAGAGTCGTATTCCCATCATTAAAGTCCGGTGGAATTCTAGGCGTGGACCTGAATTCACTTGGGAACGGGAAGACCAAATGCGACTGAAACATCCACATCTATTCTTAGATGCCCTGCAGACCATGACAACGAGTTAATTTCGGGACGAAATTCTTCTAACATGGGAAGAATGTGACACCCGACGATTTAGGGTTATTGTTAGACCTACTTGAAATTCTAAATTACTTGTATTTAGTTTATATTAGGCTAAATATTTTTAATTTCATATGTATTTGAATACACAATTACGTGATTATGTGTTTAACTGTAATTACGCAAAGCGATCGGACGGATTCCGACACAAAATACGACGTTGGTGAAAACATTTCTATAAATAACTTTAATTTTATTTTAGAAGTTAATTATCATTATTTATTATTTTGTTAAAATACTACACGAAAAACCTAGACGTTTCGATTAAAACGTCTCAAACGCAACGATAACGCGCGAATTTAATTCGGCAACCAAATAAACGTCAATAATTAATTTGACAACTCAAATTAAGTATTTTAAATAATACTTCAATGAAAATTTATCCAACCAATATCGTTAATTTAAACGGCTCAAAATAACGTTAGGCGATTTAACGTTTAAACCCGAATAACGAACAAACAACCACAGTACGCGAATACAGTGTAAGTTTAAAATTAAAACACTCCAGCCCCTGTGGGCCCCCCTGGCTGGCCACCTCATGCCACCACCCAAGCCAACCACTAAAATTCCATGCAATTTTTTAAACAAACAAAAATCTCTTTCACCCATTCTCATTTCATGCAATTTACTTTTTTAGATGCATTTTCCCATTTTACACTCAAAATTCACCCACATTTTCTCTCAAGATTTCTGGAGATTTCCATCCCAAAAACCCCATTTCATCATCATCAAAATCGTCATCCATCATCATCATCAAGAAAGGAACACCAAGCTCAAGCTCTAGATCATCATCTTCATCACCACCTCTTGTTCTTTATTCAATTTCTTGTAAGAATCCTTAAACCATTTGCTGGATTTTACTCTTATATTACTGATTTAGATGTTATAAAGCTCATCCAACAAGATTATGTCCAAAATAATTGTTAAAATACGTTTTTATAATTTATTCATGAACGATAGATAATCTGCCTACTAAAACACAGTTTAGTAAAAAGATCATATATCACAATCTAAGAGGAGTTAGACGATGCATTTTTTTTCAAATCTGGGTATTTAAAAGATCTACAACTTTCATGTTTTACGTTTTTACCAGATCCATACGTATTTTTGTCTATGAGCTGATTTGTGGGACTGGTTTGTAGGAAAACAGAATATGAGCTATGCATTGTTGTGTATTTTGTTTCCCTATGAAGATGAGACTTAAAATTCTTAGAAAAATTATGTTAGACACTTGAAACATAGAGGATTAATGAGTAATTCTTGTGAGAACTGATTTTGACCAGAAAGTGTGTAAAATAGACGGTGAAACAAACCGACAAAACCGAAAATATGAGATTTTGAAGTTTTAACTTGTGTTTTATAAACCAACACTTTTGGGCATGCTAGAATTAGAAATAATGAATTTTTGGGACTTTTAAACATATCTAAGGATTTTGGGAAAGTTTCGGGTCAAACCGAGTAAGTTTGACCAAGTCAACAAAAATGGCTCGGTTCCTAAAAACGACAAAACTTACTATTTTTGGAAAGTAACAACGAAAATGTGTTTGGGTGGCTTAATTAATGTATTTGACCAAAAACAAGACTTGAAAAGTTTCCCGAATTAGAAACCGACTCATAAAATCAGTAAGTGACTCATAAATTGAGAAGTGACTCATAAAATCAGTAAGTGTCTCATAAATTGAGAAGTGACTCATAAAATCAATAAGTGACTCATAAATTGAGAAGTGACTCATAAAATCAGTAAGTGTCTCATAAATTGAGAAGTGACTCATAAAATCAGTAAGTGTCTCATAAATTGAGAAGTGACTCATAAAATCAGTAAGTGTCTCATAAATTGAGAAGTGACTCATAAAATCAGAAGTGACTCATAAAATCAGTAAGTGACTCATAAATTGAGAAGTGACTCATAAAATCAATAAGTGTCTCATAAATTGAGAAGTGACTCATAAATAGACCAAGTTTGACCAACCTTGACCAGTTTGACCATGTTTGACCAACCTTGACCAGTTTAACCAGGTTTGACCCGGTTTGACCAGTTTGACCAACGAGTTGACCAACTTTGACCTACGGTTTAAGGCTTATACAAACTGAAATAATCTGTTTGCAACACACGATATGTACTAATGAATAGTATACAACAAAACAAACTTGATAATAATGTCTAAATGAATTATTGTTACAAACTTTCACCAACATGTCATACGCGTCTTTGATAAACGAACTTGAACAACTTATTTGGACATAACTAGTTGAATGAGCTAGCTATAGGTGGACATTGACCCTCTACTTACATAGATGATCTTTCAAGACATCTACTCATACAACCTTATACGTTTAGGACGTTAGAATGTTGCACATTGGATCACACTTTGCTTGCTATTTGATATTGCTTGCTTACTATTTGCTAGAACTCAGGTGAGTTTCATAGCCCCTCTTTTTACCGTTTTATAACTATTTTGGGGGAGAATACATACTACAAATGCTTTATACAACTGTTTTTATGACCACAAGTACCATAAACAACGCTATACGGATTGCATGAGTTAACACACTAATCCATAAAGGCCCTACACATCATAGTTGGTTAGTTTCGATAAAGCGCGAGTATTAGTAAATAGATCTATTTGGGACTGACAATCCCCGTCCGGGTTAGTAGCGCTAACTTGTCAAACGAACGTATTAATATTTGTACATTCAAGTGTACCGGATTAGACACTTGCATTGGGGCACCCACGATCGTGTACTCGAAAGAGGCGTGACACAAATTGTTAAGTTTCGAACTATGAGCTCATGGAAAATGGTATACATCTATTTTTGCATTCGTGCAAATACATCCTATTACTTATCATTTGTTTACGATACATTTACATATAACATTTACTTATCGTTTGTTTACGATACATTTACATATAACATTTACTTATCGTATGTTGACGATACAATTACTTATCATTGTTGAATGAAACAACTGTTAAAAATCTTGTGTTTCATAACTCGTGTTTCATAACATTGGGTTTAATACCAACATTTGAACAATTGTTAAACAAACCTATGAACTCACCAACTTTATGTTGACCTTTTAGTATGTATTTCTCAGGTAACCCGCCGTAGTAGGAAGCTTATGGAAAGCTTAGCTCGAGTCGCATTGTTTTCAAACATCAAGAGATTAGACTGCATATAGCTATATTTTGTATATTCAGTAATGTATTAGAAATCTCTTAACGGTTTATGCGAACTCCCGATATTGTAAACTTTGAATTATGGAAATGTAACTTTTTATTAAAACGTCTCATATAGAGGTCGTTTGTTGTAATCTTTGTGTTGTGATATTCGATTTGGTCGGCGCCCCCGTGACACCTCATACTTCCGCAGCCATGTGTTTTGGGGGTGCGACAAATGAGAAGTGGAGGATTGCCATGAGTGAAGAAATGCAGTCCCTTGAAAAGAATCGGACATGGGAGTTGACCAACCTCCCAAATGGAAAGAATGCAATTGGATGCAAATGGGTGTTTGCAAAGAAAGATAGGTTCTCCGGCCAAGATGATGTTCGCTACAAAGCAAGATTGGTAGCTAAGGGCTACGCTCAAAAAGAAGGAATTGATTACAATGAAGTGTATTCTCCAGTCATAAAGCATTCCTCTATTAGAATTTTGTTGGTTTTGGTAGCACAGTTGGATCTTGAACTAGTTCAGATGGATGTAAAGACTGCATTTCTACATGGAGACTTGGAGGAGGAAATCTTTATGGTTCAGCCTGAAGGATTCAAAGTTGCTGGAAAAGAAAATGAAGTGTGTAAACTTAATAAGTCTTTGTATGGGTTGAAACAATCCCCGAGGCAGTGGTACAAGAGATTTGATAAGTTTATGTTGGAGTCAGAGTACACTAGAAGCATGTATGACCATTGTGTCTATTTGAAAAAGCTACAAGACGGGTCCTTCATATATCTTATTCTATATGTAGATGATATGTTGACAGCTTCTCAGAGTTCAGTGGAGATTGAAAACTTGAAAGCTCGACTGAAAAGGGAATTTGCAATGAAGGATCTTGGTGAAGCAAAGAAGATTCTTGGCATGGAAATAGTTAGAGATAGAAAATTGAGGAAGCTTTGTTTGACTCAGAAAAACTATCTGAGAAGGATGCTAAAGCATTTTGGGATCAACGAACAAACAAAACCTGTTAGCACTCCGCTCGCTCCTCATTTTAAACTCAATGCTGCTATGTCACCAAAGAATGATGCTGAAAGAGAGTACATGAAAAATGTACCCTATGCAAATGCAGTTGGTAGCTTGATGTATGCTATGGTGTGTACAAGACCAGATATTTGCCAAGCGGTTGGAGTTGTGAGCAGGTATATGCATGATCCAGGAAATGAGCATTGGCAAGCTGTTAAATGGATTTTACTATACATCCATAATACAGCAGATGTTGGATTGCCTTTCGAACAAGATGATAAGAAGTGGGTGGTTGGATATTGTGATTCAGATTATGGTGGAGATTTAGACAAGCGAAGGTCAACAACAGGCTATGTCTTTACTCTTGCAAAAGCACAGGTCAGTTGGAAGTCTACCTTACAGTCTACTGTTGCTCTGTCAACAACGGAAGCAGAGTACATGGCAATTACTGAGGCTGTGAAGGAAGCAATATGGCTTCAAGGGTTGATTGGTGAACTTGGAATGAATCAGAAGTTTGTCAGATTGCACTGTGATAGTCAAAGTGCAATTCACTTAACAAAGAACCAGGTTTATCATGCAAGGATAAAGCACATTGATGTCCGGTATCACTTCATACGAGAGATACTCGAAGAAGGTGGAGTTAGAATTGAAAAGATCCACACCACAAAGAATCATGCTGACATGTTGACAAAAGTTTTGGCTGCGATCAAGTTCGACTCTTGTTTGGACTTGATCAATATTGTCAAAACTTGAAGATTGGTTTGAAGACACCACCAACGATGGTTGAGAGAGAGACATAGAGAGAGATTGAAGACCTTTAGGCATCCACCAAGGTAGAGATTTGAGACTTGTTATTCGTCAAGGTGGAGATTTGTTGAATTTGGCTCATCACAATTTGAAAGGGCAATTGGTGGCTCATCATAATTTGAAAGGCCAAGTATCAAATTCTAAAAGCCAAATGATGTGGCAACTTCTCATTGGGTAAAATGGCATCAAATTGATATGGTAGAATTGAAGCCACATCTTGAAGATTCCAATTGAGATTCATTGCATTTGTTTGATTGGCTATGAACAAACCCACGTGAATGAAAGGAGCAAGTTGGAAATGGAAGTGAGGCTATAAAAGGAGGTCTTCACTTCCATATTTTGTACACCAAATTTGACAGCAACTTTCTCTAGTTGTCTGTATATTTTCTTCTCTCTATTTGTATATGTTTCTACTTTAAGAAATATATAAAGTTGGTGGTGTGTTGGGAGGACGTAGGCAAAATTGGGCCGAACCTCGTTAAATCTCTGGTGTTTCTTTGTGTTGTTTATTTTAAATAGCTTTATTTGGGGTATAGTTATTGTGATCTATTGCGCTAGTAAATTATCGGAATAATTATTTTCCACTTATAATTTATTAGTCCAATCTTTCACCGGCTTTACCCATTTGGTGGAGTAACTCGCGATTATTTCCACAACAATTGGTATCAGAGACGAGGTTATTCTTAGTATGCTCTGTGGTTGCAATTTGATTTGATCTTACACATCAGAAAAGATATCCGTTGGGCGATTTTGAAAGCTATTGAAAATTATTTGTATCCAAAATGGTTGAGGGAGAAGTTGTCAAACCTTCCACATCGGGTGAACTAATTTCACCAAATTGGAAGAGACCACTCTTGTCAAATACAAGATTGGCGGTGGAGGTTTTTGACGGTACCGGTCATTTTGGCATGTGGCAAAGTGAGGTTCTAGACGCACTTTTCCTCGCAAATGGTTTCTAGGTTCCAGATAATAGATATTAAAGGGGACAAAACTAGTGTACATATATTCTAATATATGTGTGAAAAATACGTATGAAACATCATAAAAGTTCCAGTAAATTCGTGAGAGAGAGAGAAATTATGTTGTGTTATGGTATCTCAAGAGCCACCAATCCTCATTGATATGTTGTGTTATTGAGATGTTATCTCATTGAAATTATGTGTTATTGGTTGTGTGTTCTTGGCTGAAGGTTTCCCCAAGAACCATGGAATTATGCGAGATTGTGTGTTTATGATACTTGGGTGTAAACAGAGTTGTTATGCTAAGTTGGGCTGTTGACTATTTATTCACTCACTTAGCTTTGAGTTAATTCCCCACATTAATACTTCTTCCAGGTTATGGATATATGATCGGGTGGGCAAGAAGTTGGACTGGATGGAATGTTTGACGACCAACGTTTACTCTGATATCTGATTTGGTTAAATCAGAGAGGTTTTGTAGAATAATATAACACCCAGTTTAATGTACTTTGGTTTTACTTTATAAAACTAGTATGAATAAAGTTTTGAAATAACATGTCGTAAATATGTAAATATTATAAGTCAAAAATGATTATATGGACTGACGCTTCCGATTTATTATATTCAATTTGGGTTGTAAATGAGGGGTGTTATAATACTAGTATGTATGTATGTATATATATATATATATATATATATATATATATATATATATATATATATATATATATTTGGTAAAAAACTTTTTTTTTCTTCATTTCAACCCCTTTTTATATTTTACTATTTTATATATTTTTCATAAATCATTAAACTTATATGCTAAAAGTGTAATATTATTAAGGTGACTATACCTAATATGTGTATAGATAAAAAATGACTAAACGTTGATTTATTGTTGTTAATATGTTGTAAATATTGGCATGCGTATATAACTAAAGCCTATATGCGATATATAATGATAATTATTATTAACAAATGTATATAATTTTACTCTAATGGATGCAATAAGTTTCCATTCGGTTCCGTCGCAATTGCGGCGACATATAAAATCTTGTTATGTCCAAATTTAGTATGTAGAGTAACCATAAGCTAGATATATAGAAAATCTTTAGTATGATAAATCTTAAAATGATAAAAAGTTGATTTTTGACAAATTACATGTACCTCACAATAATACATAATCTTTTTTTTTGGCACACTAATAATACATAACTAGAATGCGACTATCATGCAGCTATAAGGTTCTTGTTTATTCTTCCAAGTTCAAAGATATTGACCATGTTTACGAGCATTAAGAAAAATATCCCAATGTAAGACGCGAGCATGGCACCAGATGCTTGGTCGCAAAATCTCTCAAAATTGTCACATACTTTGTTCCAACGTGCATGTGAGTTGCCATCTCTGGCTAGTTCACCCATGAAAGCTACTGCAGTTGCTGCCCCAGATACCACTGCAATCGTTACCTAGAGTCACCACATACCGATAATTAAGTGGCTCATTAATATCTTGTGGCGTGGAACCGTAGCAAAATGTTGATAGCCAAAGTAAAGGTGTAACTATCAACAACCGTTAATTGTATAGATTTTTGTATGTTGTACACCATCAAATTACATATATCGTATCATCATGCACTTCATAAAAAAGTAACACAACCTTGTTTATGTGAGTACTTTACATGACTTTTTGTTTTGATTTAGTTTTATGAAATTCTTTTTATTGATAGCTAAAGTCGTGATACATTTAGTGGGAGTAAACTGAGTGGTGTGTACCATGTCTAATGTCGTGACGATTAGAAATCGCATGTATTTGAAACTACACTTATGGGTGACAAATGTCAATAGTAACATTAAGAGGCTATGAAGAGTCGCTACCCCATTAGCTACCACAAACATTCTGCATCAATACAAAACAATTATGATTAACATTAGTATTAGCATTAATCAGCATTTATCATCTAGCATAATATGTACAAGAAATGATTCGCCTGCACAAAATCAACCATTGAGAAGTATCATGATTAAATATCTCATTGGCTGTTATTTGTTTATATCATGAAATATATTAATATTGGGTATGCAAAGATAAAAAAGGAAAACACTTATAACGTTAACTGCACCATTACATATTTGTCTGATGATATGTAATGTATAGATAAAAACATTAAAATTATACAATAATACAATTTGTAGACGATTAACTTTGTAGAATATTACAATTATAGTGATAAGTGATTTAATAAAATAAAATAAAACTTATATACGATTAATTTTTAGGGGTAGATGTTAACTCGGACGTGATTACAACTTGATATTCATTGACATGTATAGTTATAAACAAAGATTTTTAAAGTTGCATTTATTCTCTCCCAAAATCAAATGCAATTACTAATTTCATATTTAATCATATGTGATTTGATATAAAGTTACATGTGATTTACAATTGAGTTTAGCATTTTTTTTATTGAGTAATTACCGACAAAGAATAATTTACATGTGATTATAACTTGATATATGCTTTCATGTGTAGTTATAGTTGGTGATTAAAAATATTTGTGCTTGAGTACTCTTTAACCACACGTGATTTTTATTTTTATGTTTAATCATGTGTGATGACAACTTAAATTTTTTATGTGAGTTTCTGAAATTATCAAATAAAATTATGTTCATGTTATTTTTAAACTTATAATTCGTCACTTGATTAGTTACATGCTATTGACTTGAATTTAAATTCAAAGGTAGATATAATCGTGTGTGATTATTTATTAGCATTAGATAACATGTGATTTAACATCACGGATTTTAAAAACCAATTAAAATAATGAGAGAGAAAAAACCCATCGAAAAGATATTATGCGAGATCTTTAATTAAAGATAACAAGATGTTGATGTCAATTGGTAATTATTATAATTTATAGACAACAATTTGTAAAATATATATATAATATCTAAATAAGATTGTGAAATCGGGTATTTGAAATAAAGCAATGATATTGGTTCTCTCATTCTTAAATTTTTCTTTTACCATTGTTATATACTTAAAAATGAACTTTTCCTACAATTGTATTATCATCGAAACAATTTGTCATTTATGTTACACTATTTTATTTATATTAGAAATATCAATATTTTAGTATTTAAAAATGTATGTGGTATATTATGTAAAGTAATAGAAATGAACAATATTATTATTGACAAAATGAATAAAATAAATTACATAAATTACATTAACCTATAACAATAGAATAAAAGAAGTTTGTTAAGCAAGTAACACGTTCCTAGTTGTAAAAACTAAATCAACTAATCTATATAATATTACCTAAAAGTACAGGTAATAACTTTAACAAATTTAACTATTATCATTAAGTATTACCATCATCTAATCAAGTAATTCAAAAAAATGCTTAGTATGTTTAAAAATTTAGACATCAAAATTTAATTAGTTGAGGAAGGAAAATTTTTGGTGATTAAACAAAGAGAGAGACTTTGTGGTTGGTTTGAAATGGGGAATGAGAATGTGAAAGGGAGAGGGAGAGGGAGAGGGAGAGGGAGAGGGAAAGAGAATTGTAAGCAATGAAATGAGTATTTCTTAGTATTACATTTGGCATTGATGTTGCTTGTTTCATACAACTACTAGTAGGGTTGACAAAATGGGTCAAATCAAGTAATGGATCCAAAGTACCAAACCCAAATCCAACATGATTTGATAAAAAGAGTTGCAGGTCAAAGTACACAACTCGTACACGATCTTTATTACCCGCTTAGGTAAACTTGTCAAATGGGTTAATAAGTTGGTTGGTTTATTTATGGGTCAAATAAGTAAGTCATAATAGGTTGCTTTTGGGTTGGTGGGTCGAGTCGTTAACCAAAACTTGACCCGAGTCCGACCTGAAAATTTAAATGGGTTTGCTAGTTTGGGGATTAACCGATTGACGGGTCAAAAGTACCCAACTCGGACATTATCTTCAAAACCCGTTTAGGTAAATGGATTAATATGTTGGTTGGTTGATCTTGGATTAATTTCGGGATTCCGATAAAGCAGGTCAAGTTTAATGGGTGAAATTTAGGTTTGACACGCAACCTGGTAACCCGAAACTTGACCGAGTATGACTTGAAAAATTATTCGAGTTGGGGGGTTGACAAGTTGAGGTAAGTCATGTAGTATATGTTATATAGA
Source organism: Helichrysum umbraculigerum (assembly GCA_949592205.1). Lineage (NCBI taxonomy): Eukaryota > Viridiplantae > Streptophyta > Magnoliopsida > Asterales > Asteraceae > Helichrysum > Helichrysum umbraculigerum. The sequence continues at coordinate 125,315,641 of CATIUR010000002.1, forward strand.
TTATATGTAACGATACCCACTACCCCCAACTTGGTGGGGAATGGTTAAAACCAATAACAATGGGTAACGAATGATTATGTTCTATACGAATTCAAGCATCATTATATTCCATTTGCATTTCAATTCCTAACCACCAAGTACCCCCTTAGTGGATCTAATATATCACTGATTGTATGGATTAGACGTAGATTTATGCTTATGTTTTAGGCCTATAATACTTGCATATGTTATATTGTTTTATGTTAATTTGTAAATTATATCTCAATGTACTATTTATCTACACATTCAATATGATGAGATATTTTCATCCTTAAACGGGAATTTGAACAAGAAACAATGAAGCCCAAATAAAGAGAAATAAAAATTACCGAATCTCGAATATAGCTCAAGTGTCTAAATAAGAGCCGAAGAATAACCAATAGGTTTTTATTCTAGCATCTGGTAATAGATTTGGCCTTCCAACCAGGTTGGGGATGGAATAGTTGTACGTATATATGACTTACAGTGGCGGAACTTGAACATTTATTTTGGGGGGGCCGGCCAGAAACAACGAGAACATATTATGTAGTCTGTTAGACAAACGCATACATCTCACTGAGTACACGTATATAAAGAAATCTTCTAAGTTACTTTAAAGAAAGAAAATTACAAGTTGACTCGAGGAGGTAATTAAAATGGTCGCTTACAAAATATAAATTATTATTTTAACAATTTTTATCTCTATATCAAGCTTTTAAACAATTTTACGATAATATCTTTGATAAACCTCAAATTTACACAAAAACTTGGATCAAATCAACATGGTGATTTAAATTTTTTAATAGCCTATAGATTATCAAAGATGCACTTTAACAAAATTTATTAACAAAGCAAATAGGTAAGTACCACCACTTGTAGTTATAGATGGCAATGGATCGGATATGGATCGGGTGATGCTATATTCATATCTATATCCATTTATTTTTCTTCATCCGCATCCATATCCATATCCATTACAATGACAAATCATCCATCCACATCCATATCCGATGGATGGAGCGGGTTCATGGATATCCATTGGATATTAAAAAAATTGTTAAACATTGTTATAATCTTGACATAATTTGATACAGAATATAGGTAAAACATAGTTTCTATAAATACGAATCACTTGTTTATTGTTTTTTATCTATTAGTGACCTCCGAAATATAGTAGGAATTAAATTTTATTTACATGCTGTTAACTTATAAAAATAAATGATGATAAATTACGATAGAAAGGTAAATATATTTGGGGGATCTAAAGATATAGGAACAATCCTCTTAAATAATTATAATATTATACTATTTATAAGTTCAAAGTGTAAGTACATGTACGCGTATATATGTATTTCGGATGATAATGGGTGCATCCATGGATGAGAATTGGTCATCCACATTCAATCCACTAATCATCCACATCCATATCCATATCCGGTATACATCCATTTAGATCGTCCATATCCATCATCGGTGGATCGGGTGGATGGATATCCACTGGATCGGATGTTGATTGCCATCCCTACTTGTAGTCCCATTTCTAATCAAACTTACAAATTTAACACATATTGATCAAACCTCGAATTTAAAAGTTCAAACCCAATAATGTAATAAACAGAAAATTGAAACTCAAGATCACAAATAAAGTCGAGGAAACTTGCATGGATAGGTTAAGGAACATCCAATAACAAAGAAAAAAAGAAGAAGAGAAAACAAATCTTAAAGAACAAATAAAATGTAAAATAGAGAGATTGATTAATAGGCTGAAATTGTATTTTTACTTTGGAAAGAAGCCATGGAGAATTTTTTGTGACAGACTTTTATATTGCTGAGAATAATTAATTAATTGTTTGCTTGCAAAATGTTCGAGAGGGCCACTATCGTAGAATGGTAAATTAAAACTAAAATATTAGAAACTTGTACACTATTGGGCCAAAATGTTGGGGGCTACAACCCTCTCTTGTCTCAACTAAGTTCCGCCCATGATGACCTAAATGTATATACTTGTGCTAGTTGTGTGTGTGAGTACTTTTCTTAAAAAAGTATGGTACGTGTATACAATGTGTCACGTAATAATCTTGTTTGGGTGTGGATTTGTCTTTTTAAAAAATAAGACTATTGCTTTCACATATATTATATATATAGGAGGCGTCTTAAATATATTATTGAGGCATCTTGATGATCATCATCTTATTAAATCTTCCATTCACCGATCAAATTCCGCTACTAAATTCAACTAATATTATTATTAATTATTAGAATTAGTATATTAATCATATATATATGACTTAAGAATCCTAGTCCTTTTATATTTCTTACGAACAAGTTGTCGGTGACCCATCGTTCATGTAACACCCCAAAAATTGTAAGCTAATATTTATATTAAGTCTGTGTTAAATTATATTATGTATATGTATTTAGTGTTAAATACAACTATTGAGTTTGGGGTTAGAAATATAAATGAGAAATAAGTTAAGTGACTAGAATGTGAGTGCTAAGACTTGAGGGACTAAATATGGCAACTGAGGATGCTTGGGGATTAAGAAAATAAATCAAATAAGGGGGTGTTTGGGGAGCTTAATTTTGTTGCTTATTGCTTATAAGTAGCTTATAGCTTATAAGCAATAAGCTTGCAAGCTATTTTAGAGTGTTTGTGTTAGCTTATAGCTTAAAAGTTCAATTTTGTGAAGATAAGCAAATAAGCCAAGAATTTAGAGATAAGCTAATAAGCTTAAGGAAATAAGCCCATCCAAACACCAAATAAGCTTAACGAAATAAGACCATCCAAACACCAAATAATAGCTTATTATGAGAAGATAAGCAAATAAGCTAATAAGCTTTGAAAATAAGCCCCCCAAACACCCTCTAAATATATACTCCATCCTCATATTGTTTTTGTGGGTGTGTGCGTGTATACGAAATAGAGAGGTAGAAAAGGAGAAGAACCAGGTTTAATCAAAGGTGGATTCTTGCTAAATTAAGACTTCCAAGCCCTAATTCATCATCTTAAGGTAAGACTAACACTCTTTAATTCCTTTAATTTGATTTCTAAGAGGTGTTGAGTATGAAACCTAGGTTGGGGTTTTGGGGGAAAAGAGGGTTACTGGATGTAGGATTATTAGATGCTTGTTATTGAATTATAAGTGAGTTTATTTGTGTATTTTGAGCATAAATGAGATGAGCTCTATTAATTTTTTATGTGTTAGGTGATTTTATACAAATAGAGATTTTGGAGAAGTAATGATTGTGAGTTGTTGTTAGTAGTAAATGGGCTTATGTTGGTAATTTTTAGTGTTAAAGAGATAAGTAGATATAATAGAGATACTTGGCTATTTTGTGTACATATACATGTATGGATTTCAATGAATTGAGATAGTATGTTATTGTTGTTTAAAAAGAGAAGCTTAATTAAATACTTAAAAGTATATGTATTTTCAAAGGAAAGAGTGTAAGTAACTAGATGAGGATTTTGATGTCATGAGTCTTAGACACTTGAATCCTTAATTGTAAGAGTAAATGAGTAAAAGTTTAGTTAGTATTAAAAGATTGTGTTGTATGTGACTTTGTATATATGATTATTTGATTAGGTGATAAAAGAGTTGAAAAAGTTGCTAATCACTCCACAAATCAAGTTCAAGGTAGGTAATGGTATGATATAAAGTAGATAATAACATTGCATCAGACGTGAATGTCAAATGAGTAATTATTAAAAAGAGGATTGAGCCGAGTAGTGTCATTAAGATACAAAAGTATTCAATGTGCACTAGCTTCATGATGAACACGTTGATTAATAAGAGTAGCCAAGTAGTGCCATTGAGATACAAGTGTTTTCAATGTGCACTAGCTTGATAGCCAAGTAGTGCCATTGAGATATAGGAGTAGTTAATTTGTACTAGCTTGATGATAAATAGATTGATCAATGAGAATATATAACCAAGTAGTACCATTGAGATACAAGAGTATTCAATATGTACTAGCTGGATGAATTAAATGTTGATGATTGAGTTGTTGTTGACATAGTTGTTTCTTGAGCCGTTGTTGATATATTATTGTTATTGAGTTGCTGACACGGTTGTCGATATTTAAATTGTTGTTCATATGGTTGTTGATATTTGAGTTGTTGTTGATATATGATTGCTATTGAGTTGTTATTGATAATGTTGTATTGTTGAGTTGTTGATGATATTTTCATTGTTGAGTCAGTGTTGATATTGCTTTTGATGTTGAGATGTTGGTGATATTGATGTTGCTGGAGTTGATGTTGTTAGAGTTGTTATTTTCAATGTTGATGTTATTAAAGTTATTGTTGTTAATATAATTGTTGATGAGGTTATTAATGTTGTTATTCTGGATTATCCTCATTACTTATTAAGCAATGTGCTTACGTATTACGTGGTTAAATGTGTAGGTGAGTAAAGCGGGTCAAAGGGTGAAATGGGTGAGGATCCCATGGAAAGCTAATGGTGGTTTGCTACTAAGTAATCCCTTTTAAATCATGTTCTAATGGTATTTGAAAGCCCATTTTGAGGATGAATTTTATGGTTGATGGTATTTTAAAGAATCAAGTTGTTTGGGTCAAAATGGTTAAAAACTTGATGGTTAAAATGGTGTTGCGTTGTTGAGTAACTTGTCCACCATCGTATGTAAGCTTCATTTATTAAGATCAATGTTTTGTCCACTTGAATATAATTTTGGTGAAAGCTGAGAATTTGACTAAATTGATCCAAGTGGTAGTTTGGGGGTAAAAGTTGTTAAAATCTTGAAATCTTGAGTTTGGACCAAGTGATTTAAAAAGGTTGTATGTTGGTTGCACGGTGAGTTAAAATGTTGATAAACACGTCTTGAACTATTGTGGATTTGGTATACTTGAAAGTAGATATAAATAGCTTTAAAAACTGGGCAAATTATTTTTTGATTAGGTGTAAAATTTGGAAAACTTTGGTTGTGCAAAACTTAAAAAATTGGTGAGCTGGGATGTACCTGACGGGTAGCCTTTGTACCTGGTGAGTAGTGCCGGTACACGGTTAGGGTACCTGACATGTACCAATAGTTATACCGTGTAGCTCATTTACAAACTTGCTAAACTGGAGGTTTGCATGGTATTCGGTGGGTACTCAAAGTACCCAATTACCCGGTGGGTACTAAGAGTACCCTGTGGGGTACCATGGTGGGTACTTATTATCTTTTACAAAATTTTATTTTTGAGGTTTAAAATGTTCCCCAAATATGTTACAAGTATTTTATTGAATGGAGAAACATTGATTGAGTATATAAAAAAAATATATGGCGCTTCAATTCAATTCAGTTATAGGATTTGCTTGTAAGTACGAAATACTAAATTATTCTCGTGTGTAAACTCAGGTTGAAAACTAGTTTGGTCATAATGAAAACAAACATTTGCATATGTACGTGAGTGGGTTGGAAATATGGAGAGTGATTTATTGAGTATAAGAGATTCAAAACTTGATTTTTAACATGTGAATTTATATATAATCATGTGTTATTTATGATAATTCGGTAGATGATAATTCATATGTGATTTAACTTCGATATTATTTTACATATACAATAAATTTATTATAATCATACGTGATTATTACTTTGATAGTTAATCATATGATTGTGAATATAAAAGTTATCATGTAACTTAAACTTATAATTATAATCCGATTATTTACATGTGATTATAGTTAATTATTTTGATTTAAAGTTTGATTTTAGTGAATCTTAAGTTACATGTGATTTGATATTGCTAATTTTAAACACTCGCTAAAAACGAAAAAAAATAAAATTTGTCGAAAGTATAACATGTGACATTTGTAATTAAAAGCAAAAAGACGTCGGTTACATTACAACGTTGTAACTTTTATAATCTTAAAATATATATAAGAAACACTCAATGATGTCATTAAAACTTTTATAATCTGAAAATATATATAACAAACACTCAATGATGTCATCAAAAATTTAATTAGCCAATCAAAATGCTTGATTTAATCAAATTAGCTAGAATTAAGTAAATGATGACATCATAACATATCCTAATCCGAATATAATCTTTAATCCTAATATAATAATAATAATAATTGATGGTGTTTGACATTAGTTACAATGTTGATAATCTACGATGTCTCATATTATAATTACAGTTTCTTATTTAACGATTAAGTTATACTGTTTCATATATTTTATAGATATCGAAGTTCAAAATTCCTTTAGCTCTAATAATGTCTGTAAGTTTGTATCTTAGGTGTATTACTAGAAAAATAAGTATTATATATGCATTGTTGATATAGTGATCAATATTTAAATTTTTATAATCGGTATTTGCTACCAATTACAAGTATTATTGTAGGGATTCTAGATATTTTTTAATCTTTGTTTTATTGTGATCTTGAAAGTCATTTTGATTTTGGTGGTGGTTAAAAGATGTTTGACTTATTGGCTTAACTTTTTAAATGGTTAAACTATACAAGTTTTGAAAGTTACATGATTAAAGTAGTTAAAGTTACAATGGTAAAATCATAATAAAAAACAACTTTAAGAGATTAAGCCATCAAACTTTTAAAGTCCATGTGTATACACGGGTTTCAAGGCTAGTTATAAACATAAGGGTTGTGCAATATTTATATTTTTAAAAAATAGGTGTAAATGAATATTTGAAATTGAGCGGTTCTATTGGTTCCTAATTTTTTTTTACATATTTAGCATTATATAATTTTTCTCTAATCAATAAATTTGATTTATTATATAAATTTGATTGTTAATTATCAAGATCATCTTAATAGATGTACATATCAACAATACATATTATGCATCTTTATACTTCATTTTTATAAATCTTAAAATTAACACCCTTAACCTTTCCAAACCTAGAAGGTTAAATTTTTAGTCCTTTCACTCTTTCGAATTTCTAACTCAACACATCAAGTTATCATCATCAAATCATCATAAATAATGCATCAAGAGATAATTAATACATATACAATTATCATTGAGTTATGAATTACAATAATATAGTATTATACTTCATAGCATGAGTATTATATTAGTCTTATAAAGTTTTTCATGTAATTTACTAATAAACTTTTGTTTGGTTAATAATCAAAGGGTGGTGATATTTCCACCACTGTTTTTGATAAATCCACCATATTTGTGCATTAACAGCTTGTACTGTACATATGATTAATGCAGAAATTTGGTGGATTTATCAAAAGGAGCGTTGAAAATATCATCACCCATAATCAAATATGATATTAAGATACCAGAGTGAGGTTCAAATGAAAATAAGAATTTTGGCATGAATAAGGGGAACCAATAAGAATGTGTCACGTGTCATAAAACTCAATTATCTCTACGTTTTAAAAAATCAAATATCTCACAAATTGTAAGTTAAAAAAATTATAAAAATTGCACCATAAAAATCAGCGTTGTTTCCTCTTTGATTAGAGATCTCACAGGGTACACTTTCAACGAATTTTTTTATTATGGGTTTTACAAACTGTAGAATATTATTATCACATGTGGTACTCGCTGGTATCACATATGATAGTTGTTTTTAAAATACACCCACAAAACGCAAAAAAAAAGTTTGTCGAAAGTATACCTTGTGAGCTTTCTATTCAAAGAGAAAAAAATGTTGGTTTCTTTGGTGCAATTTTTATGATTTTTCGACTTACCTTTTGTGAGATATTTAAATTATAAAAACGTGAGAGAAAATGAGAAAATGAATTTTGTAACACGTGATGAATTCTTATTGTTCCTTCATTCTCACCGAATGTTATTTTACTCGTTTGAAACTCACAATTAAAAAATAGGGAATGATATGATACATCTTGTTTTGTCCAACAAATCTGAAGCAATTGTATATCTAAATCAAAAATTGAATATCATTCCATTAAATGCAAAAAAAGAAATTGAAATATATTTTCAAAGTTAAACAAAATTTCATTAAACTTCAGAGTCATTTTCCTCCCAATTTTATTATCACGGAACTAATTTTGTATACCCGAAAAACATTACTACTAAAAAACAAAACTCTCTTTCTAATTTTTACCCTCATTTATTACTCTCAATTATTTATTTTTTAATAATTTTCAATCAAACTTGATTTGAATATAAGGACACAACTGACATTTATTTAATCTATCTCAAATTCAAAAATTTATTTTCGAGAACAATAAAAATGGGACGAGATCATTGAACTTCAACATTTCAATAGTGCATTATATCGTTCATAATTTGCACAATTAATCTTCTTTGTTGGATTAGATGGTACTCCTTCCGTCCCACTTCAAGTGTCCACAGTACTAATTCGGGTCGTCCGAAATAAATGTTCACTTTAATGTTACAACCAATCAAAAGAGATTTTAGTGGGGAAAATTATAGTTAGTGGGGAATCCTAAAACTTAAAAACAATATAGTAATATTGTAGCTCGCGATCGGCTCCGAAACGTTGTATACTCCATATATTTCATGGTTTCCTCATATGATTAGTTAGTAACTAGTACATGATTTTGATTTAATTAATTAATAATTATGATACCTAAAACAAAACACCAAACAAATAAAAAGAAAATTAAGCTTACATATTTGCAGGGGTGTGCTGGAACTTTGCCTTTAGAGCGATCTTAACAGGAGTATTTCCGATTGTAGCAACCGCAAAAGTGTGTGTTTCTTTGTTAAGAGCCATAACAATTGTAGCAGCAGCTGTGGCTAACAGGGCAAGAACCCTCAACAAAGGCACCACCATCGCCACTCTCCACTTTCCGATGTTATAATTACCGATTGCGTTTTCTCCGGCCATCTTAAGTAATCGTTTTTTGAGCCAAAAATTAAGATGAAGACTTAATATTCACTTAATGACGACGTGCATGAAGTATATGTATGCTTGTATATATATAATATATATAAAATATAATATAATGATGATGATATAGAGTATGCATGGTTTGCATGTATAACAAGTTAAGTATTTTCTCATGTATGGGTGTTGGTTGTTAGGAAATTATTATGTCATGGGACTCTCTTAATTAGCTAGCTTAGGTGTAGATGGTTAATCTAATGTTGAATTAGTCTGTTGAATCAAAAATGTTGAATATTATATCTCTAGTATTTTACAACTCCGTATCACATTATTATTATATTATTAGGACTTTTGCTCTTTTAGAAGGGCACGTCACGCGTGATTACGATTATTGGGATATTAGAATTAGAATTGGAATGCATTTAATTTATACTCAATTTACTTTTGATATTTACTAGATAAAAGACTCGCGGCAACGCGGGTTATCGTTAAGTGTTTTGATTTATTATTTCATAAAGGATTTTATGCAAACAAATATAAGACCAAATATCATAGATTTGCATCATGAATGTCGTTAACAAATGTTCACAATTACAAACCAAAGATTCGGTTTTCATTTCATCTAAACAGTTTTGTTCAATGTAAATAACCCTCGAGATAGAAATGTAGACTTCCAGAGGAAGATAAATCAGGCCGATCCCTCTGGTCTTCGTATTTGTTCAGATATGCAAGATGATTCCTGATTATTTCAGAGTCTACGAAACTCAGTCTTCCATTTGTATTGCTTGCAGAATAGTCATGAATTAGCATTGAACTACTCATATTCCAACACCTTTAAATAAAACTTACAACATACAAAGCCATGCTGGTTTTTAAACAAAACTCAATGTACTTCAACATAATCTTTTCATGCGTTTTCTGCCACGCACGGTACCTCCGAGATGTGATAAGATCATGAAGCACTTGCAGTCTTGCAGAGCATCTTGCTGTTGGGTTTTCTATTCCCTAACTAGATTAATATACGCAGCGGAATATAACAAAAATTAATTTAAGGCAATTAGGAAACTAAACCCTAAGGATCTAACTTGAATAAATAAAAGCAATAAAATAACCAAGATAAATAAGAAATTACTAACCTTTGAGAAAACAATTTTTCACGCGTAGACCACCTTGCAGAACCTTCTTGCTTTGGAGGCGAGTGCCCAAACCAGAACACCTCTAATGCTTCACACCCACAAACCAAGAGAAATTCCCAAACTCCTAGGGTCCCGACTCTTAGTCGTGTAAACTCTCACAAGGAGTAAGAATGAGAATGAGAGAAAGAATTGAAAGCTATTCAATTCTGGGATACCTTGAAAGCATAGGGGAGGTCCCTATTTATAGGGTAGGAGGAGGCCCAGGGTTTCATCCTCTGGCCGATGTGGGACAAACCTCCAGGAATTCCAACCGGCGGTTCGATCTGTTTCCAGAATACTCTATTGGTTCGTTCCACCACCTTAACCCTTTAGACTCCAGCCGCCGGTTGAACCTTCCAACCGGCGGTTGGATCCACTTTCCAGAATGTTCCATTAATTATTTCGATAATTAATTATCTCTCATTTATTTCTCTTACTGTTCATTGAGGGCGACCCAAAAAGGACTCTACTTTTAATGATAGTCTTACCAATTTAGTTATGACCTTGGACACTATTCCAACAGTCTCCCACTTGGACAAGTCATCAACTACGTACTATTGGTCTAAGCTTATCCATTAACTAAGCAGAGAGTGCCATCCAACGCAACTGCCGAACTCTGAATCTTATCTTAGAGTTAGCCCTTAGATAAGTGATCAACTATTCCTTTGTTCTACTGATATCGTATGAATCGAGACATGGATATTGATCAATCTCAAGATTCATAATTTGTTTTCTGATTTCCGATTACTTTGACTATATGAGACTATTGAATTATCAACTTAGTCTCGGCCAGGCCTAGCACTTTAGAGTCAATCTTTAATCATCAGAGGGCCCAAGATATCGCTTTTCCCATTTAGGCGAAAAGGAACAAATAAATTTTGACTACATAGCACTAGTCAACTCATCATGTCATACCTAGCATACCCTTTATAACTGGCCGTTACGCACAGCGTTTGAATAGGCTAAAGTATAACAGACTTGAAAAACTAGGAACTCAATGTATCTCCATTTTAAGAATAGGGGATATTATCATCTCAGAGTTACTCGTGATTTCAATCCATGAAGTAACTTCCATGAGTGCGGGTCTCTCCTATACTTAAATCCCCATTAAGTACCCATGAGTGTTGCATCAATCTCCATGCAATGTCTAATCTCCATAGACAATCTACTAACACTCCATGACAGCCTTGATTCACCACTTACTTCCAGGAGTGTGAACGACTGAGGAGTTTTGAGTAAAAACTGTTTTACTCGGGAAGTGGTGTCTGAACATGCAAAACAGAAATACAATGACAAACAATAGTAAATGGTAGAACTCCTTCCAATAAATAAATCTCCTTTATTTAATCACCAAGTCTATATCAATTTCTATCATTGTTTACAATGTTTCAAAATCAAACTAACAACTAAAACTTTACATTATCTTTTAAGCCTATGCTCCTAGCATGCTCATCATGTTTGGACTTTCCAAGTGGCTTTGTGAACGGATCAGCCGGATTGTCCTCTGATCTTATGCTCTTCACAATCACTTGTCCTTCTTCTACTTTCCTTCGAACAAAATGGTATTTTCTTTCAATGTGCTTCGACTTTTCGTGATCCTTGGGTTCTCTACTCAAGGCGACCGCACTTTCGTTATCACAGAATATTTCAATGGGGTCTTGAACCGTTGGAACAACTCCAAGATCTCCAATGAAATTCTTAATCCAGATAGCTTCCTTTGAAGCCTCGCAAGCCGCTATGTACTCAGACTCGCACGTTGAATCTGCCACCGTATCTTGCTTGTAACTTTTCCATGTCACCGCTCCCCCATTCAGTAAGAATACCCAACCAGACTGTGAACGGCTATCATCTCTATCTGTTTGGAAACTTGCGTCACTATAACCCGTTACTCTAAGTTCCTCTTCTCCACCATAAACTAAGAACCTGTCTTTAGAATTTCTCAAATACTTAAGAATATTCTTTACAGCTGTCCAATGACCTTCACCAGGATTCTGCTGATGTCGACTCACTAAGCTCAAAGCAAATGAGACATCAGGCCTCGTACACGTCATGGCATACATGATCGATCCTATAGCCGAAGCATATGGGATTCGACTCATTCTATCCGATTCTTCCTTAGATTTCGGACAAAGATCATTACTGATCTTAATGCCATGATGTAAGAGTAGATTCCCTCTCTTAGAGTTCTCCATTTTGAATCTTTTCAAAATTTTATCTAAGTATGTGTCCTGGCTAAGTCCTATGAGACGTCTCGACCTATCCCTATAAATCTTTATACCAAGAATATATGCTGCATCTCCCAAGTCTTTCATAGCGAAACATTTTCTCAACCAGTCCTTTACACTTTGTAATGTTGGGATAACGTTTCCTATGAGTAGTATATCATCCACATATAATACTAGGAAGACTACAACACTCCCACTGAACTTGACATATATACAGGACTCATCTTCGCTTCTAGAAAATCCAAACTCTGTGACTTTCTCATGGAAGCAGAGATTCCAGCTACGAGAGGCTTGTTTAAGTCCATAAATAGCCTTTTGAAGCTTACACACTCTATTAGGATACTTTACATTTTCGAAACCTTCTGGTTGTACCATGAACACATCCTCTGTCAGTTTCCCGTTAAGGAAAGCGGTTTTGACATCCATCTGCCAAATTTCATAATCATGAAACGCAGCTATGGCTAGCATAATCCTAATTGACTTTATCTTAGCTACTGGTGAGAAGGTTTCCTCATAATCAATCCCTTGGGTTTGAGTATAGCCCTTCGCTACCAACCTAGCTTTATAAGTGTGTACTTTCCCATCCATGTCGGTCTTCTTCTTGAAGATCCACTTCCAACCCACTGTCTTAAGACCGGGTGTAGTGTCAACCAAATTCCAAACTTGGTTGTCATACATAGACTGAATTTCGCTTTTCATAGCTTCCTTCCACTTGGCAGCCTCAGAGCCTGCCATCGCTTCCTTGTAGTTAGCAGGTTCATCTAAGTCATTTAGTGTACCATCACTAATTTAATCCTCTTCTTCTATTTGTAAATCATAATAGTATTGAGGAGGATTGCTAACTCTACTAGATCTGCGAACGGGTAAGGATATGTCTTCGGGTTCAACAGGTGTTTCCACCTCTTGTTGAACGTCAGTGTTTATTGTAGGTTCTTTATCGGTTGACTCTTGAATTTCTTCAAGATCAATCTTACTCCCACTGTCCTCTTTAGATATCATTTCTCTCTCAAGGAACACTCCTCTTCGAGCTACAAAGACCACATTATCCGCTGGTCTGTAGAACAGATATCCAAACGACTCCTGTGGATAACCGATGAAAAGATACTTTTCTGATTTGGAGTCTAGTTTGTCCGCAGTTTTTTGTCTAACGAAAACTTCACAACCCCAGATTCTAATGTGACCAAGAGAAGGACGTTTTCCCTTTCACATCTCATAAGGTGTCTTTGAAACCTTCTTGGTGGGTAAAAGATTTAAGATGCGAGCAGCTGTTTCTAATGCGTAACCCCAAAACCTTATCGGAAGTGTAGCCCGACTTATCATAGATCGAACCATGTCCAACAAGGTTCTATTTCTCCTCTCAGCAACACCATTAAGATGTGGTGTTCTAGGAGGAGTTAATTGTGAAACTATTCCACAATCTCTAAGATGATCGAGAAACTCGATACTAAGATATTCTCCTCCCCTGTCGGATCGGAGTACCTTTATCTTTCTGCCCAGTTGATTCTCTACTTCGCTTTGATATCTTTTGAACACCTCAAAAGTATCCGACTTATGCTTAATCAGATAAACATGTCCAAATCTACTGAAGTCATCAGTAAATGTAACATAGTATCGATTTTCTTCTTTTGTGGCGCTTCAGAATGGTCCACAAACATCTGTGTGTACCAAGTCCAACAGTCCTTCACCTCTTTCACACGACCCGGTGAATGGTGATTTAGTCATCTTGCCCAATAAACAAGATTCGCATACATCATCCGATTTGAGGTCGAATGATTCCAACACTCCATCCTTTTGGAGTTGGCCGATGCGTTTCTTGTTTACGTGTCCAAGACGATAATGCCACAATTTGGATTTATCAAGCTCATTAGACGAATCAACATTTAAAATCAAATTGCTAACACATTCAACATTTTCATATATGTCATTGTAAGGAGAAGCTTTAAAAACAAAACAACCATTTAAATAAACCAAAATATCACCATTCTCATTGTCAAATGAAAACCGATAACCATCCTTAAACAAAGCATAAAATGAAATAATGTTTCTAGTCATTTCTGACGAATAACAGCAATTATTCAAATCTATCCTAACTCCAGACTTCAGCACGAGCTCATACTTTTCAATCTCGGTAACAGGCGTGATTCCTCTGTTTCCCATGACTAGATTGAGCTCTCCATGCTTCAACTTCCTACTTTCCTTTAGACCCTGCAATACAGTGCAAATGTGAGTACCACACCCTGTATCCAGAACCCACGAATTAGAAGTTGTAGCATTATGGAGTTCGATCATGAACATACCTGATTGAACACTCTTTTCAACCTTGCCATCTTCAAGGTCTTTCAGGTACTTAGGGCAGCTACGTTTCCAATGCCCCTTTATGTTGCAGTAAAAGCACACTGCTTCCTTTGGATCATTCACTGGTGCAATATCAGAATCAGTCTTTCTTTTGGACCCACGATTGGACTTTCCATTCGTAGTCTTTGCCTTCCAATTTGACCTCTTTCTTTTCTTTGCAGTTTAACCAATTGCCAACACAGGAGCTGCTGAGCCAGAGGACACATCATCCTTTTTGATTCCTTGCTCAGCGGTTTGCAGTAAATTATGGAGTTCCATTATTGAGCCTTCTCTCTCATTCATATTCATCTGATATGATATTACAAACTGATTGTAGACAGCTGGCAGACTGGACAAAATTATGGCAATGAAAAACTCTGTGTCAAACATCATATTCAATGATTCCAACCTATCAAAGTACCCTTTCATCTCCAAGACGAAAGCACAGATAGATGCTCTAGGTTTGGGTTTGCAAGCCATGAGTGACTTAACCACATCAAGGCGTTCTTTGCTTGCCTTGGCCTGAAACATTTCCTTAAGCTGTTGGTTCATTTCATAAGCCCAAGTATTCTCAAAAGTCTTTTGCAACTCTGGGCTCATGGAGGATGCCATGATACATGACACTTTATTCGCATCTTCATAATGTTTCCGGTGCGCCTCAATCTCCTCTTGGATTGAATCATCATCAATAACGGGAATCTGCTCATCAAGAACATACTCCTTGTTCTCGTACCTCAAGGTAAACCTTAGGTTACGCATCCAATTCATATAGTTTGGACCAGTCAGTCTTTCCCTTCCAAGAACCGAGAGTAGTGAGAAGTTTGAGTTATGTGCGGGATTGGGGACGGGAGGATTTGCACCATTTACATTAGCCATCTATAAGATAAACAGTTTTAGTTAGTTTGAATATTCCTTAATTAATTACCCAATTACAAAATTAAGGCTAGGATCCATATTTTAGACTCGTTTTATGAAAAGGTTTGCCGTAATCATATCGCGAATTTATTTTAGGTAGACAATGCTTTTGTCAATTTCATTCTCTATGAAACTCCTAGTTCTTTTGAGATTCATTGATTCTTATCAATGGCATGTTAATCTCGGATATGCTCATCTACCATTCATATATGACTAGTATGCCGAGGATCATGAACAAGATGGTGAACTTAACCATGCAAAACCCGCGTGGTCCCCGGCCCGAGTACGCTCGAGAATTGCGAGTTCCACATCACCTCTCAATATGATCTCATATTAATGTGCCGGTAAATCACACACGCTCCATTAACAGACCATACGAAAGATGTGCGGCTTTCATGGGTTAGGATACTATTCACATTTTAGTATCTAGAACGGGATTTTGTTTTAGTACTTTTAGGTCATACTTTTGATCTTGACATCATCCTATCAAAATTCCTCGGTAGCTCCATTGAACGCACAAAGAAGCGGAGAAGTAGGTCAGCGCGAAGCTTATTAAAAACCTGACTTCTTTAGGGAAGCAGAGCGACCCGCCTTATACCTCTCTTATAGTTTGTTCACTATGGGTGAGCCGATTTATCAATTGACTGACGATGTATTTAACTTTAATGATACATATACTTATAGCTCATAACATATGTAAGGTCTCTCTTTAAACTCTTAAAGTCTACGGTTCTATTTTAAAACATTTTAAAATTTAGGGTTGTATTTTAAATATTTCAAAATATAGGGTCTAAAGTGTAAATTCTTTTTACCAATTTAGACAAGCCAATTTCCAATTTATCTTTACCTACATACTATTGCAGATAATTAAATGCTAATATTTATTAAGCTAAGTCTCTGATACCACTGTTGGGTTTTCTATTCCATAACTAGATTAATATACGCAGCGGAATATAACAAAAATTAATCTAAGGCAATTAGGAAACTAAACCCTAAGGATCTTAACTTGAATAAATAAAAGCAATAAAATAACCAAGATAAATAAGAAATTACTAACCTTTGAGAAAACAATTTTTCACGCGTAGACCACCTTGCAGAACCTTCTTGCTTTGGAGGCGAGTGCCCAAACCAGAACACCTCTAATGCTTCACACCCACAAACCAAGAGAAATTCCCAAACTCCTAGGGTCCCGACTCTTAGTCGTGTAAACTCTCACAAGGAGTAGGAATGAGAATGAGAGAAAGAATTGAAAGCTATTCAATTCTGGGATACCTTAAAAGCATAGGGGAGGTCCCTATTTATAGGGTAGGAGGAGGCCCAGGGTTTCATCCTCTGGCCGATGTGGGACAAACCTCCAGGAATTCCAACCGGCGGTTGGACCTTCCAACTGGCGGTTCGATCCAGAATACTCTATTGGTTCGTTCCACCACCTTAACCCCTTAGACTCCAGCCGCCGGTTGAACCTTTCAACCGGCGGTTGGATCCACTTTCCAGAATGTTCCATTAATGAAACGCCCCGAAAACGCAACAATTTTTTTTTTTTTATAACATTCTTAATTTTAGGTCCATTATTTATACAACGCATACTAAATTAATTTAGACCTCTATTTCAAATACTAATATGACGCGCTAAAACAACCGGGTCAGAAACTAATATAACTCACCAAATATGACGCGCTAAAAACAACCGCGTCATATTTCATTTTCAACCGGGTCACATTCTATTTGTATTTGTAAACAGACCAAGGATCCTGTGACCTGCACATATCCCCGCCGTGGATGCCCCATACCCGCCGAGGATCCACCTGCAGTAGCATGTTATGCACCTGCAGTCCATATTTACCACTTAACAAACTTAAAATACGCATATCTCTAAAACGACTCATCCAACGACTATGAAAATTTACAGACACTTTTAATATGACATTTAGAACATTTCCCTTTTTGCACTTTTTCAAAATTCCCAAAAATAACCGTTTTAAACGTATGAGCTGTTTTTGCCCATATTTGCCACTTTTACTCCACACCTTCACTCACAAACCACAGTAAATTTAATCAAAAGCTTTTGTACTCTTTTTCAACATGTCATAACAAACTTAAAGGACATCAAAAACCAACCCATAATTGACCAATGGAAAGGTTGACTACATGTCAACACTCTCATTCCAATGAATACTCATTTGACCATTTTCAACCACGAGACCATTTCATAAACACCAATTTAATTCAAACTTTAACTTTAACTTGAAAACCATAATATACATCGTGTACTAGTGTCATTGACTTTAAAAGTCAGCCTGTCCCAAAAATACATATGTCATGGCTCACCATGACTATCTTTTAAAACGTTTCTAAAGGGGAGAATATTACACAAGCTAGATCAAACGATACTTTAAAGAGAACTTGCCATACTTCACCATCGGTAATCCACGCTAATTCTCCTTAATCACCTTTCCTTTTCCTTGGCTACTTCCACCTACAACATAAAACACTTAAACAATAAGCAATCTTGCTTAGTGAGCATATAAGCAATTTAACCAAATAATACATAACATAACTACATAAACACTATGCTAGTGAAACTAGCAACTCTACATCATAAACTTCATAAGCTTCATATCACTAACTTGTGATTGTACCCACCTCTAGCTCGGAAGCTATCCGGTAACGTGTACAATCAATTCGTATCACTATCATCATATACAAGTAATACAATTATCTTTCACTTGATTGTACCCACCTCTAGCTCGGAAGCTATCCGGTAACATGTACAATCAATTCATGTCATAATAATTTACTTTAATTACATATCCATTACCGGTCCTTCCAAGTAAATGAAATATGTAATTACTTGATTAATCCTTATACTACTCACCTTCGCCTTTGATTGATGAGTCACAAGATACAACAATTGGTGATATGCCCAACTCTTTAACACCTAAGCATATAACACATAATAACACATTTAAATCACTAGAATTCATTAATTTATACTAATAACCTCTATATGATAACTCCCCCACTTTGATTCAACTCATTCCATTTATTAATTACTAACATATTCATAATTCTACTAGCTTACTCTTTTGATCTATCATAATATTCATTATCATAATCATCTCTTATTTACATAACCATAATCATAATCATAATCACTTAATTTTCACTTTACTAATGTTTTATACTTGAATTCTCATATAAACTTATTATTTACACTATATCAACATCACTAATAACATAATTGAACTTATTAACATCATTACACAAAATTTATCAAAACCCTAGAATTTCATTCAAGAACACTATCACTAATTAATCATATTCAAGGTGTAATTTCATCATAAACTAGCTCAAGAACACTTACAAACAACAATTCTAACAATTATAAATCCTAATTTCGTGTTAATTTCACTAATTAAGCAAAACCCCATGAAACCCACTTAAAACCCAAAAACTAGGTTAAGAATCTTAAGAGAAATCAACTTACAATGATTAGAGATGAAGAGAAGATGATTATTCAAGGATTAAAGCTTGGATTTTGGTGTTTGTAATTGGATTTTGATGGAGATTTAGTTCCCTGCGATTTTTCTTTAGTCTCTGAGTATATTTTTGAGTTGTTGAAACAAATGAGGTAATCTCTAAACTCTCCACGTATCTATCTGACTCATCATATTAAACCCCTATTATTTTACAGTCTGGAACTGATAATTTATGTTACGTTTTCTATTGTATCTTATTATTTACCCAATATTACTTCGTAATAAAATTATATTCGTATACGAAATTAAATTCCTGATAAAATTGGGGTGTTACAATTAATTATTCCGATAATTAATTATCTCTCATTTATTTCTCTTAATGTTCATTGAGGGCGACCCAAAAAGGACTCTACTTTTAGTGATAGTCTTACCATTTTAGTTATGACCTTGGACACTATTTCAACACTTGCTTCTGCCCAACATTGATCAGCTCTACAGTTCCACATAAAACGAAAAAAGCTTGATTACTCGTTAATGCAAACACGAACGGCTAGGTATATATTCAATTTAAAAATTGAATGTATTAATTAATGGTCAAAGAGTCAAGCACAAAAATACACAAATTTCACCTTTAGCATGCTTGAGTTCTCTGGTTTAGCAAAGGTTACCATCATATCGCTAACCGTTGAATTCTATCTGTTTACGATACGTATAATATTATAAACATGAAACAATTCTATGCATCCAGAACAGTCAAGAAAAGGTTATCTTTATTAAGTACAGACATGATAACAAAAGCCACACATCTATACTAATCATATAATACTTTTGAATGGATCAACCCCTTTGATCGAAACGTGCAATGCAATATCTACAAATCCATAAGCCACATCCCCTGCTGTAGTTTAGATTCTTTATGGTTCCATCTGAACTTTAAATATTAGATGCAATTTGATTGATAGAGGTATCGGCTTGTCATTCAATACAGAGAAAAACAAAAGAAATCTTATGCACCCGAATAAGTATCATCAATCTATTTGTGACTACCCTTTAATAACTAACAACGATGTACAACTCTTATTCTTGAAAATTCAAAAACTTATACGTCAAAGGGAGTAAAAAAAAAGGGGTAAGATTAATTAAATTTGCAATGCTAACCCTTACATTGACCAATCGAATTTGCTTCCAAGAAATCCATTTTCAACAAAATTTTGCCTTTTCAAACTACAACATAATCACAAACTCAAGTTAAGAGTCAATAGACCAACCAAACTTAACCTGCTTTCAACAAACCAAAAACACGAGATTATAAACGACAATAACAAACTACACAACCATAAGTTGTAACATAGATTTAATTCACCTAAATTGGACTAAAACAATTGGACCTCTCCAAAATACACTTTAGAATATATCTTGTGTTATAACATATGTTGTGTTATAACATATCTTGTGTTATACCATCAGCTATTTCAACTTTCATAGGGTTAGAAATCACAGAGGGGGTCGAATTCAACTTGTCACAGAAATGCACAGCTATAAATGAGCAATTTGCTCCAGAGTCAAATAATACATGAGCTGGTACAGAATTAATAAGAAAAGTACCAGTAATAACGTCATCAGTAGTGACAGCTTCATCAACTATCACCTGGAAAGCTCTACTAGCAGCTGTTAGTGGATTCTTCCTCTTTTGGCCAGAAGATGAGGAACCCTTAGCCATACCCATACCCGATCTCCTAGCCTCTGGACAATCTCCTACTCGATGCCCTTCCTTGTGACAGTTCCAACACACACTGTTAGGGTAAGTACAATCCCTTGCTGCATGACCAAAAATCCCACATTTAACATATCTGGATGTCTGAGGAGTACAAGGACCAGTATGTTTGGCTCTACATCTGTTACAATAAGAACTATCAGCTGGAATACCACCAAAATTAGATTGCATGTTCTGCTGAGTACTTTGCCCTTTCTGTTTTCCCTGACTAGAAGAGTCACTTTTAGATCTCTGTAAGAACTTTTCTTTATTCTGCACATTTCTAGCCCGTATATCACTATCCACCGAACGGGCCAAATTAAAAGCCTGAGGGAGAGAACCTGCCAGTCTAACAGTAGTACGATAATGAGTGGGTAGAGTTCCAACAAAACAATCAATCTTGGTTCTGTCATCCGGGACCCACTGCTGTACAAATCGTAGCTTCTCTAAAAACTGGTCAATAAGCTCATCAATAGTCATCTGATCTGTCTTATGCAATTCCAAAAACTCACGTCTGATACGAGAAACATCATACTCAAAACAGAATTGCTTACACATTTCCGCATAAAAGTCTGACCATCGAATAGAATTTCTCTGCTGCTGAGATAATGGTGCAGTAATAGAATCCCACCAAGACATAGCCTGAGCTTTCAATAGCTAAACTGCATAAGGTACCTTAAATTCCTCCTCACACTGACAAACTTCAAATTTTCTCTCAGTGTCACGCAGCCAATCCAAAGTAACAGTGGGATTAGGACTCCCAGAATATTCAGAGGGTTTACAGGACATGAATGTTTTATAAGAGCAAACTTTTCTTGGCTGCTGAAATGGTGGAAACTCGGGTATATGATAACTAGAAGGCCCGGTGGAAGAAAATGGAACTGATGTTTGCTGAAAAGTACTGTAAGGCTGCTGATAAAAAGGTAGAGATGTCGGAATCCGAGTAGAAGTCACAATAGGAGGAGCAGTACTCACAATATGCTGATATGATGTAACAGGCTGCTGAGAAAACCCGGCCTGTCTATCCTGTGAATGCGGCTGTCATATTTCTCGAAGCTCCTGTAACTCACTCTCTAATCGCAGAATGTACTCTTCTCGATCTGATTCCCCACCTGCTGAAAAAGATGTACCAGTATGACCATGTATCTCATTCTGATTCTCTGGAGGTGCATTTGTCCCAAAGGTATTGTTGAAAGTATGGGGAGGTTGCTCATTCTGTGTCATATAATTAATCACATCACATCTCAAAACTCGTTAATTGTTAGTACTAACATACTAACCAATCTCATATCATAACTAATCCCACCACTAGGAATGTTTGACCAACATAATTCTAAGTTTAGGATTGAACACTTTACTAATGTTCAATTCTCCCAAACTTAAGCTCTGATACCAACTTTTAACACCCCTTAAATTTAGAACCAGAATTTTTTTTTTTTACATCGGAAGCGTAAATCCCATTCATATATTATATACATATATGACATCAAGTCATATCAAAACATTACAGGTTTAAAAGTATTAAGTTCTATAGTTACAAAATATAAACGTCAGTTGGGTGTTATACAATCAAAACATAATATAACTATCAAAATGATCAGAGTATCCAGCTGTCAAACATTCTTTCAAACATACACCTCTTACCCAGCTTATATCCCAAAATTTAACCTGCAAGAGTAATGTGGGGGATTAGCAAAGTGAATAGACATGATCTAGCAGTCTAACTTAGTATAACAAAATCTTCTTACAACAATAAATATTAAGCACACAATCAACACAGAGGATCGATGGTCCTTGAGGTGCCCTCAGTCCGCGGTGGCCCACCAAGAACACTTATAACCAACTGTAGGTATAACACCCCTCGTTTCTTATATAAACAATAATATAATAATTGCGACTCGGAAGCGGAGATTTAAAACATACTATCAATGTACTCAAAATGTCACTAAACTTTTTCAAACTTATTTCAAGACATTTCAACAAACTCGGTGTTATATAATTCAAAACATCTCTTTAATTATCAAAATAACATCAGAGTAAAAGCCTGTCAAACATTTCATCCGGTCAAAACACTTCCTGCCCTGCCCAATATGTCCCATCTATTACAACCTGCAGGAAGAACTGTGGTGGGGTTAGCATAAAGCTAAGTGAATGAAACTATAAGCAACAGTACAACCTAGCATAACAATCTGTTTACATCAATTAACAATAAACAGAAAATCAATCAATCACTCAACATCCAATCAATGTCATACACGCAACATCATGAGGATCGGTGGCCCCTGAGACACCCTAATACCGGTTTGGTACTCAAGGAACTCTTATCAATCATCTGTATTGGCCCATACAGAACTACCGATAACTTGTTGTCAATCACACACGACCTAGATCTCTAAACCAACATTTCAAGTTTCCGAGATCTCCTGTCGTCTACAACAACAACAAGTCCAACCATCAAATCAAGTTGACCTCAAAATCTTACATACTAGCACAATCAGCCAAGTAAGCAACTAATTAAACTATCATGGCAAGATATCTCAACAGATGCATCATATTAAAGTAATACTATAAATTACTTGTTGTAAATCAAATCATTACAACTAAATCACACTGAGGTTACAGATCCACTCACCGACACCTCAGCTGCAAGCTCAGAAGTCTAATATTACTGAGCCTTCTACACATCTGAGAATACAATCAATAAACAATGAGTTAGTAACTTGTATCAACTGATAATACTTATGTAATTAACATCGTTACACAATCATAACATAATTACATGTATCAAATGATCCCTAAGATCACAGCAACAAAAGTTCAATTCGGAACATAATCAAAAAGTCCCGAATTAAGGTCCAAAAACTGTAAAATGCCATTTTCGACCCCTAAACGACCCCGAATAGCCAAAAACTGACTAGGCTATAGCATATAGCTTTGATCAGTGGGCCGTTTTCGAGTGACCATGCAAATTTCAGCCCAATCAAAGTTTAAAGACAATTTGTCAATTTTTCCGTGGCAAAAATCACTACTAAACACTTATGCACTTTCAAAATTTGCAAAATCCTTCAAACTTTTTCTCATGCAAACGCGATCCGGGTAGTAATGGCTGGATCGCGTTCACCCTCAGAAAAAGTTCTGTCACCGTTTTACACTTGGCAACGCGATCCGGACAAATTCTTGGGATCGCGTTCCCAAGAACAAAACTCGTCCGATTCCTTTTATAACTAACAAACGCGATCCTGGCTAGGGTTCTGGGATCGCGTTTGAGCCTTTTTCAGCTCATCTTCATCCCTGATCAAACCCTAACCTACGGGTTTTAACCCAAAACACTCAAAACTCGATTTCAAATCAATTTAAACCACTAGAAACCTCAGGTAATCAATATGTAACACTTCTAGCATGTTTCTAACATTGATTTCACATCAAATCAATAATTTCTAATATTTCAATCATAATCCAATTAAATCAAACTTACTTACAAATTTGAATGAAGAACACCATGATTATGATGAAACTAACTCAAGATCACAGCTCCAGATTCAATTTATGGTTTTGATTTGAGTTTCATAAGGTTTTTTGAGAGGATTTGAAGAATTGAAATAAACTTTCCAAAAAGGGAAAGTTAAATAAATAGTCGGTTCAACTTAAACCGCCTTCAATATACGGGTATAATTTAATACCCCATCCCAATCTATTGCCTGGAACCCGAAAACCATTTGCGAGTCCAAACATTTTATTGTACCGTCAACTATATTAATTTACAATAATTAATAATTCACTTATCACATTGGAATATTCAACTCCTATTCCAATTATTTCACTAATTCAAACAATATTATTTCCAAACACATTTACATATTAATTTAAATCAAGAAATAATATAACACAACTAGGTCCATTTCGAGGATGTTACAACTCTCCTCCCCTTAAAGAGATTTCGTCCCCGAAATCTAACCTCAATCAATCTAACTAATGTGATATAATCACATATATCTTAACATACATTTGTCCTCAATAGCAACTTACAACTATACTTAGACTGTTTGAATTCTTTCCGCATGCACATATTCAAATGTACATGCTTCTATCTTTTCCTATGCACACATACAGTGCATCTAGTCAATATCATCAATCAGATATATCTTATAGACAAACACTTACTTTAACAAGTGAAACCTACAATCACTTAACATTACTTAATAGGTTTATGCAACCCGAAATTAGCAACATGCTAAAATCTTTAACCTATTCTCACTGTTCATCACTGTTAACAATAAAACAGCAGCAACAATATCCCAACAATAGTGTTTATTAAACCCCAATGTACCTAGCAACA
Organism: Helichrysum umbraculigerum; assembly: GCA_949592205.1. Taxonomy (NCBI): domain Eukaryota; kingdom Viridiplantae; phylum Streptophyta; class Magnoliopsida; order Asterales; family Asteraceae; genus Helichrysum; species Helichrysum umbraculigerum. Next base: position 125,340,682 of record CATIUR010000002.1, read on the forward strand.
TTGAAATATAATTCAGCTCACGACCAACAATCAGTCTAATATACAGATCAAAATCTTAAGTCTTTACCATCAAAGATCTGAAATTCAAATCTAGGTCAGCTTTTCATCCAAAAGTTTCATACCTATGCTCTTTTGAACAACCTATAATGTTCACATATCATTTCAATCATATGAAATTCTTTACTTAAAGTAATTCAGATTCATATCACCTTAATAAGCAAAGCAGAGGTCACACTCAGTAGGTAAAACTACAATCAACAAGTACTTTGCTCAATCAACAAAAGTACTACAATCAATCTTACCTACAATCAACCAACCTCTACATTGACTTATTTCCACTTGTAATTCCTTTCATTACTACCTATCAATTGTCAACAACATCAAAGTTGACAACAACTATTGCTCAAACAATAATCACAACACTAGTGATTATACATTCCAGTACACCTATCAGTACTTTAATATTTGTCTTCAAACTCTAACTAACCATCAAGTTAGAATTTATATACTATTAGACTGGTAAGACATCAAAATCTATTCTTAGCAACCAGTTATTTCAACTCAACCTTACAATCATAAACTACTAATCACAAGCCATTAGAAAATTATACAACTTTAACCACCCAATCATTCAACACTAGATTCCGTCAATCTAGCAACTAAGTCAATCTTAATCCACATATTATGATACTACAGGTCAAGCATCACAATATCAAATTATCAAAATGTGCTACTTTCCAACACATTTTCAACAAAATCTACATCAAGTTAATCACAATTAACTAACCTCCACATATCTTATGGCATATTTTAATTCATTCTATTAAAATTTATCATGCCATTATTATCATGTATACCACACATACATACCTACACAATTTCAAGGTTTCTCTTACTCTCTAACACATACAATTTCTTAAAATATGAACAATCATTCAATTCATATCTCCTCAATTTATCAAACAAAGATCAACTAAATCTTTAACACCATCCAATTCCAGATATACTTTCATATCATACCTTATTTGGATCTAATCCCAGTTTTTCCACTTTATCACTTACTTTACTTGTATACTATCAACAAATAACTAAAGAATTCATCCAATTCTTTCAATACTTAAGTAATTCACCATAAGGTACAAATCAACCTAGACAACTATTAATAATAACTTTCAATTAATTCTCATATCACATTCTTACCCAGATCCAGACTATCATCACAAGCCTCACACATTGGTAAGATTATCTTATCACAACTCTAATCAATGTGACTTAATTTGCACCTTTCAACAAATTATAACTGTCATAACATATAATGACTTCACATCTTTCTAATTCCTTAACATGTATTCAGCTCAAATATCAAATATCACCTAACTGAATACTCAATTATATTTAACACTATTTCAATTACTTAATACTATCTTTAAGTAATAAATCAACTTTCACAAACTTAGACAATTCATCTACCTCCTTTGGATCTCACATGACCCATTTCCATACAATTTGACTAATCTGGGAATTCAATCACATTCCACACAATCATAACATTACAATCTATGTTAGACTATTTCAATACACACAGTTGACTACATGTCAACTTTGATTTCAATCAACCAATCAATAAAATCCTCTAATTGCTTTTCTCAAGTTTGATCTATCCTCAAACCAATCACAAGCAATTAATTTTATATACACAATTCCCTATTCATGGTTTGACTTTCAAAGTTAACATACTATCAAGTTAACTCCCAACAAACCATTTCATCTTATATGTTCATTTTCAAACATATATTTTAAATTATTACTTTCAATAATTTTATCAATCCTTTACAAGGACAAGGTCAACCTACATCAATCTTGGCTCCATACAAGCCATTTCATATTGTATGTTTACTTATTACATTCAATAATACTAGAAATTCCTCAAGCAAAACAATATCAACCTATCTCAACTTTGGCTTCATACAAGCCAGATACTAAGTAGTGACTCATTTAAACACTATCAAATTCACCTACAAGTAATCTATCACAATCAATCACAATTACTCATTCAACAAAATCAAATTAGTCAATTAGGTGTATCATCAAAACCTCTATCAATGACCATTATTATTTAAACTCTCACCTTTACAGTCTAAAGGTCACAGTTCTATCAACTGATTGTTTTTCTTATCAAAACAATTATTAAACAACTTGGCATACTATCATGCTCCATTTTTTTTAAACACAAAATCACATTACACTTCTTTTATACCAAGTAGCCTCAACAAATTCATGTGACACAACATAATATAACAACGGTGATCAGGCGTTGCAAGATTATGTTCTTCACAATCTATTCTCAGGCTACTCTACATTATAATTATCAATGTGATCTATTCTCATCTTATATATATATTAAATACTTCATGATTTCAAATCAATCATAATCTATTTAATAGTTTCTATCAGCTGATACACACTCAAAATCAGCTTACTACTTACATATTCATACAATGTTCTGGTTTTCAACAACTGAATTACTCAGTATATCACTTATCTGAAACCTCAAACACATGATAACTCATCATCATAGTTTCAATACTTAACACTAATCAAAGTCCTTATTTACTCCAAAATTCAAGACACATCTTAATTAACTTTCATCACTTTGACATATGCTAACATATCAAGCATCACTGTCACAACAGACCTATTCAATCATGTTACTATAAAACATTTCATTTCTTAACTCACAATTGACCAGAAAGATCTATCACTTCCCAAATCAATTTAGCTTTATCATAAGCCCTATTTCTTATAAACCTATCAGTCGTGGTTTAGATCAAGTGTTTAACTATAGTTAACACATATCATATAGTCACATAAATACATATTTTCTCAAATAACAGTCATTATCAATTCAAATGACACAACCTTCCTTAACATAATACTATCAATTATTTTGTCTCACTAATAAAGATACTCTTAAGTTCTAACATCAATCCAGTTGAACCTTAATCAACTCTTTTCTGCTTACTTAATCATATTTCTGCATTTTTTATTCAATCAGAAATACTCACAACAATGAGCAACAATAAACAGCTCACTTATCACTTCTATTCTTATGTCAACCTATAACAATCATTAGTTGACTCAAAACTGGGGAATCATATCAGTCTGACTCAATTAACTTCACAACAAAGCTTACACAACATAACAGAGTAAACAATTCAAGTTAATGTAAATTAACATAGGCTTATCGAAGATTACCTGGAAATCTTAAGCCCACGAGTGTTGAGGAAACATGAAATATACCAATCAGATACTCATGTCCCTCCGTCTCTGCAATCAAACAACAACTTCACAACTTGTTAAGGGTTAGTACATATTCAACTAATCACTTTTCACACATCAACTAATCAACTAAACCTGCATCCATTGGAATGTTTTACTCAACTCAATCAAAGTTTAGGATTGAACATTCTATCAAGTCCAATTCACCCAAACTATTGCTCTGATACCAACTTATAACACCCCTCGTTTCTTATATAAACAATAATATAATAATTGCGACTCGGAAGCGGAGATTTAAAACATACTATCAATGTACTCAAAATGTCACTAAACTTTTTCAAACTTATTTCATGACATTTCAACAAACTCGGTGTTATATAATTCAAAACATCTCTTTAATTATCAAAATAACATCAGAGTAAAAGCCTGTCAAACATTCCATCCGGTCAAAACACTTCCTGCCCTGCCCAATATGTCCCATCTATTACAACCTGCAGGAAGAACTGTGGTGGGGTTAGCATAAAGCTAAGTGAATGAAACTATAAGCAACAGTACAACCTAGCATAACAATCTGTTTACATCAATTAACAATAAACAGAAAATCAATCAATCACTCAACATCCAATCAATGTCATACACGCAACATCATGAGGATCGGTGGCCCCTGAGACACCCTAATACCGGTTTGGTACTCAAGGAACTCTTATCAATCATCTGTATTGGCCCATACAGAACTACCGATAACTTGTTGTCAATCACACACGACCTAGATCTCTAAACCAACATTTCAAGTTTCCGAGATCTCCTGTCGTCTACAACAACAACAAGTCCAACCATCAAATCAAGTTGACCTCAAAATCTTACATACTAGCACAATCAGCCAAGTAAGCAACTAATTAAACTATCATGGCAAGATATCTCAACAGATGCATCATATTAAAGTAATACTATAAATTACTTGTTGTAAATCAAATCATTACAACTAAATCACACTGAGGTTACAGATCCACTCACCGACACCTCAGCTGCAAGCTCAGAAGTCTAATATTACTGAGCCTTCTACACATCTGAGAATACAATCAATAAACAATGAGTTAGTAACTTGTATCAACTGATAATACTTATGTAATTAACATCGTTACACAATCATAACATAATTACATGTATCAAATGATCCCTAAGATCACAGCAACAAAAGTTCAATTCGGAACATAATCAAAAAGTCCCGAATTAAGGTCCAAAAACTGTAAAATGCCATTTTCGACCCCTAAACGACCCCGAATAGCCAAAAACTGACTAGGCTATAGTATATAGCTTTGATCAGTGGGCCGTTTTCGAGTGACCATGCAAATTTCAACCCAATCAAAGTTTAAAGACAATTTGTCAATTTTTCCGTGGCAAAAATCACTACTAAACACTTATGCACTTTCAAAATTTGCAAAATCCTTCAAACTTTTTCTCATGCAAACGCGATCCGGGTAGTAATGGCTGGATCGCGTTCACCCTCAGAAAAAGTTCTGTCACCGTTTTACACTTGGCAACGCGATCCGGACAAATTCTTGGGATCGCGTTCCCAAGAACAAAACTCGTCCGATTCCTTTTATAACTAACAAACGCGATCCTGGCTAGGGTTCTGGGATCGCGTTTGAGCCTTTTTCAGCTCATCTTCATCCCTGATCAAACCCTAACCTACGGGTTTTAACCCAAAACACTCAAAACTCGATTTCAAATCAATTTAAACCACTAGAAACCTCAGGTAATCAATATGTAACACTTCTAGCATGTTTCTAACATTGATTTCACATCAAATCAATAATTTCTAATATTTCAATCATAATCCAATTAAATCAAACTTACTTACAAATTTGAATGAAGAACACCATGATTATGATGAAACTAACTCAAGATCACAGCTCCAGATTCAATTTATGGTTTTGATTTGAGTTTCATAAGGTTTTTTGAGAGGATTTGAAGAATTGAAATAAACTTTCCAAAAAGGGAAAGTTAAATAAATAGTCGGTTCAACTTAAACCGCCTTCAATATACGGGTATAATTTAATACCCCATCCCAATCTATTGCCTGGAACCCGAAAACCATTTGCGAGTCCAAACATTTTATTGTACCGTCAACTATATTAATTTACAATAATTAATAATTCACTTATCACATTGGAATATTCAACTCCTATTCCAATTATTTCACTAATTCAAACAATATTATTTCCAAACACATTTACATATTAATTTAAATCAAGAAATAATATAACACAACTAGGTCCATTTCGAGGATGTTACAGTAGGCCGTCACGGTGGTATTACTGATAGCTCATTGCTATCTTTAGTCAACATGAAATCTAATTCACAACAAATGATCACCAATCACATGTTGACTAACCTATAGCAACTAAGCCCAACCGCAGTTAACCCCTAATATCACATATAATCCGAAGACCAAGTATCACAAAATCACATATTCCAAACTATCATGGAAATAATCTCAAACAATTAAGCTATCAACAATAATTCTACTTTTAATTGATGTAACCAAATATGTTATCACCAATTTATAATGTGAGACCCAGTCCACTCACCTGTCTCTAGCAATCTCTAACTCAAAGTTCTTATTTTATTGAGTCTTCGGTGGATCTGAGCACAACAAAATAACACAAGTCAGTAACTCACTTCAAACTTATATGACTTAGCTTAACATAATCATATCATATCAACTTGCCATATTACAAGCTAAGCACTTAGCAATTCATTATACATATTTCAGTAAACTATAAGTTCCACATTATTAGTAATATAACATGTTATTACTGCTGCTTACACTATGGTTTAATAACATATAATCAGTTCAACACATAACTATGCAGAAAACAAAACTGGTCTGTGCAGACCCAAATCGCGTCGCGACTGAACAAGGTCGCATTGCTATTTAACCGATATCGCGTCGCAACAAGACGCAATCGCGTCGCGATTCACAACATATCGCGTCGCTATGTATAAGAATCGCATTAGGATCTGCATCGGCGATTTTTCACCCTGAACCTGGAAATCTGCTACTGCACGAACTATACAATCAAATTACCAATTTTCAACTTCCCAATCAGTTTTTACATTACAAACAACTATAGCCAAGATCATACAACACTTATAACAACTAAAAAACATCACATAACCATGGTTCATGCACCACTTTATACAAATTCACATACTCATTCTATAACCTAATTAAATCATTTATCTTCACAAAATTATGAAGAACACCATATACTCATCATGGACTCATCACAAATCAGTTGGTTTTCACAACATAAATCACTTAAGCACCAATTTCTCCTATTCACCATTAACCCTAATCAACAATTAATTTTCATGAGGAACACAAGAACACTTACTACTTTGAAAGATGAACAAGATATGAGATGATGATGATGATGAAGATGTAAATCTGATATTGAATCCAAAATCACAGCTTGTAGTTGACACAATTTTCTTGATTAGGAATTTACTTAAGTATGTGTATGTATGTGTGGTTATCTTAAGTGAAAGATACCAAAGTTAGGAAAGCTTAGGAATAAAGGTTGGCTCCTCAACCGACCCCATACACTTACGGTATAATTTTATCCCCCTTCAAATTCTGTTATCTGGAACCTAGTTACCATTTGTGAGGCCAACTATTTTATTTTACCGTCAGCCATAACTATTTAAAATAGATAATAATTCACTAGTCACAATAAATTATTTGACTAAATTTACTAAGTTTTTATATCAAACATATAAATACACATAATATTTATAATATAAAAAATAATAATATTTAAGCATAGGAATTTACCGAATTACCCCTAGGCCATTTAGGTGGATGTTACACATAAGACAGCTAAGTAAGTTGAATTGAGAAAATCAGGTGAGTGGATCTGGAACTCACAGTTTGATTTAGTTGTAATTGTTTGGTTGCAACAAGTAAACGTAGATATAATTGTTAGACTGTTTAGTCTGAGTTGTTAATTATGAATCTACGTGTTATCTGACCTTCGAGCATCAGTTGTTATTGAGGTCAACGAGTTGGTTGGGCTATTTGTTATTAGTGTTTAACACAGGGACTTTGTACATGTGTTGGGTATAGAACCTGTGTTTGGTAGTAATAACAGTTAGCTATCGGTTTATTCTGTATATGTCAATACAGATTGTTGATAAGCGTTCTTAGGGGCCACCGCGGCAGTAGGGTTCCTTAAGGGCCACCGATCCTCATTGATTAATTGTGTGTTTACGGTTGTTTGATGTAAACAAATAGTTAGGCTAAGTTGAATTGTTTGTGACATGTTCATTCACTTAGCTTCATGCTAATCCCACCATATTATATCCTGCAGGTTATGTTTTTGATATGTGGGCGGGCAGGAAAAGGATGTTTTGCAAGGAATGTTTGACCACCGTTAACTTTGATATAGTTTATGATAAACGAAAGATGTTGGATTTATATAACACCTAGTTTGTTGTATTACGGTTTAATAGTTTAAACTGCGGATTATTATGTTTGAAAGTTGTGTACATTTTATATAATGTATAGTAATGAATTATATTTTAAATCTACACTTCCGAGTTAAATACATATAATAATGGTATCTGGAACAAGGGGTGTTATAATGATCTTTTAAGTATCTGCTATTTTATTCCCTCGATGATATGTGGGTTAAGTTACATATGGGTGTTAATTTCTTCTTTATATAATCTACGAAGCCTAATAGGAAGTACATATTTAATCCTCTACTAATGCTGTAGTAATATATTTTATTCCCTCCATGATAGCAGCAAGTAAAAAATAATTTAATTTACTTTTTGATTTTCTTTTATTATGTAGTTCGAATAGAAAGATGGGATTGTTTATTACAAGTTAAAACGAGAGGGAGAGCTTGTGGATCTACAACAACATAAGTAATATATTACACTTTGTTTGGGTATTTTTAAAATTGGTTGTTTGATTGTTATATTTTATGAAAGTTGCTTATGAATTTATAATAATGTCATTATAAATTAATTAATGTATATTTTAAATGTTCTGCTAAAACGCAGAGATATTTCTTTTGTGTATGTGTCGAACGTTGTGCCATATGGTCTATATCTTTGTTTTCTAACATACGAAGCTGTTAACATTTTTTTTGTTAATAGCCGAAGCATATGGGATTTGTTTGATTTGGTAAAATATATAGCATAATTTGAGTGAAACCAAGGTAAATTATACAAGTTTTGAATATTTACTCAAGATTTATAACATATGGAATATATTTCAGTAATTTTAACATGAAGTAAGTTGTTACTAAATGTATTTTAAAAGGAATTCTTTAATCACAAGTACTTTATAATTAGAACGAAATTATATTTGTAAGTATTAATGGAAGTATACTTTTTAATGAATAAATTTGTTGTTAGTAAAAACAATTCGTAATTGTAAATATGCATCTGTAATTCTTCCTCATATGGTAAATATTCATAGTTAACTTGACATAATTACTAAACATGATACAAAACGTGATAAACAAAAATATACCACATAAAACCCGTTTGTACAGTATTATATGGAAACGAAATATAGAAACTAATCTAACAAATATTTTGTAATAAAACACATGTATATACAGACCATTTACCTTACATATACCAACCAATCTTATAAATTTATATTCGTCAAACCCGTGTAGTCACTGATCAATAAACTAGTCATTTTAATATAATTGAGTTAAATGAAAGCCAAACAAATACCTAGAACACTCAAATTATTATGAGATTTGGCTTTCTAGATACCAATCACCCAACAGGAATCTTGTTTGTGCATCAAATGCCCCCACTTTCTCTTCACATGGAAATAAAATATCCGCATATACTTCCACCAAATTTCATGCTAATCATTTAAAGATCCAATTACAAATAATTACAACTATTTTAATATTAATAATAAATAGATCATTAATCAAATAACATTAATTAATTATTAATTCAAATCAAATACATTCGTCAAATCAAATTCACACTCACAAGATATACACACCCTCAATTCCCATATTCAAACTAAAAAAAAAAAATTCCCCAAATCATACATACTGCCCTAAATTCATGCCCTAATTTTAATATCAAGGTAATAATCTAATTAATTTTAACTTAATTCTCCTTTAATTCAGTTACATTTCAATTCATTTCCTAATTATTATATCCTAGTTTCCTTCTAATTTTGATTGTGTGTTACATACATGAACTGTATGTACTGATTTTTCTTCCAATTTTGACTTTTTTGAAGGAAATCAAAACTGGAAGAGTTGTTGTTAATTAAGAGATGTTGCTGGCGTTGAATCGAAATGGTGTTTATTTCATCATCAATTGTTACTTCCATTTTTCTGAATGGCATCCATTGGAGTCTTTCAGTAAAATAGCTGGTTTATTGATTCAATTTAGGGCTTGATTACCTCCTTCCTCTAAATTTTAGGTCAGTATATTATTTACTCTAATCTAGCTTTTGTTATTTGTAAATTATGTTAAATACTACGTATAACTTTGTGTACGCACGAAATCGATATGATTCAATGTAAATTTAAAGTGGAAGACTCTGTTTTTTTCTTATGTATTTGTTATTATATAGTTTAATAGCAAAATTAGCAGTGCTAGTATCATGTGGGATGAGGGGTTAGCTCACATGATGTTTAAAACTAAAAAAAATTGATCTTTATGTTATAAGCTGCTGAAGGTGATGCGAAGATTCGTTTTGTATAAAGAAGAAAAAACGAAAACTTTACGCTGAACTTGTGAAGGTTCATCCATGTCATGTGAATTTTTGATCTCATGATCTCGCATAAGGTATAAAACTTCACAGTGAAGATTCCGCGTATACTTTTATACGATAAGAATCTTCACATTATTAATGTGTTAAACATCATGTGAAGTTTACTACGTTGATCCCACCAATCCCACTTTAACCTCTTGATCCCACTTGAACCTTCTATATATATACACACGTGTGTGTGTGTACAATTGTGTTGAGTTTATTTGAGTTAATAATATAGTATTGAGGAAGATTAATTATGTCATGTTTATGCAGAAATACTTGGGTGCAACTGTGATGGAGATGGGATGTTGTGGCTGTTTTGGGTTTTCATTTGCAAAGAAGCATAAGAAGGATCTGAGGCCAAGGGTAGAGGGGAGGAATCATGTTCTACAGGGGTTTTTGTTGAATCAAGAGGTAGAAGACAATGAGGAATACGAAGAAGATAATAACTCTTATTATGACAATGCAACGGATACTGATAAGGAAAATACTGATAATGGAGATACTGATATGGGAGATCATGAGGAGTTCATAAACCCTACCAAGAGCTCTCAAGAGATTCTTATGTACAGAATGGAAAACGGATTGATGTGCAGGGAGTTTCCTGTTAAAGAAACCCACAAGTTTATACGGTCAGAGGTAATATTAAAACTGCATGGATCGTCAATTTTTTGTGCGGGTTTCGTTTAAATTTTTTTTTTTACACATGTTGATGCATTGATTTGATGGTTCTTCTCATATCATGTAATATCAAGCACGAGAGAGCACGCTAAGTTCAATATTAGAAAGAGAATCTTATTACCATGCACATTCATGGTATATCGTGGTTGGATTTCAGGCGCGGAGATACATTTTTATGTTTGTATTGAAGGGGATGACATGGGAATATAGAGGAATTGGAAATGGTGTCAGTTACAGGATAGCTAAAAAAGTATTTGTAAATGAATGTGCTTATTATTATGGAAAAATTGAACTTGGTTGTTACGACTACATTTTAACAGATGTTTAATATCCAACTGATGATACATTAACCAGTTTCAGTATATGAAGTTAGATATGTTTCTGCACCATATCCTATAGTAATAGTATTTCTTGATTTAGTGTAGTGTGAGTACGACATACTGTCATGATAAGTGATAACGATGTGGAAGCTTATGTACATTCTTATGCGTTTTATATAACGTTCAAACCTGTTTAACTTGGTGCTTTTAAGCGTTGTTTGATTAATATTTTGCTCACTTTTAGGATGAATTTGGGAACAAGATGGTGAATGAGTATGTTCGTGAGTGTAAAATTGGCTCCGGTAGCTATGGAAAAGTGGTAATTAGTTGATCGATAATTACTTTTTCTTTAACCTTGCCCAATAAAAAAGTGTATTAATGTTTGACTTGTGTGTTACATAGGTTCTTTACCAAAGCCAGGTTGACGGGAAACATTATGCGATTAAGGTATTCTTCTTCATTGACACTTTTTTCTTTCATTTTACAAATGTTCTTCTACAGTAACTTAATTTTCTGGGGTTCAATTAGCTTCTCACATGAAATTTGTCAAGTTGTTCCTGAATGTATCAGTTTACTTTTGAAATCACTTAGTAATAGCATTCAACTTCAATTGGCTCATGCATTTTCTTGCACCCCCCAGATAATTTGGAGTTTGACCGTTTTGTTTGAGAAGGAATTAGAAGTTCTTCTTTATAATCATGAAAATATTTGGGAATTTACGAAATATTGGATTTAAGATGGCTAGTTGTGACAAGATTGACTGACTGTGTCTAATTTATTAATGCAGGCCTTCCACAAGTCTCATTTGTCAAAGCTACGAGTTGCCCCATCTGAGACAGCCATGACTGATGTTTTGCGTGAGGTAGTTTCTTGCCACTTTGTGTACATTCTATTGCTGGGTCTTGTATATGCAATTATATAATTGGCTTTACTGAATCTTTATCATCAAGATACTTTTATTCATGGGCATTTTTTTATTCTTTGTCTGCCATGCATCGATAGATTAATTGATGTTTTTATCACTATGCTCTTTGGGCTTTTTTTTTCCCCTCTTTTCTGTTTTTTTTTTTATTATTATTATTTTATTTTTCAAAATGGCGGGATTGGGTATTGTTGTTGTTGTGTGCAATTTTTTTTTAATGTTTCCATTATTGATTGACAGGTCTTAATCATGAAAATGTTGGAGCATCCTAACATAGTGAATCTTGTTGAGGTGATTGATGATCCCAACACAGACCACTTTTACATGGGTATGAAGTGCCACAAACTCTCTCTCTATATATATACTCCGTATTTGCTGCTTGATGTGTTTGTGTATTGATGTTTTGTGTTTTTTTTTTTCAGTTCTTGAATATGTTGAAGGCAAGTGGGTCTTTGAGGGTGCTGGACCGCCAGGTGGCCTGGGAGAAAATGTTGCAAGGAGATATCTGCGTGATATAGTTTCTGGATTGATGTATCTCCATTCTCATGTAATATGACCGACCTTTTTTTATTCTATGTTTTTAAGAGTAATAATTCCTCTGTCCCAAGAATACAACAGTTCCCTTTTATGACATCCAAATATTAACACATCATTTCCTTTTTGGGCAAGGTTTTAATCCAAAGTTACATCGTGACCATTTAGTATTTTTGAGAGTTTATAGTGAAATACTTCCTATTTTTGAGAGTTTATTAATAGTGAAATACTTCCTTTTAGACTACATGCACAGTCAAATTTTACTTTTTATAGGATAGAGGAAGTGTTATTTATATCAAACACTTCTACTAAACACTGCTACTTGTAAGTCACTTGGCTTTCTGTGTTCACATTACTTTCTTCTTGGAACTCAGAATATTGTTCATGGAGATATTAAACCTGATAATCTTCTGGTTACTGCGACTGGCACGGTGAAGATTGGCGACTTCAGTGTTAGCCAGGTTTTTGAGGTAATGAGCTCCTCTTATCAAAGTCCACTTGCTTTATATTATGAAATATTTTTTTAAAAATGAGACCCGGGAACTATTACCATTAACAATGATAAATTTATCATGTTAAGATGTTAACTTTGATTTTATTGGTAGGATGAAAATGACAAGCTTCGCCGCTCCCCTGGGACTCCTGTTTTCACTGCTCCCGAATGTTGTCTAGGTAAGGTGGTTCTATAGTGACGGAAGTGTTTGTTAATTAGAGGTGGAAAGATGGTCAGGTCAGGCTTATTAGGTATCGGGTCATTTTTGGGGCAGGTTGACCACTTGACCCTGTAAACACGTCTTGTCCATTTCTTCTAATAAAGTGTTGATTATGATCTCTAAAAACAAAATTATTACAATAATTATATCATTGGATAAAAGTTTTTGGAGACTGTATGATTAAAAATTGACTTTTGTGACTTTTAACCTGTTTGATGTGTTCATCCATTCAGCTAAATATTCTGTTCATAAGTATATGGGTTGAAATTTCCACCTCTGTTAAATATGCTATAGAGTTTCATGTTTCTCTATTTTTATGATTAATAGGTAAAAGTTATCATGGTAAAACTGCGGATATTTGGGCGGTTGGGGTTACCTTATACTGTATGATAATGGGACAGTATCCCTTTCTTGGAGACACACTGCAAGATACATATGATAAGGTAAGCAGGTATTGTCGTATTGTTGTTCATTTTAATGCTTCCTTTTAGTTTATCAAAACTTCCATTTTTTATTAGTGTTCGTGTTTACTGATTTATCTGATGTTTATTTCTCAGATTGTTAATAATGCCTTGATTTTCCCTGAGGATATGAACCCCCTGCTCAAGGACCTTATTGAGGGGCTTCTATGCAAAGGTTAGTATTTGTGTTTTGATAGCTATTGTTAACGAGCTTATCTGCAAGTTTATTCTAAATTTTTCTCATAAAGATGTCAAGACTTCCTTGATTTTAATCTTTTTCATTTCTGGGGATCTTTTTTCTCCGATATATCATGATTTAGAATTGACAGTTCATGGTATTGATTTGGATGCACAAGATTCACTAATATTGTAAATATATGTTGCTTTTGCTTTAAAAATATTTTAAATATAGTCAGTACTTTTCCTGACACATGTGTAGTTTAAACGTTGCTTTCATCAATGCCAAAGGAGTGTTTTCTCTTATTTTTTAGTTCTATTAGGATTTAGGAACTCTAATTTGTTACCTAAAATAGGATGGGCAACTATGCTACACTGCAAACAGATACCAGTAATTGGTGGCGTTATATAAACGATTATTATAACTTTATAAGACCTGAATATGGACAGTGGTTGGTTTGGCCCCTATGGTCAAACTGCACATCTTCCTTTTGGAACAACCAAAGCATGTTTATAGTTTATAGTATCTATATTACCAAAAATAACATAATCCAAGTTCTTTCAGGCGTCTCTCTTTCTGTTAATCTCTTTCCTAATATTTCATACATTCTATAAGAATATGAAATAAGTTTGTTTGACCCTTGATCGAAGTATAAATTTTTACTGAGGTGGCAATTTGTTATATTTTCTAGCAAATGAGTTTTACTGAAAATGGTATCTAAAAGGTAATGGGTCAAATGTGTTGAGCGGGTCAAACTATTTGAAAGTATGTTTATTGTTTACAGTGATAATGTTTATATGATTCTTTATTGTATTATGCATGAGTTGATATGTGTTATATTAGCAAATGGGTCAAATAAATAAAAATGTAACTAAAAGGTGACGGGCCAAATGTGTTGAGCGGCTCAAACAGTTCGAAAGTATGTTTATGATGATTATATTATTCGATTCCTATATTATATTTCGATCATCTTGTTAACTTTTGTGGTATATGGTGTATGCTCCGTTTGGACAGATCCTATGCAACGGATGACTCTTGAAACTGTTGCTATGCATTCGTGGGTCACAGAAGATGACGGGTCGATTCCCCAATATCTTTGTTGGTGCAGACGTAACAAATCACAAAGGGAAGAATCTGATGCAAGCAGAACCCACACCATTAGCAATACAAATTAAGGTGTTCCTGTTTTTGTTTGATTGAATGTGTTATTGTACAGTAAGATCTGTCATCATTTATGAGTTTTAAGTGAACTTTTGAAAAGAAATGAAAGGGTACATGGTGAGATAATATTTTGGAATTTCATAAGCTGTGACAATGTACTATCAGATTTCGAAATGAAATGTTCTAAAGTTGGAAAGACAACTAGGGCTGTTCACTGTTCGGATAAAACCGGATTATCCAATTGGATAACTCGGATTGGACCATATGGTTTGGATAATTGGATTTTTGGATCGGCTCGGATCAAAACCAAACTTATTATTTTGGATTACGGATTGGTTTTGGTTAGTAAATTACAAACCGGATTATCCAAAAAAACCAAATAACAAATAAATATTTATTTTTCAAACATTATATGTATACATGCACATACAAAATAGTTTACTAACTTATTAATATTCTTTAAATATCCCAATATAATAGGTAGTTTATGATTTACAAAATTATTTACTTATATATGTATGTAATTTATAGTTTCGTTTTGCATTTTACTATTATATTACACACACATGTATATGTACTGAGAGATTCAAATGAGAACCATCAATTATGTATAAGTTTATTATAATAACTAACATATTTTAGTAGATTATGTAAATATATATGTATGTGTTTGGATATCCAAAAACCAAACCAATCCATCCAAATAGTAATTCGGATGGATTGGTTCGGTTTTTGAATTTATTTGGACGGATCGGATTCATATTTTCGAAACCATAATCCATTTGGATTCATGTATACGGATCGGTTTTGAACCGATCCATCCATTTGAACACCCCTAAAGACAACTGTTAATTATTAAAATCTTTCTGTAGAGAAAAGCAGCTCGAACTGCTTGATGGTTCGACTTATGAACCGGAGTACGTTCTAATGGATTACTTGGGCTACATTTTTCAAATCCTTTTAAGTTCATATACATTTTATTGACATGTTTGTACTTGTTTCGTATGCTTTTAAATTCACAGTTCCGTCTTTATAATGATTTGTTCATCCTATAACTAGATTAAAGTGTGAATTGCCAACAATGCATGTACTGTGTTACGGAGTATATAGTTAATCCATGTGATTTCTATTTGAGCACATATGTGTTCCAGGTGATATCACGTGGAGTGGTCGAGTTGTCGGTTAACAACCTTTTTTGGCCAAATATATATAAATTGTTTTTCTATTTTCCTGATATATGTACCTATATGGCTATATATAACGTAAACTGAAACCGGGCAAAAATCATACGCTTCTGTAAGTGAAAGACCATACCTAGGTTGTTGGTCTAGTTTGACAATTTAGGGTGCGTTTAGTTACGGACAAATTTCTTCTTTTTCCATTTTCTATTTTTCTAGGTAGTGAAGACCGTTTTAATTTTCTAGAAAAGCAAGGAAAATTTGAAAAATGCGTTCAAATGTGAGGAGTGCAGTTTTCCTTTTCTAAGAGAAAATATAGATGAAAACTTAAAGAACCATGAAAAGTAGTAGTTTTCAACTTTTTAGTTATAAAAAGAAAAATATATTTTTTCCTTTTCTTAGAAATTTTTTTTAGAAAACTTGAATTTAAACACATTTTCTAATTTTCTAATTTTCTCAAAGAAGTTTTATGGAAAAGTAGAGGACTTTTATGTAACTAAACACAACTTTAACCTTCTTTTCTTTTCATTATGTACTTCAAATTAGTTTTTGTAGTTTTTGCTCCTCTAATGCTAACGTTTTATAACGTGGAATGTGAGGACGTGTTAACTTTAAGGTGTCTTTTAAAATATTTTGTATATAACTTGAACGAGGCCAAATGACTAAGAGCATACGGTATGGAACCATTGGCGTCGGCGTTCAAGGCCGAGAACGCCGTCGGACGTTGTTCAACCGCCCCGGAACAGCGTTCTCAACGGCGTTCTCGGCGGCGTTTTTGTGTCACCGTTTGATTCCCCACGCCGCTTCCATGCCGTTTCCAATTTTTTTTTGTTTTTTTTTTGTTCCAACGGATAGTTTGTAAAAAAAATTTAAAAAATTTAAAAAAGAGCCGTTTAACGGCAAGTTTTTGAAAAAAAAAATAATATTTTTTTTTAACTTTTACCTATAAATACAATACCTATACAACACCAATATTCACACTTCAAACATCCAAAACACTCTCAAATACTCTCCAAAATTCTATATAATTCACCCATTTTTGTAACAATGTCGAACAACCAAAACAACCCGTATCATTTAC
Organism: Helichrysum umbraculigerum; assembly: GCA_949592205.1. Classification (NCBI taxonomy): domain Eukaryota; kingdom Viridiplantae; phylum Streptophyta; class Magnoliopsida; order Asterales; family Asteraceae; genus Helichrysum; species Helichrysum umbraculigerum. Next base: position 125,358,007 of record CATIUR010000002.1, read on the forward strand.
AATCCACTTGGAACCCGTTCACGAACGATTGGGAGCGACCACAAACGCAACAAAATCCACAATCTTCCAACCCACAATTTCAAGGTTTTGCACCATACGCTTACAACAACCCGACACCACCACCATACAACCAACAACCACACCCGATGCAACCACCACCGCAAATGTCACCCAAGGAATACGCTCAGTTTACAATGTGGCGTCAAAGTCAACAACAACTCGACGTCCTGTCTGTTGAAGACACCAATCCGACACCCGAACCACCCAAAAGAGGCAAAAGCAAAAAGTTTAAAAAAGAGTCACCGGCCAAAACCAAGAAAGTTGTTCCAAACCACAACCTTTGGACACCGGAGGACGAGCTGCGTTTGGCTTAAAGTTGGATTTTGGTATCCGAAAATTCCCAACGTGGCACTGACCAAGAAGGGTCTTCTTTTTGGTATCTTGTTATGGATTCCTACAATTCCCGCAATCCACCATTCCAACGGGGATAAGACGTGTTGTCGTCGAAATGGCGTTCTTTAAATGCGGATTGCAACAAGTTTCAGGGGGTTTATAAACGGCTTGACGACCAAAAAAGGAGTGGTGAAGGCCGAGACGATTTGTTGATCCGCTGTCACCATCAATACAAGGTGGAAAACGAGCAAAAAAGTTTCACAAATTTGATGACGTGGGACTTTTTGAAGGATAAACAAAAGTGGCTTCATCCTGATCCGATTGTCGTCGGTAGACGAAATGTCCCCAAACATCGCGAGACGGTGAATTTGGAAGACTTTGAAGATAACTGGAGCAAGAAACGGATCAAAACCCGAATGAGGGTTTATTTGGTGACGATCCACATCCACGACCGCAAGGAAAGTCCAGAAAACCAAAGTCCCAGAAAACGTCTTCAGGTTCGACTGCCGGTTCATCCCGTTCTTCATTTGATGAATCACTCGCAACAACATTCGAAGGCATCTGAATGGACAAGCAAGGCTACTACAAGACGAAGGATCTCGAGGCCAAATTTCGAATCTTGTCGTTGCCGACTGAGAATTTATCGGAGCAAGCGAGGTTCATCTTGGAAATGGAGAAGCGGAAGATTTGCGAGCAAATGGGATGGCCATACTCAGCGGGAGCGGGAGGTGGTGCTTCGGGATCGGGGGCTGGATATGACTGATTTTATTTCGTATTGTATTTTGAATTTTTAGGACTTTTTAAATCGTGTGTTTAAATTATGTATTTTAATTTTTAGGTCTTTTTAAATCATGTGTTTAATTTTTAGGAATTGTAATTTTTATTATATGTTTTGAATAAATTAAATGTTGTTTTATTTAATTTATGTGTTTTTAAATATTAATGTATAACATTTAATTACATTAAAATAACAAATAAAACATATAATAAAATATTCCAGAACACTGTCCACAACACTGTCACTACACCACATAATTCTGACTCACAACATTCTCGAGAACACTGTCCTGAACACTGTGAACGCAGGGTTACCACACCCCGTGCCTAAAAACAAGGTTTAAAGTTGACTTGTTAAATGTTAACGGATTAAAATCAAAAGAAACAAAAGGACTTAAAGAAAGTGCTCTTAATCCACTTGAGAATATTAAGGTACAAATGATATCAAGCTATTGGCTCATACCATGCACCTAATGTCCAAATAAATTGAAATTAAAATTGATGGATTTGTCAAAAAAAAAAAAAAAAGTGGCCCTTTTTCTAAAAAAATTGAGGATATACCCCATCCGGAAGCAAGTCGCAAGCTGCGACTTGTGACCGGTTCTTGTATCTTGCGACCAGCAACCATGAACGAGAACGAAACATAATTTGCGTCTGTGAACGGGAACGTGTATAACACCCCTTAATTTAGAACCATTTTTTTAAAGCATATAATATCTCGGAAGTGTAGGTCAACATACATTGATAATTTACACTACACATTATATATGAAAGTTATACTATTTCAAATCCCAGCAAATCAATTCGGGTGTTATATAATTCAAAACACAACTTGGACTCATCCCAAAACAAATATCAGAGTAAAGCCTGGTCAAACATTCTGTTCCAAACAAAGCTTCTTGCCCAGCCCGTTATATCAAAATCATTAACCTGCAAGAAGTAGGGTGGTGAGATTAGCATAAAGCTAAGTGAGTGAATAAATAACCAACATCCCAACTTAGCATAACAAATCTGTTTACAGCAAAGCATCGTAAACACATAACAACCCTATTTACAGCAAAATCATCGTAAACACATAGCAACCCTGTTTACAGCAAAAGCATCGTAAACACATAGCAACTCTGTTTACAGCAAATGCATCGTAAACACATAGCGTCAAAGAGGATCGGTGGTCCTTGAGGCACCCTCATGCCGCGGTGGCCCCCAAGCAACACTTAAAACCCAACTGCATGCCAAGACATAAGTTAACCGATAGCTTGTTGCTATTCCCCCACACGACATATGAAACGCCCCAATTTCAACAGTTTTTTTTTTTTTTTTTTTAGAAAACTCACATATTACAATTTATGAAATCATAATGCTTAGAAATTTCATTTCATCACAATTGGTCCCATGTAAATGCTAAAATTAAATGTTTACAAAAATCAACTCAATACAATGTTGATACACTACATCAAAATCATAATTCTTTGGGCGATTTATACAATGATCATTCAAAACGACAATTCAATAGAATGAGAAACTTGTCTAATAACATTACAAGTTTCTATCCACGCTACCTTCTTGAATCCTTTCATCCAATTGGTTCAACAAAACCAAACACCTACAACATAAACCACTGATACGAGTAAGCATAAAGCTTAGTGAGTATACAAGAAATCAAATAAATAATTCACCAAAAGCACCAACATGATACAATTATCAAATAACAACTTATTTCTTTTAAATAAATCGTATTGAGCCACAGTAGAGATTTCACCATATTTCGTACGGATCCATGATCCAATAGATACAAATAAGCATGGCACCATTCATATATGGATACCAAGCTTAATAGATACCAAGCAGTGCCAATCACTTATTTCGTGATACTCATTTATTTCGTAATAAGCAATCTCTACAATACTAAATCCATATATTCCACATAATTCACATAATCCTCCTAATTCACATAATCCACATACTTCACATAATCCACATAATGCTATACTATTTCCAAATAACTCAACAACTAACAACAATTCATAACAATAATCAACAACAATATTACTTAAGATACACAATATGATATCACATAGATACAATCATAAAACAACTATAAGAAACAGACAATATTCCAAATGATTGTATGAACCTCTTGCTCGTAAGCAATCCGGAGCATACAATCATTATTCATTTAATCCTCATATCACTCACCTTTGCCTTTTAGGGTACATGTATGATTTCACACTCGAATAGCAAAGCCACCATTCTTGATCACTTAACATACAACCTATCAATACAATAACACATAATCATCAAAATCAACTAATACAATCATCAATCCATCACCTCTTTTGGATTGATTATTTCTAATTCATGATCTCTCCTTTCATAATCTTCATCATTTCACTATTTCATTACTTGTATAATCATATACATAACTTGATTACTTGTATTCCATTTTGATCATTACTTTAATTCACTTAATCATAATCATTCTCATAACTATAATGAATCCAATTACTTAATTCTTTGATTCAACACTTTAATATTCCTTAATCATATTATAATAACATTCTAACAACACTTTTAACTATCAACAAAGGTAAATTAATACTAATTCATTATCATTTACACAATACTCATTTTAAATCACTAGATACACAATTCAAATCATTCACCTTTAGGTTGAATTAGTGTTACCAATACTCTTTATAACACTAATTAACATCTATTTAAACATATACAACCCTAATTTCGGATTAAAATCACTAATTCTTCAAAACCCACCAAACCCTCAAGAACACCATCCATGATTCTTCAATTTCAATCCATTTTAATGATACTACAATCACTAGTAAACTTATCTATCATCAATTCAATGTATTTCATACTTTATTTCGTATTAGAATCGTTAATTTCATAAACCCCTATGAAATCTATAGAAATTTAGATTCTAGGTTAAGGAATTCAAGAATAGAGATTACCTTATGATAGAATCGATTAATCAATGATGAACTTGAGATTTCTAGCTTTAATTTCGTGATTTGAATTGATTTCTAGTTTAGGGTTTAGGGTTTCACAATTTTTCTTCTTCATCGTGAAGCTTCTGATCTTTTTTAGAAGATGATATATGATTCATACGTACATATGTATATTAGATATACATGTGTTTTAAATTTTGTTCCCCGTGATTATCATTGTCTGAAACTTTAAAACCGACTTACAATTATTACTATTTTATTTCACCGAGAGTAAAAATAACTTAAAACATTTACTATTACTTTATTCACAATATTACTTTTGGATTTTGGGATGTTACAACATAGGTTCTCATTAACGATATGTACAAGGAACCCCCGCCGGCCAAACAATGCAACCAAGCCCAACCAGTGTTGACCTCTGAATAAATCACATATGCCCAATGGCCATGTATCACATAATCCATAATTATCATGACATTATGTCAGATTAAACAGTCTATCAACAATAATAACATCATAGCAGACTAAACAGTCTATAAATGGTAATACTACGTTTACCCGTTGTAACCAAACTTGTTACAACTAAATCACACTTAGGATTACAGATCCACTCACCGTTACCTCAGCCGCAAGCTCAGAAGTCTAATATTACTAAGCCTTCTCCCGTATCTGAGAATACAATTAAATAATGAGTTAGTAATTCGTCTCATAACATATAACTCCTTTCATAATCATATAACATATCTCAATACATAGTATCAAAATACTAAACAGTAACTAGTTATAACAACTCCGTAAAATCATTAGTTAATAATGATAAACAACTCATCATTCCAAATTTAATTTATAACTTAATTCAAGTGTCTAATCAAGAACACAAATACTTAAGCTACAATAAAATCACCACAACACACTGGTCACCCACTGGTTACCGAATATAATACATATTCAGAAACTGCATCAAAAGGTTTAAAATTCAAAAATCCTAAAAACCATAGAGTACCCGCCGGGTAGAAAGGAGAACCAGCCGGGTTCCCTGATTACCAACCGGGTGAATTTACGAAAGTGGTGACAGAATTTATCTTTCTATTTAAACCTGTAGTACCAGCCGGGTTAGTATTAAACCAGCCAGGTACCCAATATTTTTCAACTACCCGCCGGGTAGTTGTGTTACCGATCGGGTAACAACCAAAACCCGTTTACCCGCCGGGTAAGGGTAGTACCCGCCGGGTACTCCCTTACCACCAGCGACCTGCAACTCTCTCAAAACCTAGAACCCGAAAATCCTACCAACAAAACCTCAAACTCAGTTTCATAATCAATCTAATACATCAACTAACATCTTATATCAACAAATAACCTTCTTTCAGGTACTAATTTCATACTTGAATCAATACCCATAGATTCAATCAAAATCATAAATCTAAATATAATCAACTTACAATTAGTTTGAGAAAGAGATGAGAATAATTAATCAGCTCCAACATAGAATCAGAGATTGAATTTTGATGATTACTCCTTTTAGTTTAGTTCTTGTGTTTTGTTTTGGAAAAGTGATAATACAAAGGAATTGGGGAAAGTTAAAGAAATAAGGTTGGCTCACTTCATTAACCGGCCCAGAAATCCATTTAAAATTTATCCCCTTCTAAACTTATTGTCTGGAACCTAAAAATTATTTACGATTCCAACAATCTTATTTTACCTTTAACTGTATAAATTTAAAACAAACAATAATTTACTAGTCATAATAAATCATTTGACCTTTTACCCAATGTTCACAATTAAACATAATAAATGAAAAACCAATTTCCTAACACATTAAATAAATAATTTAAAGCTACGAAATTATCATAAAATCACTAGACTCGTAAGGTGGGAGTTACAAATCTCTCCCCCTTAAAGAGATTTCGTCCTCAAAATCTGATCACACTCAATAACTATCGTGATCACATATTAGTTACTTTTCGATCTAATAGATTAACGTACATCACTCCCCTTGAGCAACTTATAATATTAATTATACATTTTCAATTCTTTTCACATGCACATATCTAAATGTACATGCTTCTATCTTTACCCACGCACCTATACTGTGCATAAACCCTATCTCCATACAATAAGTGACCACTTACATAAATCATGTAATTAGTCACGTAAACGCTTTAGAACACATAATTACTTAAAATATGTGAAATGATTAACTACATGTTTCACTTATAATATAAATCAGAAACTAGCGACATGCTAGAATCTTTGAACCATTAAATTAATTATATCTTTTCAACAACAATAATAGTGGTTATAAACCACAATACACATATCAATACTGAAATTTCAATTCAGATCATAACTAGCAACCAAAATGGTATCCACATATCACTTTAAGTGGTAAAATATTAGGAATCTAACTTTTGCAACCAATTACCACTAATTCAAATTCATAATTTCAAACACCCCTTGGTCATGTGAAGTGATGTGACGTAAAAAGTCATGTTTTTAGAAGCTTTATTCCTCACATTTTGAACCTTTCTTTAGTGAAAACATTCCAAAACATTGATTATTTACTAAAATACACTAAAGTGGTTCAAAAGTAGACGTTGTAATAAAAATCACTGAAAACACTCTAAAAATGCACAAAACACAGCATTTTAATACAGGCCGATTCCTCCGACCTCATTTTCCTGTCAAAGACACACTTCCTAACTTCTACTATCTGTTGTACAGGTAAAAACGAGACGGAAAAATCTGGAATCAAGTGAAACGGCCAAAGGACGGAGAAACCACTACGCTTTCAGAGCAATTAAAAGTCATTTCGGATACGCCTAAGCTCTACACATCCAATTTCTGTAAGATTGGCATCATTAGAAGCGTAACGGAATTACGAAACCACAGGCGAAAGAATCGAGTCAAACGGACGCATAACGAAGGAGATACAGACATTTTAAGCAACGAACGAAATCAGACGAAGCCCGTATACGGCCATAGGCACCGTATACGGCCCTATACAAGCCGTATACGGCCCCCCATGTCCCATATCATGCTCCGTTTGCTTGTACGTGCTGCTTCGTGAGTTGTATGTGCGATTTAATGCTTTGCCTATAAATAGTGGACACCCCTCACTTCACCAACATACCAACTTTCTCATTTCATTCTCTCCCTACACTTTCTCTCTCACACACATCACTCTCTCTCTAGTTTCTCTCTCTAAGGGATTTTCTCTCTCTAGAATTGAGCTAGTTAGAGAGATAGTTAGGTAGAGGTAGCTTTTAGCTTTTGTACGGAGGCACTCCAAGACACTGTATTTGCGAAGATCTGTCTGTAATAAATTTGTATCAGGTTCTATTTATATATCTCTTACTTTCCAGTTTTAAACATGTGTTGCTTTGTTTATGCTTGTTTAGGATTGTATGCTAGATATATAATGTTAGGCTAGACATTTCTTTGTGTTTACTATGATGTAGTTATGTTAGAATAGTCAAAATGTTTATGCCATGCTGTTACTCTGCCCGTGTAACTTTAAACTGTGTATGAACTCGTAAACTGAATCTCGAATATTTATCTATCCAACCTATGCTGTGGTTAGAAGCTTCCTACTAGAACTTGGCCAATTACTAGTGGTACGTTCTCTACCTATTCTATACTTGATGATCAATGAACTTGGTATGGCCGTGTTCTCTAGGTTGAAACAAATCATAAGAGACACGGAGCGTAGGATTAGAGATAGGTTAGATTCATGTTTATCTGTTATATATCTTTGAGAGAACTTTCGGGATATTTATGATTTAATTATTGGTTATCTGCTATGCTAGGATTACGGTGTTCTGTTATGTGTTACCATATCGCATGTTCTTGTTTGATTGTTGCCCTAGGAATGATGCATGCTAGAGTTATCCCCTTGGTTCATATCAGTAACTGTATAATTAGGTTTTCAGACACAGAATATTGGTTTACACGGTAGATTAACATGCATGGAATAGTTGTGATGATTTATATCTGTAATGCTGAACAATTTAACTGATCGTTAGCCCGATTATCCCAACTTGGTCCGCGGGATTATCCCCGTTCGTGTTCTTGTTCAATCAACAATTCACGCTACGATACAGACATCTCTGATGACTGTGACTGGGGACCAGGATTCGAGGATAGTCATCGGTTAAATTGGTCTGTACATTTGGGAGAACTTCCGGTGTATCTGACTTTTATAACTGCTATCCACGTGACATGTTATTTATCTGATTGCGGACAACTCTACGTTAGATATTTAACAGGAACGTAGTTGTAGCTCATTAGGATATAGGAAATCTGCGGGAGTAATGTGGAACCCTAATTAATGTAACGGAAAAACCGTAAAACGCCCTATTACTCGGTATAGTGCTGGAAACACCAATTGGTGGAGTACAAACGTATGGAAGCCGCGGAACGGTCGTAGGTACAATACTTTACATTAATTATGTTTATATCCTCTCTGGATTAGTCATCACATCTAGTAGCCTTACCCTTGACTATTCATCAAATAACATTTAACGAAATCATAGTAAACACTCGCTTATCCTCTGTTGACCGAGTCTCCGTACAAACCTCTTTAGTTCTGTTTTCTTTATTTAATTAGTATTTAGTTATAAAAACAAAACCTATCCAAAAGCCTTTAAAAACCCTAGCTGAATCTCCAAAGATAATAAAACTTCCTAGACTCCCATGCCCGTTGTAGTTTGAAGAACGACACCTGAGTCATACATACCACTTGCTGCCCTTTTAGGTCTGTCAGTAGTATACAGCTTAGGATTCCCCCGCTCTACAAATTTAAAACCCACTGTTCGCCGCCTCTATTGCTGTTGGATCAACGACCGGAATCAAATCCGTCCGACCAATAGGGGCCACGACAAGTTTTTGGCGCCGCTGCCGGGGACTACAACGACCGATTTTAGGAATTTTGTTATCTTAGTTATTTAGCGATCCTTACGGAAGATCAAAATCATCCGGAAGTTACAGTTTTTATCCCTAGGTTAGTTAGTTTTTAATTTCCCGTCCTTAGTTAAACCTATCCTTTCCAAAACCCTATTTTCTTCTTAAAACAACTTATGGCGAATCGTATCACTCTCGCCTCATCAACCCAACCACTGCTAGAGGGACGAGGAGGACCGATCGTATCACCAACCGACGAAACCATTGAAATCAAGCCACACTTCATTAAATTACTTAAATCTCAGTGTCAGTTTCATGGTCTTTCGGTTGAAAATCCAAACGCCCATCTTAACAAATTCATCAACCTTTCCGACTCTTTCGAACAAACCGGATCCAGTGTCAAAGTCACCCGACTTCACCTGTTTCCTTATTCTTTAGCTTTTCGAGCTCAGACATGGTTTTATGAACTCGAACCCAATTCGATTCATACATGGGAGGAGATGGCTACTAAGTTCTTGGCCAAGTTTTTCCCTCCGTCCCTACAAACCAAGCTCAAAAATGAAATCATTAACTTTCGTCAAGGAACTACTGAATCATTAAGCTCAGCTTGGGAACGCTTTCAGAATCTGCTTGGAAGATGTTCGAATCATCAGTTGGCTGAAACGAATCTGGTCTGCACATTCTACAACAGTCTAAATCCTCATCACCAACAAACCCTCGATGCTGCTTCATCCGGAAATTTCATGCTACATACTTCAGAAGAAGCCTGGAAGTTGATTGAGACGATAACGATGCACCAACATGACTTTGAGTTTGATGAATCAACCTCAGAAGACAAAGACACTTCTACTCAAGCGTTCGACACTTTAAAAGCTCAACTCGAATCCATCTCTAAAGTTGTTAAGGATATGCAAGACTCTTCCAAATCTAAGAAGCAACCTCAACGGCTCTTCTCACACTCGAAGCCCAAGGAAGATGTTCTTGCCTCATCTGAAGCCACTGATCAGATCATTCATTCAAAATCTTTCACTCAGCGGTTATCCAAACAACCTATCTCTCATTTGTTAGTTCCCTCTACACCCTCTACTTCCTCTCAATTGTCTTCTCGTCTAAACAATACGATTTTCAATAACTTCATGGTTGAGCAAAATAATAAAAACAAACAAATTGTTGATTTTCAAAACCAAATTGATTATTTGCTCAGAATTTCAAACGATTTAATTAAAAACATGGAGGATAATGTTAAAAGATTGTTTTTAAAAGTTGAGGAGAAGCAAAGAGAAGAAGCAATTAGCAAGGCTATTCATCATTCATCTTATGATTATGATGATATCCTTGTTGTCACTAGAGGTGGAAAAGAGACTAGGAATGAGAAATCAAAAGATATTCCTCCAGACGAGCCTTCTAGTTCTTCTCTGCCCACTGATTCAGTACCGGTTGACACTCCTGTCACCTCTCCTGAACCAGAATCTTCCAAAGCCCCAGAAATAGTTAAACCAACACGTATACCTTTCCCTGGTAGGCTTAAGAAAGAGAGACAAGAAGCCCAGTTTGGAAAATATCTAGAGATGTTCAAAAGCTTACACTTAAACGTGCGATTATTAGATGCTTTAGTTGAAATGCCTAGTTGTGCCAAATTCTTTAAAGAAATTATATCCAACAAAGAAAAACTCAGACAAATAGTTAACTTGCCCTTAGACGCAGAATGCTCTTTAATTATGCAACAGGGACTACCCCCAAAGCTAGGAGACACTGGCCGTTTCACTATTCCTTGTTACCTTCAGGATGTTCAAATAAGTAACGCCTTAGCTGACTTAGGAGCTAGTGTAAACCTTATGCCATACTCGCTTTATAGGAAACTAGGATTAAACGAACTTTTACCAACCCGTATGACCATCCAATTAGCTGATAGATCAGTTAAACTCCCTCGAGGAATTGCTGAAGATATTATGGTACGTGTTGATAAATTCGTCTTTCCTGTTGATTTTGTTGTTATGGATATTGAGGAAGACACTCAGGTACCACTCATCCTTGGTAGACCTTTCCTAAATACTGCCAAGGCCGTCATTGACGTAAATGAAAAATCTTTAAAACTTAGAGTGGGAACTGAGGAAGTCACCTTCAATGTCGATAAGCTAATGAAACTTCCTATGGGAGAAGACCTTGGTCTTGTAGATTCTATGCAGGAAATAATTGAAGAACACTTGGAAGAAATCCTCGCAGTAAGCAGCATTAATCCCCTTCCAAACACTGTCATCACAACAAGGAAAATCTGTGAAGAAGGTGCGGGTCTATGCTCAGCTATCTCGGATCCATCCATTGCATCAAAGGAAGTGCTATTACCTTTAAAGAATTCCAACTTACAGTCCAACAGATTTATCACTGCTGTACCACTTGGGCAAGGCACTCCGGTCACTCTCTTGAGAAGAAGCCCTACTTCTGAAGTCCCTGATTCATCTCTCTCAAAAGAAGAAATTCTGAAGACTCTCAAGGAAATGGAGTCAATGCTTAAACCATCCGATCCGCAACTTTCTAAAAGTTGTGAAAACTTGAATCCAGAGATTACTTTTACCACATCTTCTTCAGCTCAGTTTCAGAGATTTGCACTCACAAAAGACAACAAAGAAATAATCACTGAAGATAATGCACTCTCTCAATCCTCCCAAGTAAAATATGAGCTAAGAGAAGATAAGCTTTGTAACAGTACAGAATGGGTTGAAATAGCATCAGCCGACATCCCAGAGGCACCTGCAGTTGAGTCAGATTATCAGACATCATACGATGAGCTTAAGAGAGACAAGATTGCCAGGATGAAGCCTTCCACTGAAGAACCACCCGAATTGGAGCTGAAGGAACTACCCTCACACCTTGAATATGCATTTCTCGAAGGAACTTCGCACTTACCAGTTATCATATCCAAAGATCTGAAGCCTGAAGAGAAAGCACTACTCATTAAGGTTCTAAAGTCACATAAGAAAGCGATTGCATGGAAAATCTCTGACATACAAGGGATCAGCCCAAATTACTGCACTCACAAGATCTTAATGGAAAATGACTTCAGACCTTCCATTCAAAGGCAAAGGAGAGTTAACCCAAAGATTCAAGACGTGGTGAAAAAGGAGGTTATCAAACTCTTGGATGCTGGTCTAATTTACCCTATTTCGGATTCCCCATGGGTCAGTCCAGTTCAAGTCGTCCCAAAGAAAGGAGGCATGACGGTCATCGCTAACGAAGACAACGAGTTGATTCCAACACGAACCGTCACCGGTTGGAGGGTATGTATCGACTATCAGAAACTAAATGAAGCTACACGCAAAGATCACTTCCCCTACCATTCATTGATCAGATGCTTGAAAGATTGTTAGGAAACGAATTCTATTGCTTCCTCGACGGTTTCTCTGGCTATTTTCAGATACCTCTCGATCCAAAAGACCAAGAAAAGACAACGTTCACCTGTCCATACGGAACCTTTGCCTACCGACGTATGCCATTTGGCTTATGTAATGCACCGGCGACATTTCAAAGATGCATGGTAGCAATCTTCCATGACATGATTGAACAATGCATGGAAGTGTTCATGGATGATTTTTCGGTTTTCGGAGATTCGTTCACCACTTGTCTTTCTAACTTGAACAAAATGCTCACCCGATGTGAAGAATCGAACCTAGTTCTGAATTGGGAAAAATGCCATTTCATGGTAAAAGAAGGCATAGTTTTAGGACACCGTATATCCAAAGCTGGAATTGAAGTTGACAAAGCAAAGGTCGAGACCATCTCAAAACTTCCACCACCCACCTCTGTTAAAGCCATCCGCAGTTTCCTAGGACACGCCGGGTTCTACCGTCGCTTTATCAAAGATTTCTCTAAGATATCCCGACCTATGACTCATCTCCTCGGAAAAGATACTCCGTTTGTCTTTACAGACAAATGTCTCAAGGCCTTCGATCATCTGAAAGATCTGCTTGTTCATGCACCGATCATGGTTGCTCCAGACTGGAGTCTCCCATTTGAAATCATGTGCGACGCCAGTGATTTTGCAGTCGGAGCAGTTCTGGGACAGCGGAAGGAGAAACAGTTTCAACCAATATACTACGCCAGCAAAACGCTCACTGACGCCCAAGAAAATTATACAACTACAGAAAAAGAGCTGCTAGCGGTAGTATTTGCTTTTGATAAATTTCGTTCTTATCTAATCTTGTCCAAAACTATTGTCTATACAGATCACTCAGCTCTGAAATATCTTTTTAAGAAGCAAGATGCTAAACCTCGCCTTCTACGATGGATTTTACTCCTTCAAGAATTCGACATCGAGATCAAAGACAAAAAAGGAGCAGAAAACGTCGCGGCGGACCATCTCAGCCGATTAGAGAATCCTTCAATGGATAAGTTGCACGAAAAAGACATTCAAGACCAGTTTACAGAAGAACAACTCATGCATATTGGTAGATACCATAAAGGGTCACGATCTACCAATGATCCCTGGTATGCTGACTATGCCAATTATTTGGTGGGAAAAATTGTACCTAAAGGGATGCCAACCTCTCGAAGACAAAAATTCTTCCGCGATATAAAGTATTACTATTGGGACAACCCTTTCCTCTTTAAGGTTTGCCCTGATCAGATCATTAGAAGATGCGTTGATGGGAAAGAGGCAGAACACATCTTACACCAAAGCCACCATGGACCTACTGGAGGACATCACGGTACCAACATGACCGCAAGAAAAGTGTACGATGCCGGTTTTTACTGGCCAACCATATTTCGAGATGCATACGATCTGGTGAGATTCTGCTATATCTGCCAAAGACAAGGCAATATAACAGCTCGGAATGAAATGCCACTCACAAACATCCAGGCCGTGGAAATCTTCGATATCTGGGGATTAGATTTCATGGGACCATTCCCTAAATCTAACGGTAAAGAATATATCTTGGTTGCAGTCGACTACGTCTCCAGGTGGGCCGAAGCCCAAGCTCTCCCAACAAATGACGCCAAGGTGGTAACCAAATTTCTCAAAAAGCTATTTAGTCGATTTGGAACTCCAAAAGCAATAATTAGTGATCGTGGTACACACTTTTGCAACGTTCAATTCATGAAAGTTCTGCAACAGTATGGTGTCACTCACAAAACATCAACAGCTTATCACCCCTAGACAAATGGGCAAGCTGAGGCAACAAATCGAGCTTTGAAAAGAATCTTGGAAAGAACCGTTGGTAATCATGGGTACAAATGGGCTGAAAAATTAGATGATGCATTGTGGGCATTCAGAACCGCCTATAAAACACCATTAGGAACCACACCATATCGTCTAGTTTATGGCAAGGCATGTCACTTACCAATTGAGCTGGAATATAAAGCATACTGGGCTTTGAAGAACTGCAACTTAGATATTTCTACAGCTGGAGCAAATAGACGAATGCAGTTGAATGAGTTAGCCGAACTAAGGGATCAGGCATATGACAGTTCGTTAAACTTCAAAGAACGAACTAAGAGAATTCACGATGCTAAGCTGAGGCCCTCACGATTCAAAGCAGGAGATAAAGTGCTGCTTTTCAATTCGCGATTCAAGAAATTCTCTGGCAAGTTCAAGATCAGGTGGAGCGGACCATTCATAGTATCAAAGGTATTTCCTTACGGTGCAGTCGAACTTGAGGCACCAGAAGGTAATTTTAAAGTTAATGGTCATCGCTTAAAGCATTACTTCGAAGACTTTCCCTTCAGGGAAGATGTCTTTATCTTTGAACCACCGTGAGTCGACAGAAAGGTACAAAGAGTCAAGCTAGAGACTCGTAAAACAAGCGCTCTTGGGAGGCACCCCAAGCCTATCTTTATTTCTGTCATTTTATTTCTTAGTTTATTTTTATTAAGTATGGTTATCTCAGAACTAATAAAATTGCAGGCTTGCCACTTATCTGACTTCGAATTGCAAAAATCTGAGATAAGTCTTGACTATCACTGTTAGCATTACCTGTTTATTTTATCTTGTTTCAGGATGGACGCTGTTGACGCTGATCATGTAGCTGCGAGACCACGCAGACGACACAGACCCCGTAGACGCAGAATGCAGAGAGCGGCTATGCTGACTATCACTGAGGAGGACCTGACTGATGTCCCGATCACTCACGAGGAGTTGCCAGATGAGAGGCCCTCATCACCTTTGCCAGCCCCCGTACCCACTTTGGAGTACGGTATCACTACGGCTGACCCAGCTGTTTCATGGGCCCTCTTTCGGACACTCTCCATCCAGCATGACATCATGTCCTCTATCTGTGAGCGGCTCGAGATTCCGAGACCTGATGCCATCCCCTTCAGGCTTGGCCCAGATCCAGGACCATCTCGACTTCCATGGTTCTTCTGCCCTCCTGCTGATCCACCTGTTCTCTCTACTGCTGGTCCTTCCACTGGCCCCACTACTGCAGCTGCTGATTTTGATCCAGCATTACCCACAGGATTTGCATCACCAGATCTCGGCCTCACAGAGCAGCTTCTGGGTAGTTTTGATGCTCATACTTCTGTCACTTCCTCTGACGAGATCGTGAGTCAGGCTATGGCTGCTATGGATTTCTCCATTCCATCCCCGACTTCTGTTTTCGACAGGGATGTTGAGGCAGAGTTTGATCCTGACACTGATGACCTACTTGATGATTACTAGATTTTATCTTTATTATTTACTTCCTGTATTATGACTTTGTACTTACGCTTTAGACCTGCTACCTAGATTAGATACTATGATATGTGTGTCGTGGTTTATTGCAGAATTCAGCTTTGTGTGGAATGGATGATCTTAAACGAGCCTGGTCCTTAAAATCCAGCAATTCACTAGCACCACTCCTGCACAAACCTGGTCTATTCCAGTAAACACAAATGGGGAGTCTCTCTGTTCCTTTCTCCCCGTTTCAATTATGTTTATTATGCCTATGCTAGTACATTTAATTTTTGTACCTCATCCTAAACTTATCACTAAGTGTGGGATTCCAGCCCAAATTAAACACTTGAGAAACATCTACTTACATGTTCAAACTCTAAGTGTGGGATTTTACTAAGTAAAATCTCTACTCAAGAGAACATTAGGGACAATGTTCCTCTAAGTGTGGGATGGTAGGTATAGAATACCTTAATAGGTGATTTTTTATGTCCAATAGTAATCTTTCTCTCAAAATTTTTCAAAAATAAGGTCAAAATTTTTCAAAAATTAATGAGTCTAACTCAGTTTTTGAGTCTCAGATACTACTGAGAGAAACCATTTTCAAAATATAAGTATGAAATTTCTAAAAGCCTAAAGGAAATAAGGTAAAAATTGCTTAAACAAGAAGTAATAATCAAAGGAACATGACTAGACACATACAACCCTTTGCAGTGAGGCATCTTGAGCCCAAAAGCATTCATCTTTAATGCTTCACTTTCAATTCTTGTGTGTATGCCGATGTCTGTATCTCTGAATTAGAACTTGCTCTTGACATACGCTTCGAGACCATATTGGTGTGTACCGTACGCGGTATAGGTGCAATTAAATGACCTTGACATTCCTTAGGACTTAACCCATTTCTTACATATCTTTTCAAGCCCAAAACCCTTTTCGATGCTCATTTTTAGTATCAAAGATCCGCCTAGTATACCCTGTTGAGCCTAAACCTTTCATTTCTTCAAAACCCTAATTTTCACCCACTTCCCAAAAATTACCTCCAAACTTATCTTGGAATTTCTGAGGTTATGAAGAACAACCTTTTAGAATATCTGTTTCAAATATCCTACTCATTAGCATTCTCCAAAATCAAGCTTCTCAACAAATGGTGCGGGAAAATTAGCACACAAGAGAACTGGAAGGGCGATGGTGCGGGAAAAATTAGCACCTGGAAAAGAATCAAAATGATCAAGATAAGAGGAAAAGATTTCTAAAGGATTCAAAATATAAATTCCTTGGAAATTCTCTAAAAGAAATTCTGAAGAAAAGAAAAAGAAAAGAGAAAAGAAGAAAAAGAAAAGAAAAGAAAAGAAAATAGCTCCGCAAATAAAGCTGAAAGTTTCAAAGCATTGCTCTTCATGAAAAATCCGGCAAAAGCTGAAATAGCTACCCACTCTCCGCTCCCCTCCGTTCTAAATAAAGTTGTTCATAATCTCAGTGATTTTAGGATAAGCCAAACACCCTCACAAACCACTATCCATACCCTTCACCCTCACCAAACATTACAACCCTCTGAATGTCTTGAGATAATTAGCACCGTCCTCACCTAAGTGGTGGAGATCCGATTCTCGATCAAGCCTATGACGATGAGTGCAGCATGACTGGCTACTTTGAGCGATTTCGTTTGAGCTAGATTGATAGGAAACCTGATACACTTTGAGTGAATTGAGTGACCACCTATAGTGAGATCGCCTGGTCATGTGTACTCCAAGATCATGAGATTTGGATGTACGCCTAAGAGAATATCTTCTTGTTTATGGAAGGATCATCTTATCCTCCTCCACACTTTTAGAAGTAACTGCCTTATATGAGGAAATGCTAATCTCGGAATATATTCTCTGACTCGCCCCTAAAAACATGACCTAAAAATATTTTTCAGAGAGTTGTTGCTTGAGGACAAGCAACGTCTAAGTGTGGGATAACTTGATGTGACGTAAAAAGTCATGTTTTTAGAAGCTTTATTCCTCACATTTTGAACCTTTCTTTAGTGAAAACATTTCAAAACATTGATTATTTACTAAAATACACTAAAGTGGTTCAAAAGTAGACGTTGTAATAAAAATCACTGAAAACACTCTAAAAATGCACAAAATACAGCATTTTAATACAGGCCGATTCCTCCGACCTCATTTTCCTGTCAAAGACACACTTCCTAACTTCTACTATCTGTTGTACAGGTAAAATCGAGACGGAAAAATCTGGAATCAAGTGAAACGGCCAAAGGACGGAGAAACCACTACGCTTTCAGAGCAATTAAAAGTCATTTAGGATACGCCTAAGCTCTACACATCCAATTTCTGTAAGATTGGCATCATTAGAAGCGTAACGGAATTACGAAACCACAGGCGAAAGAATCGAGTCAAACGGACGCATAACGAAGGAGATACGGACATTTTAAGCAATGAACGAAATCAGACGAACCCCGTATACGGCCATAGGCACCGTATACGGCCCTATACAGACCGTATACGGCCTTGTATAGACCGTATACGGCCCTATACAAGCCGTATACGGCCCCCCAAGTCCCATATCGTGCTCCGTTTGCTTGTACGTGCTGCTTCGTTAGTTGTACGTGCGATTTAATGCTTTGCCTATAAATAGTGGACACCCCTCACTTCACCAACATACCAACTTTCTCATTTCATTCTCTCCCTACACTTTCTCTCTCACACACATCACTCTCTCTCTAGTTTCTCTCTCTAAGGGATTTTCTCTCTCTAGAATTGAGCTAGTTAGAGAGATAGTTAGGTAGAGGTAGCTTTTAGCTTTTGTACGGAGGCACTCCAAGACACTGTATTTGCAAAGATCTATCTGTAATAAATTTGTATCAGGTTCTATTTATATATCTCTTACTTTCCAGTTTTAAACATGTGTTGCTTTGTTTATGCTTGTTTAGGATTGTATGCTAGATATATAATGTTAGGCAAGACATTTCTTTGTGTTTACTATGTTGTAGTTATGTTAGAATAGTCAAAATGTTTATGCCATGCTGTTACTCTGCCCGTGTCACTTTAAACTGTGTATGAACTCGTAAACTGAATCTCGAATGTTTATCTATCCAACCTATGCTGTGGTTAGAAGCTTCCTACTAGAACTTGGCCAATTACTAGTGGTACGTTCTCTACCTATTCTATACTTGATGATCAATGAACTTGGTATGGCCGTGTTCTCTAGGTTGAAACAAATCATAAGAGATACGGAGCGTAGGATTAGAGATAGGTTAGATTCATGTTTATCTGTTATATATCTTTGAGAGAACTTTCGGGATATTTATCATTTAATTATTGGTTATCTGCTATACTAGGATTACGGTGTTCTGTTATGTGTTACCCTATCGCATGTTCTTGTTTGATTGTTGCCCTAGGAATGATGCATGCTAGAGTTATCCCCTTGGTTCATATCAGTAACTGTATAATTAGGTTTTCAGACACAGAATATTGGTTTACACGGTAGATTAACATGCATGGAATAGTTGTGATGATTTATATCTGTAATGCTGAACAATTTAACTGATCGTTAGCCCGATTATCCCAACTTGGTCCGCGGGATTATCCCCGTTCGTGTTCTTGTTCAATCAACAATTCACGCTACGATACAGACATCTCTGATGACTGTGACTGGGGACCAGGATTCGAGGATAGTCATCGGTTAAATTGGTCTGTACATTTGGGAGAACTTCCGGTGTATCTGACTTCTATAACTGCTATCCACGTGACATGTTATTTATCTGATTGCGGACAACTCTACGTTAGATATTTAACAGGAACGTAGTTGTAGCTCATTAGGATATAGGAAATCTGCGGGAGTAATGTGGAACCCTAATTAATGTAACGGAAAAACCGTAAAACGCCCTATTACTCGGTATAGTGCTGGAAACACCAATTGGTGGAGTACAAACGTATGGAAGCCGCGGAACGGTCGTAGGTACAATACTTTGCATTAATTATGTTTCTATCCTCTCCGGATTAGTCATCACATCTAGTAGCCTTACCCTTGACTATTCATCAAATAACATTTAACGAAATCATAGTAAACACTCGCTTATCCTCTGTTGACCGAGTCTCCGTACAAACCTCTTTAGTTCTGTTTTCTTTATTTAATTAGTATTTAGTTATAAAAACAAAACCTATCCAAAAGCCTTTAAAAACCCTAGCTGAATCTCCAAAGATAATAAAACTTCCTAGACTCCCATGCCCGTTGTAGTTTGAAGAACGACACCTGAGTCATACTATAACGCCCCTCATTTAATACAACAATATAATATTAAGTTTGGCGGAAGCGACTACTTGAAATACATATTCTATTAAAACCTGCTAGAAATTTTCGCAACCCTTTATACAATATGTTTAACTACTAAACAAACATAGTTAACACGTTTACAAACCCGGGGCATTATATACTATAAAACGTTATTTATTACAAACTGGATCAGAGTTGCAAGTTTCAAACATTCCCAGCATCAAAACATCCTTCCTGACTACCCACATAATATACATCACCTGCAGGAAGTAAATTGAGGGATTAGCACGAAGCTAAGTGAATGAATAATCAACTACAATTCAATTTAGCTAGCAATCTGTTCACAATCAATAATGCAACAAATATCGTCAAGAGGAACGGTGGTTCCTAGAGACCCTGTTCCGGGTGGCCCCATCAGAACACTTAAATCAACTGTAGGCCAAAACAGTGATTAACCGCTAACTAAATGCTAATCTCCATCAACACATGTACGCAACCCTGTGTTGACCAACATTAGCAATCAAGTCCAACCAACGATCTAGTTGACCTCTGGATTATACATTTCAATTCAATGTTCAACAAACAACCAATCAAATGGCATATCATTTCAAGGTTAACATACTATCAATAGTAAACCTATAATTACTAATTGAAATCAAACTGACACAACCAAATCGAACTGTGAGTTTCAAATCCACTCACCTGATTATCTCGTTTCACTTACTCAGCTGTCTTATCTCGCTGAGCTCTTTGCTTATCTGAGAATCATAAATCAGGTATAAGTTAGAAATCAAGATCATAACACTTGAATTACATTACTTTAAATCATTAGGAACTTAGTCAAGTTAACATCACAATTATCATAAGTCCCTAAATACAACTACTATCATGTGTTGTCATGTTAATAAGTACAATTTACATTGCAAACAACTAGTTAGAACAAGTCTTAAAAGTTAAACAAAACTTTTACTGGAACACACCCCAAGCCGCCGGCTTGGGTAAGGAAGCCGCCGGCTTCCGGTAGCCACCCGCCGGGTCCCACTTTATAACCGCCGGGTGAATTAAATTGGGTGGTAACAGAACTTAATCGCGTTTTAAAGGCTATAGGAGCCGCCGGGTACGGGTTTTACCCGCCGGATCCCCGGTTTAGGCATACTACCCGCCGGGTACAGGTGAAACCCGCCGGGTTCAACCGACGTACAGGGGATACCCAGTTCAGCTATGGCAGAAACTCAGCAAACAAATTACAAACAATTAACCACAATTTCGACTACAGCAGCAGGTTTTCAGCTTCTATAACAACATTTAAGTATACTACAACATGTCATAACATCTAAATCACCAAACACATCCATTTACTTAAACTTTGAACTAAACAAAATCAAAGCTTACCAAATTAGGAAGTTTCAAGGTGAAGATGATGATGGTTATACTATTACAAGCTTACAATCAGCTCAAGATCAGAAAGTTGACTTTGATTTCAAGAGTTCTAAGTGATTTGAATGTTTTTAGGGTTTAAAGGTTTTAGAGATTTCTAAAAAGGAAAAGTTACTAACTTTCCTAAAATGGAAAGATTTTATAAGTCGGCCCATATTTTTAACACCGACCCGTATCCACTTAAAACTAATCCCCTTTCAATCTATTGTCTGGAACCTAAAACCCATTTGCGAGAAACTTCTTTTATTGCACCATCAACTATAGTAAATTAAAACAAACAATAATTTACCAAGCACAATAAATCCTGAGGTTTATTTAACTAAATTTCGCAATTTAAACATATTTATCAAATAATTTCTAATACAATTAAATACATCAATTTAAAAATAGAAATTACCAGACCAGAAGAGAGGATGTTACAACTCTCCCCCCCTTAGAAAGATTTCGTCCCCGAAATCTCATCACGATCAAACAATCCAGGATATCTGGATCTCATACTGTCCTCAGTTTCCCACGTTAGGTTTTCACCTAAACTATGTTTCCATTTTACTAACACCATGGGAATCTGTTTCTTCCTAAGTTTAGTCACTTTACTGTCAAGAAGTTCTACTGGTTCTTCAACTAACTTCTGACTCTGATCAACTTTCAAATCTTTCAAAGGAAGAATCTGAGACTGGTCCTCAATGTTACATTTTCTCAAATAACAAATGTTAAACGTGTCATGAATACCAGCAAGCTCTGGAGGAAGATCCAATGTAACAGACTGATCGTTAACAATCTGACGAATTCTAAACGGTCCAATATATCGAGGAGCCAATTTACCACGTTTACCAAACCGAATTACCCCTTTCCAAGGCGAAACTTTCAGATAAACAAGTTCACCTTCAACAAAAGTAACAGGTCGACGTTTAGGATCAGCATATTGTTTCTGTCTATCACGTGCAGCTTTCAACTTTTCACGAGCCACTGTAACTTTATCAGCTGTCATTTGGACAATATCTGGACCTGCAAACTGTTTCTCACCTGCCTCTAGCCAACAAGTTGGAGTTCTACAACGGCGTCCATAAAGCATTTCATATGGAGGCATGCCAATACTAGAATGATATGAGTTATTATAAGCAAACTCAACCAATGGCAAATGAGAATCCCAAGAACCACCATACTCCAAAATACAAGCTCTTAACATATCCTCCAATGTCTGAATCGTACGCTCTGACTGACCATCTGTTTGAGGATGATAAGCTGTACTAAGATTCACTCTGGTGCCCAACTCATACTGTAAACTTTGCCAAAAATGAGATACAAACCTCGGATCTCTATCAGATACAATAGATAATGGAATACCATGCCGAGTAACAATCTCATTCATATACAATTGTGCAAGTTTAGTCAAAGAAGCAGTCTCATTAATAGCTAGAAAATGAGCACTCTTGGTCAATCGATCAACAATGACCCAAACCATGTCATTACCACGAGCAGTTCTAGGCAACTTTGTAACAAAATCCATGGTCAAATGTTCCCACTTCCATTCTGGAATCTCAAGCTGTTTCAACGAACCATACGGCTTTTGGTGTTCAGCTTTAACTTGAGAACAAATATGACAAGAACTAACAAACCTTGCTACATCCATCTTCATTGTAGGCCACCAATACAAAGGTTTCAAGTCATTATACATTTTAGTACTTCCTGGATGTACTGACAATCTGGACTTATGGGCTTCATTCAGAATAACATCCCGAAAACCACCAAACAAAGGTATCCAAACACGAGACTGAAAGGTTTTTAATCCCCTCGAATCATCTACTAACAATTCCTTTCGATTTAACATAATCTCAGATTTCAAATTATGATCTAACAATGCCTCTAACTGTGCAGCTTTTATCTGAGCCACCAAATTAGAAGAAACTTCTAAACGCATAAAATAAACTCGATCAGAAGTTACCTTGCGGCTTAAAGCATCAGCAACTACATTGGCTTTCCCTGGATGGTATTTAATTTCACAATCATAATCCTTGATTAATTCTAACCATCGTCTCTGTCGTATATTTAACTCTTGCTGTGAAAATATATACTGAAGACTCTTGTGATCTGTACAAATAATACATTTGGTACCATACAAGTAATGTCTCCATATCTTCAAAGCAAACACAACCGCTGCAAGTTCTAAATCATGGGTAGGATAATTTCTTTCATGAGGTTTGAGCTGACGAGAAGCATAAGCAATCACACGATCTCGTTGCATCAAAACACAACCCAAACCAGCAATCGATGCATCACAATAAACAATAAAATCATCGGACCCATCTGGCAATGCTAACACAGGAGCCTGACATAACAACTGTTTCAAAGTCTGAAAAGCTGTTTCCTGCTGTTCAGTCCACACAAACTTTACATCTTTACGGGTCAACTTGGTCAAAGAACCGGCAATTTTAGAAAAATCTTTAATAAACTTTCGGTAATAACCCGCCAATCCAAGAAAACTCTTTATTTCTGAAGCAGACTTTGGAGCTTTCCAATTCATAACAGCTTCAATTTTTGAAGGATCAACTTTAACACCATCATTACAAATAATATGACCCAAAAACTGTACTTCCCGAATCCAAAATTCACATTTCGAAAACTTTGCATACAAATGTTCTCTCTTTAAGGTTTCCAATACTAACCTCAAATGCATTCCATGTTCTGATTCGGATTTAGAATATACCAAAATGTCATCGATAAATACAATCACAAATTTATCAAGAAAAGGTCGACAAACACGGTTCATCAAATCCATAAAAACTGCTGGAGCATTCGTCAAACCAAAAGGCATAACCAGAAATTCAAAATGACCATATCTGGTTCTAAATGCAGTTTTAGAAATATCACAATCCCTAACACGAACTTGATGATAACCTGATCTCAAATCAATCTTTGAATAAAATGAAGATCCCTGCAACTGATCAAATAAATCATCTATCCGAGGCAGAGGATATTTATTCTTTACTGTCCTTTTATTCAATTCCCTGTAGTCAATGCACATTCTAAAAGACCCATCTTTCTTTTTCACAAACAGAACTGGTGCACCCCAGGGAGAAGAACTAGGCCGAATAAACCCTTTATCCAACAACTCCTGTATCTGATTCATCATTTCACGTATCTCAGATGGAGCTAATCTATAAGGGGTTTTGGCAATAGGTGAAGAGCCAGGAACAAGATCAATCTGGTATTCAACTTCCCTAACCGGTGGTAAACCAGGTAATTCATCAGGGAATACTTCCGGATACTCAGAAACAACCGGTACATCAGAAAGGGACTTCTTTTCTAACTTAGCATCAATCACATAAGCTAGATACGATTCACAGCCCTTAGACAAAGATTTCCTAGCTTTCATCATACTAATCAAAGGTATACAAACATTATCCCGTTCTCCTCGAGCCACTACATATGACTTTTCAGAGATTGGAATTCTAATCAGCTTATTGTGGCAATCTATGCTTGCTTTATACTGACTCAACCAATTCATACCAATAATCACATCAAAACTAGCAATTGGCATCAACAGAAAGGAAATTGGGAAAGTCTGGTCATCTATCATAATACTAGCTCCAATTACCGAAGTGGTAACAGGAACTGACTTGCCACTAGCTATTTCTACTTCAACTGGGTTTGTTATCACAGTAGGCATCATTTTCAACTTATCACAGAAGTACACAGATACAAACGAACAATTTGCACCAGAATCAAACAAAACCCGAGCTGGTACAGAATTTACAAGAAAAGTACCCGTGATTACGTCATCTGTATGAACAGCTTCATCAACTGTCATTTGAAAAGCCCTACTAACTGCAGATGGCGGAGTCTTCCGCTTCTGACCAGAAGAAGCTGATGAACCAACAACTGTCCCCGAACCCTGTCTCTTAGCCTCAGAACATTGATTTGCACGATGACCTTCCTTATGGCAATTCCAGCACACATAAGTAGGAAAAACACAATCTTTGGCTTCATGCCCAATCACACCACATTTTACACATCTAGTGGTTTGCACAGTACACGGCCCAAAATGTCTAGCTCTACACTTAATACACCAATTGGGACGATCAGAAGTACCACCACGACTTTCTTGTTTCTTACCCTGCTGATTTCCTTGCCACCGTTGCTTACCTTTACCAAAAGATTCACTCCTAGATTTCTGAGAAACTATTTCTTTACTTGGTACTTGTTGAGGTTTCAAATCACTGTCAACAGATCGAGCTAACATGAAAGCTTGAGGAAGAGAGCTCGCTAATCTCACTGAAGTTCGATAATGATTAGGTAAAGTACCCACAAACTGTTCTATTTGAGTTCTCTCATCAGGAACCCACTGCTGAACAAATCTAAGTTTCTCTGTAAACTGATTTATCAAATCATCCATTGACATGTTATCAGTTAATTGTAAATCCATAAACTCTTTTCTAATCCGAGCTATATCATAGTTTGAACAATACTGCTTACAAACTTCATTACGAAAATCAGACCATCGGATAGATGCTTTCTGAAAAGAAGATAATACAGAAGTAATCGAGTCCCACCAATTCATAGCTGCTCCTTTTAGCAGTTGAGTTGCATAAGGAACTTTCAGTTCTTCTTCACATTGACAGACTTCAAATTTCTTTTCAACATCTCTCAACCAATCTAGAGTCACAGAAGGATTCGTACTACCCGAATACACAGATGGATTACTGCTCATAAAGGTTTTAAAAGAACACACCTTTTGCTTTGGCGGTGAAATTGTACCAAACACAGGATGAGAAGATTCAGTCTCTTTTTGTTGTTTATACATTCTAAGCGCTTGGTTTTCCTCTTCCAAATGAAGCAAATACTGATCCCTTTCTGCCTCCTCTCTAGCATAGAAAGAAGTACCAGCATGTTCATTACGGTCATCATGAGTCTCAGCAGCAACTTCAGGCCTTGAGGCATTATTAGGGTTAACAGGTAGTTGCTCGTTATCCGCCATATCTGTAAACACCACAACAGCTTACAAACCATTAGTCGTTAGCACCTATTCTACTAACAGCTTCATATTCAGTACATAATCCCATTTCCAAGAATGTTTGACACAACACAATCAAAGTTTAGGATTGAACATACAATCATATTCAATTGCCCCAAACTATTGCTCTGATACCAACTTATAACGCCCCTCATTTAATACAACAATATAATATTAAGTTTGGCGGAAGCGACTACTTGAAATACATATTCTATTAAAACCTGCTAGAAATTTTCGCAACCCTTTATACAATATGTTTAACTACTAAACAAACATAGTTAACACGTTTACAAACCCGGGGCATTATATACTATAAAACGTTATTTATTACAAACTGGATCAGAGTTGCAAGTTTCAAACATTCCCAGCATCAAAACATCCTTCCTGACTACCCACATAATATACATCACCTGCAGGAAGTAAATTGAGGGATTAGCACGAAGCTAAGTGAATGAATAATCAACTACAATTCAATTTAGCTAGCAATCTGTTCACAATCAATAATGCAACAAATATCGTCAAGAGGAACGGTGGTTCCTAGAGACCCTGTTCCGGGTGGCCCCATCAGAACACTTAAATCAACTGTAGGCCAAAACAGTGATTAACCGCTAACTAAATGCTAATCTCCATCAACACATGTACGCAACCCTGTGTTGACCAACATTAGCAATCAAGTCCAACCAACGATCTAGTTGACCTCTGGATTATACATTTCAATTCAATGTTCAACAAACAACCAATCAAATGGCATATCATTTCAAGGTTAACATACTATCAATAGTAAACCTATAATTACTAATTGAAATCAAACTGACACAACCAAATCGAACTGTGAGTTTCAAATCCACTCACCTGATTATCTCGTTTCACTTACTCAGCTGTCTTATCTCGCTGAGCTCTTTGCTTATCTGAGAATCATAAATCAGGTATAAGTTAGAAATCAAGATCATAACACTTGAATTACATTACTTTAAATCATTAGGAACTTAGTCAAGTTAACATCACAATTATCATAAGTCCCTAAATACAACTACTATCATGTGTTGTCATGTTAATAAGTACAATTTACATTGCAAACAACTAGTTAGAACAAGTCTTAAAAGTTAAACAAAACTTTTACTGGAACACACCCCAAGCCGCCGGCTTGGGTAAGGAAGCCGCCGGCTTCCGGTAGCCACCCGCCGGGTCCCACTTTATAACCGCCGGGTGAATTAAATTGGGTGGTAACAGAACTTAATCGCGTTTTAAAGGCTATAGGAGCCGCCGGGTACGGGTTTTACCCGCCGGATCCCCGGTTTAGGCATACTACCCGCCGGGTACAGGTGAAACCCGCCG
The DNA here is from genome assembly GCA_949592205.1 of Helichrysum umbraculigerum. Taxonomy (NCBI): domain Eukaryota; kingdom Viridiplantae; phylum Streptophyta; class Magnoliopsida; order Asterales; family Asteraceae; genus Helichrysum; species Helichrysum umbraculigerum. The sequence continues at coordinate 125,385,749 of CATIUR010000002.1, forward strand.
GGTTCAACCGACGTACAGGGGATACCCAGTTCAGCTATGGCAGAAACTCAGCAAACAAATCACAAACAATTAACCACAATTTCGACTACAGCAGCAGGTTTTCAGCTTCTATAACAACATTTAAGTATACTACAACATGTCATAACATCTAAATCACCAAACACATCCATTTACTTAAACTTTGAACTAAACAAAATCAAAGCTTACCAAATTAGGAAGTTTCAAGGTGAAGATGATGATGGTTATACTATTACAAGCTTACAATCAGCTCAAGATCAGAAAGTTGACTTTGATTTCAAGAGTTCTAAGTGATTTGAATGTTTTTAGGGTTTAAAGGTTTTAGAGATTTCTAAAAAGGAAAAGTTACTAACTTTCCTAAAATGGAAAGATTTTATAAGTCGGCCCATATTTTTAACACCGACCCGTATCCACTTAAAACTAATCCCCTTTCAATCTATTGTCTGGAACCTAAAACCCATTTGCGAGAAACTTCTTTTATTGCACCATCAACTATAGTAAATTAAAACAAACAATAATTTACCAAGCACAATAAATCCTGAGGTTTATTTAACTAAATTTCGCAATTTAAACATATTTATCAAATAATTTCTAATACAATTAAATACATCAATTTAAAAATAGAAATTACCAGACCAGAAGAGAGGATGTTACACATACATACCACTTGCTGCCCTTTTAGGTCTGTCAGTAGTATACAGCTTAGGATTCCCCCGCTCTACAAATTTAAAACCGACTGTTCGCCACCTCTATTGCTGTTGGATCAACGACCGGAATCAAATCCGTCCGACCAATAGGGGCCACGACATGAAGCCTCTTACTTACAAGTAATTTGGAATCGTACAACCTTAAACACATATTAATAAGCAAGGTAGAGTGTCGCGGCCCCTATCGGTCGGTCGGATTTGACTCCGGTCGTTGTTCCAATAGCAACAGAAGCGGCGGACAGTGAGTTTTAAATTTATATGAGCTGGGGCTCAAACTATAAATACTACCTACCTTGGGAGCAAGCAGTAAGTATAACTCGAGGTCGTTCTTAAATCGGAGCGAATTGAAATGAAGCGGATCACCAAAGATTATGGTCGCAATTAGGATGGGGGTAGGTAGATAGATTTTTGGATTGATTTTTGTTTTCTAATTATCCTAAATACAGAAAAAATAAATAACGAGAAATGAAATTAGGGTTTAAGCAGATAGGTAGAGATGTGATTGCTGAAACTTGGATATTAGGGTTTCGGGATGATGTTCATTATAAAATTGATTGGAGATTTACCAAATAAAGAGTAGACATACTTTCGGTGTAAACACTAGGACCCTACGTTCAGGTGAAACCCTAGAAACATATGTCACTGGAATCCTAGGTTATCATGATTCTGATCAGATCAGGCTGTTTTCAAACCCCCCTGAGCCTTTGCTTAGTTAAGACAAAGTCACCCTAAATGTTCTAGGGATCAGGCATAAGGCAACAGACCGCAATTGTATTTACTGACCTTTCTTAACACCTAATCGTCTATTTACTTTCATTATAGCAAATACTGATTGTATCCTGTGTATGTTAAACTATTGGTGTGATTAGGGTTTTGCATGTCTAGGTATATGATTGACACTACCCTGTATTATTTCTATTGAAGCACATTCTTAACCATCATAAATATAGACCCTCCTTTACAATCAGGCGTTCATCCCTAGGAATAATCACGGTGTACAGGGCAATTAGGCATTTCCACAGTGTTCCAAACCCTAGATGTACTGACGGTGTACTGGGCATTTAAGCATTTCCACAGTGTTCCAGATCTTAGGTGTACTAACGGTGTACAGTGCAACAAGCATTTCCACAGCTTTGATTCCTAGACCACAGTTCTAGAAGGATCACTTCTAGGTAATTCACGATGAAACAATCCATGGCATTTCCTTAGCTTCCACGTATTTGTACTCCACACGAGGTGTTTCCAACGCTATACGAAGTACCGTGCCTTTTAAAGGAAAGTTCATAGTTTCATACTGTAACTGGAGATAACTGTGTATTCATAGTATTAGGGTTGATCAGATCCTATCCTAGGGCAACAGTCACGTGAAAGTCTGGAAAGGGTGATGAGAGACTAGATCTATATTCAGGATAAGCTTAACCAGATACACAGTATAACAACTTCCAATCGTATAAATGAAACATTAATTTAACATCATCCCTACTCCTAATATCTACATTTCAACAATCACAATATTAAACTACTCTATAAACATGGCAATATGCAGAATACAAACTGAAATAACATAAAGCACAAGCATTATAACAGTAAGTAAAGTTTAGATATCACCGGGAATACAGCAGCGTAATACTGAGGATTACAAATAGTCTGAACTTGAAAAACTCGTTACAACAAGATTACCAAGCTAAAACTTCCTCTAGACTCGAACCGTAAGCTCAACCCTAACATTTCTCCTCTAACTCCTAAGAGTAGTGCTAGAGAGAGAAAGTTAGAGAGAGAAAGTGAAAGAAAAGCAAAGTGAGAGAATGAGAAATGTGTGAAAATGTTGGGATGTGTTAAGGTGTCTGAAATGAGGAGGAGTGATCCCCTATTTATAGGCAAAGCTCAAAAATCAGCCGTACAACTCGCGAAACAGCACGTACAAGCAAACGAAGCAGCATACGGGGTACATAGGGCCGTATACAGCCTTGGTGGGGCCGTATACGGTGTGTGTGAGGCCGTATACGGTCTTGGGTAGGCCGTATACGGTTGCCAAGGCCGTATACGGTGTCCGTCTGATTTCGTTCGTTGCTTAAAACGCGCGTATCTCCTTCGTTATGCGTCCGTTTGACCTGATTCTTTTGCCTGTGGTTTCGTAATTCCGTTACGCTTCTAATGATGCCAACTTCACTGAAATTGGATGTGTATAGCTCAAGCATAGCCGAAATGACTTTATAGGGTCTGATACTGCTCAGTCTTCTCCGTTCTTTATCCGATTTGCATGATTCTTGATTTTCCCGTCTCGATTTTACCTGTTTTATCATATGATGAAGTTAGAATGTGATTTATATAAGGTAAATGAGGCCGGGTGATTTTGTGCACGTTTATTCGTCTTGATTTGCTCGTTATTTGGACGTTTTAGGTGATTTTTGCAGCAACGCCTATATTTAGACCACTTTAGTGAAATTTAGTAAATAATGATCATTTTGGAATGTTTTCACTAAAGATACGACCAAAAAGTGTGGAATATTGCCCTTAAAAACATGACTATTTGAGTCACATCAAGTTATCCCACACTTAGGCGTTGCTTGTCCTCAAGCAACACTCAGTTAGAAAAACATTTAAAATCGGTTTTTTAAGGGGTGAGTCAAAATAATTTCAAAATGATACCACTTCTAATATGACTAAGACTGTTTAAGAATAAGGGAAAGGATAAGATGATCCTTTCAGAAGCAAGAAGCAATTATCATCAAGCATACTACCAATTCTCGTGATCTTGGAGTACACATGACTAGGCGATCTCACTATAGGTGGTCACTCAATTCACTTAAAGTGTATCGGGTTCCCTAACAATCTAGAACAATTGAAATCGCTCAAATAAGCCAGTCATGCAGCACTCATCGTCATAAGCTTGGTCGAGAATCGGATCTCCACCACTTAGGTGAGGACGGTGCTAACTATCCCAAGACATTCAACGGGTGGTAGTGTTTGGTGAGGTTTAAGGGTATGGGTAGTGGTATATGTTTGGTTGTAAGGGTTTGACTTATCTTAAAACTCAAAGATAGTGAAAAACTTTATTTCAGAACGGAACGGAGGATTTTGTAGCTGCTCGTCTTCTATCGAATTTTTCTTGAGAAGGTGATACTTGAAGCACTCAGCTTTATTTGATGGAACTGTTTCTTTTTCTTTTCTTGATTTTTCTACTTTTTATTTTTCTTTTCTTCTTCAGAACTTCTTTGCCAGAGAATTTCTAAGGATATTTTATGTTGATCCTTTCAGAAATCCTTTTCGGAACTATGATCTTTGATCTTGAACTTCAATTTCTTTTATCGTGCCAATTTTTTCGCACTTTTGACTTTTTTAGAGTACACAGAAGAGGAAGACTTTAGAGCATAATTGAAGAGGATGTTCCAAAAGATGTTTTTCACGACCTTAGAAATTCTAAGATAAGGTTTTGGGAATTTTGGGTGAGTAGGGGTTTTGTACGAGGGTTTTTAAGAAATGAAAGGTTTAGGCTCAACAGGGTTTACTAGGCGGATCATCGATACTGAAAATAAGTATCGGAAGGGTTTTGGGTTTGAAGAGATATGTAAAAATTGGGTTTAAATCCTAAGGAATGTCAAGGTCATCTAGCTGCACCTATACCGCGTACGGTACACACCAATGTGGTCTTGAAACGTATGTCTGGAGCAAGTTCTAATTCAGAGATGCAAGCATTGGCACACACAAGAAGTAAAGCATTAAAGATGAATGCTTTTAGGCTCAAGATACCTCACTACAAAATAGGGTTGTATGTGCCTAGCCATGCTCCTTTCAGATTATTGTTTCTTGCTCGAGAAATTTCTACCTTATTTTCCCTATATTCCAAAATATCTTACTCATATTTCGAGAATGATTCTTTTCGAAAGTATTTAACTCAAAAACTTAGAGTTTAATTTCATAATTTAACTCATAATTTTAAATTTTTTGAAAAAAATTTGTTTGAAAAATTTGTTATTTTGGGAAAACATTTTCTGAGTAATGCTATTTTGGACATAAAAATTGCCTAAAATTATCCAAGGTATTCTATACCTTGCTATCCCACACTTAGAGGAACATTGTCCCTAATGTTCTCTTGAGTTGAGTTTTTACTGGAGGTAAAATCCCACACTTAGAGTTTGAACATGTAAGAAAATGTTTCTTAAGTGTTAAATTTAGGTTTGAATCCCACACTTAGTGATAAGCTCAGGATAGGGTATAGAATATAACAAGCTAACGAGACTGAATATATGTGATCATGAAATGGATAGAAGGTTAAGAAACTCCCCAGATAACGTTTTGAAGCATGTGAAATTTTGCAGGAGAGAGAGAGTTGAAGCGAGCTTTCTTCTGCATTCTTCTTGAAGGGCATTAAGCTTCATACGGGGTTATCCGGTGTCATGTATCCAACGTTATCAGAAATCAACTTCAATTCTTTTAAGTGGGGATCCTTATGGTGTAGAATCCCATACTTTAGGTTTTGAAGAAGTTGGAGTGATTTTGATAAGTGTTTGCGGTGTGGGGAGTGATCCCACACTTAGTTTTTTGAAGTGCTTGGATACAAGGAAGTTTTGAAAAGAACGAGGCCCCTCCATGAGATGTTTGAATGTTCCGCAGTCTGCAAATATTGAAAACTGGTTCGGGTTGCCTTTTGACTTCACGGATTTTCTTCTTGGAAGTGCGTCATCTCGCCTTTTTCCACGTTCATACATCACAACATTTCTACTTATTAAACAGAAAGAAAATGAAACATAATAAGTAATAGCATAATGTAAATACGGATAGAGTGATCAACCAACCAGTGGCTGATACAAATAGGTTCCAAAAGTAAGGTTTAACAGTAGCCAACAAACATAAGATAATAATAATGATAATGTCTGAAACCAAAGTCAGATGATGCAAATGGGGTAGAACTATGAAGCTGGGGATCCCTGGTCAGGTGCATCAATATGCTGAGTAGGAGCTGATGCTGTGGATGGTCCTACGACTGACTGCTGGCCACTAGATACTCTCTGTCCCTGTTCTTCAGCATTGATCAGTTTGAGCTGAATCAATATGTCTCTGAGGGTAGCTGCTGGCAGTCTCATCGGATCAGTGTAGCCCCACTCTAGCAAAATAGCCGAAGTAACCCCTGCCTGCTCTAGTAAGGTCATGTAAGCCTGACGTAGCATGCTCTCTGTCGGTACAGCTGAGGAAGAGATCGGTCCCAAGTTTAATAGCATCCCGGAAGTGTCAAAAGATACAGCATCAGTGCCCAAGTAGACTGTGTCAGCACGGTAAGATCCACTGGCGACTGGCTGGGTAGGATGAGGAATCACAGGTGCAGAAATCACTGGCTGAACTACCGGTATCTCGGTCTCAACTGACTGGACCTGCTCTGGTACTGGTGTGGTCCGGATAGCGGGTGATGGTGTATGGGTGGTATGTGATGGGATGGATGTATGTGGTGGTGCTATGGCTGGTGGTGGTGGACCGCATCGGTACAAGTAGGGCTCTAGGTCAGGAATACCAAGTTTCCTGGAAATCAACAGCTGATGGGAACGGCTAACCTGAAGAGCATGCAAAAGATAATACTGTGTCAGCGAGGTCACTGGATCTGTGTAGTGAACAGTAGCCTGAGCTGGTGGCTCGGCTGTCTCAGCTCCTCTATGCGGGACACTAGTATGAGTAGTAGGTGCTCGGGCTCTATCAGATGGGCCATCCTCAGTATCTGCAACAGGTGAGGATCCTCTAACGCGCTTCCCAGGGAGACGACATCCTGGAATGATCTGTTTGGTGTTCTTCCATAGGCACTGTCTCTGCTCATCTGCCTCAATAAGATGGATCAACTTGCAGTAGTCCAAGTTGAATGGCAAAGAACGAGAACAAACAGTAAACTCCTCAGTGTGGGCCTCAGTCAACAATCCCATACTATAAAGCAATCTTGTAATAATCGACATCATGAACATGTGCCTATCCATATCTGTCTCAGCTCCAAGTCTCTCAGCGATCAAGAAAGCAACATTCAGATTCTTTCCTCCTATGATTGCTTCCATGAATTTCAACTCTTCGGCACTCACAGCACCACCTTCCTTCTTTCCAAATATAGAACATGCTAACAACTTGTGAAGGATGTGATGAACCGGCTTGATGAAAGTGGATGACTTAACACAGCTCCTAAAGTTTGATCCTGCTAAATCCATCCAAATATCCTTATGGTTCCTGTTTGGTAGGCTGGAGATGTCTTGAACACTGTTTCTGAACCATGCAGAGTTGACCTGAGACTCTGTATATAAACCAAGATATACTCCCAAGTCGGCAACTGAGATATGATGAATCTGTTCCTGAAACCTGAATGAAATCTTTCTTTTGTCGGATACGCTCATCTTTGGGTTCAGCTGGTAAGTCATCATGAACTCTGTCACTACTTCTCGGTATGCATACTCATCTATATCGAAGAGACGGAGAAAAGCATTGTTCAATTGACCATCGGTCTCATACATCAACAAACTCCTCAACTCATCCCTGATCCCTAGCTTAATCATGTCTTTCCATACCACATATCGATTACTGCCTATCGGTCGCTGCAACCACTGGCGAATGAGTGACCTATTCTTTGAAGACTTTGCCAAGTAGCTGAGTGAAGGTGGGCAATTTTCCATCTGTGATAAAAGACAAGAAAAGATTAGGCCATAATAGTGATATATTAATGGATATGCTAAAGTACTTCCAAATTTTCAGAAAAAATTGGAAATGTAGGCTTTAGAAATGGGCATATCCAGAAAGTTTAAAATTGCTAAACCTAACCGCAACCAATCACAAATCCAAAAACTTTTATCAACTTATGTCTAAATAAGGGTAAGTGGCACAAAGCTTCAAGTTTCTAGCATAATTAAAGCAAGTCAACAAGTTACCTAACTTAATTATCCCAAGCACTAAAAACTTAAATACTTCATGTTCATGGTTAATCAATCTAAATGAGATTAAGTCCAAGGTCATATGATTACCTCAAGTAAATCAATTAATCATAAAAGGGCATATTACCAATTAAATATGCAATCCAACTTTCCGCAATTTCCAAAAGACATAAAGCCGTATTTTACATGATTTCAAGCAAAGAATGGAAGTAAAATTATTCGACAAAATGGTAGTTTTTAGAAAATGGCATTTTTGTTGGTTTCATTTCAAAGTCATACACTTTATTAATTAAAGTGATAAACTTAAAAAATGATTAAATGAACCGAAACTTGTTTTGATAATCTTGTAAGCTTTTTAAGTTTAGAAAAGTCATAAACATGGATTAAAAGTTTTAAGTAAAAATAATGTTTATGATGATTTTATTAAAAATGAGCTCACTTTAATTACCAAAAACTAGCTTAACCTTTTTCTAATCGCAAATGATCAATCAAAACATGTTAACCTATCATATTTAAGCATAACTTAATCAACAAAAGTCAACATAAGCAATTAATCAACCAAAGAGTCAAACTAGCCATAGTTCATCAAAAAGTCAACACTTTAATTCCCAATCTTGCAATCAAGCCAACAAATCACTAGATTAAGCTTGTAATCATGTTAAGCATCAAGATAAGCATGAAATAACACTAAAGATTGCAACTTTTAACCATGAAATCTATGAAAATGAGTTACAAGCCCTAATTTTTAAAGTTTCATGAAAATCACAAAAGTAGGTCAAGAATTACCTTAAACTTGATGTAATGATGTTGTGGATGCAAGAAAGATCATAAAATGATGAATTTTGAGCTTGGAATCATGCAAAATGGTTGAGTAATGGAGATTTGGTGGTGGTGTGATGAGGCCGACAGTTTGGGGGTGGGGAGAGGAAGAAGATGAACTTTTTTAATGTTTTGTCTTATGTGTGTGGCTAAAATCCCTTTTTATACCCTTTTAAACGTACGCGATTTAAAATTTGCGAAAGATACGAAACATACAAGTAAAATTTCAAAGTTTAAAAATTTTTAATAAAACAATTTTAAAAAGTATGTTCGTAATTTTCTGAACCTTTACGCGCAGTCTGAAAAGATATTGCGAATCGTATGCGAAATCGTATACGTTTTTATTTAAAACAAGACATTCTTTTTGTGTTCTTTAAAATCCAAGACAAATTCAAAATAAATTTTTCAAAATTTAAAAATAAACTTTTTTCGAACTTTCTGAAAATGTCTGAAATTCGTTACTGTGTTGCGCGAATTTGAATTTTAAAAGAACGTTTTCTTGTGTTTTTAAATGCAAGCTTTTAAATTTAAAAATAAATTACTAATATTACTTATCCTAAATACTTAAAATAAAACTAATTTAACTAAAGTTTGGGTTGCCTCCCAAAAAGCGCTTGGTTACAGTCGGTAGCTCGACTTTTGGACAAATTTATTGAATATTGCCCAAGAGCAATTGTTTAAGTGAATTTGGTGCTCTTGGTTGAGGGAAAGTGTAGCGAGGAATAAAGTCACAAGTGAGAATCTTAATGACAGAATCAACTAGGTCTGCAGGATGTAACGAGAATCGTTCGTGCTCACTGAGAAACATACGTTCCTTTTTGCCTAAATCCAGAAGATTGTCAATAAACTTGTTAAATTCTTTTCTAACTTTCTTAGGGTTTGAAATTCCGTTTCGTGATCCGTCATCTATATGGTTTAAGTCATGAAGAAGCATTCCTAGGGTTTGTTGAAATTTCCATTCTTCTCTTGAATCGGGATCTCCGGTGGTAGTGTGAACTGACTCCGTGATTTCTTCGATTAAAGATGTTTGTGAAACAGTGAAAGGAAATTTTGACTGAGCAAATAACAAAGTGAGTGAGACGTTAATATCCTTCCTTCCAGCAAAGAAAGCAGCTTCCATGTTATCGTCAGTGGCTCCAGGGAATATTTCTAACAACTTGTTAATCATGTAAGTAGCGGGGTCAACGAAAAATGGAATTTTATCAGAAATGACGAGAGATATAGCGGGATCTTTGCTGATCCAGAACTCAAGCTCATAAATCATAGCCGCAACATAACGATTAATTAGGGTTTGGGAAACCGGTTGATAATCGGTGCAGGTGAATAGGTCCATTAGTAGGTCTATTTCTGATTTAAGCTTTAGTTCTTGCTCTCGATAATGTGTGAAGATACCTTCCTCCTTTTGGTTTGGAAGATGGTGGAGAATACCAACCTGTTTCTTTATCCCCCGAGCGACTTCTCTTTGTTCAACTGAAAAAGGAAAGTCAGACGTTTTGAGTTGTCTGGCAAATGCCCGACAAACATCCAATCTCCTATCAGGATCAAAAGAGTTACCTACGTAGCGGATATTTTCTTCAGGTTTGATTGGTAAAGTCCTATCAACAACACGATAGATGGTGTACTCAGGTTCGGGTACGAGGTTCAAAAAGATAGGTGATTTTGGAGGGTATTCGTAAACTTCTTCGTCCCATGGTGGAAGACGTTCTTCAACGGGTGGAAAATGAAAGGGTTGAAGATGTTCAGAGTTACTCTCGACAAAACCAGATGAGGTAGGGAATTGAAAGAAGTTTTCTAAGGAATATGAAATCTCAGGAGCAGGCATAACCTGATAGCTTAGAATGCTAGATGCAGAAGTTGAGATCTTCTGATGAGAATCATGGGTTCCTAAGTCAAGATCTAAGAATTTCCCTATGGTTCTAGATTCATCGTCTGAATTAGCGATTAACTTCGGAAGAGGATAAAGAAGAAGAGTAGACGTCAGATTCCAACTCTTGTTCTAAGCAGGCGAAGAACTCAGCGTCATCCATGGCCATCATTTCTTCAGATGTCTTGAGGGCGAGTGGAGAAATGGGGCTAGACGGAAATGAATCATAGAAAGATGTTTTTGTATTTTTCATTTTTTAAACTATCTAAATTATTCTAAGGAAAGCAAATAACTACCAACTAAGTTTGGGAAAACCTAATTGGAAAGGATCTCCTAAAACCTAGATTATCTAAGGCGGCTTCTAATCGTAACGCTCTACGATCCCCGACAGTGGCGCCAAAAACTTGTCGCGGCCCCTATCGGTCGGTCGGATTTGACTCCGGTCGTTGTTCCAATAGCAACAGATGCGGCGGACAGTGAGTTTTAAATTTATATGAGCTGGGGCTCAAACTATAAATACTACCTACCTTGGGAGCAAGCAGTAAGTATAACTCGAGGTCGTTCTTAAATCGGAGCGAATTGAAATGAAGCGGATCACCAAAGATTATGGTCGCAATTAGGATGGGGGTAGGTAGATAGATTTTTGGATTGATTTTTGTTTTCTAATTATCCTAAATACAGAAAAAATAAATAACGAGAAATGAAATTAGGGTTTAAGCAGACAGGTAGAGATGTGATTGCTGAAACTTGGATATTAGGGTTTCGGGATGATGTTCATTATAAAATTGATTGGAGATTTACCAAATAAAGAGTAGACATACTTTCGGTGTAAACACTAGGACCCTACGTTCAGGTGAAACCCTAGAAACATATGTCACTGGAATCCTAGGTTATCATGATTCTGATCAGATCAGGCTGTTTTCAAACCCCCCTGAGCCTTTGCTTAATTAAGACAAAGTCACCCTAAATGTTCTAGGGATCAGGCATAAGGCAACAGACCGCAATTGTATTTACTGACCTTTCTTAACACCTAATCGTCTATTTACTTTCATTATAGCAAATAGTGATTGTATCCTGTGTATGTTAAACTATTGGTGTGATTAGGGTTTTGCATGTCTAGGTATATGATTGACACTACCCTGTATTGTTTCTATTGAAGCACATTCTTAACCATCATAAATATAGACCCTCCTTTACAGTCAGGCGTTCATCCCTAGGAATAATCACGGTGTACAGGGCAATTAGGCATTTCCACAGTGTTCCAAACCCTAGATGTACTGACGGTGTACTGGGCATTTAAGCATTTCCACAGTGTTCCAGATCTTAGGTGTACTAACGGTGTACAGTGCAACAAGCATTTCCACAGCTTTGATTCCTAGACCACAGTTCTAGAAGGATCACTTCTAGGTAATTCACGATGAAACAATCCATGGCATTTCCTTAGCTTCCACGTATTTGTACTCCACACGAGGTGTTTCCAACGCTATACGAAGTACCGTGCCTTTTAAAGGAAAGTTCATAGTTTCATACTGTAACTGGAGATAACTGTGTATTCATAGTATTAGGGTTGATCAGATCCTATCCTAGGGCAACAGTCACGTGAAAGTCTGGAAAGGGTGATGAGAGACTAGATCTATATTCAGGATAAGCTTAACCAGATACACAGCATAACAACTTCCAATCGTATAAATGAAACATTAATTTAACATCATCCCTACTCCTAATATCTACATTTCAACAATCACAATATTAAACTACTCTATAAACATGGCAATATGCAGAATACAAACTGAAATAACATAAAGCCCAAGCATTATAACAGTAAGTAAAGTTTAGATATCACCGGGAATACAGCAGCGTAATACTGAGGATTACAAATAGTCTGAACTTGAAAAACTCGTTACAACAAGATTACCAAGCTAAAACTTCCTCTAGACTCGAACCGTAAGCTCAACCCTAACCTTTCTCCTCTAACTTCTAAGAGTAGTGCTAGAGAGAGAAAGTTAGAGAGAGAAAGTGAAAGAAAAGCAAAGTGAGAGAATGAGAAATGTGTGAAAATGTTGGGATGTGTTAAGGTGTCTGAAATGAGGAGGAGTGATCCCCTATTTATAGGCAAAGCTCAAAAATCAGCCGTACAACTCGCGAAACAGCACGTACAAGCAAACGAAGCAGCATACGGGGTACATAGGGCCTTATACGGCCTTGGTGGGGCCGTATACGGTGTGTGTGAGGCCGTATACGGTCTTGGGTAGGCCGTATACGGTTGCCAAGGCCGTATACGGTGTCCGTCTGATTTCGTTCGTTGCTTAAAACGCGCGTATCTCCTTCGTTATGCGTCCGTTTGACCTGATTCTTTGGCCTGTGGTTTCGTAATTCCGTTACGCTTCTAATGATGCCAACTTCACTGAAATTGGATGTGTATAGCTCAAGCATAGCCGAAATGACTTTATAGGGTCTGATACTGCTCAGTCTTCTCCGTTCTTTATCCGATTTGCATGATTCTTGATTTTCCCGTCTCGATTTTACCTGTTTTATCATATGATGAAGTTAGAATGTGATTTATATAAGGTAAATGAGGCCGGGTGATTTTGTGCACGTTTATTCGTCTTGATTTGCTCGTTATTTGGACGTTTTAGGTGATTTTTGCAGCAACGCCTATATTTAGACCACTTTAGTGAAATTTAGTAAATAATGATCATTTTGGAATGTTTTCACTAAAGATACGACCAAAAAGTGCGGAATATTGCCCTTAAAAACATGACTATTTGAGTCACATCATAGAGGTCAAACTCTATACGTAAAACCATAACCATATGATTACTTAGCACCAAATTCCATTGAATAGAGGCTAAGTCAAATCAATCAGTACTTTGCTAAATCAGCACAAGTACTACAACTCCATAATGTGCTATTCACAAGCACATATTCAACAGTATCAATATCATATTAACCACATTTAATTGACCTCTACATTGGGTTATTCCATATTGTAACTCTTTTAGTTGCAATTTATCATTTCATCCTGTCATCAAGTATATAACAATATAGATGATTTCACATATCCCTCTAATAATGGAAACATAATCATCATTTCCATATTTTCAATTATTACTTTCATAGTAATTCATCTGGCTTATCAGCACATTTCAAATTAATTTTCTACAACAGGCTATCCAGGCTGTTAAAGCCTTTACTAAGCTTTTAACATTATAACCAATAAACACATATCCATACCAATAGTTATTGGAATCAATTACAAGTTTAAAACTATCTATATCTCATTATATCATAATTGTCTTTTTATGACATTTCAGTTTCTCTCTCACTAAAATTCATGTTAAATCTCTTTTAACAAACCATATCCCTTGAATCATTGATTTAACAATGAGACTTGCATAAAATTTCTATGCACAATTCAATTTTAATATAATTAGACACAACAAGATGTGAATCAATCTACACGAAAATTGAAATCAATATTCTAACAAACATCTAAAACACGTTGCGATAATCCCAAAATCGCTTCACGATCCACATAAAGTCGCGTGGCGATTCTATACAAATAGCTTCGTAACTATATACCTGTACAGGTCTATCAAAACAGTTTTAACCTACAACTTTACACAAGTATAACCTTTGACTAGGTAACATTTAAGACATGAAAATTCACAGACATCTTCATTATCCCATAATAAAGGTTTCCCTTCTTTACACTTTTCAATTTTCATAAAATAATGTGATTTAGACATGTGACTCAATGTCGCCCCCTTTTAAACACTTTTGGTTAACAACTCATATCACAAACAGCATGCTCATGAGTTTCAACCTTTTACACACACTATCAACACTAAACAACTTAAAGCAATTAACCAAGGTTCCATAACCTTTGACAACCTCATTTAATTCACTTTAGGTCATGAATGACCCGTTTTGACTCAATTTGACCCTTTTTGGGAATTCAACCATATTTTAAACAAAACACTACTAAATTTCGCATATATTTGACTATTCCAACACCGTTGATTATTTGTCAACTTCAATTTCAATCAACCAATCAATTGATAATAACTCATACCCACTTTTCTCCGGTTTGACTCCAAACAAGATCAATGTTAATTAAATAATTTTATACCCTATCCATACCGATACACAAGACTCTTTATTCACAGTTTAACTCACAAAGTCAACATACCTCACCCTTGACCCAATACGAGCCAAACACACAATAGTAATCCGTTTGGACACCATATGACCCACTAATGGGTAATCCAACCCTATTAGTCAAACAACCACATTCTCAACAAAATCCAACTTGTTATATATATATATATATATATATATATATATATATATATCATAATTTCAACTAATGGTAAGTATCATATATACTTGCAAATTTAAAATCATTTAGTATCATAATTCTACCAATTAACTTCTTTCCCATTGAAGCAACATTTATTTAGTTTAACACAATTTCATACTCAATTTTCCCAATCACATTAAATCTCTTTGATACTTGGTAACCTCAACAAGTTCATGTGACATAGCATAATGTAACAACGGTGATCAGGCGTTGCTGGATTATGTTTTTCACACTTCCTTCTCAAGCTACTTCATATCATAAATCATCAATGTGATTTCCTTTTACTTAAACGCATATCACATAACATTATGGTTCAAAAGCAATTTGAGCACGCTTAATATTTCTTAACAATAGATACATACTTAAGAATCAACTTACTACATATATAATTAACTTTACATATGTATATATTCATATAGAATCTCAATTCAGCAATTGACTCAGTATCTTGGTTTATCTGAAATTCTAAAACATTTTAATCTACTATCATATTTTCAGCATATGATACATTATCAGCACTAATGCCACAACTTTACGTGTAATACTAAACACGTATTCAATTTGAAACTTATTTGCTAATCCAGTCCCATATGGTTGATTTATTCAATATCATTAACTTTACATAAGCAAGTAATTCCACTTACATAATTAACATCATTTACTAGTTTACATTTGACCAGAAAGGCGTACCTCATCCTCAATCAAATAAGAACAACATCACAGTCTACATATTTCATAAACATATCCACCTATGTTTCGTCCCCTTGTTTGACCGTGGTCAAAATATCTTTTCTAGCCACATATTCTCCCAAATGAGCAATTATTCTCTAGTCAATTATCACATAATTCATTGACAAGGATTTATAACCACACCTTGAATTTAACATACTATAATCAATATTATAGACACCTTTAAGTTCAAACAGTACCACTACTAACCCTTAGTCAACACTTTGTCTACTTAATTCAACACATATTCTGCATTTTCGAGTTCATTCAGAACTACTCATGACGCTAAACGTCTCATTTAATATTTCTATCATTGCATCAACATTTAACAGTCATCAATTGACTCATAACTGGGGAATCATATCAGTCTGACCCAAATCAACTTTACTACTAATCATCATAGCAAAGTAAGCAATTCAAGTGAATGTAAATCCAGGATAGCTTATCGTGGATTACCTGATTCTCTTAAACCATCTGATATAAAAATATTGCTGAGAGTACTAGTCAGCACTCATGCCCTACCATCTCTGTATCCAAAATAACATCTCACAAGTTGTTAAGTGTTAGCACCTAACACACTAACCAATTCCCATACAGTAACTAAATCCCACACCCTGGAATGTTTGACTTAACACAAGTTCAGATTTGGGATTGAACACCTTACTAAAGTCCAATTCACCCAAACCTATCATCTGATACCAACTTATAACACCCCTTAATTTAGAACCATTTTTTTTAAAACATATAATATCTCAGAAGCGTAGGTCAACATACATTGATAATTTACACTACACATTATATATGAAAGTTATACTATCTCAAATCCCAGCAAATCAATTCGGGTGTTATATAATTCAAAACACAACTTGGACTCATCCCAAAACAAATATCAGAGTAAAGCATGGTCAAACATTCTGTTCCAAACAAAGCTTCTTGCCTAGCCCGTTATATCAAAATCATAACCTGCAAGAAGTAGGGTGGTGGGATTAGCATAAAGCTAAGTGAGTGAATAAATAACCAACAGCCCAACTTAGCATAACAAATCTGTTTACAGCAAAGCATCGTAAACACATAACAACCCTGTTTACAACAAAAGCATCGTAAACACATAGCAACCCTGTTTACAGCAAAAGCATCGTAAACACATAGCAACCCTGTTTACAGCAAAAGCATCGTAAACACATAGCAACCATGTTTACAGCAAAAGTATCGTAAACACGTAACATCAAAGAGGATCGGTGGTCCTTGAGGCACCCTCATGCCGAGGTGGCCCCCAAGCAACACTTAAAACCCAACTGCAGGCCAATACAGCTGTTAACCGATAGCTTGTTGCTATTTTCCCACACGACATAGGTTCCCGTTAACGATATGTACAAGGAACCCCCGCTGACCAAACAATAGCAACCAAGCCCAACCAGTATTGACCTCTGAATAAATCACATATGCCCAATGGCCATGTATCACATAATCCATAATTATCATGGCATTATGTCAGACTAAACAGTCTATCAACAATAATAACATCATAGCAGACTAAATAGTCTATAAATGGTAATACTACGTTTATCTGTTGTAACCATACTTGTTACAACTAAATCACACCCAGGATTACAGATCCACTCACCGTTACCTCAGCCGCAAGCTCAGAAGTCTAATATTACTGAGCCTTCTCCTGTATCTGAGAATACAATTAAATAATGAGTTAGTAATTCGTCTCATAATATACAACTCATTTCATAATCATATAACATATCTCAATACATAGTATCAAAATACTAAACAGTAACTAGTTATAACAACTCCATCAAATCATTAGTTAATAATGATAAACAACTCATCATTTCAAATTTAGTTTATAACTTAATTCAAGTGTCTAATCAAGAACACAAATACTTAAGCTACAATAAAATCACCACAACACACTGGTCACCCACTGGTTACCGAATATAATACATATTCAGAAACTACATCAAAAGGTTTAAAATTCAAAAATCCTAAAAACCATAAAGTACCCGCCGGGTACCCTCTCTACCCGCCGGGTAGAAAGGAGAACCAGCCGGGTTCCATGATTACCAACCGAGTGAATTTACGAAAGTGGTGACAGAATGTATCTTTCTATTTAAACCTGTAGTACTAGCCGGGTCAGTATTAAACCAGTCGGGTACCCAATATTTTTCAACTACCCGCCGGGTAGTTGTGTTACCAGCCGTGTAACAACCAAAACCCGTTTACCCGCCGGGTAAGGGTAGTACCTGCCGGGTACTCCCTCACCACAGCGACCTGCAACTCCCTCAAAACCTAGAACCCAAAAATCCTACCAACAAAACCTCAAAATCAGTTTCATAATCAATCTAATACATCAACTAACATCTTATATCAACAAATAACCTTCTTTCATGTACTAATTTCATACTTGAATCAATACCCATATATTTAATCATAATCATAGATCTAAATAAAATAAATCAAGAAATCAACTTACAATTAGTTTGAGAAAGAGACGAGGATAATTAATCAGCTCCAACATAGAATCAGAGATTTAATTTTGATGATTACTCCCTTTGGTTTAGTTCCTGTGTTTTGTTTTGGAAAAGTGATAATACAAGAGAATTGGGGAAAGTTAAAGAAATAAGGTCGGCTCACTTCATTAACCGACCCAGAAATCCATTTAAAATTTATCCCCTTCTAAACTTATTGTCTGGAACCTAAAAACCATTTACGATTCTAACAATCTTATTTTACCTTCAACTGTATAAATTTAAAACAAACAATAATTTACTAGTCACAATAAATCATTTGACCTTTTACCCAATGTTCACAATTAAACATAATAAATGAACAACCAATTTCCTAACACATTAAATAAATAATTTAAAGCTAGAAAATTATCATAAAATTATCAGACCCGTAAGGTGGGTGTTACAACGTGTGCTTGTTGCGGGAGCAAGTCGCAAATTGGCGGGAGCAAGTCGCAAAGTCACGGGAGCAAGTCGCAAATTAGGTATTTGCGACCCAAACTTTGTGTCTTCCGACCCGGCTACAAACTAGCGTTGTCCAGGTTCATGTCCAGGTACGTGGTGTCGTGGTCTGATTTCCTTGGTCGGATAACTTTATGGCTAAAATGTCTTTATCCTTTATCCGTTTAGATAAGATTTTTTGAGATTTTCGAGATTTTTAACATTTCTATATATACAATTACCCCTAGTTTAAGATAATAATCAATTTTTTCAGAATTTCTCATAAAACGAATCTTACTTTTTTTTATTTGAAAATTTTTAAAAATTCTTCTCGAAATAGTTCGCACTGATCATTTTTGGTATTTTCGTTCTCCAAATGAAGAATCAATAACTGATAAAATATACGCAGATTTTCCTTGGTTGTTTAGCATTGCGTTTCGTCATGCTAGACATTTTCAGGGTGCAAAAAGAATGTACACACAAGGTTTTATTCGGCTTCAGTGTCATCCTCGGAAGAAGCTTTTTTATAGTATTCTCCTGCAATCAATAATAACATTTATGATTCAACTATATAATCTAATTGTCAACTATGAACAAAGTAAAATTTTAAATAAATCAAAGCAAAACACTTACCGGAAGACGTAAATATTTTTCAAATACTTTTGAATCGGTAATCTTCTTTTTTAGTTCCCAATACAACCCATGATATAACACCCCTCGTTTCATTATAAACAATAATATAATATTTGCAACTCGGAAGCGTATATTTAAAACATACTATCAATGTACTCAAAATGTCAATAAACTTTTTCAAACTTATTACATGACATTTCAACAAACTCGGTGTTATATAATTCAAAATATCTCTTTAGTTATCAAAATAACATCAGAGTAAAAGCTTGCCAAACATTCCATCAATTCCAAACACTTCCTGCCCTGCCCAATATGTCCCATCTATTTCAACCTGCAGGAAGAACTGTGGTGGGGTTAGCATAAAGCTAAGTGAATGAAACTATAAGCAACAGTACAACCTAGCATAATAATCTGTTTACATCAAATAACAATAAATAGAAAATCAATCATTCACTCGACATCCAATCAATGTCAAGCTACACCAATCAAACATTATCAATCGTCATGAGGATCGGTGGCTCCTGAGATACCCTAATACCGGTTTGGTAATCAAGGAACTCTTATCAATCATCTGTATTGGCCTATACAGAATTACCGATAACCAGTTGTTAATCACACACGACCTAGATCTCCAAACCAACATTTCAAGTTTCAAGATCTCCTGTCGTCTACAATAACAACCAAGTCCAACTGTCAAGTCAAGTTGACCTCAGAATCTTACATACTAGATCTAACAGCCAAGTAAGCAACTAGTCCAACTATCATGGCAAGATATCTCAACAATTACATTCTATCAAAGTAATACTATAATTACTTGTTGTAAATCAAATCATTACAACTAAATCACACCGAGGTTACAGATCCACTCACCGACACCTCAGCTGCAAGCTCAGAAGTCTAATATTACTGAGCCTTCTACACATCTAAGAATACAATCAATAAACAATGAGTTAGTAACTTGTATCAACTGATAATACTTATGTAATTAACATCGTTACACAATCATAACATAATTACATGTATCAAGTGATCCCTAAGATCACAGCAACAAAAGTTCAATTCGGAACATAATCAAAAAGTCCCGAATTAAGGTCCAAAAACTGTAAAATGCCATTTTCGACCCCTAAACGACCCCGAATGTCCAAAAACTGACTAGGCTATAATGTATAGCTTTAATCAGTGGGCCGTTTTCGAGTCCCCATGTAAATTTCAACCCAATCCGAGTTAATGAAAATTTATCAAATTCAAATGTCGCTAAAAACACCACCTTCTAAACACTTATGCATTTTTAAAATTTACAAAAAGTACTGACAAACGCGATCCAGAAAACAATGGTGGGATCGCGTTCCTCTTTGCAAAATAATTCTGTGACAAATTATAACTAAGCAACGCGATCCGGACAAATTCTTGGGATCGCGTTCCCAAGAACAAAACTCGTCCGATTCCTTTTATAACTAACGAACGCGATCCTGGCTAGGGTTCTGGGATCGCGTTTGAACCTTTTTCAGCTCATCTTCATCCCTGATCAAACCCTAACTCGCGATTTTAATACCCAAATCACCCAAACTCGATTTCTAACTGTTTTAAACACCTAATAACTTCACATAATCAATATGCAACAGTTATAACGAAGTTCTAACATTAAATTCATGTTTTTCAATCCAAATCAATCATTTCAAAACTTATAAACTATTTGATTCGATTCAAACTTACCTCTCAATTGAAGAACACTGAATTGAAAGATAATAATGGTGAAACTAGAATCAATCATAGCTCCAATTCGTAGGTTTCAAGTTTCTGATTTGGATTTCATAAGGTTTATGTGAGTTTTGAAGTTTCATATGAAACTTTCCTTAAATGGAAAGTGATATATAAGTCGGCCCAACTTAAACCACCTTCAATATACGGGTATAATTTAATACCCCATCTCAATCTATTGTCTGGAACCCGAAAACCATTTGCGAGTTCAAACATTTTATTGCACCGTCAGCTATATTAATTTACAACAATTAATAATTTACTTATCACATTGGAATATTCGACTCCTATTCCAATTATTTCAACTATTTCAAACAATATTATTTCCAAACACGTTTAAATACATATTTAAATCAAGAAATAATATATAAACAACTAGGTCCATTTCGAGGATGTTACAACTCTCCCCCCCTTAAAGAGATTTCGTCCCCGAAATCTAACATCTATCAGTCTGACTAATGTGATATAATCACATATATCTTATCATACCTTAATCCTCAATAGCAACTTACAACTATACTTAGAATTTTTGAATTCTTTTCACATGCACATATCTAAATGTACATGCTTCTGTCTTTTCCTACGCACACATACAGTGCATCTAATCAATATCATCAATCAGATATATCTTATAGACAGACACTTACTTTAACAAGTGAAACCTACACTCACTTAATCAACAAATAAAACTTAACATTACTTAATAGGTTTATGCAACCCAAAATTAGCAACATGCTAAAATCTTTAACCTATTCTCACTGTTCATCACTGTTAACAATAAAACAGCAGCAACAATATCCCAACAATAGTGTTTATTAAACCCCAATGTACCTAGCAACATTGAAATATAATTCAGCTCACGACCAACAATCAGTCTAATATACAGATCACAATCTTAAGTCTTTACCATCAAAGATCTGAAATTCAAATCTAGGTCAGCTTTTCATCCAAAAGTTTCATACCTATGCTCTTTTGTACAACCTATAATGTTCACATATCATTTCAATCATATGAAATTCTTTACTTAAAAGTAATCCAGATTCATATCACCTTAATAAGCAAAGCAGAGGTCACACTCAGTAGGTAAAACTACAATCAACAAATACTTTGCTCAATCAACAAAAGTACTACAATCAATCTTACCTACAATCAACCAACCTCTACATTGACTTATTTCCACTTGTAATTCCTTTCATTACTACCTATCAATTGTCAACAACATCAAAGTCGACAACAACTACTGCTCAAACAATAATCACAACACTAGTGATTATACATTCCAGTACACCTATCAGTACTTTAATATTTGTCTTCAAACTCTAACTAACCATCAAGTTAGAATTTATATACTATTAAACTGGTAAGACATCAAAATCTATTCTTAGCAACCAGTTATTTCAACTCAACCTTACAATCATAAACTACTAATCACAAGCCATTAGAAAATTATACAACTTTAACCACCCAATCATTCAACACTAGATCCCGTCAATCTAGCAACTAAGTCAATCTTAATCCACATATTATGATACTACAGGTCAAGCATCACAATATCACATTATCAAAATGTGCTACTTTCCAACACATTTCCAACAAAATCTACATCAAGTTAATCACAATTAACTAACCTCCACATATCTTATGGCATATTTTAATTCATTCTATTAAAACTTATCATGCCATTTATTATCATGTATACCACACATACATACCTACACAATTTCAAGGTTTCTCTTACTCTCTAACACATACAATTTCTTAAAATATGAACAATCATTCAATTCATATTTCCTCAATTTATCAAACAAAGATCAACTAAATCTTTAACACCATCCAATTCCAGATATACTTTCATATCATACCTTATTTGGATCTAATCCCAGTTTTTTTTTTTTTCACTTTATCACTTACTTTACTTGTATACTATCAACCAATAACTAAAGAATTCATCCAATTCTTTCAATACTTAAGTAATTCACCATAAGGTACAAATCAACCTAGACAACTATTAATAATAACTTTCAATTATTTCTTATCTCACCTTCTTACCCAATCAAAGCTATCATCACAAGCTTCACACACTGGTAAGATTTTCTTATCACAATTCTAATCAATGTGATTTAATTATTCTAACATATATTAGCAAATTATAACTGTCATATCAAACAATGGCTTTATATTCGTATAATTCTTTAACACATATTCAGTTCAAATATCAAATATTACTTAACTGAATACTCAATTATACTTAACACTATTTCAATTACTTAATACTAGCCTTAAGTAATGAATCAAGTTTCACAAACTTAGACAATTCATCTATCTCCTCTGGATCTTAAATGACCCCCTTCAACATAATTTAAGCAAATCTAGGAATTCAATCATATTCCATACAATCATAACATTTCAATCTATGTTAGACTATTTCAACACATACAGTTGACTACATGTCAACTTTGATTTCAATCAACCAATCAATAAAATTCTCTAACTGCTTTTCTCAAGTTTGACCTATCCTCAAACCAATCACAAGCAATTAATTTTATACACAGTTCTCTATTCATGGTTTGACTTTCAAAGTTAACATACCATCAATATTAACTCACAACAAACCATTTCATCTTATATGTTCATCTTCAAACATATATTTTAAATTATTACATTCAATAATCTTATCAATCTTTTACAAGGACAAGGTCAACCTACATCAATCTTGGCTCCATACAAGCCATTTCATATTGTATGTTTACTTTTAAACATATACTTCAAATTATTACATTCAATAATACTAGAAATTCCTCAAGCAAGACAATATCAACCTATTTCAACTTTGGCTTCATACAAGCCAAATACAAAATAGTGACTCATTTAAACACTATCAAATTCGCCTACATGTAATCTATCACAATCAATCACAATTACATATTCTACACAATCAAGTTAGTCACTTAGGTTTATCATCAAAGCCTCTATCAATGACAACTATCATTTACACTCTCACCTTTACAGTCTAAAGGTCACAGTTCTATCAACTGATTGTTTTCTTATCAAAACAACTATTAAACAACTTAGCAAACTATCATGCTCCATTTCCAAAATCACATTACATTTCTTTTATACCAAGTAGCCTCAACAAGTTCATGTGACACAACATAATATAACAACGGTGATCAGGCGTTGCAAGATTATGTTCTTCACAATCCATTCTCAGGCTACTCTACATTATAATTATCAATGTGATCTATTCTCATCTCATATGATTTCAAATCAATCAAAATTCATTTAATAGTTTCTAACAGCTGATACATACTCAAAATCAGCTTACTACTTACATATTCAACCTTACATATGCAAGCCATCTCACATAATTTATTTTCAACAACTGAATTACTCAGTATATCACTTATCTGAAACCTCAAACATATGATAACCCATCATCATAGTTTCAATACTTAACATTAATCAATGTCCCTATTTACTACAAAATTCAGGACACATCTTAATTAATTATCATTACTTTGACATATGCTTTACTATCAAGCATCACTGTCACAACAAGCCTACTCAATCATGCTACTATAAACATTTCATTTACTAATTCACAATTGACTAGAAAGACCTATCACTTTCTCATTCAATTTAGCTTTATCATAAGTTATTTTCCTCATAAACTTATTCATCTTGGTTTAACTCAAGTGTTTAACTACAATCAAAACATATCATGTAGTCACATAACCACATACTTTCTCAATTAGCAGTCATCCTCAAATCAAATGACACCACAGTTCTTAAACAGGATTCAAATCACACCCTGTAACCAATCTACTAATATAATACTATCAATTATCTTGTCTCACCAATAAAGACACTCCTTAGGTTCCAACATCAATCTTGCTAAAACCTTAATCAATTCTTTTCTGCTTACTTAACCACATTTCTGCATTTTCAATTCAATCAGAAATACTCACAACAATGAACAACAATAAACATCTCATTTAACATTTCTCTCCTCATGTCAACATATAGCAATCATTAGTTGACTCAAAACTGGGGAATCATATCAGTCTGACTCAATTAACTTCACAACAAAGCTTACTCAACATAACAGAGTAAGCAATTCAAGTTAATTTAAATTAACACAGGCTTATCGAAGATTACCTGACAAATCTTAAACCCACGAGTGTTGAGGAAACATGAAATATACCAATCAAATACTCATGTCCCTCCGTCTCTGAAATCAAACAACAACTTCACAACTTGTTAAGGGTTAGTACATATTCAACTAATCACCTTTTCACATGCATTCACTACTCAACTAAACCCACACCCACTGGAATGTTTGACTCAACTCAATCAAAGTTTAGGATTGAACATTCTATCAAGTCCAATTCACCCAAACTATTGCTCTGATACCAACTTATAACACCCCTCGTTTCATTATAAACAATAATATAATATTTGCAACTCGGAAGCGTATATTTAAAACATACTATCAATGTACTCAAAATGTCAATAAACTTTTTCAAACTTATTACATGACATTTCAACAAACTCGGTGTTATATAATTCAAAATATCTCTTTAGTTATCAAAATAACATCAGAGTAAAAGCTTGCCAAACATTCCATCAATTCCAAACACTTCCTGCCCTGCCCAATATGTCCCATCTATTTCAACCTGCAGGAAGAACTGTGGTGGGGTTAGCATAAAGCTAAGTGAATGAAACTATAAGCAACAGTACAACCTAGCATAATAATCTGTTTACATCAAATAACAATAAACAGAAAATCAATCATTCACTCGACATCCAATCAATGTCAAGCTACACCAATCAAACATTATCAATCGTCATGAGGATCGGTGGCTCCTGAGATACCCTAATACCGGTTTGGTAATCAAGGAACTCTTATCAATCATCTGTATTGGCCTATACAGAATTACCGATAACCAGTTGTTAATCACACACGACCTAGATCTCCAAACCAACATTTCAAGTTTCAAGATCTCCTGTCGTCTACAATAACAACCAAGTCCAACTGTCAAGTCAAGTTGACCTCAGAATCTTACATACTAGATCTAACAGCCAAGTAAGCAACTAGTCCAACTATCATGGCAAGATATCTCAACAATTACATTCTATCAAAGTAATACTATAATTACTTGTTGTAAATCAAATCATTACAACTAAATCACACCGAGGTTACAGATCCACTCACCGACACCTCAGCTGCAAGCTCAGAAGTCTAATATTACTGAGCCTTCTACACATCTAAGAATACAATCAATAAACAATGAGTTAGTAACTTGTATCAACTGATAATACTTATGTAATTAACATCGTTACACAATCATAACATAATTACATGTATCAAGTGATCCCTAAGATCACAGCAACAAAAGTTCAATTCGGAACATAATCAAAAAGTCCCGAATTAAGGTCCAAAAACTGTAAAATGCCATTTTCGACCCCTAAACGACCCCGAATGTCCAAAAACTGACTAGGCTATAATGTATAGCTTTGATCAGTGGGCCGTTTTCGAGTCCCCATGTAAATTTCAACCCAATCCGAGTTAATGAAAATTTATCAAATTCAAATGTCGCTAAAAACACCACCTTCTAAACACTTATGCATTTTTAAAATTTACAAAAAGTACTGACAAACGCGATCCAGAAAACAATGGTGGGATCGCGTTCCTCTTTGCAAAATAATTCTGTGACAAATTATAACTAAGCAACGCGATCCGGACAAATTCTTGGGATCGCGTTCCCAAGAACAAAACTCGTCCGATTCCTTTTATAACTAACGAACGCGATCCTGGCTAGGGTTCTGGGATCGCGTTTGAACCTTTTTCAGCTCATCTTCATCCCTGATCAAACCCTAACTCGCGATTTTAATACCCAAATCACCCAAACTCGATTTCTAACTGTTTTAAACACCTAATGACTTCACATAATCAATATGCAACAGTTATAACGAAGTTCTAACATTAAATTCATGTTTTTCAATCCAAATCAATCATTTCAAAACTTATAAACTATTTGATTCGATTCAAACTTACCTCTCAATTGAAGAACACTGAATTGAAAGATAATAATGGTGAAACTAGAATCAATCATAGCTCCAATTCGTAGGTTTCAAGTTTCTGATTTGGATTTCATAAGGTTTATGTGAGTTTTGAAGTTTCATATGAAACTTTCCTTAAATGGAAAGTGATATATAAGTCGGCCCAACTTAAACCGCCTTCAATATACGGGTATAATTTAATACCCCATCTCAATCTATTGTCTGGAACCCGAAAACCATTTGCAAGTTCAAACATTTTATTGCACCGTCAGCTATATTAATTTACAACAATTAATAATTTAGTTATCACATTGGAATATTCGACTCCTATTCCAATTATTTCAACTATTTCAAACAATATTATTTCCAAACACGTTTAAATACATATTTAAATCAAGAAATAATATATAAACAACTAGGTCCATTTCGAGGATGTTACACATGAGGAACTAGCTTATCCCTCTTGATTGCAACATCTTCCAACTGACGGGAAAAAGCCTCCCAAATCCAAGTCTTGTAAACAGTAAGTAAACAAGAAATTAGCATATTAATATATTATATACAAAACAACTAAATAATTTGGACTATTAAAATAAAGACAATGTTACCTTACACGCCCACCCGAAATCACTCAATGTGTATTTCATCCCGTCCTAACTCAATCGAGTCTGCAACCCCTTTTCCAGCTGCTCAATAAGTTCTGGCCCAAATAATATTACCCCAAGGGTACGCGTCAAAGACACCAAAACCCTCAACTATATGCATATAATCATCCTTAATAAGATGTGTCGGCTGCTTTCCCATAAAACCAACGTTTATCAACACAATCGCACACAATCCTCATCGCTCAGTTTGTTCGACCCGATAAACGTGTTTTTATCCCAAAGCTTTTATTGTAAGTTTTTTACACATATACGGCCCAACTCCGGGAATACTTGCTCTTTAAATGCGGGGGTGATCTTACGAACCGCATCCGGAATATGATGCTTCATCTCAGCATTAGAATCGAACAGGAATCCGGTCACCAGACAAAACTCCCTCTGACCAAATCGTATAGAATGTTCCGGGGTGATCTTAAATCACAACTCATCCGCCTCCTGCCGAGGGTGCTGCAACACTGGACGATCACGTTGTCGTAACTGGAGTAAATGATGTACATAACCCGGATCATTATCCGGTGCCCTCAAATCCAACCAATGGCCAAAGCAACGCTCTCTTAATATCGCTTCCTGCTCAGGTGTCAACCACCATTTAATAAAACTAATAACATTAAGCTAACTCTTCAATGTCAACTTTGCAGTGATAAACTCCTGAAAAATCATCAATCGAAAACACAGTTTGTCAAAAAAATTAAGCATAGTCAAATATTATGAATGACGGGTCAAACATAAACCCACATGGTCAACTCGAGTCCAATTACAGATAAAAGGTCAACACCAATCCAGAAAGTCAACAAAACTTAAAACAGGTCAATACAATATACACAAAAGATAAACGCGTCTAATTGAGTCAAATTAAATCAACATAGTCAATGGTTATCCACAAAAGTCATAATAACACATATAGTTTAATATGTGTAAACCTAGTCAAATATCGTGAATGACGGGTCAAACATAAACCAACATGATCAACTCAAATCAAATACTCCAAAAAGGTCAATACCAATCCACAAAAGTCAACACAACTCGAAATCTAGTCAACTAAGTAAAAAAGGGTCTAGGAGACCTTGGTTTGCGACTAGTGAACAAGAACTTAGTTTGCGACTAGTGACCTTGATTTGCGACAAGTGACCAAGACCTTAGTTTGCGACTAGTGATCAAAACTTAGGTCGAATCAAGACTTTTTAATTTCCAATGTTTTATTTAACTACAACGTCAACAATAAAGCAGAAAACAATCACATTCATTTATAGGTGCCAAAAATCACAAAACCGCATGCACACCAAGTATTCGATGAAATGCTTCAAAGAAAATTCTAAATTAAACGTTAATCTTAAACAAAAAACACAACACATCTCAAAACAATCATATTCATGTATTATCACAAAAACTAACAATCTAAATGCAAAAAAAGTTCAAAAAATGGTTGCACACCAAGTGTTCGATAAAATGCTTCAAAGAAATTCGAAATTAAACGTCCAATATAGACCAAGAAACACAATTATACCCGAGTATTGACTATCGTGAAGCTTCAATTTCGTGAAAAAAAATGTTTGCGACTGAAAGTGTCGTTAGTGTGCGACTCCGAATTTGCGTCTACATATATTTGCGATTTGCGAACAAGGTTTACAACGGTGGTGGCTTGCGGTGGTCAATGGAAGAGGGCGGCGGTGGTTATGGTGGTGGTCAGAGGGAGGAGGCGACGGGGGTGGTGGTGGTCAACGGAGGGCGACGGGGTGGGGTGGGGTGGGGTGGGGTGGTGGTGGTGTGATGAAGAGAGTTAGGGTTTGAGAATCGAAGAAATGAAAACGTTTTTTTTTTTTTTAAAGGGCGGGCACAAGTCGCAAACTCGTGGTCGCAAGCCGCTCACAAGTCGCAAATTATGCATCTCTCTCGTTCATTTATGCTGGTCGCAAGTCGCAAGCACGGGTCGCAAGTCACAGCTTGCGACTTGCGCCCGGATGGGGTATATCCTCAATTTTTTTTCGAAAGGGCAAACCGTTATAGAATTTTTTTTGGGAGGCAAATCCATCAATTTCCTATTGAAAATTCCAAATAATGTAAGAATTGAGGCCCATGTTTAGTATTTTGCTAAGGTTCGCAGCATCAACTACATTTTATCTAAAAAGAATGATAAATTATCTTAGCCGTTGATTTCTTTGATCAATGACACATATTCGTTGCATCTTAATAACACTGCATTTTAGTGTTGCAAATTTAGGCAGTTGATCACAAAAATTAACGAATCGCACCTTATTATTTTATTAATGATTTTCATAAATAAATAATCGTAAAAACAAACGCTGTATACTTATATGGATGCCCTCTAAATGCTGTATCCAAATCCAAATATCAAATAAGTAAACACAAATAGGGGTGTGCAAAATACGGTTCGAACCGTGAAAACCGGCAAACCGTACCGAAACCGTACCGTCCCATACCGAACCGCTTCTCTACGGTACGGTTCTCGATTATAATATTTGTAGTTACACGGTTCGCGGTTCGGGCTGGTTCTACACTTAGGGTGTGCAAAACAAAGTTCGAACCGGCAAACCGTACCGGAACCGTACCGTTCCGTACCGAAC
This sequence comes from Helichrysum umbraculigerum, assembly GCA_949592205.1. Taxonomy (NCBI): domain Eukaryota; kingdom Viridiplantae; phylum Streptophyta; class Magnoliopsida; order Asterales; family Asteraceae; genus Helichrysum; species Helichrysum umbraculigerum. The sequence goes on from CATIUR010000002.1 coordinate 125,415,797, forward strand.
CGCTTCTCTACGGTACGGTTCTCGGTTTTAATATTTGTAGTTTTACGGTTCGCGGTTCGGTTTGGTTCGGGCCGGTTCTAGCACTTTGCACAGGCCTAAACACAAACGGCTAATATGAAAGGCCGAAAAAGGAGAAGAAATCAAACTGAAAATTGAAAATAGGAGGATAGGTTAAATGAAAATTGAAAAGGGACTGAAATTGTAAAAAACAAAACCTAAGGGAGTTTTATCATAAATTTATCAACAACAAAACAACTTTTTCACAGGTTCAGTGTTTTTATCCTACTCTATAAGTATAATCTATCTGGCACACACTCACACACACACATATACAATATACAATATATACATAATATACATAACTTTATATATATACAACTTCCGTTGCATTTTCCGGTGATCGGGTTATATCTCCGGCGCCAGCGCCGATGATCGGAATTTTATCAGCTCCGGTGAGTCTGTAATCGCCGGTATCTGCAAGGGCCGTACGGTATTCCAGTATTCTCTTACACCGATGATATATATCAATCTCGTTGCTTATATTCGTTGATTAGATTCGGTGTTGTGATAATTAAGCTGAATGATTGATGGATTGAAGCTGCTGGAATTAATTTGTGTTTACGCTTCAGTTATTTATGTCTGTTTTACAGTAATCTGTTTTTTTTAGGTTTTGTTTAATGGAATTGTGATTAGGTTAAATTGATGGATGATAGTTTGTTGAGATGATTCTGATGATGATGATGATGATGATGATGTATTCAGGTTTTGTTTTTGTGGTACAAAAAGGTTGTTAACTGTTAAGTAATTGTTGTACAATTAAACAGCTTTTATTGGATAATTTATTAAAAGGATAAGAAGGAATCTAGGCTGAAAAGATGCAGGGGAATAAAAGAGATTACGATGATAGGTTAAAATATGCGTCAAATGATTCTCTGTTACCGGGATTATACGATGATGTAGCGTTGATTTGTCTAGCGCGGGCGTGTAGATCTGATTATGCTTCACTGTCATGTTTAAACTCAAGGTTTAATGTGCTTATGAAGAGTGGCTATCTATATGAGTTAAGGAAACAATTGGAGATTAAAGAGCATCGGGTGTATATGGTGTATATGGTGTGTGATCTAAGGGGGTGGGAAGCGTTTGATCCGATCAGTAAAATGTGGATGAGTTTGCCTAGAATTCCTTGTGACGAGTGTTTTAATTTTGCGGATAAAGAGTCTTTAGCTGTGGGTAGTGAATTGTTGGTTTTTGGGCGTGAATTGTTTAAATTTGCTATTTGGAAGTACAGTTTGATTCATAGGAATTGGGTTAAGTGTGAGGGAATGAGTCGTCCTCGTTGTTTATTTGCATCAGGAAGTTTTGGGTCGGTTGCTATTGTTGCAGGAGGTAGTGACCAAAATGGGAACATTTTGAAATCTGCTGAATTGTATGATTCATCTACTGGTAAATGGGAAATGTTGCCCGATATGCATACACCTCGTAGATTATGTGCAGGTTTATTCATGGATGGAAAGTTTTATGTTATTGGAGGGATGACAAGCCCGAATGAGTCATTAACTTGTGGGGAAGAATTGGATCCTCGGACGAGGAAATGGAGGAAAATTGATGGGATGTACCCTAATGTAAACAGGGCTGCCATGGCACCTCCTCTCGTAGCAGTTGTTGGTAATGAGTTATACGCTGTTGACTACTTAACTAACATGGTGAAAAAATACGATAAAGATAAGAATTCATGGAATGTTCTAGGGAGGCTTCCGTTTCGGGCTGATTCATCCAACGGTTGGGGTTTAGCGTTTAGAGCTTGTGGGGATGAACTTTTGGTAGTGGGTGGACAAAGGGGACCAGAGGGTGAAGCCATTGTTCTTAATTCATGGAGCCCTAAATCAGGAATCAAAAATGGGATATTGGATTGGAAGGTTCTTGGGGTCAAGGAACATGCTGGTGTGTTTGTTTACAATTGTGCTGTTATGGGTTTTTACTCCTAGATATCATCTGATTACATTTTTTCTCTCTTTTTTTTTTCATCTAGGGTTCTTCAATTTTCTTGGGTTTCTGTACTTAATTTATGCCAATAAAGTGCTAAGTTGAATCATTTAGGTGCATGTTACTGCTACACTTCTGTTGATCCCATATTGTAATACATGATTCAAAACATCTTGAATGTTCATACTTATCTGTCTCATCAAGAAAATACTTGGTCCTTATGCTAGAGAGTTTGAGAGAATAATGCATTGTCAAGAACATACAATAAATTTAATTTGATGCATATGTATGGTACATTGGTACATGTTATTAAGTTAATTTTTCTTAGATATGGGTTTAAATTACCACTGTAAATTTGGATATGTGATATGAATGAGTGCAGAAGGAAAGAAGATAGGATTTTGGTGGGGGTATGACTGCAAGTCACTTAAAAGTATTTTGGTAGTTTATGAGTGGGAACATGTGGAGGGGGTTTAAGTGAAGGAGGTATTCCCCTACCACAATGTCCTTGATTTGGCAAATAAAAGCTGTGGTTTGACAGTTCATCTTTACTCAGATAAATGATATCTTTTTCCTTTACTGGAATGCTTTTGGCCCATCTTGCCTCCTGTATCTTTATTTCTTTTATTTAATACTCTCTCCATACTAAAATATGTGTGTACCGTTCCATTTTGATTTGTCGCATAATAAAACTTAACACGTCCAAAGTAATATACCAACTTTACCATACTATACTTAATATATCTATACTGATCTAAAAGTTTTTGAGGTTTAAGTTACGTTAAATATCGGTTAGAAAGTTTTTTCTAAAATTAGCAGTATATGTTTTCGTCTATATATCATTTTAATTTGCTAGTTGTCTAAGATCGTTACTACTTGCTAGATGTGATAGAACAAGCCAATAGAACTGTAACATGTCAAAATGTAAAGAATACGATCAACAAAAGTTTTACTTTTTCATAATAATCTAATATGTTATATATCTTTCACCCAAATATCATCTTTATGAACTTACTAGTTACTACTCCCTATCCCTATCATCATCATGGTATATATCTTGAGAATATTATGAGGTACATATTATATTTATTTCAAAAAACACAAAAAAAAAAGAAAAAGAAAAAGTATGTGTGTTAGACAAACACCAAAAAGAGCAATGAGTTAGATTTTTTTAAAAAACACATGCACATGAATACATGATGATGTGTTGGAATATGAATTGAGGGGCCCCATGAAAGTGGCCCTGGTTGCTCCATGAAAGTGGCCCTGGTTGCTCTGGTTTGGCTTTGTTTATGATTTGGACAAAGTGGCTAGTGGCACCAATCAATGAGTGGTTACTATCAAGTATAAGACAAAAGTTATAGGGGCAAGAATGTCTTTTACGTTTTATACTCGCTTTAAAGAAATAGATGTCGTTAGTTCAAGCCTTATGAAAATCGATATGCATACAGCATACGTATGTGTTGGATCAAGGCAGAGTTAGGAAATCAGGTGGTGGGGCGAAAAAATTGTAGAGTAAATTTCATAAATGGTACCTATGGTTTATATTGATTTACGAAAATAGTCCATGTACTTTTTTTTCAATGTTTTCGATCCAATAACTTTGGATTTTCTCGTAAATTGTGACACCCGCTAATTTATGACTATGATTAGTGCCTAATTATCTTGTAATTACATGTAATTAGTTTAGTATTAGGCTAATTATGTGTAGCATTTTGTATATTTATAAATATACACGTACGCGATTTGATTAAATCGTGCGATTTATAACCGGACAAGGTCCAACACTGTTTACTGTGGACGTTGGTGACAAACTATTTAAATAATGTGAAATTGTCCAAACAAACATTATTTGATTTAATATATTGCAGAAATATACTACACGTATTAAATATGGTATAAAACACTCCGTACGCGACGAAAACGGGTAAAACGCGCCCGACATGCGAAATAAACTCAAGTTATATTATTATAACTCATTATTAAGTATTTTGATAAAATACTTCAAGTAAAAATGTCGCGATTACACGCGAACAAATAAAACATTTAAAAACGTTACATTATTCAAATAAACGTACAATTCGCAACCGACGACCGAACAAAAACTCGAATATTATTTTAGTAACTTAAATTATGTTACTTGAGTAAAACTTTTATTAAAAATATCTTATTCTAAATCGTTAATGAAACATACGTTGTTAAACGTATAACGGTTAAATAAACGTTCAAACGGACGGGTAAACGAACACTGCGCATAGAGTAACTTTGGAGAAATAATTTACACACCCATATGGGGTGGGACCCACTTAAAAACTGCAGAGAATCAGCCATGCCATGCCTCCTTTATTTCTTTTTGGTTACTTGTTTGACTTCAAAGACCCATACCTCATTACCACCACTCCTCATTTGATCACTCCTTCACCCACTCTCTACTTGTCTCTCCCTCTCTATTTCTGCTGTAATTCACAGCCCAAACCACCACCAATTCACCACCATAAACCACCCTCAAATCATCTCGAATTACAAAACGGTTGGAAGCAAAAACGGTCACCATAACACGAGCTACGTATCCATCTTTTCCGTTTCTTCATACGAGTATTGTAAGGACTCCAACTCTACTAACTTCCTTATACTATGTTCATTTACATGTTTAGTTGCTCACTTAACCATAAAATGTCCAAATAATAAACCGAAACGCGATTTAAAACTCAAAAACTGGAGCTTAATCTTCCTGTCTAGATTCTGTTCAAACTTCAACGATTTTTATAAAATTCATTTTAGCATGAAAATAGATGTTTCTTAAGCCTAAAATGTAGTAGAAGTAAGGTTTCTAACAAAATTTGTTTCGTAACATTTCGACTTCGTTTGCTATTTTAAAATAATTTTCTCCGGTAACATAGAATTACTGTTCCGGCGGACAAAAACTTTCAGTAACTTCTCGAGGCCATATCTCGAGTTTTAGACCTCAAAAACGTATGAGACCACTTGGGAAATCTTGGTAATTTTGTTATACACAAAAAGTTCTTCTTTGGCTCGTTCCAGAATGTAACACCCTCAAATTTAACGATTTGCGGAAGCATACATTGGGTGTTACTAATCAATATACAAAGCGCAAGATTAATAGTAAACGACCTCTAAATGAGACGTTTCGAAAAGGTTTCATAAATAATAATCGTTGGAAAACCGCAGGTTTTCGTATACAAAAATGTAGTTTCCTAGAGTCCGCGCGTATAGCGGGAGATTCTATTACATAATCATAATATACAAAAGATAATGCTAAGAATCTCCGTTAATGCAAGGTAGAAATCATGCGACTCTAGCTAATATCCAAGGGTGGTCCTACTCCGTCAGTGTACCTGAGATACAAAGCTAAAAAGTGTCAACCAAAAAGGTTGGTGAATCTTACAGGTTAGAGTTAAGTAAGTGTTATGAACCACAAGTATGTACCCATATTGCTATCAAGCAAAGTAAGTAAATCGGTATATCAGTACAGTGCCATGAGCTCATAAGTTGAAGCTTAACCGTGTAGTGTGAATATATCACGTACCCCCGTGAGTGCTATCCGCACACTCATATGTAACAAATACTAATATGCCTGTTTCTACGTGTAAATTAGTACGTGGTGGCGCTACCACCCCAGGCAGGGATTGTCAGTCCCAAATGGATCCATCTACTAGTAATCGCGCTTAAGTCCATAACTAACAACTTACGAATAGGAGGCTTTCAGTGGATAAAAGTAACTCATGCGTTTGTTTGTAAACAGTAAGGTAATCAGTTCAGTACATTGTGTTCATATGTAAAACAGTTGCTAAGTATCTCACCCCAAAGTATAAAAACAGTAAAAGTGGGGCTGTAAGACTCACCTGAGTCGAGCAGTGGTAGATAGCAAGTAGTATTAAAGCAAGTAGGTTCTCCGAACCCGTAACCTCCTAGTGCCTAAACACGTAAGGTTAAGTAAGTAGATGTCTCGCAAGACCATCTAGGCTAGTTGTTCATACAACCCGTTGTGTTTAAACGTTGGTTCGTTATCGTTTGTATAAAAGTGTACGGCCCGTTGGTGATTTGTTATAATTAAAGTTTCATCACTTATAACGCGATTTAGAGTGATTACACTTGAAAAGTATGTTCTATTATGTTCGATAATTCGTATTGTATAAGTATTTGAAATTGTACAGGTTTGACACTTGGTGAGAAATGTGCTTACAGAGTCTAGGTACGGGGGTCCGAGGGCAGCGCCCCTGGTTAGCGGGGTCCAAGGGGCGGCAGCCCCTGGCGGGGTCCAAGGGGCAGAACCCCTGGCTGGGGTCGAGCTGCCAGGTCAGCTTGGAAAATTTTTATTTCTACTATGAAGCTTTGACGAAAAACGCATCTGGATCCGAATTTGGGTAAAATCAGGTGTTAAAATCTTGGTTCCGACACTTAGTAAAAATCTGAGTTTTCAAGGTTTTGTTTTGTGCGACGTTGTGTGCGACGTCGGGTACGACGTGGCCATGTACGTCGCATGACGCGACCTTCGCAATTCAATGCGACGTAGGGGGGTGGCGTCGCTAATGCGACGTTGGTTCGGTTTGCGACGTTAAAGTCTACGTCGCCATGTATGACATCCGTAAATTAATGCGACGTAAGGTGCTGCGTCGCTAGTGCGACGTTGAGATTTTTGTGCGACGTAGGCCGCGACGTCGCAGAGGCCCCTGGCCAGGTGCGACGTTGCGGTCTGATGGCCAGAAATTTAGTCGAAAACGAGTTTCCCGGTTTCCGTTGGGTCCAAATCTTTTACCCAACCCTTATATGAACATATTAAGCCTATTTAAACCATAATCTAGTAAAAATGATCAAAAACGAGAGATGTCGGGATTTGTCGGAAACTTACGCGGCGTCGGATTGAAAATCCGAAAAGATAGGAATGTAGATCGGGTAGTGGTGAACGTTTTCTTCCAAAGAGATGCTATGATCCGAGTGCGTTTAATATGTTTATTTGGTAGTTTTGATGGTGGTGGTGTGGTGGTGAATTAGAGAGAAAAAGAAAGAAAGAGAAAGAAGAGAGAGAGAGGGTTGATGAAATGAGAAGAAAAATGGAGGTGGGTGGGGTTTTGGTAAAGCTCCCCCACTTTCAGTCTCCGCTCCGCGCTCCGGGTGGTGTTCGTTTTCTCCGTCGTTTAACGTTAAATAATTATTTTACATTTTAAATGGTAGGTTTTAAATACAAATTATTACGCGACATTTTTATTTAAATACTTTACAAATAAGTTTGGATATTTTTGTTTTTAAATCGTGTAAACTTTGATCGAGCGATATGAGATAATTACTAATTATTATAAGAATAGCGTTTCGGTCATAATTGCGTTATTTTAGTTTATAAACATTTGTTCACCAACGTCCGTACTAATCAAATAGAATTTCATTCTATTTACATTGCGTACGATTTAAGTCAAATCGCAAAGTTGTATATATATTTACCAACATATAATCCGATACATAAATTAGCCTAACACAGAACTAATTACATGTATTAACAAAGAATTAGGCGCTAATACTAGCCCTAATTTGGCGGTTGTTACATTCTCCCCTTGTTAAAAGAATTTCGTCCCGAAATTAGCTCGATTGCACGGTCAGTGCGTTGTCTGGGAAGAGATGTGGGTATTTCTCTCGCATTTGGTCTTCCCGTTCCCAGGTGAATTCAGGACCACGTCTAGAATTCCACCTGACTTTTACGATGGGAATACGACTCTGTTTTAGTTGTTTGACCTCACGGTCCATGATTTCCATAGGTTCCTCGACAAAATGAAGTTTATCATCGATTTGAATTTCGTCGATCGGTATAATCAGTGTCTCGTCAGACAGACATTTCTTCAGATTAGAAATGTGGAATGTGTTGTGAACGCTGCTAAGCTCAGCAGGAAGTTGCAGGCGGTATGCCACTGGACCAATCTTTTCAAGGATTTCGAATGGTCCGATGTATCTAGGATTTAGTTTGCCTCGTTTTCCGAATCGAATGACACCTTTCCACGGTGCCACCTTGAGAAGTACCTTGTCCCCTACTTGGAACTCAAGGTGTTTGCGTCTCACGTCAGCGTAGCTTTTCTGACGATCACGCGCGGCTTTTAGTTGGTTTTGTATGCCGACGATTTTTTCAGTTGTTTCATGTATGATTTCTGGACCGGTGAGTTGTGTATCCCCCACCTCAGTCCAACAGATAGGTGACCGGCACTTACGACCGTACAGTGCCTCGAAGGGTGCAGCCTTTATGCTGGTGTGATAACTGTTGTTGTACGAGAACTCGCATAACGGTAAGTGACTATCCCAGTTTTTACCGAAGTCCACTACGCAGGCTCGTAGCATGTCTTCCAGTGTTTGTATGGTTCGTTCGCTCTGGCCGTCGGTTTGAGGATGGTAAGCCGTACTCATATCCAGACGAGTACCAAGAGATTTTTGCAGTGATTGCCAGAAGCGAGAAGTAAACCGAGCATCTCGGTCGGAGATGATTGAGATGGGCACGCCGTGTCTTGACACGATCTCTTTCAGGTAGATCCGTGTCAAACGTTCCATTTTGTCAGTTTCCTTGATGGCTAGGAAATGAGCAGATTTAGTGAGTCGGTCAACGATCACCCAAATGGTATCGCAACCGTTAGATGTTTTCGGGAGTTTAGTAATGAAATCCATGGTGATCTGCTCCCATTTCCATTGTGGTATTTCGGGTTGTTGTAGCAAACCGGAAGGTTTCTGGTGTTCAGCTTTAACTTTAGAACAAGTAAGACACTTGCTAACATAGGTTGCAATGTCAGCTTTCATGTTGGGCCACCAATACATTTCCTTGATGCCGTGATACATTTTGTCGGCACCGGGGTGTATAGAGTATTTAGACTTGTGAGCTTCATCCATCACCAAGTCTCGCAGGTTCCCAAAACTTGGTAACCAGATTCGATTCGAGAAGTATTTGGCCCCGTTAGGTTTGGTTTCAAATTGTTTGTCCATGCCCCGCAAGGCCTCGTTTATCAAGTTTTCTGGTTTGAGTGCCTCGAGTTGAGCGGTGAGAGTTTGATTGATGAGGTCGTTGTGAATGGTCATACCGAGAGCTCGAACTCGAAGTGGTTTCACTCGTTCTTTTCGGCTTAAGGCATCGGCGACAACATTCGCCTTGCCTGGATGATAGCGAATTTCGCAATCGTAATCAGTGAGCAACTCGACCCATCGACGTTGCCTCATGTTGAGATCCTTTTGATCGAAGATATGTTGGAGACTTTTATGGTCGGTAAAGATTGTACACTTGGTACCGTATAAGTAGTGTCTCCAGATTTTTAGAGCGAATACAACAGCCCCCAACTCTAGGTCATGAGTGGTGTAATTCTTTTCGTGGACCTTGAGTTGTCGAGAGGCGTAGGCGATGACTTTGTCTCGTTGCATCAACACGCAACCAAGACCTTGGTGTGAAGCATCACAGTATACCACGAAGTCGTCGTTGCCTTCGGGTAAGGATAAGATAGGTGCACTGCAGAGTTTCTGTTTTAGTAGCTGAAAAGCTGACTCCTGTTTGTCAGTCCAATCGAACTTCTTTTCTTTTTGAGTCAGTGCAGTGAGAGGTAGGGCTATTTTCGAAAAATTCTCAATGAACCGCCTGTAGTATCCGGCGAGTCCTAAGAATTGGCGTACCTCGGTCGGTGTTGTAGGTGCTTGCCAACACTTAATAGCCTCGATTTTTGAAGGATCGACATGAATCCCTTGATTGTCAATGACGTGTCCAAGGAATTGAACGGTTTGCATCCAAAACTCACACTTAGAGAATTTGGCGTATAACTCTTTGTGTTTGAGCAGCTCTAGGATGGTTTTCAGGTGTTGCGCGTGTTCTGGTTCAGTGCGCGAGTAAATCAGGATGTCATCGATGAAGACGATAACAAACTTGTCAAGGTAAGGTTTGCACACCCGATTCATAAGGTCCATGAATACAGCCGGTGCGTTGGTTAAGCCGAATGGCATCACTTGGAATTCATAATGCCCGTAGCGAGTTCGGAAGGCAGTTTTTGGGATGTCTTCGTCACGAACTCGGAGTTGATGATAACCTGACCGTAGATCGATCTTTGAGTAGAAACTCGACCCCTGAAGTTGGTCGAACAGGTCATCGATGCGAGGAAGTGGGTAACGGTTCTTGACAGTTAATTTGTTGAGTTCTCGGTAGTCGATGCACATGCGGAAAGAACCGTCTTTCTTTTTCACAAACAGGACCGGAGCTCCCCAAGGTGAGGAACTTGGTCGAATAAATCCTTTGTCCAGGAGTTCCTGTAATTGAGTGGACAACTCCTGAAGTTCGGATGGGGCTAGTCGGTAAGGGGCTCGTGCCACGGGAGCTGCGCCGGGCACAAGATCAATAGAGAATTCGACTTGTCTAGTTGGAGGTAGGCCAGGCAAGTCTTCAGGAAAGACCTCTGGGAAGTCTCGAACAATAGGCACATCCTCAAGTCGCTTCTCCACCGACTTTTTCTCCATAACGTGTGCGAGAATTGTCTGGTACCCTTTTCTCAAGTATTTTCGGGTTTTCATGCAAGAAATGATATTTATTCTCGTCCCACCGGTCTCCCCTTGTATGCTCAAAGTTCCACCGGTGACGAGAGTAGGGCTGTAATCGAGTCGATTCGAGCTCGAGCTCGACAGGGCTCGAGCTCGGCTCGATTAACTTATAATAGGCTCGAGTTCGGCTCGATAGCTCGACGAGCTTTCACGATGCAAGCTCGAGCTCGACTCGAAAATGTTTTAGGATGGCTCGAGCTCGGCTCGAAAAGCTCGAATATTCTTATAAAAAATAATTTTGAATACCCTAACTTATTTTATATCATCTTATATATATAAATAAATACAAAAATTATTTTAGAAATATATATAAATTAAGTATAAAGTGTGAAAATTACTTATAGCATATGTAAAGTAGTATAATAATATTAGAAGTATAACAATAAAATCTTTTTAGATTCAAAATTACATATATACACTATAAAAGTATAAATATCAATAAAAGCTCGAAAAGCTCGATAACAGCTCGAGCCGAGCTCTTTAAGGCTCGAGCTCGGCTCGATATATATTTCGAGCTTTACTTTGAAGCTCGAGATCGGGCTCGAACTCGATAAAAGCTCGACTCGAACGAGCTCAAGCTCGAGCCGAGCTCGAGTTGCTCGATAAAAGCTCGACTCGTTTGCAGCCCTAGACGAGAGGAATGCGTACAATTTTCTCGAAACAAACGATTTTGGCTCGGTGCTTGGACAACCAATCCATACCGACAATAATGTCGAAGCTGCCGATTTCGACGAGTATCAAGTCAATGGAAAAGAGCTCATTAGCTAAGTTTAGAGTGCAATTAGGTACCACACTGTCGGCCTCAATAAGTTTTCCGTTTGCCAATTCTACGGTGTACTTAGAATCTAAGGCAATAGGGGTAGTGTCAAGTAGTGGATAAAACTCATCAGAAATAAAGCTCTTATCAGCACCAGTATCAAATAATACTGAAGCAGTCAAGTTGTTGAGAAGAAACATACCCGTGACCACATTCAGGTCTTGACGGGCTTCCCCAGATTTCAGCACAAAAGCTCTTCCTCGAGCATTGTTGTTGTTCTTGTTGTTGTTGTTGTTCAGCTTCGGGCAGTCTTTCTTGAAATGCCCCGTACCGTTGCACCCATAACAAGTCTTTGGTGCCGAGGTGTTGGTGTCAGTGGTGTTTGATCTGCAATCCTTAGCCAAGTGTCCAAATTTCTTACACTTGCTACAGGGACACGAACCATAGTGGTGTCGTTGGCACTTTGAGCAATAAGGCTTGGTTCCCTTGTACGCTCCCTTGTCATCAGAACTGGAGGTGTAGGCTTTAATGGTCTCAGGTTTCTTGGTTTGGTGGTTGTTGTGGTTGTCGGACCATTTTCTTTTATTGCTGTTGGAGGATGGAGTGGGTGGTTCTGGGTCCTCGTTCATAGCTAGAAGTTCATGGCCAACCGGATGGCACCGTGAAGGGTGGTATGGTTTGATGAGGCGACGTTTCCCCGGACGGGTTCCGGGAGGCCGCGGATGTATTTCTTAATCTTTTCGGGTTCAGTACTTGCCATAGCTGGGCGAAGGACGGTGAGTTGTTGGAATCTGGTGGTGTATCCAACGATATTAGTTCCTTGCACTTTTAAGTTCCAGAACTCTTCGTCCAGCTTGTGAAGTTGTTCGGACGGGCAATACTCATCCGTGAGCATTTTCTTTAGATCCTCCCAAGGGAGTAGATAAGCGGTGTCAATCCCCACGGACTGGGTATAGGAATTCCACCACGAGAGGGCACCATCTTCGAGGGTGCAGGTGGAGAATTTGACTTTGTCGTCCTCCGCACATTTGCTGATGCGGAAAACGGATTCCATCTTTTCGAACCATCTGATAAGTCCGATGGCTCCTTCGGTCCCCTTGAAACTCAAGGGTTTGCAGTTTTGAAAATCCTTGTATGAACAAGGTTTAGCAGCAGGGGTTTCAGCGGCATCGCTGTTTCTTGTGGAGTTTGGTGGAGTGTTCCGAGCCAAGGCTTCAGTAACAGCCTGGGTTATGAGTGACGTGATCTGAGCATCAGTGTAAGGTCTTGACTTTGGCGGCATGACTCTTCAATAAAAGAAATGAAGATACATGAGATTTTGTAAGAAAGTTGTATTTATTTCAGATGTACATGTATAAAGGTGGTAGTACATAACATCAATATGAAAAAGGATTATGGCAATTAATATGAGTCGAAACAGCAAGGGATATTTGATAGATGATACGAGTTCAAAGGTTACATCCTGCGGATGTATTACAAAAGGTGTCGGGAATTATTACATCCGACTGAAACATAGAGTAGTGCTTAGATAGTTGCTAGATTACAGGATAGTTTACAAAACAAAGACTACGCTAGTCTTAACGTAAGTTAATCTGCTCCATCATTTCGATGAGACGATCCACAGTATTTGCAAGTCTGCTGGCTTGTCGAGCATTGTCTTCAGCTAACGCTAGTCGCTGTACCAATCCACGGGTATATTCTTCCGTTTCCCGTGAGCGTTGTTCACACTCATCAAGTCTGTGTTTCAAAAGAGCGGTTTCCACGCTTATCTCCACCACTTTGTTGAAAAGAACGTCCACATTATTGACGGTGGTTTCGTGATCCTCAGAGACTTGTTCGATGCGCTCAAGTGATGTAAGTCTCCAGTTTTCGTTTGTTTCCTGCAACACGACATCCATGGTGCGAAGTCGTTGCTCGTGTTGGTTCACCCTAGCAGCTAAGGCCGGCAAGGTGAAGTGAGTGGGGTACGGGCCAGCTCGAGGCAACCTGTTGTTCCTCCTTGCTACCCTTGGGTTCTGCGACCCGGATTGAGAACGAGATGAATCTGATGGGATGTTTGCCATTTCTGAGACAAAGCGTTAGTAAGATTGAGGCCTATATTCATATAGTTCCTATATAATATAGCCTATTGAGTGTCTAGCATAAACATGTTTAAGTCTCGGTTCTCTCGAGGTCAGAGTCTTCTATTGTACCCTGTTCAGCCATAACCCCTTTCAGATCTTACATCGTCTTTGCTTAATTGTACATAGTTGATCAGGCTATGTTAAATTAAACTCGTATGATGTAATCACTGAACCAGTTATACCTAATAAGGGATACTGCCTAATGGTCATAGTCTAGGCTCACTAAATGCAACCTAGTTCACTATAACCTTAGGCTCTGATACCAATCTGTAACACCCTCAAATTTAACGATTTGCGGAAGCATACATTGGGTGTTACTAATCAATATACAAAGCGCAAGATTAATAGTAAACGACCTCTAAATGAGACGTTTCGAAAAGGTTTCATAAATAATAATCGTTGGAAAACCGCAGGTTTTCGTATACAAAAATGTAGTTTCCTAGAGTCCGCGCGTATAGCGGGAGATTCTATTACATAATCATAATATACAAAAGATAATGCTAAGAATCTCCGTTAATGCAAGGTAGAAATCATGCGACTCTAGCTAATATCCAAGGGTGGTCCTACTCCGTCAGTGTACCTGAGATACAAAGCTAAAAAGTGTCAACCAAAAAGGTTGGTGAATCTTACAGGTTAGAGTTAAGTAAGTGTTATGAACCACAAGTATGTACCCGTATTGCTATCAAGCAAAGTAAGTAAATCAGTATATCAGTACAGTGCCATGAGCTCATAAGTTGAAGCTTAACCGTGTAGTGTGAATATATCACGTACCCCCGTGAGTGCTATCCGCACACTCATATGTAACAAATACTAATATGCCTGTTTCTACGTGTAAATCAGTACGTGGTGGCGCTACCACCCCAGGCAGGGATTGTCAGTCCCAAATGGATCCATCTACTAGTAATCGCGCTTAAGTCCATAACTAACAACTTACGAATAGGAGGCTTTCAGTGGATAAAAGTAACTCATGCGTTTGTTTGTAAACAGTAAGGTAATCAGTTCAGTACATTGTGTTCATATGTAAAACAGTTGCTAAGTATCTCACCCTAAAGTATAAAAACAGTAAAAGTGGGGCTGTAAGACTCACCTGAGTCGAGCAGTGGTAGATAGCAAGTAGTATTAAAGCAAGTAGGTTCTCCGAACCCGTAACCTCCTAGTGCCTAAACACGTAAGGTTAAGTAAGTAGATGTCTCGCAAGACCATCTAGGCTAGTTGTTCATACAACCCGTTGTGTTTAAACGTTGGTTCGTTATCGTTTGTATAAAAGTGTACGGCCCGTTGGTGATTTGTTATAATTAAAGTTTCATCACTTATAACGCGATTTAGAGTGATTACACTTGAAAAGTATGTTCTATTATGTTCGATAATTCGTATTGTATAAGTATTTGAAATTGTACAGGTTTGACACTTGGTGAGAAATGTGCTTACAGAGTCTAGGTACGGGGGTCCGAGGGCAGCGCCCCTGGTTAGCGGGGTCCAAGGGGCGGCAGCCCCTGGCGGGGTCCAAGGGGCAGAGCCCCTGGCTGGGGTCGAGCTGCCAGGTCAGCTTGGAAAATTTTTATTTCTACTATGAAGCTTTGACGAAAAATGCATCTGGATCCGAATTTGGGTAAAATCAGGTGTTAAAATCTTGGTTCCGACACTTAGTAAAAATATGAGTTTTCAAGGTTCTGTTTTGTGCGACGTTGTGTGCGACGTCGGGTGCGACGTGGCCATGTACGTCGCATGACGCGACCTTCGCAATTCAATGCGACGTAGGGGGTGGCGTCGCTAATGCGACGTTGGTTCGGTTTGCGACGTTAAAGTCTACGTCGCCATGTATGACATCCGCAAATTAATGCGACGTAAGGTGCTGCGTCGCTAGTGCGACGTTGAGATTTTTGTGCGACGTAGGCCGCGACATCGCAGAGGCCCCTGGCCAGGTGCGACGTTGCGGTCTGATGGCCCGAAATTTAGTCGAAAACGAGTTTCCCGGTTTCCGTTGGGTCCAAATCTTTTACCCAACCCTTATATGAACATATTAAGCCTATTTAAACCATAATCTAGTAAAAATGATCAAAAACGAGAGATGTCGGGATTTGTCGGAAACTTACGCGGCGTCAGATTGAAAATCCGAAAAGATAGGAATGTAGATCGGGTAGTGGTGAACGTTTTCTTCCAAAGAGATGCTATGATCCGAGTGCGTTTAATATGTTTATTTGGTAGTTTTGATGGTGGTGGTGTGGTGGTGAATTAGAGAGAAAAAGAAAGAAAGAGAAAGAAGAGAGAGAGAGGGTTGATGAAATGAGAAGAAAAATGGAGGTGGGTGGGGTTTTGGTAAAGCTCCCCCACTTTCAGTCTCCGCTCCGCGCTCCGGGTGGTGTTCGTTTTCTCCGTCGTTTAACGTTAAATAATTATTTTACATTTTAAATGGTAGGTTTTAAATACAAATTATTACGCGACATTTTTATTTAAATACTTTACAAATAAGTTTGAATATTTTTGTTTTTAAATCGTGTAAACTTTGATCGAGCGATATGAGATAATTACTAATTATTATAAGAATAGCGTTTCGGTCATAATTGCGTTATTTTAGTTTATAAACATTTGTTCACCAACGTCCGTACTAATCAAATAGAATTTCATTCTATTTACATTGCGTACGATTTAAGTCAAATCGCAAAGTTGTATATATATTTACCAACATATAATCCGATACATAAATTAGCCTAACACAGAACTAATTACATGTATTAACAAAGAATTAGGCGCTAATACTAGCCCTAATTTGGCGGTTGTTACACAGAAATACACCAATCTTTCCAGAAAATCTGATTTGTGAGAAGTGGTCTAAATTCGGACTAAACTGAACCCTGGTACTTTGTGAATTTTTAAAAAAATATCAAACGACCTCCAAAAGTCATAAAAAAATTACAGGAAGTACATAACATACGTAGGAACATTGTGTAAAAATTTCAGAACGATTCGATAAGGTTTACTATTTTAGATAAAAATCACAAATTCGGACTGAATTTAACTCCGAACTTTGACTTTCGGATGAATAGTGACTCCGAACTTTGACTTTCGGATGAACAGTAAATTATGACCTCTTGACTTTCGGATGAACAGTATTTTTGACTCCGAAAGTTGACTTTCGGACTTTTATGCAAAAATCGGATTTTTGAAGATTCGGACCAACACTTTCGGATAAAAATTCATACTTTCGGATAATGAACATTCGGACTTAAATATACATATATACATTCGGACTTACACACTTTCGGACGCGCACTCTTACATTCGGACATATATACGCTTGGATATATATATATGCATACATTCGAAAATCCATATATGTGTATATATATATATATATATATATATATATATATATATATATATATATATATATATATATATATATATATATACACTTTCAGAAATTATATTGCAAACAAATACATACTTTTGCATATGTATAAACCTTTATAAGTATATGAAATGTCGAAACGCATAATAATAAAACTTGAAATTATTATTATAAAAACTCACCAACGGGCCACACTTAATCGCAAATAATTACAAACGTACAACCAAACACTTGGACATTTCCTAGTTGAGTGGACAACTAGCATGGGTGATCCTTCGTGACACCAACTTACTTACTTGCTTACAACCTTGTGCGTTTCGGACGCCAGAAGGTTGCAGGATTCGGAGAACCAACCTACGGACTTACATCCGACGCATACTTACGGACTTACATCCTCTATACTTGTTTGCTTACAAAAACATACTTGCTAGACTCATGTGAGTCTTACAGCCCCACTTTTATTGTTTTCTACTTTGGGGTGAGATATTTGCTACCGTTTTACGTGTGAACACAAGTACTAAACTGTTTACACTACTTTTACATGCATTACATGAGTTACTTTTATCCACTGAAAGCCTCCTATCATAAGTTGTTAGTTATGGACTTAAGCGCGATTACTAGTAGATGGATCCATTTGGGACTGACAATCCCTGCCTGGGGTAGTAGCGCTACCACGGATTACACCGTAGAAACAGGCATATTAGTATTTGTTACATATGAGTGTTCGGATAGCACTCACGGGGGTATGTGATACTGTACTTGATTGTACCATTCACACTACACTGTTAAGCTTCAACTTGTGAGCTCATGGTTATTGTGTTGATTTAGTGATTTACTTACTATGCTCAAGGGCATTACTGGTACTTACTTGTGGTTCATATATGATTTACTTTACTAAACCTGTGAGATTCACCAACCTTTTGGTTGACGCTTTTTAGCATTTATCTCAGGTTCACAGTAGCAGTAGGACTGCACACCCTCGGGATTGATAGCTCGAGTCGCATGCATACAAACTTGTGGAGATTCTTTTGCATTACTTTTTGTATATCAGTTATGTATTAGAATCTCTAGGAAACTATTTTCGAACTCGATGCTTGTTATTCTGATTTAACAATGTAATACTTTTGTACTATTGTACGACATTGTATATAGATGTCGTTTGCTTTACTTTGGTGCTTGATTATTGATTAGTAACACCCAAAGCTTGCTTCCACTAAACAGTGAATTTGGGGGTGTTACACAAATGGTCCCTTAACTTTGGATTTTTGCTCGAAAATGGTCCCTCAGTCTAACTTTGGATTTGCTCACAAATGGTCCCTATTTGCGAGCAAAACCAAAGTTATTGGACCGAAAATGTTGAAAAAAGAGTACAGGACTGTTTTCGTAAATCATTGTAAATCACAGGGACCATTTATAGAATTTACTCAAAATTGTATTTTTATTTCTTTAATAGGTTATTGGGGGCAAAATTTTTAATTGTCATTAATACTTTTAAAAAATTTATCTTTTACGTAATTTAAAAATTCTTGTGGAGGCAGCTGCCAACGCTGCCCCCGCTCTACTTCCGCCCCTGATTGGATGACTCGATATCTTCAGAATTAATTATTTTATTGAAAAGATATCCAAAACTAATCAAAGAATTTCTGGTAATTAGAAAGGCAATCCGACGAAAAGCTTCATTAATGGGGTTTTAGAACGCACAAGTGTTTACAAAGAAGGAAGAATTTCAGGTAACTAGAAAGGTAATCCGACGAAAAGCTTCATTAATGGGGTTTTAGTACGCACAAGTGTTTACAAAGAAGGAAGATAGAACTGATTAACACTTCTAAAACTAATGACTTTTATCAGATATACATGTATTTCTATGCTATATATTTAAGGTCAACTTACTCTAACAATATAGAGGTGTTGGTTCGTAACATTGGATTCTGTACATACTATATGAGATAGGTTGTAGATTACCTTTCTAAATAGAAGAAGGGGGATTTGCCATTTCATAAAATTATAAGGACTTTATTGGAACTATATATCCATCTTATATATCATGTTTTTTAGAACAGAACAAACAATGAGGATATCATACCAAGGGTTTTACATGCCTAATCCACCTCTTTATTAGGATTAAAACATGATTACAAAACAAACACCCTACAAATGGAGGTCTATACATGCCTAACCTACAGCTTATTGACATCAAATTATTCACCAGACAACAACGACGATAAAACCGGACGTTTTTAGTCCTGCAACCATCGGTGAACAAAAACGCCAGCATTTCTAAGCCCTTTAAAAAGACTCAAACAGTCGTTACAAAGACTACTTCTGCAATCAACACCCTCAGAACAATGAATAAACATCTCATCAACATGACAAATTATTCCAATTTCAAATAACTCAAACAACACTTTCAACTGTGTCACTCCTGCATTCATCTTAAGCACAACAAAGTCTCCGTCTTTCGCAGTTTCCTTAAACCAGTTTATAAACTCAAATCGTTTTTCATGCGACGGGGCATCCAGATAATCACCGTGCTTAACACTAGGACCAAAGTTATCACCTTCAAAAAGTCCGGGGTGATAAACAAACGTGACACCTGGCTTTTTGACATATGCAGAAAGAGCAGAAACATTATGATCAACCACATAGACATTAAACGCTTGCGGATGGATAGGATATTCGGGCCCCAGTTCACCCGTCCCCATGTTAATGTAAATCAACTTATTTCTAGATGAAACATTCACGAATTTAGGCAAGTAAGAAACCAAATCTTGATGTTCCATAAGAGGCTCGATATACTGCATAAAAGGCTTGTTTCTTGAAATAGATGGGCATTCTTTAGGAAGCCTAAAATTTTCAAAATACGCAACGTTACTTAACTTTTTCTTGAACATGATTAATGCAAATGATCCAATCCCACAAATATGAAGAATCTCAGAACTTCTTAATAGTAAAGAAACCGGGGTTGCAGACCTTACCAAGCTACCCATATAATAAGTATCAAAACCGACAATCATAGCACCAACACCACCGGGCCTTAAAACACGCTCAATCTCTAACACTAAACGGGCCGGAGTAGGAACTTTATCGAACGTTCTAGACAATACAAAGTCAAAATAGTTAGTTTCAAAGTCCACTTCATGCTCAAGCTGCATAAGCGTGTTTTTGTTAGCACGAAATGTTTCTGTAAATCCTAATTTTCTCAAACTTAACACGTCCAAATCCGAACTTTCACCTATACACAATGCTCTTTCATCAAGTCTCACCATTTCTTTATCCACAAGCTCTTTGACCACACTAAAAGTCAAATTCTCACGACCCACATTCGGTATTTTCATACGCGAGTAATCAAACCAACATTGATCAAAATTCATCAAAACGGGCTCATTCATTCGAATCTTATATTTAACACGAGTGAATGAAACAATCACCATAGCTAACACAAAACATAAACACGCTAGAATCAATCTTCTAGCCAATGCGCCACGAATCATTTGCAATTTTAGCGCTTTAAAATCCATATATTTCCAATATTGCAAAATTAAGATCATATAATGAAATCAAATTGAAAAAAAATTATATACCGATCGATCTCTAATTACACATTAGCGAGTACAAAATCTAGAAGATGTGTGGTTTCCACCCACAAGTAAAATTGTTGAAATTTGAAACCCTAACCAAGCCCTAATTGGAATTCTATTCGTCATGATTGTTTCGAATTGCTTATGATGTTCCATCATCATATAGATATAACGAATAGAAGCGTTACATGATCAAAATTTGACTATTGATTTTGAGATTTCAATGTTTACATATTGGATATGTGTTTAGATTGAATATATGAAAATGATCTTGAAATTGAAAATGGAAGAGATAGGTGTTTGTGTGTTTATATGTAGAAGCGGGAATCATGGTTATCCCAATAAATATGGATTTTACGTGAATCCTATAACTAATGTTAAAAATCCATTTTCACTCTAGTCCCTAATGTCTAATCTTAATACATAAAGATTTTGTAAAAATTATGTGAACGCATCATCTTTTCTTTCGTATCTATTAAAAGAAGGATTATATTAATTAATCCGCTACAAATTAACCTCTCAGGATTTAATCCCCCTTTTAATTTGATTAGCTCCTTAAATCTCAGCCTTTGATTTAAATAAACATTGTGATTAATTAATCATTTGTAGTTAAGCTTAATGAGTTTTGTTCCCGTACTGTGTTAAAATACTACGCGTGTGCCTAGGGCTCAAAATAAAAAACATTCCTTTCTCACAATGGAAACACCACACATCCCGTACACCTAAAAAAAAACTCAAATCGTAGCCATAATCCGTCGTGCTTCCGTTACACAAATTGAATTCAACATACCAGCGCGAGCGATTAACAAGGCGATTGTAGAAAAACACCAAAAGATATGGTAAGCTTTTTAACGGTATGGCAAGGATTCAATGGTTTTTTTAGGGTCAGATTCAGGAGCCGGCGTCGACGAATTAAATCAAGTTATTGCCTCTGTTTCAGTTCGCAGACCTATCGTATGACTTCATTCTCTCCTAATCTTAGCTATTTTATTGTCTGATTTATAATTCTTGCCGGCTGTAAATCGATAGAAATGGTCTCGGCTTTAACATGACTGAAACCGATGGAGGTTGAGTCCTTAGTCCATTGATATAACAACAGTTATTGCTAGGTTGATGTGCTTAAAAGGGCTAATTGTCAATGTGAACAGGTTGTGCCATTTATGTTTGGGCAATCTGGAATCGGAAACGCTTTGTTGGCTAAGGTTGTGCCACTTCTTTATCGTCTCTAGAAGATGAAAAATATCACTCCAAACAAAAAAAACAATTTTTCCACACACATTGTTTAACTGAAATTAGAGATAAGGTACACATGACTATTTCGTTTATATGGCATGCACATTACAGGTGTGCTTTTATCTAACAATCGGTTTTATGCACTTAATGTTTTGGTTTCAGGAAAAAAGGTAAATGGGTTTAAAGACTGAAATAGTGATGACAATTGGAACTCGAAAGTTCCCTCATATTATTTTTATATCGCCATTGAGCAGATTACTGATGGTTGGTGGTGGAATGGGATGAACCGTTTGTATCGTTCTTTTAAAGATATAGAATGCAAGAAAATGAACAATTATGAGGTATGTCAGTGTTTACAGTTACAGTTACAGATTCTTAAAGAAAAGTGTACTAGATTATTGGCAATCATATAGTACCCCTGGTTACTGAATTGATAAATGCAGGGCATTTAAGAGACCATTGTATATTTGTTCTGCTAAATGGTTTGAGACTCACAAAACATGCTTATTTCCAGTTCTCCACTTTTATATAATTTTCTTAGTCGCACTACATGCACTTCACTATGAAATTTGAGGTTGTAATGCTTTGGTCAAATAATTGTCTTTGGTCCAACTGAAATTATATAACATAGGTTGCTGATGTAAAATAAGTCTGCATAACATTTGCAAGTGTCTACTTATTTTGACCCGTTTCCCAATCTACCCATTTTGCCATCTCTACCAAGACCTAACAGCTCTATCCGAACAAGAAAAGTTTATAAGCACATAATCTGTTTATTCAGTATCAA
Organism: Helichrysum umbraculigerum; assembly: GCA_949592205.1. Lineage (NCBI taxonomy): Eukaryota > Viridiplantae > Streptophyta > Magnoliopsida > Asterales > Asteraceae > Helichrysum > Helichrysum umbraculigerum. The sequence goes on from CATIUR010000002.1 coordinate 125,438,166, forward strand.
CTTTCAAAAAACCAACTTTACAGGTTTTCACATATTTAATACCACATTGGTGCTTCCTTACCATTGATTCTAAGCTGATTTTATTGCTTATAATTATACTATTGATCGGAAACACTACTTAACAATTTCTGACCAATTTTTGTTTATGTTCTACAGAACAAAATTTCAAATGAAAATCTCTCCAAGCTACAATAATTTAATCTGGGAACATATCAATGCAACAGTGTAATGCCATTTGAACTTGAACAAAAGCTATGCCATCTGCAAATCCAACAACAGGAAAGTCAAATCGCTGACTTATAGTGTCAATTGCAACACTCAACTTCCAAGCTTGTGGAGAAATAATCTGGGCTCCAAGCATTGAAGGATTGTGTTAAACGCCTCACTTATTTTTCTCGGACATGTCCCACAGGTACACTTTTGACTTTCAAAGTCAAACTCAAAGCAATTTCATTAACCAAACCAACATTGATTTATATGTTTTGTACGTCAATAAGAGCTTAAGACACACAGCTACTTAGAGTTTATTTGACTTTTTTGATACCTAACGTACACTTCAACTATATATTTTCAGATGAAGAAAGAGAAAACCAAGTTGATGAAGCTTATAACAAGATGATAAATGGTAATGGAACATCAGTAGTTGTTAAGTAAAAGGGCAATCGACTCCGATTGACATGTTTATCAGGATAATGTTACAGGTCATGTGGAGATAATGATGTTGCAACAGTTTCAAGTTGAGTTGCTAATGCTATTGTTAATAAGGTAATTGTTATGTAAAACTAAATAAAATGATGATGGTAAAACATACCTGTAACATACAGATGACCTACTCATTTCCATTCATTTTATAAGAAATGGTGACTGTCGCCACCCCTATTGGTCGGTCGGATTTGACTCCGGTCGTTGTTCCAACAGCAACAGAAGCGGCGGACAGTGAGTTTTAAATTTATATGAGCTGGGGCTCAAACTATAAGTACTACCTACCTTGGGAGCAAGCAGTAAGTATAACTCGAGGTCGTTCTTAAATCGGAGCGAATTGAAATAAAGTGGTTCACCAAAGATTATGGTCGCAATTAGGATGGGGGTAGGTAGATAGATCTTGGATTGATTTGATTTTCTAATTATCCTAAATGCAGAAAAGTAAATAACGAGAAATGAAATTAGGGTTTAAGCAGACAGGTAGAGATGTGATTGCTGAAACTTTGAATACTAGGGTTTCGGGATGATGTTCATTATAAAATTGATTGGAGATTTACCAGAATAAGAGCAGACATACTTTCGGTGTAAACACTAGGACCCTACGTTCAGGTGAAACCCTAGAAACATATGTCACTGGAATCCTAGGTTATCATGATTCTGATCAGATCAGGCTGTTTTCAAACCCTCCTAAGCCTTTGCTTAACTAAGACAAAGTCACCCTAAATGTTCTAGGGATCAGGCATAAGGCAACAGATATTTACTGACCTTTCTTAACACCTAATCGTCTATTTACTTTCATTATAGCAAATACTGATTGTATCCTGTGTATGTTAAACTATTGGTGTGATTAGGGTTTTGCATGTCTAGGTATATGATTGACACTACCCTGTATTGTTTCTATTGAAGCACATACTTAACCATCATAAATATAGACCCTCCTTTACAGTCAGGCGTTCATCCCTAGGAATAATCACGGTGTACAGGGCAATTAGGCATTTCCACAGTGTTCCAAACCCTAGATGTACTGACGGTGTACTGGGCATTTAAGCATTTCCACAGTGTTCCAGATCTTAGGTGTACTAACGGTGTACAGTGCAACAAGCATTTCCACAGCTTTAATTCCTAGACCACAGTTCTAGAAGGATCACTTCTAGGTAATTCACGATGAAGCAATTCATGGCAGTTCCTTAGCTTCCACGTATTTGTACTCCACACGAGGTGTTTCCAACGCTATACGAAGTACCGTGCCTTTTAAAGGAAAGTTCATAATTTCATACTGTAACTGGAGATAACTGTATATTCATAGTATTAGGGTTGATCAGATCCTATCCTAGGGCAACAGTCACGTGAAAGTCTGGAAAGGGTGATCAGAGACTAGATCTATATTCAGGATAAGCTTAACCAGATACACAGCATAACAATTTCCAATCGTATAAATGAAACATTAATTTAACATCATCCCTACTCCTAATATCTACATTTCAACAATCACAATATTAAACTACTCTATAAACATGGCAATATGCAGAATACAAACTGAAATAACATAAAGCACAAGCATTATAACAGTAAGTAAAGTTTAGATATCACCGGGAATACAGCAGCGTAATACTGAGGATTACAAATAGTCTGAACTTGAAAAACTCGTTACAACAAGATTACCAAGCTAAAACTTCCTCTAGACTCGAACCGTAAGCTCAACCCTAACCTTTCTCCTCTAACTCCTAAGAGTAGTGCTAGAGAGAGAAAGTTAGAGAGAGAAAGTGAAAGAAAAGAGAGAAATAAGAAAAGTGAGAGAATGAGAAATGTGTGAATGTGTTGAGGTGTGTAAAATGAGGAGGAGTGATCCCCTATTTATAGGCAAAGCTCAAAAATCAGCCGTACAACTCGCGAAACAGCACATACAAGCAAACGATGCACGATACAGGGTAAGGGGGCCGTATACGGCCTTGGTAGGGCCGTATACGGTGTTAGGTAGGCCATATACGGTCTCTGTGGGGCCGTATACGGTTCCTAGGGCCGTATACGGTGTTCGTCTGATTTCGTGCGTTGCTTAAAACGCGCGTATCTCCTTCGTTATGCGTCCGTTTGACCTGATTCTTTCGCCTGTGATTTCGTAATTCCGTTACGCTTCTAATGATGCCAACTTCACTGAAATTGGATGTGTATAGCTCAAGCATAGCCGAAATGACTTTATAGGGTCTGATACTGCTCAGTCTTCTCCGTTCTTTATCCGATTTGCATGATTCTTGATTTTCCCGTCTCGATTTTTCCTGTTTTATCATATGATGAAGTTAGAATGTGATCTATATAAGGTAAATGAGGCCGGGTGATTTTGTGCACTTTTATTCGTCCTGATTTGCTTGTTATTTGGACGTTTTAGGTGATTTTTGCAGCAACGCCTATATTTAGACCACTTTAGTGAAATTTAGTAAATAATGATCATTTTGGAATGTTTTCACTAAAGTTACGTCCAAAAAGTGCGGAATATTGCCCTTAAAAACATGACTATTTGAGTCACATCAAGTTATCCCACACTTAGGCGTTGCTTGTCCTCAAGCAACACTCAGTTAGAAAAACATTTAAAATGAGTTTTTTAAGGGGTGAGTCAAAATAATTTCAAAATGATACCACTTCTAATATGACTAAGACTGTTTAAGAATAAGGGAAAGGATAAGATGATCCTTTCAGAAGCAAGAAGCAATTATCATCAAGCATACTACCAATTCTCGTGATCTTGGAGTACACATGACTAGGCGATCTCACTATAGGTGGTCACTCAATTCACTTAAAGTGTATCGGGTTCCCTAATAATCTAGAACAATTGAAATCGCTCAAATAAGCCAGTCATGCAGCACTCATCGTCATAAGCTTGGTCGAGAATCGGATCTCCACCACTTAGGTGAGGACGGTGCTAACTATCCCAAGACATTCAACGGGTGGTAGTGTTTGGTGAGGTTTAAGGGTATGGGTAGTGGTATATGTTTGGTTGTAAGGGTTTGACTTATCTTAAAACTCAAAGATAGTGAAAAACTTTATTTCAGAACGGAACGGAGGATTTTGTAGCTGCTCGTCTTCTATCGAATTTTTCTTGAGAAGGTGATACTTGAAGCACTCAGCTTTATTTGATGGAACTGTTTCTTTTTATTTTCTTGATTTTTCTACTTTTTATTTTTCTTTTCTTCTTCAGAACTTCTTTGCCAGAGAATTTCTAAGGATATTTTATGTTGATTCCTTCAGAAATCCTTTTCGGAATTATGATCTTTGATCTTGAACTTCAATTTCTTTTGTCGTGCCAATTTTTCGCACTTTGACTTTTTAGAGTACACAGAAGAGGAAGACTTTAGAGCATAATTGAAGAGGATGTTCCACAAGATGTTTTTCACGACCTTAGAAATTCTAAGATAAGGTTTTGGGAATTTTGGGTGAGTAGGGGTTTTGTACGAGGGTTTTTAAGAAATGAAAGGTTTAGGCTCAACAGGGTTTACTAGGCGGATCATATATACTGAAAGTAAGTATCGGAAGGGTTTTGGGCTTGAAGAGATATGTAAGAATTGGGTTTAAATCCTAAGGAATGTCAAGGTCATCTAGCTGCACCTATACCGCGTACGGTACACACCAATGTGGTCTTGAAACGTATGTCTGGAGCAAGTTCTAATTCAGAGATGCAAGCATCGGCACACACAAGAAATGAAAGTGAAGCATTAAAGATGAATGCTTTTAGGCTCAAGATACCTCACTACAAAATAGGGTTGTATGTGCCTAGCCATGCTCCTTTCAGATTATTGTCTCTTGCTCGAGAAATTTCTACCTTATTTTCCCTATATTCCAAAATACCTTACTCATATTTCGAGAATGATTCTTTTTCGAAAGTATTTAACTCAAAAACTTAGAGTTTAGTTTCATAATTTAACTCATAATTTTAAAATTTTTTGAAAAAATTTGATTGAAAAATTCGTTATTTGGGAAAACATTTTCTGAGTAATGCTATTTTGGACATAAAAATTGCCTAAAATTATCCAAGGTATTCTATACCTTGCTATCCCACACTTAGAGGAACATTGTCCCTAATGTTCTCTTGAGTTGAGTTTTTACTGGAGGTAAAATCCCACACTTAGAGTTTAAACATGTAAGAAAATGTTTCTTAAGTGTTAAATTTGGGTTTGAATCCCACACTTAGTGATAAGCTCAGGATAGGGTATAGAATATAACAAGCTAACAAGACAGAATATATGTGATCATGAAATGGATAGAAGGTTAAGAAACTCCCCAGATAACGTTTTGACGCATGTGAAATTTTGCAGGAGAGAGAGAGTCGAAGTGAGCTTTCTTCTGCATTCTTTTTGAAGGACATCAAGCTTCATACGGGGTTATCCGGTGTCATGTATCCAACGTTATCAGAAATCAACTTCAATTCTTTTAAGTGGGGATCCTTATGATGTAGAATCCCATACTTTAGGTTTTGAAGAAGTTGGAGTGATTTTGATAAGTGTTTGCGGTGTGGGGAGTGATCCCACACTTAGTTCTTTGAAGTGCTTGGATACAAGGAAGTTTTGAGAAGAACGAGGCCCCTCCATGAGATGTTTGAATGTTCCGCAGTCTGCAAATATTGAAAACTGGTTCGGGTTGCCTTTTGACTTCACGGATTTTCTTCTTGAAAGTGCGTCATCTCGCCTTTTTCCACGTTCATATATCACAACATTTCTACTTATTAAACAGAAAGAAAATAAAACATAATAAGTAATAGCATAATGTAAATACGGATAGAGTGATCAACCAACTAGTGGCTGATACAAATAGGTTCCAAAAGTAAGGTTTAACAGTAGCCAAACAAACACAAGATAATAATAATGATAATGTCTGAAACCAAAGTCAGATGATGCAAATGGGGTAGAACTATGAGGTCGGGGATCCCTGGTCAGGTGCATCAATATGCTGAGTAGGAGCTGGTGCTGTGGATGGTCCTACGACTGACTGCTGGCCACTAGATACTCTCTGTCCCTGTTCTTCAGCATTGATCAGTTTGAGCTGAATCAATATGTCTCTGAGGGTAGCTGATGGCAGTCTCATCGGATCAGTGTAGCCCCACTCTAACAAAATAGCCGAAGTAACCCCTGCCTGCTCTAGTAAGGTCATGTAAGCCTGACGTAGCATGCTCTCTGTCGGTACAGCTGAGGAAGAGATCGGTCCCAAGTTTAATAGCATCCCGGAAGTGTCAAAAGATACAGCATCAGTGCCCAAGTAGACTGTGTCAGCACGGTAAGATCCACTGGCGACTGGCTGGGCAGGATGAGAAATCACAGGTGCAGAAATCACTGGCTGAACTACCGGTATCTCGGCCTCAACTGACTGGACCTGCTCTGGTACTGGTGTGGTCCGGATAGCGGGTGATGGTGTATGGGTGGTATGTGATGGGATGGATGTATGTGGTGTTGTTATGGCTGGTGGTGGTGGACCGCATCGGTACATGTAAGGCTCTGGGTCAGGAATATCAAGTTTTCTGGAAATCAACAGCTGATGGGAACGGCTAACCTGAAGAGCATGCAAAAGATAATACTGTGTCAGCGAGGTCACTGGATCTGTGTAGTGAACAGTAGCCTGAGTTGGTGGCTCGGCTGTCTCAGCTCCTCTATGCGGGACACTAGCATGAGTAGTAGGTGCTCGGGCTCTATCAGATGGGCCATCCTCAGTATCTGCAACAGGTGAGGATCCTCTAACACGCTTCCCAGGGAGACGACATCCTGGAATGATCTGTTTGGTGTTCTTCCATAGGCACTGTCTCTGCTCATCTACCTCAACAAGATGGATCAATTTGCAGTAGTCCAAGTTGAATGGCAAAGAACGAGAACAAACAGTAAACTCCTCAGTGTGGGCCTCAGTCAATAATCCCATACTATACAGTAATCTAGTAATGATCGACCCCATGAACATGTGCCTATCCATGTCTGTCTCAGCTCCAAGTCTCTCAGCGATCAAGAAAGCAACATTCAGATTCTTTCCTCCTATGATTGCTTCCATGAACTTCAATTCTTCGGCACTCACAGCACCACCTTCCTTCTTTCCAAATATAGAACATGCTAACAACTTGTGAAGGATGTGATGAACCGGCTTGATGAAAGTGGACGACTTAACACAGCTCCTAAAGTTTGATCCTGCTAAATCCATCCAAATATCCTTATGGTTCCTGTTTGGTAGGCTGGAGATGTCTTGAACACTGTTTCTGAACCATGCAGAGTTGACCTGAGACTCTGTATATAAACCAAGATACACTCCCAAGTCGGCAACTGAGATATGATGAATCTATTCCTGAAACCTGAATGAAATCTTTCTTTTGTCGGATACGCTCATCTTTGGGTTCAGCTGGTAAGTCATCATGAACTCTGTCACTACTTCTCGGTATGCATACTCATCTATATCGAAGAGACGGAGAAAGGCATTGTTCACTTGACCATCGGTCTCATACATCAACAAACTCTTCAACTCATCCCTGATCCCTAGCTTAATCATGTCTTTCCATACCACATATCGATTACTGCCTATCGGTCGCTGCAACCACTGGCGAATGAGTGACCTATTCTTTGAAGATTTGGCCAAGTAGCTGAGTGAAGGTGGGAAATTTTCCATCTGTGATAAAAGACAAGAAAAGATTAGGCCATAATAGTGATATATTAATGGATATGCTAAAGTACTTCCAAATTTTCAGAAAAAATTGGAAATGTAGGCTTTAGAAATCGGCATATCCAGAAATTTTAAAATTGCTAAACCTAACCGCAACCAATCACAAATCCAAAAACTTTTATCAACTTATGTCTAAATAAGGGTAAGTGGCACAAAGCTTCAAGTTCCTAGCATAATTAAAGCAAGTCAACAAGGTACCTAACTTAATTATCCCAAGCACTAGAAACTTAAATACTTCATGTTCATGGTTAATCAATCTAAATGAGATTAAGTCCAAGGTCATATAGTTACCTCAAGTAAATCAATTAATCATAAAAGGGCATATTACCAATTGAATATGCAATCCAATATTCCGTAATTTCCAAAAGACATAAAGCTTTATTTACATGATTTCGAGCAAATGACGGAAGTAAACTTATTTGACAATATGGTAGTTTTTAGAAAATGGCGTTTTTGTGGGTTTCATTTCAAAGTTATACACTTCATTAATTAAAGTGATAAACTTAAAAAATGATTAAATGAACCGAAGCTTGTTTTGATAACCTTGTAAGCTTTTTAAGTTTAGAAAAGTCATAAACATGGTTTTGAAAATAAAAGTTTTAAGTAAAAATAATGTTTATGATTATTTTGATAAAAATGAGCTTACTTCAATTACCAAAAACTAGCTTAACCCTTTTCTAATCGCAAATGATCAATCAAAACATGTTAACCTATCATATTTAAGCATAACTCAATCAACAAAAGTTAACATAAGCAATTAATCAACCAAAAAGTCAAACTAGCCATAGTTCATCAAAAAGTCAACACTTTAATTCCCAATCTTGCAATCAAGCCAACAAATCACTAAATTAAGCTTGTAATCATGTTAAGCATCAAGATAAGCATGAAATAACACTAAAGATTGCAACTTTTAACCATGAAAGCTATGAGAATGAGTTACAAGCCCTAATTTTTAAAGTTTCATGAAAATCACAAAAGTAGGTCAAGAATTACCTTAAACTTGATGTGGTGATGTTGTGGATGCTAGAAAGATCATAAAATGATGAATTTTGAGCTTGGAATCATGCAAAATGGTTGAGTAATGAAGGTTTGGTGGTGATGGAGGTGGTGGCCGACGGTTTGGGTGTAGGGGAGAGGAAGAAGATGAACTTTTTTAATGATTTTGTCTTATGTGTGTGGCTAAAATCCCTTTTATACCCTTTTAAACGTACGCGATTTAAAATTTGCGAAAGATACGAAACATACAAGTAAAATTTCAAAGTTTAAAAATTTTTAATAAAACAATTTTAAAAAGTATGTTCGTAATTTTCTGAATCTTTACGCGCAGTCTGAAAAGATATTGCGAATCGTACGCGAAATCGTATACATTTTTATTTAAAACAAGACAATCTTTTTGTGTTCTTTAAAATTCAAGACAAATTCAAAACTAATTTTTCAAAATTTAAAAATAAACTTTCTGAAAATGTCTGAAATTCGTTACTGTGTTGCGCGAATTTGAATTTTAAAAGAACGTTTTCTTGTGTTTTTAAATGCAAGCTTTTAAATTTAAAAATTACTTATCCTAAATACTTAAAATAAAACTAATTTAACTAAAGTTTGGGTTGCCTCCCAAAAAGCGCTTGGTTAAAGTCGGTAGCTCGACTTTTGGACAAATTTATTGAATATTGCCCAAGAGCAATTGTTTAAGTGAATTTGGTGCTCTTGGTTGAGGGAAAGTGTAGCGAGGAATAAAGTCACAAGTGAGAATCTTAATGACAGAATCAACTAGGTCTGCAGGATGTAACGAGAATCGTTCGTGCTCAGTGAGAAACATACGTTCCTTTTTGCCTAAATCCAGAAGATTGTCAATAAACTTGTTAAATTCCTTTCTAACTTTCTTAGGGTTTGAAATTCCGTTTCGTGATCCGTCATCTATATGGTTTAAGTCATGAAGAAGCATTCCTAGGGTTTGTTGAAATTTCCATTCTTCTCTTGAATCGGGATCTCCGGTGGTAGTGTGAACTGACTCCGTGATTTCTTCGATTAAAGATGTTTGTGAAACAGTGAAAGGAAATTTTGACTGAGCAAATAACAAAGTGAGTGAGACGTTAATATCCTTCCTTCCAGCAAAGAAAGCAGCTTCCATGTTATCGTCAGTGGCTCCAGGGAATATTTCTAACAACTTGTTAATCATGTAAGTAGCGGGGTCAACGAAAAATGGAATTTTATCAGAAATGACGAGAGATATAGCGGGATCTTTGCTGATCCAGAACTCAAGCTCATAAATCATAGCCGCAACATAACGATTAATTAGGGTTTGGGAAACCGGTTGATAATCGGTGCAGGTGAATAGGTCCATTAGTAGGTCTATTTCTGATTTAAGCTTTAGTTCTTGCTCTCGATAATGTGTGAAGATACCTTCCTCCTTTTGGTTTGGAAGATGGTGGAGAATACCAACCTGTTTCTTTATCCCACGAGCGACTTCTCTTTGTTCAACTGAAAAAGGAAAGTCAGACGTTTTGAGTTGTCTGGCAAATGCCCGACAAACATCCAATCTCCTATCAGGATCAAAAGAGTTACCTACGTAGCGGATATTTTCTTCAGGTTTGATTGGTAAAGTCCTATCAACAACACGATAGATGGTGTACTCAGGTTCGGGTACAAGGTTCAAAAAGATAGGTGATTTTGGAGGGTATTCGTAAACTTCTTCGTCCCATGGTGGAAGACGTTCTTCAATGGGTGGAAAACGAAAGGGTTGAAGATGTTCAGAGTTACTCTCGACAAAACCAGATGAAGTAGGGAATTTAAAGAAGTTTTCTAAGGAATATGAAATCTCAGGGGCAGGTATAACCTGATAGCTTAGAATGCTAGACGCAGAAGTTGAGATCTTCCGATGAGAATCATGGGTTCCTAAGTCAAGGTCTAAGAATTGCCCTATGGTTCTAGATTCATCGTCTGAATTAGCGGAGATAACTTCGGAAGAGGATAAAGATGAAGAGTGGACGTCAGATTCCAACTCTTGTTCTAAGCAGGCGAAGAACTCAGCGTCATCCATGGCGATCATTTCTTCGGACGTCTTGAGGGCGAGTGGAGAAATGGGGCTAGACGGAAATGAATCATAGAGAGATGTTTTTGTATTTTTCATTTTTTATTAAACTATCTAAATTATTCTAAGGAAAGCAAATAACTACCAACTAAGTTTGGGAAAACCTAATTGGAAAGGATCTCCTAAAAGCTAGAATATCTAAGGCGGCTTCAAATCGTAACGCTCAACGATCCCCGGCAGCGGCGCCAAAAACTTGTCGCGGCCCCTATTGGTTGGTCGGATTTGACTCCGGTCGTTGTTCCAACAGCAACAGAAGCGGCGGACAGTGAGTTTTAAATTTATATGAGCTGGGGCTCAAACTATAAGTACTACCTACCTTGGGAGCAAGCAGTAAGTATAACTCGAGGTCGTTCTTAAATCGGAGCGAATTGAAATAAAGCGGGTCACCAAAGATTATGGTCGCAATTAGGATGGGGGTAGGTAGATAGATCTTGGATTGATTTGATTTTCTAATTATCCTAAATGCAGAAAAGTAAATAACGAGAAATGAAATTAGGGTTTAAGCAGACCGGTAGAGATGTGATTGCTGAAACTTTGAATACTAGGGTTTCGGGATGATGTTCATTATAAAATTGATTGGAGATTTACCAGAATAAGAGCAGACATACTTTCGGTGTAAACACTAGGACCCTACGTTCAGGTGAAACCCTAGAAACATATGTCACTGGAATCCTAGGTTATCATGATTCTGATCAGATCAGGCTGTTTTCAAACCCTCCTGAGCCTTTGCTTAACTAAGACAAAGTCACCCTAAATGTTCTAGGGATCAGGCATAAGGCAACAGATATTTACAGACCTTTCTTAACACCTAATCGTCTATTTACTTTCATTATAGCAAATACTGATTGTATCCTGTGTATGTTAAACTATTGGTGTGATTAGGGTTTTGCATGTCTAGGTATATGATTGACACTACCCTGTATTGTTTCTATTGAAGCACATACTTAACCATCATAAATATAGACCCTCCTTTACAGTCAGGCGTTCATCCCTAGGAATAATCACGGTGTACAGGGCAATTAGGCATTTCCACAGTGTTCCAAACCCCAGATGTACTGACGGTGTACTGGGCATTTAAGCATTTCCACAGTGTTCCAGATCTTAGGTGTACTAACGGTGTACAGTGCAACAAGCATTTCCACAGCTTTAATTCCTAGACCACAGTTCTAGAAGGATCACTTCTAGGTAATTCACGATGAAGCAATCCATGGCATTTCCTTAGCTTCCACGTAATTGTACTCCACACGAGGTGTTTCCAACGCTATACGAAGTACCGTGCCTTTTAAAGGAAAGTTCATAGTTTCATACTGTAACTGGAGATAACTGTATATTCATAGTATTAGGGTTGATCAGATCCTATCCTAGGGCAACAGTCACGTGAAAGTCTGGAAAGGGTGATGAGAGACTAGATCTATATTCAGGATAAGCTTAACCAGATACACAGCATAACAATTTCCAATCGTATAAATGAAACATTAATTTAACATCATCCCTACTCCTAATATCTACATTTCAACAATCACAATATTAAACTACTCTATAAACATGGCAATATGCAGAATACAAACTGAAATAACATAAAGCACAAGCATTATAACAGTAAGTAAAGTTTAGATATCACCGGGAATACAGCAGCGTAATACTGAGGATTACAAATAGTCTGAACTTGAAAAACTCGTTACAACAAGATTACCAAGCTAAAACTTCCTCTAGACTCGAACCGTAAGCTCAACCCTAACCTTTCTCCTCTAACTCCTAAGAGTAGTGCTAGAGAGAGAAAGTTAGAGAGAGAAAGTGAAAGAAAAGAGAGAAATAAGAAAAGTGAGAGAATGAGAAATGTGTGAATGTGTTGAGGTGTGTAAAATGAGGAGGAGTGATCCCCTATTTATAGGCAAAGCTCAAAAATCAGCCGTACAACTCGCGAAACAGCACGTACAAGCAAACGATGCACGATACAGGGTAAGGGGGCCGTATACGGCCTTGGTAGGGCCGTATACGGTGTTAGGTAGGCCATATACGGTCTCTGTGGGGCCGTATACGGTTCCTAGGGCCTTATACGGTGTTCGTCTGATTTCGTTCGTTGCTTAAAACGCGCGTATCTCCTTCGTTATGCGTCCGTTTGACCTGATTCTTTCGCCTGTGGTTTCGTAATTCCGTTACGCTTCTAATGATGCCAACTTCACTGAAATTGGATGTGTATAGCTCAAGCATAGCCGAAATGACTTTATAGGGTCTGATACTACTCAGTCTTCTCCGTTCTTTATCCGATTTGCATGATTCTTGATTTTCCCGTCTCGATTTTTCCTGTTTTATCATATGATGAAGTTAGAATGTGATCTATATAAGGTAAATGAGGCCGGGTGATTTTGTGCACTTTTATTCGTCCTTATTTGCTTGTTATTTGGACGTTTTAGGTGATTTTTGCAGCAACGCCTATATTTAGACCACTTTAGTGAAATTTAGTAAATAATGATCATTTTGGAATGTTTTCACTAAAGTTACGTCCAAAAAGTGCGGAATATTGCCCTTAAAAACATGACTATTTGAGTCACATTAGTGACTTATCTTATAACCGTATGACTTTAAGTCGTAACTGTTAGGTCCTTTTAGAATCTTTCTAGAACCACTATTTATATTGTACAAATGTGATAGTTCAAGTAATTTTGTTGTCATTTTGCTTAATGCAGGTTTTTTCTACTGATGAAAAAATTGAGAACAATAATGATAACGGGGGAGATTATAGTATGTCAAATAAAATATAATTAAAAATGAATTGACAAATTAGAAGGATTCATGCTTAAAGGTACACATCGGATGATTCTGCAACCTATTGGCCACTTGATCTATTTCTTTGTAAGCTCAAAATTATTTGAATACTACCTAACCATCAAAGACTTAATATAAGTTAAATCGACCTATTTATAAGCATACGGGTCAAAATTGCCACTCTTTTTTTGTATTGTTCAATTACTAAATTCTGACTATTCGTACATTTGCAGTTGAATCTATGTTATTCTAATCTTAGTGACCTGAACTTGAACTCCTGTAAAAATTTGCTTCCATGTATTTCTATTAATAGTGTTTTCCTCTTATTAATTCAGCAATAGGATTAGTTGAAGGGCTAAAATAGTAAACATCATCTCACACAAGTGCCCAAACTTTAGCAGCTGATAGAAAAAATAATATCATTAAATTGCTTGAATTCTACTGTTAATTAATTCTTTTAAAAGGTGTAGTTATATATCATTTAAGAATATTTTAAGTTGTATTTATGTTTATGTGACTGAATTTGAGATTTCAGATACATTTACACTAAGATGTCAAATGCTAGGAGACGACCAAAGGTGCCCTTTGATTGATTAGCATATAGAAAAGCCTTGAGCCAAACGATCAGTGATACCCATCGCATACTTTTTGCTCTATCTTTGTAAAGTAGGACTTTATTAGGTCACATATGACACACTAATCTAACACCAGTTAGTGATCACTACTGGCCTTCTCTTATTTAGTTAAGATAATCTAGAGATGCTTTATAAACAACTATCGACTATTCAATTTTTTCAGTCAAATTTTTAGTGAAAGTCACATCTAGCTGTGCTTTCTTCTTCCTTTTCCTTATGCCCTTTCATATTATTTGTTTCTTATATAATTGTTGTTATTCGGTTATTCAATATTCTTTCTTGATCCCACGTCCTTTACTAACAGATCCATGACATATTGACACTTGGATGAGGTATTCTTATTTACATGAGGTCTTTCATGTCTACTTTTTTCCTTTGTTTTTATGTAGCTAGTGTGGTTTACCGTGGGCACTAACAGCACTGGTTGGTGTAAGGTTGATGTAAGTGGGGCAGGAAAGACTACCCTGATGGATGTGTTGGTTGGAAGAAAGACTGGTGGGTACATTGATGGAAGTGTCGGTATCTCAGGTTACCCTAAAAGGCAAGAATCTTTTGCTTGTGTGAGTGTATACTGAGAATAAAACGACATTCATTTTTCTAATCCCACAGTTTATGAGTCACTCGCGTACTCTGAAACACCCCGAAAACGTACCATTTTTTATATATAACTTCATTTTATTTAACTTGGAAGATCCTGACAAACGAAGGAATCCGCCGGATTCCTTGAGAATCCGCCGGATTCATTGAAAATCCGCCGGATTCAGACGATTCACAGATACACTTCGTAACCAGAGTTCTTAAAACCAATCCGGTTAGCTGAATCCGCCCGGATTCCCCTGAATCCGCCGGATTCATAGGGAATCCGCCGGATTCCCAAAGCTACAGCAGAATTCCTGCACTTTTTCCTTAAAACCAAATGCCGAACTTTAAATACGCATATCTTTCAAATGACAACACCTGGGAACCTGAAATTTTGCAGGTAGCTTTACATTGACCATATGAACATTTCTATTTTCACACTTTTTCAAATTTCGCGATAAATCTCATTTTGACCCGTTAACTCAATTTCGGCATATTTTCACTAAAATCTTGACATGCTAAGTTTCAAATGACACCATTTCTGCTTTTAGGCTTTTGACCACTTTTCAAATATCACACTTAAAACTTGTGGGCATAATTACATTTGACTTTTATCGAGTATAACTCATTTTGACTCTTTATAATATTGGTCGCCCATTTGGGCACCAAACGACCCGATTGGGTCTTTGACCATTTCAACCTATTCCTTTGGTCAATTCTCACCCAATTGACTTATCTAAGTCAACTTAACTCATTTACATCGACAATTGACCATAATTTCAACATTTTAACTTTCCACAAAAATTTTCTCATTAAACATACATTATTATCCATTTCTTACTTCCATCAACATTCACTTCCAAGTATTACCAAAACTGACTTTGACTTTACCTTTGACTTTCAACAACACATCATAAGTGAGACTTTACATTCTTTCCAAAACATTAACTTATGTCATAACTTTTACAAAAAAGGGGTGTACATATATCAAGAGCATGATTAAGAGGGATAAGACTTGTTACCGAACCAAGTAACAAGCTCTACCAAAAGCTTCACACGTGCCCTTTACCCAAGTCCCCTCTATTGACACTTGGCTCACCTGAAACATATAAACATAACATGTAAGCAATTGCTTAGTAAGTAATGGAAACTTTAACTTAAACATAAATATCATCACATTAAGGATCCTTAAACATCATCATGCTAACTACTACGAGTTAAAATTTATACCAAGCTAATGGTCATGATCCATTACTTGGAAAACCGTCAAGCTAATGGCTCACCCATTACTTGACTCCACATTTATATCCATCTAGTTACCTTTATCTTGAAACTTTACACAACTTGAACTAACTTCTTTTGCTTGATCACCTATACATATAAATACATAGCATGATCAATTAACATAACTCTTTTACTTTCTTAACTTAATCTCATAACTAGGTGTTACTCACTAACACCTATCATTCATCACTAGTGTTCCATACTTAAGCTTTATAATCACATGTAATTGGGTATTCATACTTTTCTATTCATAATCATTATCACTTCTTCTAAATTCATAAATTCTCATATGTACATAATCTACCAAAAACCCAATTACATATGAACATAATTCTTTAACAAATTAACATCAAATAAACATACTATACTACTCAAAGACATATCTGGAACACTAATTAATTCGATTAACTAACATACATGAAGTCTCATCATTCTAGGGTTTATGAATCTTCATTAAAACATCAAATTAAACTTAGATAATAATCACACATACCTTATAGATGCTAAATTCGAAGATTATAAACCCTAATTCACTTTAAAACTTGCTCAATTTCTGATTCTTGATCTTGTTCTTGGTTTTCCCTCTTAGACCCACGCACACATACATACTGAAATTCTCTGGAGAATTTTAGAATGAAATAGGGAGTTTTATTAAATCATTTTTCCTACTACTCCCCTCAAATTCTCCTTTTTAACACATATGGTCCCTCTAACTAATTTCTTTTACTTGGTTAGTCCACTAACCATATTCTAACAATCTCGTTAACTTAAACATTTAACATATTAAATGAATATAAAACTGAAACATAAACGTATTTTAAATCATTTAAAACTTACATATTTTTGGGGCGTTACAACTCTCCCCTACTTATTTAGGATTGTGTCCTCACAATCCATTCTTGATACAAAGCCGGATAATAAACAATGATTTCTTCTTCCGGCTCCCACGTAAATTCTGACCCTTTTCTATGCTTCCATTGGATTCTAAACAACCGGATATCTTTATTTCTTAACTTCTTGACTTTCTTATCGAGGATAGCTATTGGTTGTTCAACATAATTCAATTGATCATTGATTTCTATTTCTTCCAATGGCACATAAGATGCTTCATCTACTAAGCACTTTCTTAAATAAGACACATGAAAAGTGCTATGAATACTTGCCAACTCACTAGGTAGTTCAAGACGATAAGCTACCTTACCAACTCTTTCAAGAATCTTAAATGGACCAATAAACCGAGGACTTAACTTGCCTCGTTTTCTGAATCTGATAATACCTTTCCATGGAGATACTTTTAACATAACCATATCTCCAACCTTAAACTCTAATGGGCGTCTTCTTTTGTCGGCATACGACTTCTGTCTATCTTGTGCCATCTTTAATCTTTCTCTTATCTGATCAATCTTTTCTGTCGTCTGTTGGACTATATCTGTACTGCCCATTTCTCTTTGCCCAACTTCACCCTAACATATTGGAGTTCTACACTTTCTCCCATATAACATCTCATAATGTGGCATACCTATGCTTGTGTGATAACTGTTATTGTAGGAGAACTCTGCCAATGGTAAATGTACATCCCAATTACCTCCAAAATCTATTACACACGCCTGCAACATGTCTTCTAAAGTCTGTATTGTTCTTTCACTTTGGCCATCTGTCTGCGGGTGGTAAGCTGTGCTAAGATTAATATGTGTACCAATATCATCTTGAAACTTGGCCCAAAACTGTGAAGTAAATCTACTATCTCTGTCAGAGACAATAGAAACTGGCATACCATGACGTGCAACTACCTCCTTAACATATAAATCTGCTAAAGCTTCTATAGACATCGTTTCTTTAATAGGCAAAAATAATGCACTTTTCGTCAATCTATCCACTATCACCCAAATCGCATCATGCTGACGTTGAGTCTTTGGCAACTTGGTGATAAGATCCATCGTTATGTGTTCCCACTTCCAAACAGGTATGTCTAAAGGCTGCATCTTCCCATATGGCTTCTGATGCTCAGCCTTCACCTGTAAGCAAGTTAAACACTGCTCAACATATTTAACAATATCTCTTTTCATACCTGGCCACCAATATTCTGATCTTAAGTCGTGGTACATCTTTGTTGCGCCAGGATGAATGGAATACTTTGATTTATGGGCTTCATCTAACAATAATGTCTTCAAATCCCAAGAATTTGGAATCCATATTCTACCATATCGAGTCTTTAACCCACGTGAATCTTCCACAATACTATCAACTTGACCTTTAATCCGTTCTGATCGAATATCTTTTTCTCTCCAAGCTTTTTGTTGTGCTTCTTTAATTTGATCATACAAGCTAGGAGTAACGGAAATTCTAAGAGATTTAACCGTTAGAGCAAAATGGGCTGCCTTTCTGCTTAAAGCATCAGCTACAATGTTAGCTTTCCCCGGGTGGTACAATATTTCACAATCATAGTCTTTAACAAGATCTAACCATCTTCTTTGTCTCATATTCAAATCTCTCTGATCCAAGAAGTACTTTAAACTTTTTTGATCTGTATAGATAGTACTCCTCACACCATAGAGATAATGCCTCCATATCTTTAAGGCAAAGACCACCGCTGCAAGTTCTAGATCATGCGTTGGATAGTTCTTCTCATTTTCTTTTAACTGTCTAGAAACATATGCTATCACTTTGCCACGTTTCATAAGAACACAGCCCAAACCACTATACGATGCATCACAATATATCACCAAGTCTTCAGTACCTTCTGGAAGTACTAAGACTGGTGCTTGACTGAGTTTCTGCTTTAGAATCTGAAAAGCTTGTTCTGCTTGATCATTCCATTCAAACTTGATATTCTTTCTTGTAAGCTTTGTGAGTGGCATTGCGATCTTTGAGAAGTCTTGAATAAACCGTCTGTAATAGCCAGCTAATCCAAGAAAACTTCTGACTTCGGTTGGAGTTGTTGGAGCACTCCATTTCATAACTGCTTCAACTTTCACTGGATCAACCATAATACCCTCACTATTGACAACATGACCTAGAAACTGTACTTCCCGAAGCCAAAATTCACACTTCGAGAACTTAGCATAAAGCTTCTCTCTTCTTAACATCTGTAGCACTTGCCTCAAATGATAATCATGATCATTAGCAGATTTAGAATAGATTAAAATATCGTCAATAAACACGATTACGAACTTATCAAGCATTGGACGACATACTTTATTCATCAAATCCATAAAAGCTGCAGGTGCATTCGTCAAACCAAACGGCATTACCACAAATTCATAGTGCCCATACCTCGTCCTGAAAGCAGTTTTACAAACATCTTCTTCTCTGACCTTCAATTGATGGTAAGCGGAGCGTAAATCAATCTTTGAAAAATAATTAGCACCCTGCAACTGGTCAAACAAATCATCAATCCTAGGTAATGGGTACCTGTTCTTGATGGTCACCTTGTTTAACTCTCTGTAATCTATGCACATTCTCATTGAACCATCCTTCTTTTTCACAAATAAAATAGGAGCTCCCCACGGAGAACTACTCGGACGTATAAAACCTTTGTCTAACAGTTCTTGCAACTGTTTCATTAATTCCTGCATTTCGGTTAGAGCAAGCCTATATGGTGTCTTAGCAATAGGTGTAGCTCCAGGCATCAATTCAATCTTAAATTCAACTTGTCTATCGGGCGGTATGCCCGGTAACTTATCAGGAAATACATCAACAAACTCTCTTACTACCGGAATTTCATCAATCTTTGGGATTTGAATCTGAGTATCTATCACATGTGCCAAAAAGGCTTGACAACCATGTGACAAATGTCGTTTAGCTTTAGCAAAAGTACAGACTGGGATAGGCATTTCTTTCTTTTCTCCATAAATATCTAACAATTCACCCCGAGGTAGCTTAACTCTTACAATCTTTTGCTCACATTGAATCATTGCATTATGAGCCGCTAACCAATCCATACCAATTACAACATCGAATTCCCCCATTTGCATAGGGATTAGATTTATAGAAAAATGCTCATTACTTATTTCTAACCAACACCCTCTATAAACATTCGTTACATATACTGTTCTATCATCAGCTATTTCGACATCTAAGGGAGTGTCTAAGTCAGAAAGTGGAATCATGAAACTTTTACTAAACTTTTCTGAAACAAATGATCTAGAGGCACCCGAATCAAAAAGAACATATGCAGGTATTAGGTTTACTAAAAAGGTACCTGACACTACATCTGGGGTCCCCTTGGCTTCCTCTGCTGTGATCTGGAATGAACGAGGCCTGGATTTTGGAACTTCAGTCGACTTCTTATCGGATGGCTTACGATATGCTGAAGAAGCTGACTGAGACTTCAACTTTGGACATTCTGACTTCACATGACCAGGCTCGTAGCATCCATAACATACCTTCAATGGATGAGGACAGTCCTTGCTGAAATGACCTTCCTCACCACATTGATAGCAAACGTTTAATCCAAATCTACATACTCCAAAATGCTTCTTGTGACATTTCTTACATTCTGGAGGTACAGACTTTTCTGTCTTCTTCTCTTCTCGACGAGAACTGTCACTAGCTCTGAACTTCTTTGAAGGAATGGAACTTGATTCAGCTTTTCTTTTTGCAACAGCTTTCTCACCTTTCTTTAACTCTAACTCTTGAAAACGAGCTTCATTCACAATTTCTTCAAAAGACTTACAACGGCTAGGTTGAATAAACTGACTGATTTCTTTCTTCAACACCTCATGAAAATGATCTATAAGCTGCTTTGGATTCTCCATATAATCTGGACAGAATTGAGCTCTATCCAGAAATACACCAACTAACTCATTAATCGACACAGTCGTTTGTTCCATTGCAAGAAACTCACGACGAATTCTCTTCAAATCTGCTTCTTGAGAATAGGTATTCTCAAACATTTTCTTAAAATCATCCCAACTCATCTTATTTATAGCTTCATCCCCTAAGGTACGGCGTTGAACTTCCCACCAATTCTTAGCACGTGCCTTTAAGAGATTAGCAGCAAAGATTACTTTCAAATCTGCGGGGCAACGTGAAGTAGTAAAGGCCCCTTCTACCTACATAACCCACCGGTAACATTTAATCGGGTCTAAATCCCCTTCAAAATCTGGCGGATTACAAGCTGAAAAGTCTTTGTAACTAAACTTCCTACTTTCTTCCGAAATTTGAACTTGAGGAGGTACTTCTTGTCTAATTCCAACTGTTTTATCTTTTTGTCTCTGAAATTCTTCACTAACTACCTCTCTAACAGTCTCTATA
Organism: Helichrysum umbraculigerum; assembly: GCA_949592205.1. NCBI lineage: Eukaryota > Viridiplantae > Streptophyta > Magnoliopsida > Asterales > Asteraceae > Helichrysum > Helichrysum umbraculigerum. The sequence goes on from CATIUR010000002.1 coordinate 125,459,151, forward strand.
ATCGTTGACTTTAGAAGAGGAATAGATGCTTTTTGAGCAATACCAATTTCTTGCGAAATAAAAGACTTCATCTTTTCAATTATCGGATCTATATCTTGAACAGGAGACTGAGACCTACTTGACTGCCTCCTGTATCGGTAGTCTCTACTTCTTTACTCATCTTATCTGAAACGTTCACATAACACATTAACATAATAACTTAAACATTTAATGTCTACCTTATCACAAACTTTGCTACAAACAGTTAATAACTTGTTAACATTCAATCCTCTAATATCTCGTTATTTCCATGGATACATATAAGGTAATATGGTAATCATTGCGTTGGCCAGACGCACTAATTATCGTATTACATTAAACACATCCATAGTCTGCACGCCACACTTTGAGTAAAGAATCATTAACAATTATTAACTTTTTAAACATATCATACTAAATCATGCTCAATATCATCAAAATTTTGGTCTAAGTCCAAGTACCCACTAATGGTGGATACCTGAATCCCTTAAACCGTGCTCTGATACCAACTTGAAACACCCCGAAAACGTACCATTTTTTTTTATATATAACTTCATGTCATTTTATTTAACTTGGAAGATCCTGACAAACGAAGGAATCCCCCGGATTCCTTGAGAATCCGCCGGATTCATTGAAAATCCGCCGGATTCATTCAGAATCCGCCGGATTCAGACGATTCACAGATACACTTCGTAACCAGAGTTCTTAAAACCAATCCGGTTAGCTGAATCCGCCCGGATTCCCCTGAATCCACCGGATTCATAGGGAATCCGCCGGATTCCCAAAGCTACAGCAGAATTCCTGCACTTTTTCCTTAAAACCAAATGCCGAACTTTAAATACGCATATCTTTCAAATGACAACACCTGGGAACCTGAAATTTTGCAGGTAGCTTTACATTGACCATATGAACATTTCTATTTTCACACTTTTTCAAATTTCGCAATAAATCTCATTTTGACCCGTTAACTCAATTTCGGCATATTTTCACTAAAATCTTGACATGCTAAGTTTCAAATGACACCATTTCTGCTTTTAGGCTTTTGACTACTTTTCAAATATCACACTTAAAACTTGTGGGCATAATTACATTTGACTTTTATCGAGTATAACTCATTTTGACTCTTTATACTATTGGTCGCCCATTTGGGCACCAAACGACCCGATTGGGTCTTTGACCATTTCAACCTATTCCTTTGGTCAATTCTCACCCAATTGACTTATCTAAGTCAACTTAACTCATTTACATCGACAATTGACCATAATTTCAACATTTTAACTTTCCACGAAAATTTTCTCATTAAACATACATTATTATCCATTTCTTACTTCCATCAACATTCACTTCCAAGTATTACCAAAACTGACTTTGACTTTACCTTTGACTTTCAACAACACATCATAAGTGAGACTTTACATTCTTTCCAAAACATTAACTTATGTCATAACTTTTACAAAAAGGGGTGTACATATATCAAGAGCATGATTAAGAGGGATAAGACTTGTTACCGAACCAAGTAACAAGCTTCACCAAAAGCTTCACACGTGCCCTTTACCCAAGTCCCCTCTATTGACACTTGGCTCACCTGAAACATATAAACATAACACGTAAGCAATTGCTTAGTATGTAATGGAAACTTTAACTTAAACATAAATATCATCACATTAAGGATCCTTAAACATCATCATGCTAACTACTACGAGTTAACATTTATACCAAGCTAATGGTCATGATCCATTACTTGGAAAACCGTCAAGCTAATGGCTCACCCATTACTGGACTCCACATTTATATCCATATAGTTACCTTTATCTTGAAACTTTACACAACTTGAACTAACTTCTTTTGCTTGATCACCTATACATATAAATACATAGCATGATCAATTAACATAACTCTTTTACTTTCTTAACTTAATCTCATAACTAGGTGTTACTCACTAACACCTATCATTCATCACTAGTGTTCCATACTTAAGCTTTATAATCACATGTAATTGGGTATTCATACTTTTCTATTCATAATCATTATCACTTCTTCTAAATTCATAAATTCTCATATGTACATAATCTACCAAAAACCCAATTACATATGAACATAATTCTTTAACAAATTAACATCAAATAAACATACTATACTACTCAAAGACATATCTGGAACACTAATTAATTCGATTAACTAACATACATGAAGTGTCATCATTCTAGGGTTTATGAATCTTCATTAAAACATCAAATTAAACTTAGATAATAATCACACATACCTTATAGATGCTAAATTCGAAGATTATAAACCCTAATTCACTTTAAAACTTGCTCAATTTCTGATTCTTGATCTTGTTCTTGGTTTTCCCTCTTAAACCCACGCACACATACATACTGAAATTCTCTGGAGAATTTTAGAATGAAATAGGGAGTTTTATTAAATTATTTTTCCTACTACTCCCCTCAAATTCTCCTTTTTAACACATATGGTCCCTCTAACTAATTTCTTTTACTTGGTTAGTCCACTAACCATATTCTAACAATCTCGTTAACTTAAACATTTAACATATTAAATGAATATAAAACTGAAACATAAACGTATTTTAAATCATTTAAAACTTACATATTTTTGGGGCGTTACATACTCTGCCTGGTTACGTCACCTGATTACGTCTTTGTGCAGACATAACAAAACAAACTTGTGAGGTAAAATTTCGCTATTCGACCCATTTACTTAATAATTAGTCAAATCTGGATGTGTTTATCTTAAATTGGTCAAATATAACAAATTAAATGAGCTAAAAAGAAACTGGTCAAACAGGTTAAAAGCTCACCATATAATGCACACAGCCTCCTAATATGCAAAAATGAATTTGTAGGTCAACCTAATGATCCTAACCTGACGTGGCCTGTTTCTACTCGACAAAAAAAGACCCGTATTGAAGCATTACCCAACCCACCCATCTTACCACCTATTTAGAATGAGTCATGAATTTCGTAAATGTACTTAAGAATGAGTCAATTGTGGTTGTGTTTTATCTTAAATGGGTCAAATTAAAACAAAGTAGGTAGACATGAATGGGTTAAACAGGTTGAAACTAGCAAAAAGTTTTTTTTTTTTAAGTGCACAGCCTCCAAAATAGACAAAAAGGAGTTTGTGAGTTAAGCTAACCTGACCTCGCCATTTTTATTGTACTCAAAATGACACGTTACTCAAGCCGCCCATATTGCCACCTATTTAGTTGGGACATGTCAACATCAGATCCATATTATTTTTGTTTTTTGTGGTTCAGATATTTTTGGAGGAAGTCATGGATTTGGTTGAACTTAACCCGTTTTGGAATGCAATAGTTGGTTTTCCAGGAGTAGAGGGTCTCTCGACAGAACAGAGAAAGAGACTTAATATAACCGTAGATTTAGTTGCCAATCTAATAATCATATTCATGGAAGAGCCTACATCAGGACTTAAAGCAAAAGCTGTTGCTATTGTCATGCGTACAGTTAGAAACATGGTTGATAGTGGTCGAACTGTTGTCTGCACTATTCACCAACCTGGCATCAATATTTTTGAAGCTTTAGATCAGGCAAGTAATCTTAAACTAACCGAGTTTATTTAAATCAGTGCTCTTCAAAACCAATCCTTACTATAGTATAGTTTTTACTTTGTGGTTGTTGCAAATAGTCACATATAATGAACCTTTCAGATTTCCCCGTAATATTTCTCAACTCATTTAGTTGTAGTTGATATTCATTCCAAAATTTTGTTATCAATCATATGTTTTCAGCCAAATGTTCAAAAAGTAAGAATCGTATCATCTAGGAAGGGACTAAAATGATTCTAATAATTTGCAGGTGTTGAGGCTCCATGCAATAGTTTAGATCTTCCTCTGGGAACCTACAAGGGCTATTACTCCCCACAAGATGATGAATATGTAAGATCATTGGATATATTCTTTTAAAACTTAGCGCACTTGCTTCTTCTTCTTTTTTGTTGTTGCCTCTACTGTTGTAAATTAATGTAATTGTTTGTGCACTATGAGTTAGAAGTATAGAGACTTGCATTTTTTACGCGTACATCATTTTGACGACAGTGGGATAGGTAATGGGTCAAAGGATTGGGTTCAATTGACCTGCATTTATTTATATGATCCAATTTAAAATTTGAGTGTATGCTATACACTACGGATGACAAAATGGTATGCATCAAAACATATATATATATATATATATATATATATATATATATATATATATATATATATATATTAGGGTGAGTCGGAATGTTTGACCCAAGGTTGTCAGGATCGGGATCCTACATGGGATCGTTTTTACCTTTGCAAGGTCGGGATCGTAAGATCGGGATCGAGATCGTAGATCCTACCAAAATATCATTTTTTATACAAAGATATCTAAATTCTTGTAGAAAACTAGTAATTAGAGAAATTAATCTAACATTCAAACTTTTATATTACAAAAGTGACGCAATTTGTCAACATATATTTCTAGGAGGATAAATGTTCTAAAACAAAAGATAGTATCCTATCTTTAATCGCCGTTTTAGAGGTTCTAGACTTTTTCTTAGATTATAATTTAATAATAAATGGATTAAATTGGGATATTGAATTTGAAAACAAATGGACGGTAAGTTTTGAGATAGAATTTGGACTACGTATGGGCCTTACAAGCCCAATTGCTAAAAAGATAGCCTATTTGTAGGATCGGATCGTTCAACGATCCTACGATCCTACTCCGATCCTACCTCCTGACCGATCTTACTCCGATCCTGCAAGTTTTCCCTTGGTAGGATCGTAAGATCGTACGATCCTACGATCAGGATTGCGATCTTGACAACCTTGGTTTGACCCGTTTGATTCATCCCCACATAAACAGGTGGAATTTGCCCCATCTATTTTTACATTTTTACACCTAACATGGAAGAGGTAGTCTTTTTTTAAAGCAGACAAGTAAAATTTGTTGTGTGAAATGGTTGCCCAGATTCTGTTCATAATGGGTACAAGCTCATAAAACCTTTTATTAAAAGATTCAAGTTATTTTTCTAATTAGTGAGAACATATTAGACTAATAGTTGTCAATAGAAGTTGAAAAAATTGACGAAAAAGTGTTCCATGAACAGTTCGACTTGGCCCGACCTGATTTTTTGTTAATGCAAACTTAATTAAAGTATTATGGTGTAATTATACTTATCCATAATTTATTTTCTCCCTGCATGGAGTTAGAGCAAGGAATGAATAACGTAAAAAACATGTACACATAAGCATCTTATAATGAAGTGTTCTTTTCATGAATTCATTAATATTTTTTTATGATTTTTCTTATTTAGAGTCTGTATATATTTCTTATTATTTTTTGGCCAGACGTCGTCGAATGGATGCACTAATACTATTGGTACACACTCTCCTTCTGGTGTAGAAGACGAATCCATGCCAGCCGAACAAAAGGCACACATCAAATCATAATTCATAAATTACTTAAATAACGTTGATTTTTTATTTGTAAACTATAGAAATCCTGTAATATAGGGAAATGCAGTATGTTATACACTTTTAATACTATAAAAAGAGTTTGTAGATATTAATGTTATTTTTGAAGTTAAATAATTTATCGTCACTATATTTTAAAATGAGTTATTCAAAACAAGAACAAATTGTTAAATTTATATTCTTATGATTTATTCTTCTTGGGATAAATTTCAATAGCAGTCCTTATTTTTATGTTATATTTTAATATAAGTTGTAAACTATTTTTCCATTCCATATCTATAATATGCATGGTGTTTGTCATTCATCATTTTATAAAGTGTGCTTAATTATCCTTCTATTGGTTGTTGTATAAGTTAATTGAGAATCAATTCTCAAGTCGAAACAACTGAGAAGCAGTTGAAAAAGATACAATGTCTCAACAACAAAGTGAATAAGGATGAAAAGGTTTTATTTGAGGGAATTGGAAAATTGCAAGGCTCTATATCCGTTAAATAGTTAGAATAATGTTTTTCAAATATATTAAACGTCTATTTATTTAATATTCCTACTTAGATAGTGTTGTGTATATTTGTAAACATAGTCTGAATGTCAGATGATTTTGAATGTCAGTTGTGTAGACCGATGTTCTTTGTGAGGATACATTAAAAGAAATTCGTGTCATTTTCATTACACGACAATCCGCGATAACATGACTTGCAATATCAGACTACTTTGCTTGGCTTCAGAGAGTACCTTATGGTTGCAAGGCTTCAGTTTCCAAAAGATAAATGAACCTTGAACCTATTTCCTTTATATTTGGTCTTTCTTGAATTTAAATGTTTACAATTTGTCTTTGTAAATGTTAAATTTAATATTCAATTGAAGTACTACTTATCTTCATTATTTTCTTGCCGGAAATATTTATCTCATTTTTAAAATAAGGAACGATAACTTATGTAACTGCAATTTTAGTGTTGTAATTCCTTTTTTTAGTACCAAACTTGTCGCAGGAGACGATTTTCCATATAAAAATAATGAATTCCTTACCTTTTAATCAAAAAATATATATATTCTAAGTAATGTATGTATTCATTGTAGTCTCCTAAGCAACATAATTTTTTAAAATCGAGATCATTCTAATCTTAGTAGTTGAACTAGCCCGCAAATTTTACGGGTTATGATCTAGTTTCTTTATGGAAATAACGTTTAAATATATAAACCTTATTCTTATAGCGTTAGGTTTAAATGAGAATGAGATTTTGTGTGAGAATGGAGGAACCACTCATAATGTGTCATTGTCACAATAACTCATTTCCCACTTTGTTTTTTAAAATCAAATATCTCACAAACGGTAAGTCGAAAAATCATGAAAATTGCACCATAATTTTCAGCGTTTTATCCTCTTCGATTTGCGGTCCCTCAAGCCATACTTTCGAAGAATTTTTTTTGGGGGTTTTGTAAATGGTACAAAATTAGTAACACATGTGTTAGTAGCTGGTATCACATGCGTTACTCGCCAGTATCACATTTTTTACTCGCCGGTAACACATGCGTTACTCGCCGGTAACACATGCGTTACTCGCCGGTAACACATGTGTTACTTCATTGGTAACACATGTGTTAGTTGTTTTCAAAACCTACTACTCGACGGTAACACATGTGTTACTCAACGGTAACACATGTGTTAGTTGTTTTCAAAACCCACCGAAAAACGAAAAAAAAAATTCGTCGAAAGTATACCTTGTCACATCTCTAATTGAAAAGAATAAAACGCTGATTATTATGGTGCAATTTTTATGATTTTTCGACTTACCGTTTGAGAAATATTTAATTTTTAAAAATGTGGATGAAAGAGAAAAAAATGACACATGTCATATTCTGGTTGGTTCCTCCATTCTCACTTAAAAATGTTGTACTCATTTGAACCTTACTCTATAATATATTTCATGTAATTTTTAAAAAATGTTGTACTCAAAAATGTTGTATATAATAGAGGATTGAGGATCATAGGGGAAGGGGTCATATGAGGAGAAGGAGGAGAAGTTTTATTTGTAGCCATTGGATCATCTTTTGGGTTGGATCAATGGTTAAAAGGGGTGGCAATTTTGTAATTACTTTAAAAAATAAGGGTATTAGTTAACAAAAAAAAAACATAACATTAATTTTCACTCCACACCCCTTTCACTATTTAGACTTTTACATGTTAACCCTTCAACTTTATTTTCTTCCCCCTCCTACCTTCTTCTTCCACCAACCCCACCTACCACCACCACCACCACTTGCTGCCACCATCTGACTGCCGCCGGCCGCCGTCAGCCGCCGTCGGATTCCGGCTGCCGGAAAAAAAAATTTCAAATTTTTTTTTTTCAAATTTTTTTTTTTCAAAAATTTTTTTTTTTCAAAAATTTTTTTTTTCAAAAATTTTTTTTTTTCAAATTTTTTTTTTTCAAAAATTTTTTTTTCAAATTTTTTTTCCCATAAATTTTTTATTAGATATAGTATTCCTTTTCCTACTGCATTTTTAATAAAACTATACGGTTTTTCCACTGCATTTTGTATATTATTGTTAATTAACTAAAACTTGTATATATTTTACCGCATCTTCTATACCCAACGTCAACAAAATACCGTACAAATGGATAATATATATAATCTAAAATGCAGTAAAAAGAGAACAATATGTCCTAAATGATGTATATGCAAAATGCAATAAAAACAACAATATGTATTATACTTTAATACAAAATGCAATACAAATAGATAATATGTAAAATACAAAATGCAGTACAAATCGATAATATGTAAAATACAAAATGCAGTGAATAACAAACAATATATAATGAATGAAATATATGAAAAATGCAGCAAAAATAACAAAATGCAGTGAAAATAACAAAATGCAGTACAAATAGATTATGTATAATATAAAATGCAGTGAAAATAACAAAATGCAGTAAAAAAAATAAAATGCGGTACAAATAGATTATATATAATATAAAATGCAGTAAAACGAACAATGTGTACTAAATAAATATATGCAAAATGCAGTAAAAACAGTAGTATGTATTATACTTTCATACAAAATGCAGTAAAAATGGATCATATGTATAATATAAAATGCAGTAAAAAATAAACAATATGTAATATATGAAATATATGCAAAATGCAGTGAATAATAATAAAATGCAGTGTAATTTTAATAAAATGCAGTAAAAAATATATTATGTATAACTTAAAATGCAGTAAAAAACAAACAATATATATAAGATTGAGGTGTATAAATAAAATGCAGTAAAAACGAACAATATCTACTAAACATATATACAAAATGCAATAAAAATAATAAAATGCAGTACAAAGTGATAATATGTAAAAAAAATTGGAAAAAAAAATTATGAAACAAAAATTTTAATTTTTTTTTTTTAAAAAAAATTAAAAAAAAAATTGAAAATTTTTTTTCCCGACGACCGGTGGCGGGTGGCGGCGGCGGCAGGTGGCGGCGACGGGTGGCGGCGGCGGCGGGTGGCAGCAGCTAGTGGTGGTGGGTGGTGGAGGGGAGGGGTGGGTAGGAAGAAAGTAGGAGGGAGTAGTGTACACTATTAAAAAGGTGGAGGGGGTAAAAATGAAAATTTGAAAATTCTTCTCCTCCTTCTCCTCAAATAATACCTTCTCCTCTGAACCTTACCCATAATAGAGGGTGCTTGAAATTGTGTTTTTAAAATATATTTCGTCCTTTCAAAATTGAATTTTGAAAAAACTATGTACAAATACTGAAATATGCTTTTCTAAAGTTGTGTTTTCTCTTTAATAAACAAGCAAATACTCTTAAGTAATATTTGAACTTGTATTACCGGTGCATGTATAGTTGTACTATTAACATCCTCATCTACTTTTTTTTCCACTACTACCACACAAATATATACAGTGACTCACGAATATTTACATTTTATCATGCCCCAAGAACTAGAACCATCAACCTCAAGGTTGGACTATGCCAATGACCCTTTGGTAATGCTAGTACGATTCTATCTTAGTCTAAATTGTTGTAACAAATTCCATGTAATTACAAACAATATTATAGAATATCGTTCTTACTAATTTGATCGGGTGAATATTGATCATCCATTTAGGAGATCAATGCATATATACAACAAATAATTAATAATATTTCTCTCCTATTATAAACATACAAATTTTGTCTCAGTAAATGGCCCTCGATTTCACAATGAATTTGTTGTAAAATTAGTTTCCATTGCAATATTGATTTTGTTGACTTTTTATTTCTTTTTTTTTTTATATATTAGTGTTTCAACTTTCGATATTGAGAATTGAGTTAGGATGGATACGCAACTTAACCCTCATCCTTAAAATATCATGATATATTTTGCAATTTGATAATAAGGGATAATTACTTTCAACCAAGTTAATGTACCACCATTTTATCTTGTAAATATTTTATAGCCCCATAAAACTCCTTACCTTTGTACTTCATTCGTAAAATCGTACCTTGGATATGATATTAGCACATTGTTTTGAATTGAAGTAACACCAGGTGCGCATGGATACCTTTCATGGTATTCATGACTTTTTTTTATTTGACAAGGTCTTTGCAAGTTTTGACTAAGATCCAACGTAAGAGATTTACAAGCCGTTGTTCGGTGAGTCTTTGCATGAGAATGGTGTTTCATTACTTTGCTCGGTGTGCTTAACTTGTGATTATGTGTATCGCTAAAATCTTCCACGGACAATTTACCATCTTTATTTTTGGAAATTTCAAACATTGCTTCGCAAACCGTCCGTAAAACCCTTCGACTTTTATTAGTAGAATATTAGCCTTCAAACACTTGAATCCTTCTTTGATGTTCAAATATAATTTTTTATAAACCACATTTGTTATCTTATTTTTGAAACTCGAACGAATATGTATCCAAATCCATGTATAATTGCATATCGATTGTAAAAAAGTGTATTCATCTTCAGGAGTATCAGAAACTTGTCACATAACATGTACATCAATATCTTTCTACTCGTACCCATGTGATAAGGGGGCAATAAACCAAGAATTAGATTCTTTTGTGAATCGTTGGGAATGTGCAAAGCGAGTTAAGATCAAAGTTAATAACCAAGAGTCTAAGATTGTAACATCCGTAAATCGGACCTAGTTGTTTTATATTATTTGGTGATTTTAAAATAATATTAACGTGTTTGGAAATAATATTGTTCGAATTAATTGCGAATAAATAGGAAATAAGTTTCAAGACTTATTGTGGTTAGTAAAATATTAAGTGATTTAAATTAACAAAGTTGACGGTAAAATAAAATGTTTGGACTCGCAAATGGTTTTCGGGTTCCAGACAATAGGTTGAGAAGGGGTATTAAATTATACCCGTATAATTGAAGTCGGTTGTGAGGAGCCGACCTTTTTCTTATTTCCTTTGTTTACTCCCTGTTTCCATTTTACTTCTTGATGAAATAAAAAAAAACACACACAAAAACACAGAGATAGAAATTGCAGAGTGAATTAGAAAGAAAGCTTGAATTCATTTTACTCCATCGTCTAAAGCAGATTATCATCATCATATTGTTCTTGATCAAGAATGGAGAGAAGGCTCAGTAACATTAGATCTCTGAGCGTGCAGCTGAGGTATTGGTGAGTGGACTCGTACTCTCAGTGTGATTTAGTTGTAACATAATTGGTTACAACAGGTGAACATAGTGTTATTGTGATTGTGATTGTTGAACTGTTGAATTGTGAAATACATGTGTAATAAGTGATGTGTTGCCTTTGAGCATTCTGTGATTCGGAGGTCAACTTGACTGATTAGTTGGACTTGGTTGCTACAGGTTAGTCAATGTGAGATTTGTGATCATGTGTTGAGAATGGAACACATATTGACTAAAGGTAGCAAACAGTTATCGGTAAAGCCACTGTATTGGCCTGCAGTTGGTTGTAAGTGTCGCTTGGTGCATCTCCCGGGTCTGTGCGATGTCACAAGGACCACCGATCCTCTTGGTGATGTTGTGTCAGTGTCTATGTGATATTTGGTGATAATCAGTATTGTTATGCTGAATTGTACTGATAGTGACAGGTTGACTCACTTAGCTTTGTGCTAATCTCACTATTTACTCCTCACAGGTCTTGAGATGATATTGGGCCGGGCAAGGAATGGACTGAAGAATGTTTGACTACCAAGTGTTACTCTGATATCTGATTAAATCAATTAGTGTTGTTCGTGTTTTCATATAACACCCAGATTGATTAACTAAGTTTTAAATTAGTTGAACTTTTATGTTTTGATTGTTAAAAGTTTTAATTTGGACAGACGTTTCCGATATATTGTATTTAAATAACTATAATATGAGGGGTGTTATAAGTTGGTATCAGAGCTTAGGTTTGGGTGAATTGGACATTGGTAAGTGTTCAATCCCAAATCTATTTTGTGTTGAGTCAAACATTCTAAAGTGTGGGATTAGTAGTTGTATGAGAAAGTGATTATTAAAAGTGTACTAACCTATAACAAGATGCAAGGTTGTTTTTTTGACTGCAGAGACGGAGGAACATGAGTAATTGAATGGTATTCTCAATGGTTCCTCGATCTTCGTCGGCATATGTGTGACAGGTAACTTTCGATAAGCTTGTTGAATTTAAATAAGCTTGAATTGATTACTTTGCTATGATGTGATTAGTAGTAAAGTGATTGAGTCAGACTGATATGATTCCCCAGTAATGAGTCAGTGATGAGTGTTATTTGCTATTATGATGATATAAGCATTAGATGAATCATTCAGTGATATGAGTAGTTCTGATGGAACCTTGAATTGTGGATTATGTGTAAGTTGTGTAGGCACAGTGATGATCAGGTTGTTATTAGTGAAATTATTGAATCTGAATGTGTCTACTATGTAGAAATAAAATATAACCAGTTGTGTGATTTTCTGTGATAAATGCAAGATGTGATTAGGAAACCTTGCTAGAGAATTTGTTGTTATGTGATAAAATGAATAAATGTGACACCAGATAGAAAATTTAAGGAGATGTGATATATCTCAATTAATAAGTTGAGAGTTGTGTTGTTGTTTAAATGGAAAAGTGTATAGTTGTTGTAATGTGTGCTTTGATTAGGCAAAGTTAAATTTGAATGTGATAGCATTAAACTTGGTAATAGTTATGCTATAAGGCGATAAAGGTGATTAAATGATTATGTGTGATATTGATCATAATTATGGGTGAATTATATATTAAAAGTGATATATTAAAGTAGTAAGAAAATAAAGGTAGTTGACAAACCTTTATATATGTTGAAAAAGTTGTGAAAAGTATTTGTTAAATACATGTTGTAAGTGGTATAAATAGGATGATTTTAATGAGAAATTAGTGTTTTAAGATTGTAATATAACACTAATAGTAAAACTAGTTGTGTGTGATTTAAATAGTCAAGGAAGTGTGAACTAGTGAATGATTTAGAAATGTTGAATTAATAACAAATGTTATTAATAGGAGAATAGTTGTTATGTGACTTGAGGCATGAGGTAATGCCAAGTAAAGTGATAAAGTACTTAGTACTTGATGTTGTACTTTGTACTGATTATTGATATTAAATATATATGTTTGATATAATACATGGAGTTTTGTGACATTAGTATTTGATATATATATATATATATATATATATATATATATATATATATATATATATATATATATATATATATATACACATATATATATCATAAGTGAAAATATGATAGTAAATTTAAAAGTGATTAGCTGTTATGGGAACAACTGTAAAGAGAGTTACTAAAGAAATGTGATAAATTGATTAGGTGGAATTACATGCTCCTAGAAAATGGTGGGTTTTGGAGCAAATTGATTTAGTTAATATTATAATCAAGTAATTGTCGTGAAATACGTGTTTGGAATTTCACGTGATATTATTATTCCATTATTATTTGACAAAGTGTTATGTGTTAAATTGATGAGGATAGGTTATCAGGTGTTTGGAGTTTCAAATAAGTTGAAATACTGAATAAGTCAATTGTGAAATAAATATACATATAAAAAGTTGAGAATAAATGAAATTTCAGATAACAAGAATGATGACTTAGATCAGTTGTTGAATTGAAATTGTGTGTGAATAAATACATACTAAAAAGATGATTTAGTATATATCTGTGGTTAGGATGCATTTAGAGTGTTCAGAATTGTTTTAAACAAAGGTTTAAGTAATATGTGTAAGTGAAGGAAATCACATTGTTGATTGATGATATGAAGTAACCTGAGAACAAAGTGTGAATAACATAATCAAGCAACGCCTGATCACCGTTGTTATATTATGCTGTATCACATGAACTTGTTGAGGTTACCAAGTATCTAAGAAAGTGAATGTGATTGAGAGAATATAATATGAATTTGTGTGAAACTAATTATTTGTTAATTACATGGTAAAGGTTAATTAATGAAAATTATGATAATTAGTAAGTGAAACTTGCAAGTGTGTATGGTACTTGCAATTGTTTGAATTTGTGAAATGTGATTAGGTAGCTAATAGGCGTGGACTTCCTATTAGAGAGTAATATAGTATCTTAACGGATTACTAGTATGTGTATGGCTTGTATTAAGCCAAGTTGAGTTACTAGCTCTGTATGGTGATTGAGTTGTTAACTTAGTGAGTGCAATGTTTTGAATTTTGTGATTGGGTTAAATCTAAAACTTGAGATAAATTATCAGCTGATATGTATAAGTGATAAGTGACAGAAGTAAATACCTCATATTGTGTGCTAAATAAGTTATTAGAATGTCATTGAATGGAAATTGACCAGAGAAAGGTGTAGTGGTTCTATTTTAGTTGAGTGGGTCACTGTTGTTGAATGTAATTATGGAAAATTTATGTTTGAGGTTAAACATAGTATTTATATGTTAATAAGGTGGTAAGTTGACTTTGAAAGTCAATCAGGAATAAAGATTTTAGTATATAATATGAAATCATTGGAATATGATTGATTCCGTTGCGAGTCAATATTGATAAAAGTGACCAAAGTGATTTGTTGATTAATTGATTAAGTTGAAATTGACAAATAGTCAACAGTATTGAAATTGTTAATTGGGTTATTATTAATTCAAAGGAGTGAGAAAAGTTGTTAAGGGTTATTAAACATTGAGTGATCGTGTTAAGTTATTTAACATGTGAACAGTGTAAATATGAGACTGAACTTATTAGAAATTGATTGTAATATAAGTTCTCAGAGAGTAATTGAGTTATACGCCTAAATTAGGTGATGCTATGAAAACTGAGTTTGTGTAAAGGGAAGAACCTTTGTGTGGAATAACGAGGTATCTGTGAATGATATTGTCTAAATTAAAATTGTGTGTGCAACTTGTGTGTGTTGAAACTCTTTAGACAGTTTGTACTGATATGTAGTTGTAATGTGATCCATATAAGATCGCTAATTGATTTAAGATAATTGCAGAACGATACTGGGTGATCGAGATGCATTGTAATCAGTGTTGATGTAATATAGTAATAACATGAACCCTGAGGGGGAGAGAACAAAATAGATGATAATCCCATTGAGGTGAATGTGATAATATAAATTAATGATTAAGTTGAGAAATTGGGCTTTTGTGCCATTAATTGAGAAATGTGATATACTATAAAGCTAATAGTGAAATTGTGGAGATAATGGTTATATTTCCATTATTATATGAGTATGTGAAATCAGGTAAGTTGCTATATACTTGATAACAAATAAAATGATGAATTGTGTTAAGATTTCAAGTTGAAATAAGTCAATGTAGAGGTCGGGTGAATGTAGGTAATACGGTGTGACAGTACATGTTTTAATTTAACAATGTACTTCTTGATGATGTTTTACCTACTGAGTGTGACCTCTATTTTGCTTATTAAGGTGACATGAATCCGGATTACTTCTAAGTAAAGGATTTCATAGAGTTGAAGTGATAAGTGAATATTTGTTTAATTGTTGGTTAAAAACTAAAATTAATTTTCAGTGTTGTTAAGTGTATTGTGTTGTTAAGTGTATTGTATTGTTAAGTGTATTGTATTGTTAAGTGTATTGTGTTGTTAAGTATATTGTGTTGTTAAGTGTACGGTGGTTTTATAACCACTGATGTTAGCTGTTGTTGGTTGTTGTTGTTCTAGTTGTTAGAAGATAAATTGTCAAAGATTTTAGCATATTGCTAATTTCGGGTTAATATAGTTGTTAAAAAATTTTGACACGTTACTAGTGTCTGGTTGTAAGTGATTAGGTGACTATTTGTTAAAGTGAGTATGTGTTTTGAACATATATCTGATTGATGATAGAGAATTCAGGTAAATGATTGTTTTATAGAAATGATTGCATGGAAGCACAGTATATGTGCGTGGGAAAAGACAGAAGCATGTCCATGGGGACAGGTGAATGTAGAAAGAATTGAAACAAGATAAATATAGTTGTAAGTTGCTCTTGAGAAATAATGTACGATAAGATGTAGGTGATTATGTTACACTAGATGAGTTGAGTGTAAACAGATTTCGAGGACGAAATCTTTCAAGGGGGAGAGATTTGTAACATCCGTAAATCGGACCTAGTTGTTTTATATTATTTGGTGATTTTAAAATAATATTAACGTGTTTGGAAATAATATTGTTTGAATTAATTGCGAATAAATAGGAAATAAGTTTCAGGACTTATTGTGATTAGTAAAATATTAAGTGATTTAAATTAACAAAGTTGACGGTAAAATAAAAGGTTTGGACTCGCAAATGGTTTTCGGGTTCCAGACAATAGGTTGAGAAGGGGTATTAAATTATACCCGTATAATTGAAGTCGGTTGTGAGGAGCCGACCTTTTTCTTATTTCCTTTGTTTACTCCCTATTTCCATTTTACTTCTTGATGAAATAAAAAAAACACACACAAAAACACAGAGATAGAAATTGCAGAGTGAATTAGAAAGAAAGCTTGAATTCATTTTACTCCATCATCTAAAGCAGATTATCATCATCATATTGTTCTTGATCAAGAATGGAGAGAAGGCTTAGTAACATTAGATCTCTGAGCGTGCAGATGAGGTATTGGTGAGTGGACTCGTACTCTCAGTGTGATTTAGTTGTAACATAATTGGTTACAACAGGTGAACATAGTGTTATTGTGATTGTGATTGTTGAACTGTTGAATTGTGAAATACACGTGTAATAAGTGATGTGTTGCCTTTGAGCATTCTGTGATTCGGAGGTCAACTTGACTGATTAGTTGGACTGGGTTGCTACAGGTTAGTCAATGTGAGATTTGTGATCATGTGTTGAGAATGGAACACATATTGACTAAAGGTAGCAAACAGTTATCGGTAAAGCCACTGTATTGGCCTGCAGTTGGTTGTAAGTGTCGCTTGGTGCATCTCCCGGGTCTGTGCGATGTCACAAGGACCACCGATCCTCTTGGTGATGTTGTGTCAGTGTCTATGTGATATTTGGTGATAATCAGTATTGTTATGCTGAATTGTACTGTGTGACAATCCTCCAATTAGGGCATTTACTTAGCCTAATTTCATGCATTACCTAGAGTAATTCCCTGATTAGTGAATTTAAAACAATTTTTGTGTTAAGTTTTTGGTAAACTTACTATGTGTTACGTGATATATTTGATTGTAGTTATATGTGTATATATATAATTACGTACGAAATAAATATATCAAACTCTACAAATTAACACATTAATGTTGGTAATACGAAATAATTAATAATTCGAAAATTATTAATTACAACTATTATATAATTATATTATTGAAATAATATAACAAAATATACGTTTTATAATAAACGTATTAATCGCGAATAATTAAGTTCCGAAATGAACTTCGAAAATACTTTTGAATAATTTTTAGTATGAAATTATTATATAAAAGTATTATAACGAAAAGAAAACGAAACATCTAGACGAATTTTGTTACGCGTAATACGAACAGAAACAATTTTTAAACGCGCTTAGAAGTTCCAAATAATAAAGGTATTATTTCGTAAGTTACTGTTTTAATGTATAGAACATTACCTCAGAATATGATTTCCAAATTTTACTGAAATCTGGCACGCGTTTTAACTATACAGTACTTTTACTGTGATTAATTTTTATTATACTAGTAACAAAGTATTTCACATTTCGATTTCAAATTACTAAGTCTGAGATATCGAGGAACAAAACACGAAATTTTATTATAACTAATGTACCACAAATTATACCCGTACACGAAATTAACGGGCTAAAAACTACCAATATTACACATTTCAAAATATCTGGGGAACAAATTGCCACTCGCTCCATACTCCCGTTTGAAAAACTCGACCCAAATCTTTCCTTATACTCTTCTTCTTTCATCACAAATAATTCACACTTCACAAAATTCATCATCTCTGTATTTGGTGCGTACTGGAAGAAAGGAGCAGAGTAACAACAAGAGCAGGAAGAAGCAACACCAGTATCATCTTCCTCTTCACATCAAATCTTCAACTTTAAACACCCAAACATCAAACACTTCACAAAAATGGTTTCTTGATCATCTTCATCATCATCGTTCATAATCATCATCAACATCAGCAATCATCATCACCTTCATCTTAACATCATTGTGAGGAAATTCTCCATTTTTATTCATTTATATAATTTTCTCAAATTATAAATTTGTTGGATGATTGTTGTAATAAAACGTTTAAAACATGTTATTATGAGTTTATATAACATATTGTGATGATTGATCATGTTAAAAACGAAGTTAAAACTAAAATCATTAAGTATATACAAGAACAGAGACGAACCAGAACCTGGAAATCAACTAGATCCGGCGGATCACCTATGGATCCGGCGGATCCTTAGCCCAAAAACATATAGATCCGGCGGATCACCTTTGGATCCGGTGGATCACCTTTAAACGACTAGCACACGACTTAATCGCTTAGACCGGTGAACGAGTAAATGACACTCAAGATCCGGCGGATCCTCAAACTTCACTCGCACATGAACCCGTGAACGATTACGATACACGAGTAAAAGACAAGCCAGATCCGGCGGATCACTTTATGATCCGGCGGATCCACCAAATTGTAACCAGATCCGGCGGATCCCCATTAGATCCGGCGGATCCTCAAACTATAAACCGAACGATCCGGCGGATCCTTATTAGATCCGGCGGATCCACTTGAAACCGGATGAATCCGGCGGATTCACCAAGAATCCGGCGGATTCCCCCTTTTTGGTCCAGTCACTGATTTTTGTATTTTATACAATGTACAAACTAATAAACGGTACACGACTTATGGTTATTGATTATACAAAATAATGCGATACGAGACTTGGTAATATTTCGGACATCTTGGACACGACAAAACTTTGAGACAATAACAAAATATATATATACAAACGAACGGACAATGTATATATACAACTAGACACGTAAAAATGGAACGATTTAATCTAGTACAAACTATATATGACAAACGAAAACGAGTTATATTCTATAACCAACAAAGTTCTGTTTTGAGATATAAACGATAATTAAGTTTTATTCGCGACGATTAACAAACGACATATGTAAACGATATAACAAAGTCATTTTTATAACTATTATAATTATGTTTTGAAAAACATAATAGACTACAAAGACAACTACATTTATATCTATATACATGCACTCGACATTTATGATATATGTATATATGGACATTAACAATGACGACAACTAATATATATAATAGAATATATGTATTCAACTAATATGTACATAAATATACATACTTGAACTCAACGATTTTATGAACGCAAACGTTACTGACAATTAAAATGTTACAAACGTTTCAACTTAACAAATAATCCATATACTTATACAAGTATTATTATTTGCGTCTAGGTATTTGAGCGACGCTTTTGGATTGTTTACTAGCTACTTTTGCTGAAGACTTGCAAAACTGTGAGTTCACAGCCCCTATCTTTTATTGTTTTAAATGCTTTTAAAACCAGGGGTGAAAAACATAGAACAACGTGATATAACATGCTATGTGCTTTATGTATTGTACTGCATGCTGTTATGTGAAACTGTTTAACATGATTTCTGTCATGCTATCAAACTTGAACTATTTCTATAAAATGTTTTCATATTGAATTAACTTGAATTAATTATATGAAACGTTTTCACAACAATTTTGGGAATAAGACAGCAGATCTTGGTACGATCCTAGGTTTACGCGAGGTAGTTGTAGTGCACATAAGTCCCAGTGCTTACAACCTATAACCATTAGCTAGGTGACTCTAGCCACTGAGTATACAGGTAGTACTATCGATTTGACAACCCTCCCAGGATATTACTCGTTGGTCATTCCAACCACATCGACGTTAGTCGTAACGAGGAGTATATACTTAAGGTGTTACTGAGGCAATAACAAAACAACTAGTCGTGGTTTGGTTATAGTACTAGTGTCGTTACTTTAACTCTAAAGGTTTAGCTCACCTTGGAGGGATTATAGTCTATATTTCCCACTTAATTATTCAACTACTCAACTAAACAACAACTTGGTTTGGGAAGGGTGTTCCCTGTGATGACTAATAGGACAGGTGTTCCTTTGAGAGACTACTATTTTAGGAAACGTTTACCTTAATTGATTAAACTTGGTTTCCCACAAAACAACTAATTATAGGAAATGTTTACTTGAATGATAAACCTGTGTTTCCTGCTATGACTATTATTGGAATGTTTACCTTATTGATAAACTTGAATTCCTGTTGACTATCTGATGGAAAATGCTTGCTTGACCGCAAAACCTGATTTTCCTTAACTATATAAATGGATATGTTTACTTATTTGATAAACCTGTATATCCTGCGACTACTTATTAGGAAATGTTTATGATTAAACTTGTGTTTCCTACACAGTTATTATTGTAGTAAGAATGACATTCTTACTAATTATAGGAAATGTTTTCTTTAATTAGAACACTTGTGTTTCCTATCTACATATAAATATTATGTTTGTGTACATGAATGTAACAACCGGCAAATTAGGACTAGAATTAGTACCTAATTCTTTGTTAATACATGTAATTAGTTCTGTGTTAGGCTAATTTATGTATCGGATTATATATTGATAAATATATACAACTTGGCGATTTGACTTAAATCGTACACAATTCAAATAGAATGAAATTATATTCGATTAATATGGACGTTGGTGAACAAATGTTTATAAACTAAATAACGCAATTGTGCCCAAAATACTATTTTTCAATAATTAGTAATGATCTCGTATCACTTGATTAAAGTTTACATGATTTAAAAACAAAAGTACTTAAATTTATTTAAACTACATCATATCCCAAACTATTAAGGATTTAAAGAAATAATACAAGTAAATTATTAACAAAAGTCTGTAATTTTAAAAGATATAATTAAACGCGAAAAATAAATAATTACCACTTAAATGACGGAGAAAACGAACACCGCACGGAGCGAGAGGACGGAGGCAGAAAGTGGGAGGTTAAAACCTCCCACCTCCTTTTCTTTTCCATTTATCACTAACTCACTCTCTCTCTTATTCTCTTTCTCTCTTTTCTCTCTCTCATTTAATCATCCACCACCACCCCAATTAAATCCTCAAATACTACATCAAAACGAGCTCGAATCACACCACCACTTTGGAATAAAAGAACCACGGCATCACGATCTACATTCCTATCTTTCCGGAATTTCATTTCGGCACCTTGTAAGTTTCCGACAAAATCCCGACATCTCTCGTTTTTGATCATTTTTACTTGTTTATGGTTTATAATGTCTTTATATGTCCAAAAATTGGTTGGGTAAAAGATTTGGACCGAACGGAAACCGGAAAACTCGTTTTCGGCACATTTTCCGGCCAACAGACCGCGACGTCGCATTTGGACCCAGATCCATGCGACGTCAGCCTCAACGTCGCACAACCCCTCGTAACGTCGCATTGTGCGACGTCAGTCACAACGTCGCATTAAGTTGCGACGTCGCGTATAGCGACGCCATGCTCAACGTCGCAGTCAGGATCTGCGACGTCGCACCCGACGTCGCACCCAACGTCGCACCCAACGTCGCACAAAACAGAACTTTGAAAACTCAGATTTTTACTAAGTGTCGGAATCAAGATTTTAACACCTGATTTTACCCAAATTCGGATCCATATGCGTTTTTCGTCAAAGCAATATAGTAGAAATAAAAATTTTCCAAGCTGACCTGGCAGCTCGACCCCAGCCAGGGGCTCTGCCCCTTGGACCCCGCCAGGGGCTGCCGCCCCTTGGACCCCGCTACCAGGGGCGCTGCCCCCGGACCCCCGTCATTAGATGTTGTAAATACTTTTCACACTAAGTGTCGAACACTTACAAATAACGAAATCTGATTCAACGATACACATAATGTTAACACTTTGAATCATTATTACAAACCGTCACCAACGGGCCATACTTGTTTTCAAACTACAAACGGATTACTAAACACACACTTGGACATAACGAGTTGTGTAGACAACTAGCCTAGATGATCTTGCGAGACATCTACTTACTTGACATTACGTGTTTAGGCATTCGGAGGTTACGGGTTCGGAGAACCAACTGTTGATATTTCTTACTCGTTTATTGATATAAACGCACTTGCAAAGACTCAGGTGAGTCTTACAGCCCCACTTTTACTGTTTATATACGGGGTGAGATACATTGCTTGCTTTTCTTGAACACAAGTACTAAAACTGTTTACTATACCAAACGGAATTGCATGAGTTGTTTACTATTTACAGAAGTCTCTCCATCATATATCGTTAGTTATGGACTTAAGCGCGAACACTAGTTAATGGATCCATTAGGGAAATGACCCTCCCCGCCCGGGGTAGTAGCGCTACCACGAACCGTTCTGTATAAACGGGCGACTATTATTTCGTTACTTATGCTTGCTCAATTTCGAGCATGTCACGGGAGCAACTGATTATTTACGGGTTAAGCTTCGATTATGAGCCTCATGGCAACGGTATAACTTGATTACTTTACTTTTGTGAGATTTGCAAATACTTGATATACGCCTACGGGCACTAATGATGAAATCTTGTGTTCAAACTGATTATTTACTGATAAACCTGTGAGATTCACCAACCTTTTGGTTGACCCTTTTTAGCATGTATTCTCAGGTACACTTACGGAGTAGGATCACTCCAGGATTACTAGCTAGAGTCGCATGATTTCCAAACTGCATTTAACGGAGATTCTTTGGCATTATCTTTTGTAACTATGGTTATGTAATAGAATCTCCCGCCACATACGCGGACTCTAGGCTTACATATTTTTGTAAAGAAAACTATATGTTTTCAAACGATTTAATTATGAAATGTAATTATTTTAAAAAACGTCTCATTTAGAGGTCGTTTGCTGTATATCTTGTGCTTTGTATATTGATTAGTAACACCCAAGTATGCTTCCGCAAATCACTAAATTTGGGGGTGTTACAGATTGGTATCAGAGCCTAAGGTTATAGTAAACTAGGTTGCATTTAGCGGGCCTAGACTATGACCATTAGGCAGTATTTCCTTACTAGGCATGATTGGTTCAGGAATTACATCATACGACTTTAATTTAACATAGCCTGATCAACTATGTACAATTAAGGAAAGATGATGTGAGGTCTGAAATGGTTATGTCGAACAGGAATGCGTTAGTTGACTCTGACCACGAGAGAACCGGACCATTACTTGTTACGTGCTAGACTTTAGGCTGGATATTATATACCTATATATATTAGCCTCGTCTTACTTACACTCTGCCACAGGAATGGCAAACACACCACCTAATCCGTCACACTCTCACCCACATGGGTCATGAAACCCACGTGTAGCCAGGAGGAACACAAGGTCACCTCGAACCAGCCCCTATCCTGTTCATAACTTTCAGAACTCGGCACATCTCACGGTGCCAGTGTTAGCTACCCAACTCCGCCGTCAGGAACAAAGGCTCAAACAACTTGAACGGGAACAACACCGAATGACCTACCTGCTTCGCCAGGCACTTGATCACATATCCCAACTCCAGCAAGAACAAGAGGATACAAACCTCTCTGTAAGCATAATTCAGGATTCGATGACCGCCGAATTAGGTGCGGATGAACTCGTAAGGAACCGACTAGAGGAATGTGAACAGCGTTCACAGGAGACTGAGGAGCACTCTCGAACACTAGTACAACGATTGGCCTTGGTCGAAGACAATGCCAGACAAGCCAACAGACTAGCAGAAACGGTAGACCGCCTCGTCGCACTGATGGAGCAGATTAACCTGCATCAAGATTAGATCAGTCTGTAATTTGTAACCAGTCAACTATCTAATTAGAACCTATGTAATTCAACCGGATGTAACAATTCCCGGTACTTTTGTACTACCACTACTCTGTAATCTTTTGAAAACCCGTACTTTGTATCCAACTTTTATCTAATGGAATGTGATTATCACCTCGTACTGTTATTGTATATCTCATTATATACACTTGTGATATATCATAAATTTCATGCAATTATCTTATTCCACTTTCCTTGTGCTTTTCGTGATCAGCAGCATGCCTCCTCGTCGACAGATCACTCTCACTGAAGCCGAAGTTGCGGGCCTGATTGCCCGTAGTGTGGCCCAAGCTCTAGCTACCCGGACCTCAACTCCTGGTAGTGAAGACACCGCTAACAATGGACCACAACCGAAGCCGTGTTCATATAAGGACTTCCAAAACTGCAAACCGCTGAACTTTGCAGGTACTGAGGGAGCGATCTGCCTAATACTCTGGATCGAGAAAGTCGAATCGGTATTTCTTATCTGCAACTGTGCGGAGGGGGACAAGGTTAAGTTCTCCGTTAGTACTTTTACTGACACCGCACTCACCTGGTGGAACACCTATGCCCAAACTGTGGGCGTTGCTAATGCTTACAAACTCCCGTGGGAGGAGTTGAAGGAGATGTTGAGGGGCGAGTATTGCCCCAGAGATGAACTGAAACAACTGGAGCTGGAATTTTGGAACCACAAGATGCAAGGTGATGATATCACCGGGTACACCAACCGTTTCCACCAACTGGCACTTCTGTGCCCATCCATGGTCGATCCTGAATACAAGAGGATCGAGAAATATGTTGATGGACTGCCCGAGAAACTCCAGGACCTGGTGACTTCATCCAAACAAGGTACTATCCAGAACGCCATCCGTATGGCCCATGAACTTACGGCAAACGCTGTCCGCCGTAACACAACCTCAGCCCCACCTACAAACAACAAACGAAAGTGGGAAGGAAACCCCAACTCATCCAACCAAATCACCAACCGAAGACCCGAGCCTATTAGAGCTTATTCATCCGGCTCTTCAGAAAAGAAAGGGTACAGTGGAAGCAAGCCCTACTGCCCCAAATGCAATCGTCACCACGACGGTTCCTGCCCTTGCACAAACTGCAAACGTTTTGGGCATCTGGCCAAGGATTGTCGAAGTCCCAGTGCCCCGAAGACTTGTTATGGGTGCGGAAGTCCTGGGCATTTTCAGAATAATTGCCCTAAGCAGAAAAACAACAACAACAACAACAACAACAACAACAACAACAACAACAACAACAAGCGGAACAACAACTCTGCTCGCAGCAGAGCATTTGTCATCAAAGCTGGGGAAGCTAGGGAAGACCCGAATGTTGTAACGGGTACGTTTCTTCTCAACGATCTTACTGCTTCAGTATTATTTGATACAGGTGCTGATAAAAGTTTCATATCTGATGAGTTTTGTCCACTACTTGATATCACCCCTGCCGCCTTAGATGTTAAGTACACAGTAGAACTTGCAAATGGTAAACTTATAGAAACCGATAGTGTGATACCTAATTGCACTTTAAACTTAGCCGACGAAATCTTTTCAATCGATCTAATGCCTGTTGAACTGGGAAGTTTCGATGTCATCGTGGGTATGGACTGGTTGTCCAAGCACCGGGCCGAAATTGTGTGCCATGATAAAATCGTCCGAATTCCTCTCGCCGCCGGTAGTACCTTTGTCATACAGGGGGAGACCGGTGGGTCGAGACTAAACTTAATCTCCTGTTTAAAAACCCGAAAACTTCTGAGAAAGGGTTACCCAGCAATACTCGTGCACATCACGGAGAAAAAGTCGGAGGAGAAGCGACTTGAAGATGTGCCAATCGTTAGAGACTTTCCCGAAGTCTTTCCAGAAGAACTACCTGGTTTACCTCCACCTAGACAGGTCGAGTTCTCGATTGATCTCGTGCCGGGTGCCGCACCGGTGGCCCGAGCACCGTACCGCCTAGCTCCATCTGAACTTCAGGAGTTGTCCACGCAGTTACAGGAACTCCTGGATAGAGGATTCATCAGACCGAGTTCTTCACCTTGGGGAGCTCCGGTCTTGTTTGTTAAAAAGAAAGACGGTTCATTTCGAATGTGTATTGACTACCGACAGTTGAACAAACTAACCGTCAAGAACCGATACCCACTTCCTCGAATCGATGATCTGTTCGATCAACTCCAAGGGTCAAGCTGTTATTCAAAAATTGATCTTCGATCAGGTTATCATCAGTTGCGTGTTCGCGATGCTGACATCCCAAAAACCGCATTCAGAACCCGTTACGGGCACTACAAATTTCAAGTAATGCCCTTTGGCCTAACCAACGCACCGGCTGTATTCATGGACCTTATGAATCGGGTGTGCAAACCATACCTCGACAAGTTTGTCATTGTTTTTATCGATGACATCCTTATCTATTCGCGAAACGAACATGAACACGCACAACACCTCAGAACCATCCTAGAACTACTTAGACACGAGGAGCTCTACGCCAAATTTTCTAAGTGTGAGTTCTGGATACACACCGTTCAATTCCTTGGACACGTTATCGACAGTCGGAGAATTCATGTAGACCCGTCAAAAATCGAGGCAATCAAGAACTGGAAAGCACCAACCACTCCAACCGAGGTACGCCAATTCTTGGGATTGGCCGGTTACTATCGCCGTTTCATCGAAAACTTTTCAACAATTGCCAAACCCCTCACCGTGCTGACTCAGAAGGAAAAGAAATTCGATTGGACCGATAAACAAGAGTCGGCATTTCAGCAGTTGAAATTCAAACTTTGCAGTGCACCCATTCTATCTCTACCCGAAGGCACCGATGACTTCGTGGTATACTGTGATGCTTCTCACCAAGGTCTCGGTTGCGTGCTGATGCAACGAGACAAGGTCATTGCTTACGCCTCCCGACAACTTAAAGTTCACGAGAGAAACTACACAACTCACGACCTCGAGCTAGGGGCCGTGGTATTCGCCTTAAAAATCTGGAGACATTATCTTTATGGTACCCGCAGCACTGTATTCACCGACCACAAAAGTCTCCAACACATTTTCAACCAGAAAGATCTTAACATGAGGCAACGTAGATGGGTTGAATTACTCACCGATTTCGACTGTGAGATCAAATATCATCCGGGCAAAGCAAACGTGGTTGCTGATGCTCTCAGTCGTAAGGAACGAACAAAACCACTCCGAGTCCGGGCACTCAGTATTACCATTCATAACGATCTCACCACCCAAATACATCTTGCCCAACTCGAAGCCCTGAAACCCGATAACTTCAAGAACGAGGCCTTGCGAGGCATGGATAAACAATTCGAGATCAGACCCAACGGAGTTAGGTATTTCTCTAACCGAATCTGGTTGCCAAATTTCGGAAACCTGCGGGACTTGGTGATGGATGAAGCTCACAAGTCCAAATATTCTATTCACCCGGGATCCGACAAAATGTATCACGGCATCAAGGAGTTTTACTGGTGGCCGAATATGAAAGCTGACATTGCTTTGTACGTCAGCAAATGCTTAACTTGTTCCAAGGTCAAGGCCGAGCACCAAAGACCTTCCGGATTGCACCAACAACCTGAAATTCCTCAATGGAAATGGGAGCAAATTACCATGGATTTCATAACCAAACTACCTAAATCGGCGAACGGTTGCGATACCATTTGGGTGATCGTCGATCGGCTCACCAAATCGGCTCATTTCTTGGCAATCAGAGAAACCGACAAAATGGAACGCCTTACACAAATCTACATCAAATAAATCATTTGCCAACATGGTGTCCCTATCTCGATTATCTCTGACAGGGATGCTCGATTCACATCTCGCTTCTGGCAATCACTCCAAAAATCACTGGGTACCCGTCTCGATATGAGTACCGCGTACCATCCTCAGACCGATGGCCAGAGCGAACGAACTATTCAGACACTGGAAGACATGCTACGAGCATGCGTAGTTGATTCCGGTACAAATTGGGAAAGACATCTACCGTTGTGCGAGTTCTCGTACAACAACAGCTATCACACCAGCATAAAGGCTGCACCTTTTGAGGCACTATACGGTCGTAAGTGCCGATCACCGATCTGTTGGACTGAAGTGGGAGATAGTCAACTCACTGGTCCTGAACTCATACATGAAACCACAGAGAAAATCGTTGAAATCCAAAACCGACTCAAAGCCGCGCGTGATCGTCAGAAAAGCTATGCTGACGTGAGACGCAAGCCACTCGAGTTCCAAGTTGGGGATCGAGTACTTTTAAAAGTATCGCCTTGGAAAGGCGTAATCCGATTCGGCAAACGCGGAAAATTAAACCCCAGGTACATTGGGCCTTTTGAGATTCTCGAGAAGATAGGTCCAGTGGCATATCGACTGCAGCTGCCCTCTGAACTCAGCAGCGTGCACCCTACCTTTCACATTTCTAACTTAAAGAAATGTCTGTCCGACGAGACACTTATTATCCCACTTGACGAGATTCGCATCGATGACAAACTACATTTCGTTGAGGAACCCGTCGAAATTATGGGCCGTGAGGTCAAACAACTGAAACAAAGTCGTATTCCCATCGTCAAAGTCAGGTGGAATTCTAGACGTGGTCCTGAATTCACTTGGGAACGGGAAGACCAAATGCGACTCAAGTATCCCCACTTATTCACCGATTCTACCCCGAACGCGACTTCAACTTGAATTTCGGGACGAAATTCTTTTAACGGGGGGAGAATGTAACAACCGGCAAATTAGGACTAGAATTAGTACCTAATTCTTTGTTAATACATGTAATTAGTTCTGTGTTAGGCTAATTTATGTATCGGATTATATATTGATAAATATATACAACTTGGCGATTTGACTTAAATCGTACACAATTCAAATAGAATGAAATTCTATTCGATTAATATGGACGTTGGTGAACAAATATTTATAAACTAAATAACGCAATTGTGCCCAAAATACTATTTTTCAATAATTAGTAATGATCTCGTATCACTTGATTAAAGTTTACATGATTTAAAAACAAAAGTACTTAAATTTATTTAAACTACATCATATCCCAAACTATTAAGGATTTAAAGAAATAATACAAGTAAATTATTAACAAAAGTCTGTAATTTTAAAAGATATAATTAAACGCGAAAAATAAATAATTACCACTTAAATGACAGAGAAAACGAACACCGCACGGAGCGAGAGGACGGAGGCAGAAAGTGGGAGGTTAAAACCTCCCACCTCCTTTTCTTTTCCATTTATCACTAACTCACTAACTCACTCTCTCTCTTATTCTCTTTCTCTCTTTTCTCTCTCTCTCATTTAATCATCCACCACCACCCCAATTAAATCCTCAAATACTACATCAAAACGAGCTCGAATCACACCACCACTTTGGAATAAAAGAACCACGGCATCACGATCTACATTCCTATCTTTCCGGAATTTCATTTCGGCACCTTGTAAGTTTCCGACAAAATCCCGACATCTCTCGTTTTTGATCATTTTTACTTGTTTATGGTTTATAATGTCTTGATATGTCCAAAAATGGGTTGGGTAAAAGATTTGGACCGAACGGAAACCGGAAAACTCGTTTTCGGCACATTTTCCGACCAACAGACCGCGACGTCGCATTTGGACCCAGATCCATGCGACGTCAGCCTCAACGTCGCACAACCCCTCGTAACGTCGCATTGTGCGACGTCAGTCACAACGTCGCATTAAGTTGCGACGTCGCGTATAGCGACGCCATGCTCAACGTCGCAGTCAGGATCTACGACGTCGCACCCGACGTCGCACCCAACGTCGCACAAAACAGAACTTTGAAAACTCAGATTTTTACTAAGTGTCGGAATCAAGATTTTAACACCTGATTTTACCCAAATTCGGATCCAGATGCGTTTTTCGTCAAAGCAATATAGTAGAAATAAAAATTTTCCAAGCTGACCTGGCAGCTCGACCCCAGCCAGGGGCTCTGCCCCTTGGACCCCGCCAGGGGCTGCCGCCCCTTGGACCCCGCTACCAGGGGCGCTGCCCCCGGACCCCCGTCATTAGATGTTGTAAATACTTTTCACACTAAGTGTCGAACACTTACAAATAACGAAATCTGATTCAACGATACACATAATGTTAACACTTTGAATCATTATTACAAACCGTCACCAACGGGCCATACTTGTTTTCAAACTACAAACGGATTACTAAACACACACTTGGACATAACGAGTTGTGTAGACAACTAGCCTAGATGATCTTGCGAGACATCTACTTACTTGACATTACGTGTTTAGGCATTCGGAGGTTACGGGTTCGGAGAACCAACTGTTGATATTTCTTACTCGTTTATTGATATAAACGCACTTGCAAAGACTCAGGTGAGTCTTACAGCCCCACTTTTACTGTTTATATACGGGGTGAGATACATTGCTTGCTTTTCTTGAACACAAGTACTAAAACTGTTTACTATACCAAACGGAATTGCATGAGTTGTTTACTATTTACAGAAGTCTCTCCATCATATATCGTTAGTTATGGACTTAAGCGCGAACACTAGTTAATGGATCCATTAGGGAAATGACCCTCCCCGCCCGGGGTAGTAGCGCTACCACGAACCGTTCTGTATAAACGGGCGACTATTATTTCGTTACTTATGCTTGCTCAATTTCGAGCATGTCACGGGAGCAACTGATTATTTACGGGTTAAGCTTCGATTATGAGCCTCATGGCAACGGTATAACTTGATTACTTTACTTTTGCGAGATTTGCAAATACTTGATATACGCCTACGGGCACTAATGATGAAATCTTGTGTTCAAACTGATTATTTACTGATAAACCTGTGAGATTCACCAACCTTTTGGTTGACCCTTTTTAGCATGTATTCTCAGGTACACTTACGGAGTAGAATCACTCCAGGATTACTAGCTAGAGTCGCATGATTTCCAAACTGCATTTAACGGAGATTCTTTGGCATTATCTTTTGTAACTATGGTTATGTAATAGAATCTCCCGCCACATACGCGGACTCTAGGCTTACATATTTTTGTAAAGAAAACTATATGTTTTCAAACGATTTAATTATGAAATGTAATTATTTTAAAAAACGTCTCATTTAGAGGTCGTTTGCTGTATATCTTGTGCTTTGTATATTGATTAGTAACACCCAAGTATGCTTCCGCAAATCACTAAATTTGGGGGTGTTACAATGAATGATTTATACAAAACTAAAACCTGTGAATTCATTCAACATTCAATGTTGACAGTTTACTATGTTTTTCAGGGAATTAGGACTCAGGTACTCCTGCATGCATAAAGGACGTAGGCAACCTGACTATTTATGATGCCACTTTTAGGACACTTGGATTTCCTTTGTATTATCAATTCCATTGGTTATACTTATGAAATCCCTCTTTTATAAATATGTATTTTCAAATACTTAAGTTGTCTTTGACAACCCTACTTATGTACGACTTTATAAGTCGTATCTTTTGTAATAACTTTAAACTTATGGCATCTTAAATATATATGTATGTTCTGTATGATCATATACTCTGATACAGTGAATGCACTATCGAATCTGTCCGCCCCCGACGCTTAACATTAATTAAAATGCTTCCGCTAAACTGTTAATAAACAAGATTACCGATTTGGGGGTGTGACAGAGATTGGTATCAGAGCTATTGGTTATAGAGAACTAGAAGTCTTTAAGTGACTGAAAACCTTAGAGACCTAGACTATAGTCTTGGCTAACACATTTCTGCATTCATACTATTGCATACGTCTGACACGTCACACACGTTTCTTTGACTAGGCATGTCGAGACACGCACCTATTCACATCACTGATTCTGATACTGAGGAGGATCCCATGGAGGGGTCATACGACGGGATACCTATAGCCGTGTCTGAGGAGGTTTACCCGCCTACATTCCCTAGAGATACTTCAGATGGTTCGATAGCCACTCCACCATTGCCATCCACTGATCCTGCTAACCATATGTTAGGATCTATGTCTATGTCTAGACGCCATCTTATTGGAGAGCTTGATTTTCGGTCTACACCTAGGAGGACACCGCTGTCGTGTGTCAGGGATTTTTCCATAGGACCCTCATCATCTCGCGGCAAGGAGCCGATGACTGAGGAGCGGGAGATCCGCTGTGATCAGCAGACACCGAGAGCTAGAGTTCCGCATCTGGACTGGATGCCACGCATTTTACGCCATTGGAGGATCATTGAGAGGATTCCTTCCACCTATGAGACTAGGGAGTCATCTCACACATCTACATCTCTACATTTGACCGAGGAGCCTCTGGAGCTTACGGTCCCTACTGTAGTCGCCATTATTCGTACCTTGCTGGGATTTCATTTTGGTACGCAGTCTACCCTCCGAGTTATGCGCAGTGACACCTCTCGTCTTGACGATGATGTGCTGGCGATATATGGACGCCTTGCGACTTCTGAGTTGCATATTGAGTTAGACAGGGAGTCTGCCGATGCTACTAGAGCACGTCTGATCCGACTAGAGCGTCGTTTGGAGACTATAGGTGCAGCAGTTGGTTTATGTGTGTTGATGGTTGCTGTTAGGATGTTTGTGGGATGGAGTCTACCGTATTTCTTTTAGACTGTATGTATGATGTATTAGGACTATGGTTATGATGTATTTGGGTTGACTTTTGACTAGATGGATGTATAGGTTAAATCCGTCACATTTTGTAGATCATGTTTGATCCGATGGGTATCTTTTGTAGTAAATCCCATCTTTGTACAAAACTTATGTAACAACAATTAACCCATGATCATGATATATATAACTTATGTTTGGTTTACATTATTACATACATTGTGAATGATATCAATTGGTGATTGACTTCATACTATATTTACACTTATCACTTGCTTTATGAGTGATGACTTGATTAGATATCTTACGAGTGTTTCTTGTGTGTGATTAGGACTGAATCATGCCGCCTAAACGTAGAATTACCAGGAATAACCAACGAAACCCCACACCACCTCCTGCTGTTGAGGAGACTACTGAACAAATGGTTAACCGAAGGATTTCTGAAGCCCTTGCTCAGTATGACACTGACCAAAACCGTAGCGGTAGTAGAGAAACCGAACCAAACGCTTCAGGTAGTAACCCTGAGAGCACTCAGAAGGGATGTTCATATAAAACATTCCTAGCTTGTAAACCGAGTCATTTCCGTGGTACTGAAGGTGCCATTGGAATCATCCATTGGATAGAGAAAATGGAGAATGTGCTAGAAATTAGCAAGTGTGCTCGTGAAGATATGGTCATGTATGCTACATGCACGTTTAGTGATAAGGCTTTGACTTGGTGGAATGCCCAAAAGCAAGCAATGGGACGTCCAGCCGCTCATTCACTGTCTTGGGAAACTTTGAAAACTATGGTCATGGAAGAGTTTTGTCCCCGCAGTGAGCTGCAGAAGATTGAGTCTGAGCTCTGGAATATTGCTATGGTTGGTGCTGATATCACAGGATATACCACCAGATTTCAAGAACTGGCTCGTCTTGTACCACACATGGTCACTCCTGAGTACAAGCGCACTGAAAGGTATATCTGGGGTTTAGTGCCGCAAATTCGAAGTTTGATAACATCAGCTAATCCTGTTACTTTTAAGATTGTTGTGGAACTAGCACAGCGTTTGACTGATGAAGCAGTAAGGATGGGGAATCTTACTAAGAAAGCTACCACTGAAAAGGTTGAATCCAGCAATACTGATGCTGGGAAAGGAAAACGCAAGTGGAATGACCGTCAAGGTCACAAGAATAAGAAGCAAGCTAGTACCACGAAAGCTTACGTTGCCACTACTACTGAACAAAAGACTTATATGGGGAGTAAGCCCAAGTGTGGCAAGTGTGAACGTCACCATGATGGTGACTGTACTTTCTGTGGGAATTGCAAACGCTGGGGGCATCTAGCCCAATACTGTAGAGCGAACCCTACCACTCAAGCAAATAGGGATCGACCAGCAAATGGATGTTTCGAATGTGGCGAGCAAGGTCATTTCCGAAACAAGTGCCCTAAACTGAACCGTGGCATTCAAAATAATCCGAACCGCCCTGCAAACCCGAACAACAACAATAATCGTGGAAATGTCAACAACCAGCCAGCTAGGGGTCGTGCATTTGTCGTTGGAGCGCAAGAGGCACGCCAGGACCCTAACACTGTCACTGGTACGTTTCTAGTTAACGATCATTATGCATCCGTATTATTTGATTCTGGCGCCGATTTGAGTTTTGTGTCTAAGGACTTTAGACCACTATTAGACGTTAGATCTCGTAAGCTAGACAACAAGTACACCTTAGAACTAGCCGATGGTAGGTTGATTGAATCAGGAGAAATAGTACCAGGATGTACTCTAGCATTGGAGAGTCATCTTTTCAAAATAGACTTACTACCGGTTGAGTTGGGAAGTTTTGACATCGTAGTCGGTATGGACTGGTTGTCGAAAAACCATGCAGAGATAGTTTGCTTTGATAAAATTATACGTATACCATTGTCAACGGGAGAAACTTTGGTGATACAAGGAGATAAAAGGACGAGCACCGTCAAAACGATTAATTGCTTAAAAGCTTGTAAATATCTCCGAAAGGGATATCCAGCATTTTTGGCGCATGTTGTGGAAAAGAAACCTATAGAGAGACGCTTAGACGATATACCTGTAGTACGAGACTATCCGGGAGTGTTTCCTGATGATCTTCCAGGATTACCACCTCCGCGACAAGTCGAGTTTCGCATCGATCTGGTGCCTGGAGCCGCACCAATCGCTCGCTCACCTTATCGTCTAGCTCCATCAGAAATGCAAGAACTGTCTACACAGTTGCAAGAGCTTTTAGACTTAGGATTCATCCGACCGAGCTTTTCGCCTTGGGGAGCTCCGGTTTTGTTTGTTAAGAAGAAGGATGGATCTATGAGGATGTGTATTGATTACCGAGAGCTGAACAAGGTAACTATTAAGAATCGATATCCGTTACCTCGCATTGACGATCTATTTGATCAGCTACAAGGATCAAGTTACTACTCGAAGATCGATCTGCGTTCTGGTTATCATCAACTGAAGGTTCGAGAAGAGGATGTGCCAAAGACAGCGTTCAGGACTCGTTATGGTCACTATGAGTTCCTAGTCATGCCATTTGGATTGACTAACGCGCCGGCAGTATTTATGGATCTCATGAACCGAGTGTGCAAACCTTACTTAGATAAATTTGTCATCGTGTTCATTGACGATATTTTGATTTACTCAAAGACGAAAGAGGATCACGAACAACATTTGAAACTTATCCTCCGACTACTTGAGAACGAGAAGCTGTATGCTAAGTTCTCCAAATGCAAATTTTGGATTAGAGAGGTTCATTTCCTAGGTCACGTGATCAACGACAAGGGAATTCATGTGGACCCATCCAAAATAGAGGCGATTAAGAACTGGAAAGCACCGGAAACTCCCACAGAAATTCGACAATTTCTTGGTTTGGCTGGCTATTATCGACGATTTATAGAGAACTTTTCAAAGATAGCCCAGTCACTCACCACCTTAACTCAGAAAGATAAGAAATTCGAATGGGGAGAGAAACAAGAGAACGCCTTTCAACTGTTGAAACAAAAGTTGAGCACCGCACCGATTCTATCCTTACCTGAGGGAACCGAGAACTTCATTGTTTATTGTGACGCCTCACATCAAGGATTAGGTTGTGTTCTCATGCAAAACGACAAAGTTATTGCTTATGCATCTCGTCAATTGAAGATTCACGAGAAGAACTATACAACTCATGACTTAGAGTTAGGAGCAGTCGTTTTTGCATTAAAGATTTGGAGACACTACCTATATGGTACAAAGTGTACAATTTTCACTGACCACAAGAGTCTACAACACATATTCGACCAGAAAGAGCTCAACATGAGACAGAGACGTTGGGTCGAATTGCTGAATGATTACGATTGTGAGATTAAATACCATCCGGGCAAGGCTAATGTAGTAGCAGATGCCTTAAGTCGTAAAGAGAACGTTAAGCCTCGCAGAGTTCGAGCCTTAGTATTAACAATCCACTCTAATCTCATTACTCAAATTCGCGACGCGCAACAATTAGCTTTCACCGCCGAGCGCATGAAAGGCGAATCCCTGAAGGGAATGGAGAAACAGCTTGAAACAAAAGAGAATGGAGTTTTATACTTCATGAATAGAATTTGGGTACCGTACGATGATGAACTCCGTAAGCTGATATTGGACGAAGCTCACAAGTCTAACTACTCGATTCATCCTGGTGCAGATAAGATGTACCAAGACGTGAAAGGTTTCTATTGGTGGCCTAATATGAAGAGAGACATCGCTACTTATGTCAGCAAATGTCTAACTTGTTCAAAGGTCAAGGTTGAGTATCAAAAACCTTCAGGACTTTTGCAACAACCAGTGATGCCACGATGGAAATGGGAACACATAACAATGGATTTCATCACGAAACTGCCAAAGACATCAACTGGAGTTGATTCAATATAGGTGATTGTCGATAGACTGACGAAATCAGCCCACTTCATTGCTTTCAAAGAGACTGACAAGCTTGAGAAACTGGCAAAGATCTATATCAAAGAAGTCGTTTCTCGGCACGGTGTGCCATTGTCGATTATATCTGATAGAGATAGCAGATTCACATCTCGTTTCTGGCAAACGCTACAACAGGCTTTAGGTACTCGACTCAATATGAGTACGGCCTATCATCCGCAAACAGATGGCCAGAGTGAACGAACGATTCAAACGCTCGAAGATTTGCTACGTGTAACATCCTCTCTTCTGGTCCGGTAAATTTCTAATTTTAAATTGATGTATTTAATTGTATTAGAAATTATTTGATAAATATGTTTAAATTGCGAAACTTAGTTAAATAAGCCTCAGGACTTATTGTGCTTAGTAAATTATTGATTGTTTTGATTTACTATAGTTGACGGTGCAATAAAATAAGTTTCTCGCAAATGATTTTTAGGTTCCAGGCAATAGATTAAAAAGGGACTAGTTTTAAGTGGATACGGAGTCGGTGTAAAATCTTAGCCGACTTATATAACCTTCCCTTGCTTGAGGATATGTTAAGAGCTTGTATTCTAGAGTATGGTGGTTCTTGGGATTCTCATTTGCCATTGGTTGAGTTTGCTTATAATAACTCATATCATTCTAGTATTGGCATGCCTCCATATGAAATGCTTTATGGACGCCGTTGTAGAACTCCAACTTGTTGGCTAGAGGCAGGTGAGAAACAGTTTGCAGGTCCAGACATTGTTCAGATGACAGCTGATAAAGTAGCGGTGGCTCGTGAAAAGTTGAAAGCTGCACGTGATAGACAGAAACAATATGCAGATCCAAAACGTCGACCTGTTACTTTTGTTGAAGGTGAACTTGTTTATCTGAAAGTTTCGCCTTGGAAAGGAGTAATACGGTTTGGGAAACGTGGCAAATTGGCTCCTCGATATATTGGACCGTTTAGAATTCGTCAGATTGTTAATGATCAGTCTGTTACATTGGATCTTCCTCCAGAGCTTGCTGGTATTCATGATACGTTTAACATTTGTTATTTGAGGAAATGTAACGTTGAAGACCAGTCTCAGATTCTTCCTTTGAAAGATTTGAAAGTTGATCAGAGTCAGAAGTTAGTTGAAGAACCAGTAGAACTTCTTGACAGAAAAGTTACTAAACTTAGGAAGAAACAGATTCCCATGGTGTTAGTGAAATGGAAACATAGTTTAGGTGAAAACCTAACCTGGGAGACTGAGAATAGTATGAGATCCAGATATCCTGGATTATTTTATCGTGATGAGATTTCGGGGACGAAATCTTCCTAAGGGGGGGAGAGTTGTAACATCCTCTCTTCTGGTCCGGTAAATTTCTAATTTTAAATTGATGTATTTAATTGTATTAGAAATTATTTGATAAATATGTTTAAATTGCGAAACTTAGTTAAATAAGCCTCAGGACTTATTGTGCTTAGTAAATTATTGATTGTTTTGATTTACTATAGTTGACGGTGCAATAAAATAAGTTTCTCGCAAATGATTTTTAGGTTCCAGGCAATAGATTAAAAAGGGACTAGTTTTAAGTGGATACGGAGTCGGTGTAAAATCTTAGCCGACTTATATAACCTTCCCTTTTAGGAAAGTTTTTCTACTTTCCTCTTTTAGAAACCTAAAACTAAAACCTAAGATCCTATAAACTAACAAACTATAATTGGATTTGGAAACTCAATCAAAGTTGTGAATTGATCTTGTGCTTCATTAGCTTCATCATCTTCTTCAAAGTGTAAGTATTATGATGTTAGTTTCATGAACTTGATCATATTGAAGTAAGGTTACTAATTGATTTTGGTAGTCAATTGATGTGTGAAATGTTGTTATACAATGATATGTGGTGTTATTTGAGTGTTTAGTAACTTCAAAACTGAGATTCATATGATGGAAATGATGATATATGAAGTTGGGTTAGAGCTGTGTGTTTGCAGGTCTGAATAAGAGCTGAAACGCGTAGGAACGCGATCCTGACCCTTTGCCTGGATCGCGTTGCTATATGAAAAACGGTTACAGAACTTTTTCTTCTTGGGAACGCGATCCAGCTCATGTTACCCGGATCGCGTTACCATGTGAAATTTCGTCACAGAACTTTTTCAACTGACGAAACGCGATCCCACCACCCTTGCATGGATCGCGTTTGAATGAATAAATTTGATGAGTTTTGCAAAATTTGAAAATGCATAAGTGTTTGGAAGATGGTGTTTTTAGTGGCACTTCTTATGTCATATTCCTTTAGTGGCATTTAGGTGGTACTTTAGTGGCACTTATCCATTGAAAATATATGTTATAATGTGGATAATTCTAATGAGTTATGAGACTTAGTAAAGAAGTTTAACGTCGACTGAGTATTGTATATAATATTCCTTTAGTGGCACTTTATTGATGTTTTAGTGGCACTTTTGTAGAAAGATATTATTGTTACTTATGTTTGGAATTGATTAACAATGTGATTACTTATGTAATGTGTTTAATTACAAAAGTACCATTAGTTGAAAACAAATTACTAACTTATGATTGATTTTATGTTCTCAGATAATCCAAGGGCTCAGCGAGATAAGACTGCTGAGTAAGTAACTGAGACGAATCAGGTGAGTGGATTTGAAACTCACAGTTTGATTTGGTTGTGTCATTTTGATTTCAATCAGTAATTATAGGATTACTATTGATAGAATGTTAACTTGGAAATGATATGCCATTTGATTGGTGGTTTGATTAGCCTGTGAGCTTGATTGATGAATCCAGAGGTCAACTAGATTGTCAGTTGGACTTGATTGCTAATGTTGGTCAACACAGGGTTGCGTACATGTGTTGATGGAGATTAACATTTAGTTAGCGGTTAATCACTGTTTTGGCCTACAGTTGATTTAAGTGTTCTGATGGGGCCACCCGGAACAGGGTCCTTAGGAACCACCGTTCCTCTTGACGATATTTGTTGCATTATTGATTGTGAACAGATTGCTAGCTAAATTGAATTGTAGTTGATTATTCATTCACTTAGCTTCGTGCTAATCCCTCAATTTACTTCATGCAGGTTATGTTTAATTATGTGGGTAGCCAGGAAGGGACGTTTTGATGCTGGGAATGTTTGAAACTTGCAACTCTGATCCAGTTTGTAATAAATAATGTTTTATAGTATATAATGCCCCGGGTTTGTAAACATGTTAACTATGTTTGTTTAGTAGTTAAACATATTGTATAAAGGGTTGTGAAAATTTCTAGCAGGTTTTAATAGAATATGTATTTCAAGTAGTCGCTTCCGCCAAACTTAATATTATATTGTTGTATTAAATGAGGGGCGTTATACTACGAGCATGTGTGATTGACTTTGGAGGAAACTGGGATACTCATCTCCCACTAGCAGAATTCTCCTACAACAATAGTTATCACACCAGTATACAGATGGCACCGTTTGAAGCGTTGTATGGACGCAAGTGCCGATCTCCACTCTGTTGGGCAGAGTTGGATGACAGACAACTATCCGGACCCGAACTTGTCCAAGAAACCACAGACAAAATATCTCAAGTGCTTAACCGATTGAAAGCGGCGAGAGATAGACAAAAGAGTTACGCCGATAACCGCCGTAAACCTCTTGAGTTTCAAGTAGGAGATAAGGTTCTACTCAAAGTATCGCCTTGGAAAGGGATAGCACGTTTTGGCAAGCGAGGAAAACTGAACCCACGATACGTTGGACCTTTTGAGATCCTTGCGAGGATTGGTTCTGTTGCTTATAAACTCAAACTACCACAAGAGCTTAGTAGTATTCACGACACTTTTCATGTGTGTAATTTGAAAAAGTGTCTGTCCGACGAGACACTTATCCTACCTCCTGACGAAGTCTTCATAAACTCAAAGCTTAACTTTGTGGAGGAACCAATCGAAGTAACCGATACAAAAACACAAAAACTGCGAAACAAACGAATCAAACTCGTCAAGGTTCGATGGAATTCGAAGCATGGCCCAGAGTTTACTTGGGAATGTGAGGATGAGATAAGAAAGAAGTACCCTCACCTATTTGAACAAGCGACCGACACGAATAACTCAAATTAAATATCGGGACGAGATTTCGCTAACGGGGGGAGAATGTGACAATCCTCCAATTGGGGCATTTACTTAGCCTAATTTTATGCATTACCTAGAGTAATTCCCTGATTAGTGAATTTAAAACAATTTATGTGTTAAGTTTTTGGTAAACTTACTATGTGTTACGTGATATATTTGATTGTAGTTATATGTGTATATATATAATTACGTACGAAATAAATATATCAAACTCTACAAATTTAACACATTAATGTTGGTAATACGAAATAATTAATAATTCGAAAATTATTAATTACAACTATTATATAATTATATTATTGAAATAATATAACAAAATATACGTTTTATAATAAACGTATTAATCGCGAATAATTAAGTTCCGAAATGAACTTCGAAAATACTTTTGAATAATTTTTAGTATGAAATTATTATATAAAAGTATTATAACAAAAAGAAAACGAAACATCTAGACGAATTTTGTTACGCGTAATACGAACAGAAACAATTTTTAAACGCGCTTAGAGGTTCCAAATAATAAAGGTATTATTTCGTAAGTTACTGTTTTAATGTATAGAACATTACCTCAGAATATGATTTCCAAATTTTACTGAAATCTGGCACGCGTTTTAACTATACAGTACTTTTACTGTGATTAATTTTAATTATACTTGTAACAAAGTATTTCACATTTCGATTTCAAATTACTAAGTCTGAGATATCGAGGAACAAAACGCGAAATTTTATTATAACTAATGTACCACAAATTATACCCGTACACGAAATTAACGGGCTAAAAACTACCAATATTACACATTTCAAAATATCTGGGGAACAAATTGCCACTCGCTCCATACTCCCGTTTGAAAAACTCGACCCAAATCTTTCCTTATACTCTTCTTCTTTCATCACCAATAATTCACACTTCACAAAATTGGTTTCTTGATCATCTTCATCATCATCGTTCATAATCATCATCAACATCAGCAATCATCATCACCTTCATCTTAACATCATTGTGAGGAAATTCTCCATTTTTATTCATTTATATAATTTTCTCAAATTATAAATTTGTTGGATGATTGTTGTAATAAAACGTTTAAAACATGTTATTATGAGTTTATATAACATATTGTGATGATTGATCATGTTAAAAACGAAGTTAAAACTAAAATCATTAAGTATATACAAGAACAGAGACGAACCAGAACCTGGAAATCAACTAGATCCGGCGGATCACCTATGGATCCGGCGGATCCTTAGCCCAAAAACATATAGATCCGGCGGATCACCTTTGGATCCGGCGGATCACCTTTAAACGACTAGCACACGACTTAATCGCTTAGACCGGTGAACGAGTAAATGACACTCAAGATCCGGCGGATCCATGTAGGATCCGGCGGATCCTCAAACTTCACTCGCACATGAACCCGTGAACGAGTACGATACACGAGTAAAAGACAAGCCAGATCCGGCGGATCACTTTATGATCCGGCGGATCCACCAAATTGTAACCAGATCCGGCGGATCCCCATTAGATCCGGTGGATCCTCAAACTATAAACCGAACGATCCGGCGGATCCTTATTAGATCCGGCGGATCCACTTGAAACCGGATGAATCCGGCGGATTCACCAAGAATCCGGCGGATTCCCCCTTTTTGGTCCAGTCACTGATTTTTGTATTTTATACAATGTACAAACTAATAAACGGTACACGACTTATGGTTATTGATTATACAAAATAATGCGATACGAGACTTGGTAATATTTCGGACATCTTGGACACGACAAAACTTTGAGACAATAACAAAATATATATATACAAACGAACGGACAATGTATATATACAACTAGACACGTAAAAATGGAACGATTTAATCTAGTACAAACTATATATGACAAACGAAAACGAGTTATATTCTATAACCAACAAAGTTCTGTTTTGAGATATAAACGATAATTAAGTTTTATTCGCGACGATTAACAAACGACATATGTAAACGATATAACAAAGTCATTTTTATAACTATTATAATTATGTTTTGAAAAACATAATAGACTACAAAGACAACTACATTTATATCTATATAC
The DNA here is from genome assembly GCA_949592205.1 of Helichrysum umbraculigerum. NCBI lineage: Eukaryota > Viridiplantae > Streptophyta > Magnoliopsida > Asterales > Asteraceae > Helichrysum > Helichrysum umbraculigerum. Next base: position 125,501,661 of record CATIUR010000002.1, read on the forward strand.
ATGCACTCGACATTTATGATATATGTATATATGGACATTAACAATGACGACAACTAATATATATAATAGAATATATATATATTCAACTAATATGTACATAAATATACATACTTGAACTCAACGATTTTATGAACGCAAACGTTACCGACAATTAAAATGTTACAAACGTTTCAACTTAACAAATAATCCATATACTTATACAAGTATTATTATTTGCGTCTAGGTATTTGAGCGACGCTTTTGGATTGTTTACTAGCTACTTTTGCTGAAGACTTGCAAAACTGTGAGTTCACTGCCCCTATCTTTTATTGTTTTAAATGCTTTTAAAACCAGGGGTGGAAAACATAGAACAACGTGATATAACATGCTATGTGCTTTATGTATTGTACTGCATGCTGTTATGTGAAACGGTTTAACATGATTTCTGTCATGCTATCAAACTTGAACTATTTTTATAAAATGTTTTCATATTGAATTAACTTGAATTAATTATATGAAACGTTTTCTCAACAATTTTGGGAATAAGACAGCAGATCTTGGTACGATCCTAGGTTTACGCGAGGTAGTTGTAGTGCACATAAGTCCCAGTGCTTACAACCTATAACCATTAGCTAGGTGACTCTAGCCACTGAGTATACAGATAGTACTATCGATTTGACAACCCTCCCAGGATATTACTCGTTGGTCATTCCAACCACATCGACGTTAGTCGTAACGAGGAGTGTATACTTAAGGTGTTACTGAGGCAACAACAAAACAACTAGTCGTGGTTTGGTTATAGTACTAGTGTCGTTACTTTAACTCTAAAGGTTTAGCTCACCTTGGAGGGGTTATAGTCTATATTTCCCACTTAATTATTCAACTACTCAACTAAACAACAACTTGGTTTGGGAAGGGTGTTCCCTGTGATGACTAATAGGACAGGTGTTCCTTTGAGAGACTACTATTTTAGGAAACGTTTACCTTAATTGGTTAAACTTGGTTTCCCACAAAACAACTAATTATAGGAAATGTTTACTTGAATGATAAACCTGTGTTTCCTGCTATGACTATTATTGGAATGTTTACCTTATTGATAAACTTGAATTCCTGTTGACTATCTGATGGAAAATGCTTGCTTGACCGCAAAACCTGATTTTCCTTAACTATATAAATGGATATGTTTACTTATTTGATAAACCTGTATATCCTGCGACTACTTATTAGGAAATGTTTATGATTAAACTTGTGTTTCCTACACAGTTATTATTGTAGTAAGAATGACATTCTTACTAATTATAGGAAATGTTTTCTTTAATTAGAACACTTGTGTTTCCTATCTACATATAAATATTATGTTTGTGTACATGAATGATTTATACAAAACTAAAACCTGTGAATTCACTCAACATTCAATGTTGACAGTTTACTATGTTTTTCAGGGAATTAGGACTCAGGTACTCCTGCATGCATAAAGGACGTAGGCAACCTGACTATTTATGATGCCACTTTTGGGACACTTGGATTTCCTTTGTATTATCAATTCCATTGGTTATACTTATGAAATCCCTCTTTTATAAATATGTATTTTCAAATACTTAAGTTGTCTTTGACAACCCTACTTATGTACGACTTTATAAGTCGTATCTTTTGTAATAACTTTAAACTTATGGCATCTTAAATATATATGTATGTTCTGTATGATCATATACTCTGATACAGTGAATGCACTATCGAATCTGTCCGCCCCCGACGCTTAACATTAATTAAAATGCTTCCGCTAAACTGTTAATAAACACGATTACCGATTTGGGGGTGTGACATACTGATAGTGACAGGTTGACTCACTTAGCTTTGTGCTAATCCCACTATTTACTCCTCACAGGTCTTGAGATGATATTGGGCCGGGCAAGGAATGGACTGAAGAATGTTTGACTACCAAGTGTTACTCTGATATCTGGTTAAATCAATTAGTGTTGTTCGTGTTTTCATATAACACCCAGATTGATTAACTAAGTTTTAAATTAGTTGAACTTTTATGTTTTGATTGTTAAAAGTTTTAATTTGGACAGACGCTTTCGATATATTGTATTTAAATAACTATAATATGAGGGGTGTTATAAAGATCATCCCCACGAGTGCAACACCTATCAATCTTTGATCCATTCGGTGCTGATGTCTGAAATTGGATATCCAGAAGGATATAGCATTTCTCCGCACTAATTGTAACACCCGCCAAATTATGACTAGTAATTAGTGCCTAATCATATGTTAATACATGTAATTAGTTCTGTGTTAGGCTAATTGATGTATGGAAATATATATTGTTGAATATATATGAAAATGCGATTTGATTAAATCGTACGCAATTTAAATCGAAGGTATTTCGGTTCCATAAATACGGACGTTGGTGACACAATTTATATTTAAGTATAAAACATTATTTGAAAACATTACTGGGTCCAAACTAATGTTTAAATTACATTCCCAGAGTTGTTCCGTTTTGTAAAATTAAAACTTACGTAATTAAAAACAAAATTCCGTATTTTAAAATGGTTAATTAACCGCAAAATAAATATTTAACGTTTAAACGAACGGGAAAACGAACACCGCACGGAGCAAGGACGGAGACTGAAAAAGGAGGAGGTTAACCCTCCACCTCCCTCCCTTTTTCCTCATATTTACTCAACTCTCTCTCTTTCCTCTTTTCTTTTCTCTCAAATCACCAAAACCACCACCACTCTCAAATCTTCAAAATAACCACATAAAACACAACCGGATCATAGCACCGCTTTGGAGAAAAACGACCACGACCTCACGATCTATCATCCTATCTTTTCGGATTTTTCATCCGACATTTTGTAAGTTCTGACAAATTCCCGAAACCTTTCGTTCTAGCTTATTTATACATATTTATGAGTTATTCAAGTGTATATATGTCCATTACAAAGAGTAGAACACGATTTTATAGCTTAAAAATGAGTTTGAATTGGGTTTTGGCCGGAAAAATCTCGACAGCCGCGGTTTCTGGGCTAGTGTTCATCTATGCGACACAATCCTTGTGTCGCATGTTGTGTCGTATAAAACCCTCTATGTCGTATTTTGTGTCGTATGAAGCCAGTTATGTCGTATCCCATGCGACACAATATTGTGTCGTACCTTATGTCGCAAATACCATGCGACACAACCTCTATGTCGCTGTTGAATCAGCATCTCGAATCTATGCGACACAACCTTTGTGTCGTATAGATATTGTGTCGCATATTTATGCGACACAACCCTTGTGTCGCATGACAAACTTTTGTGTCGCACGTTGTGTCGCAAAACACAGAAAACCAGAATTTTTAAAGTCAAAATTACTGTAGAAAAGTCAAATTTACTGTAACAATTCACTGTAGCAAAAGCAATTATAACATTTTGGAACCTATTGTTACAAACCGTCACCAACGGGCCGTACACGTTTTCAAACACTTAACAAATCAACCAAATCGTAGTAATTTGGACATATATATATAGTTGTGTAACAACTACAAGGGTGATCTTTTGAGATACTCAATCATGTTTATAACCATCGCGTGTCGTGGACACCCTCAGGTTACAAGTCTTTGGACTTCATTACTCGGCTAATCAACTCAAGTTTATTAAGTTAAACTCACAAGACTCAGGTGAGTCTCATAGCCCCTCTTTTTACTGTTTTACTCAGGGGTGTGATATATTGCTCATTTTTAACATGTGAACGCAAGTACAAACATTTCATATACTACATGAGTTTTTCACAACTAATCATTTAAAGTCCTCCGTCAGCATAGTTGTTAATACGTTGTAGCGTGAATATTAGTATATGGTACCATATAGGATTGACCCTCCTCGTTCGGGTTAGCAAGCACTAACCGGGTAAATGGACGTACTAATATTTGGGAAGACGAATGTTGATTAGGCATTCGTAGAGGCACCTCGCCCGGAATTCTCTTTAGGGACCCAGCCCTCGAGTTAAGCTCAACTATGTGCTCATGGCTGTATACACGATTACTATCATTTTATTTGCTGGATGCAAATCATTATTAAATCTTGCGGTTCATACTATATTACTTTATTACTTGATTTCAAACCTGTGAGCTCACCAGCTTTAGCTGAACCATTTTAGCATGTATCGCAGGTACCAAGCAGTAGGTTGAATCTGCTTCAGGATTTGTAGCTCGAGTCAGCATACAGGCTTTAGAGATTTTCTTGCATTAGTATATTTTGTACAAGTACTTATGTACTGAAATCTCTCTTTTATTTAAATTCGAGCTATGTAAAGCTATAAATGATGTAAACATTTCAATGTCAATATATTTTTGTTAAAACGACGCATATAGAGTCGTTTACTATATATCTTTGTGTTTTGTTATTGATTAGTAACACCCAAATCGTGCTTCCGCAAATCATTAAATTTGGGGGTGTTACACTAATTAACCCATACGTCATTCAGTGTTGTATGAATCCGGATTTTAGTGATTTTTAGGAGTTTTTATTTTATTTAATTAGATATAACTTTGAATAAAAGATTAGGATTAGTTCTCTAATCAAGTTAACATTCTAGTTATCTAATACTACTTATTAAACATGTTGATGATGTTGAATCTTAATTCTTAAAAAGAAATAAAAAATTACCTATTTACCCCTATCACCTAAAAGGGAATTAATATTTGCATTAATTACATCATCATTTACTAAATAGTTTCCACATGGTTACTACGTGATAGTACTTATATTTTGCTAAAAAAAGTTGACAATCCGTTATGATTATATTATATGTATTTGATTGATGAAGTGTCAATAAACTGCGAGTTTAAAACATTATGTATTTTGTATTATTTTATTTGGGTGAGGTTCCTAAAAGAAGGGGCAAAAATGAAGGAAGAGGGAGAAGCAAATGAGGAGGTGACAATTGTTCTCTTCATTTCTCCACCTATTTATCCATTTCCTCCCTCCTTTTTTCATTTTCCACATTTTTTATCCATTTATCCCCTTTTCTTTATATTTTTTGTTTCAAATACCTTTTTTTTTTCTAAAAACTTTTGTTAAAAAGATAATAAAAACATTTTAAACTTTAAAATATTTTTTTTTAACTTGTAAAAACTTCTATAACACTTTTATCAAAAATAAATAATTAAATACAATTTGTTAGATTTTTTTAGAAAAAATTGTCACTTTTAACAATTAAAAATTTTAAAAAATAGTTTTTTATCAGTTTTTAAACCTTTTTTACTATTTAGTTTTTTCTTTTTTACATTATTTTCACATTTGTGATGCACCAGATATTATATATTATGATGCAGATGAATATCAAAAGCAAGATGCAATAAAAGTAATTTATCATTGTGTTAACTAACATTATAAACTATGATACACTGATTTTCTCTGAATATGATGCATCGAGTGTTTAAATATTATGCATCAATTTTCAAAATATACAATAAAACATCGTTATTGAATTAAAAAGTGATGCATCATAGTTATAAAACATGGTTTATCATAGTTATAAAACATGGTATATCGAGTGTTTAAAATATCATGCATTGACTTTCAAAATATACTATAAAACATCGTTATTGAATTAAAAGGTGGTGCATCATAGTTATAAAACATGGTGCATCATAGTTATAGATATGACGCTTCGACTTTTAGATATCCGATAAACATCAATAGTGTATAAATATGGTGCATCATAGTTCTAAAATATGGTGCATCATAATTTTAATTTTACGATGCATTGAAGTTATAATTTTGTTATATCAAAACTTATTTTATTCAAGGTATGAATATGGTGCATCACATAAATGGTTTTTTTTTTTTGTAATAATATATATAAAATTGCATATAATAACGCAAGGTAAAACAATAACAGAAAAAAGGTTGAAAATGCGAAAAAAAACAAAAACAAATAATAAACAAGTCGTGAAAAAAGGTTAAATGAAAAGGTTGAAAAACGCAAAAAAAAAAAAAAAAAAAAAAAAAAAAAAAAAAAAAAAAAAAAATTTGATAACAAGAACTTTAAAAAATGCAAAAAAGAAAAAAAAAGTTAAAAAAAAACGAAAAAGTTAATAATAAGGAAAAAAATTAATATAAAAGAATAAAACACTGAAAAAAATTTAAGAAAAAAAATGGAGGAGAAATGATAAGGGTAGAGAAATGGAGGATGACATTTGTCACGTCCCCATTTGCTTCTCTCCCTTTCCTTCTAAAACATCTTCCTCACAAGAACCAATATCATTTTAATTTACTAATATTTTTTTACTAGTTTTAAGACCCGTGAAAACACGATTTTTGTTTATAAAAAGATATAATCAATACAGATTAGTATATATATACTTTATATATTTAGAATATATATCGTTGAAACGAAATGTGACATATTATAATAAACTTTCATTACATAAATAAGTATAATGTAAATAAACACTTTAAAACATGATTGTATAATGTAAACGCCAAAAAAAAAAATTATTTATGCTTTTGGATTTCACCACAACACAGCACGCCAAAACATCTTATCCAACTTGTCATTTGCAAGATGCAATATTGATGGTACACCTATTAAACTCTTATATTGCCCTGTTGTATCCCAATTATGATGTACTCTAATACTATGTTCTTACATAACAAAGATAGTTAAAGTCAGTTTCGATAAATACTTAAGACATTAAGGTCAAGCAGAAGACTAAATCTAAGTAAGCAACTCGCTTGTACGTAAAACAACTGATTCGAAAGCCATAATCTTTTTCCCTCACTTTAGTTTTCTTGGATACTCATCGATTCGACATTCGAGTTTCAAGTCATGTCCCTACAAAGTAAATATATATGTGTCATTTCAATCACAAACTACTCCTGCGTAAAACATAAGGGTATTATGAGGTGGCGAAATGAGCGGGTCATGTGGGCTGTGCAAGTGCTCAAAAAGTATATGGAGTATTTACTGAGCCATTAGAATACTCCTCATTTCTCAGTACAAACTACCAACTTGCAACCACATTATTATCACTAAACAAAAATTGCAACATAAAGAATTAGCTTTGGCACTCACGTTGGAAAAGGAAGCAGAAATAACCCATGATGCTTTATATACACACATCTAATTACATATGTAATATGCTATATATTAGAAGAAAATTGCTTGCGGAAACTACAATGGCCACAACTCCATTAAGGCAATATCATACCTCGTATTTCAAATCCAATCGAAGTCTTCAAGGCAAGAGACCTATAAATTCCAAAAAGAGCCAATTTAATTACCTGCACATACACATAGTAACAACTTAATAGACGTAAGAAACTTAGAAATTAAATGCAGTATACTCAAAGTCCATTACTATTAGTAGCCTCTATAGCAACACTTAGTAATTAGGATTTAGATTCAAGCATATACAATCAGTCAATTATTGAAAACTAAAAATCATGATAAAATGATTGTAGTAGCTATTATTGTTTCATTAGTTTTCATAAATGGCCCGGTTCTTACTTGGATCAGTTGGGTTTTCATGTCAACCCAAATCACTCACAAATCACACCCCTTGCAAAAAGCTTGAAGCTTGATAGGATCTTAAAGTTTAATAAGTCCTAAAATAGCTATCCAATTAGTCCTAAATCTCCAAAATGAAACAACATCAATATCCAGTTAGCTATTCAATTGACTGAATGTCTGAATGCAAATCCAAACACTGAAATACACCCATATGTGAAATCTACTTATAATATTCCTAGGGCCAAGCTGAAGTTGCAATCTGCAAAGATTTGATTTGTAGGACCATCATGCTTATTGAAAGGCAAACACATATTCATTTTTATAATCCAAGTTGACTTAAATATTGACTTGTGTCTTAAGCAAAAAAAAAAACATAATCCTACAACTACTAACATCTATTCAAGAAAGATTGAAAAAACAACAACTCTAGATTCTCATACAATCAAGACAGAAACACCAAGTGAGCATTACTTAATTGTTAATATCTACATAAAACTAACAATAAAATAACCAATTTTATGAATTTAAAAGGTATGCAGTACTCACCAGAAGTATGAATAAAATCAAATCAAGATTTGTTGTTGATGATGATGAGTTTGGAAGTGGTAGTCAACCGACCCTGAATAAAAAAGATAAAATTGTCAAGATACAAACAACATCCAGAAATTAAAGTAAAAGATTGATGTTAAGTTTGCATTTATGATGATTGAAAAAATGAATTGGAGTAAGGTCGTGAAGTGTGACACTGTGCTGAGTTCACAATGGCCACAACTCCATTAAGGCAATATCATACCTCGTATTTCTAATCCAATCGAAGTCTTCAAGGCAAGAGAAAGCCATACTGTAAATCAAACAAAAGCATAAAAATGGGGTGTTAAAACTTAGAAATTAAGAAGTATTAAACCCTAAATTACCTTTAAACAAATAATAGTAAAAACTCTAGCTAACAAAATTGAACAAAACAAAAACCGTAAATCGAAGTATAAGTGCAAAAATTAGAAAACTTGTAGATATAAGGTTACAGAGAAAGAAAGAAGGAAAGTACGATATGTGACTGTATGTCGTCTCTGTCTCCATTCCCCGTTTCAAAATCCAAATCTCTTTAAACGTTTTCAAAATCCATTCCACGTTTTTCTCTCTCCGTCTCCGCCCACCGTACATCGTCTCTGCCATTTGCCGTTGCATCACGGCGGCACCACTCACCGACATAATCAGATTCCGCAGAAACATTTATATGTATAATTTTTGTATCTATAATCAGCATCACTTCAATTTCTGCAAAATAATTTTAGTTCCTTCAATTACCTGAAAGCATTCGATGCAATGGAGATTAAAGAAGATGAAAAAACCCTAAAATCTGCATATGAAAGATGGAGATGAGGAAGATGAAATGATCTGTCAAAAGTATCAAAGTGAACAGTGCCTTTGAATTATTGAATAAATGAAATGGGTAGAAGAACCCCATTTTAATTTGGCGACGGTAAAGGGAGTGAAAACCAATAGTCAGTTTAGATATTGGTGGCAAAAGGAACCAACTAAATTAAAGCATGTAAAATAATTTAAAGTTCCAAGGAAAAAAAGCTGCATTTTTTAAAAACAATTTTTTAACCATTTATTTAATTTACTATAAAATTATTTTTACCCATTTAAAAGCTTCTTATTACATATTGCTGACATCAGCCTTTTAATCAGAAGTTGCATTTATGATGATTGAAAAAATGAATTGGAGTAAGGTCGTGAAGTGTGACACTGTGCTGAGTTCACAATGGCCACAACTCCATTAAGGCAATATCATACCTCGTATTTCTAATCCAATCGAAGTCTTCAAGGCAAGAGAAAGCCATACTGTAAATCAAACAAAAGCATAAAAATGGGGTGTTAAAACTTAGAAATTAAGAAGTATTAAACCCTAAATTACCTTTAAACAAATAATAGTAAAAACTCTAGCTAACAAAATTGAACAAAACAAAAACCGTAAATCGAAGTATAAGTGCAAAAATTAGAAAACTTGTAGATATAAGGTTACAGAGAAAGAAAGAAGGAAAGTACGATCTGTGACTGTATGTCGTCTCTGTCTCCATTCCCCGTTTCAAAATCCAAATCTCTTTAAACGTTTTCAAAATCCATTCCACGTTTTTCTCTCTCCGTCTCCGCCCACCGTACATCGTCTCTGCCATTTGTCGTTGCATCACGGCGGCACCACTCACCGACATAATCAGATTCCGCAGAAACATTTATATGTATAAGTTTTGTATCTATAATCAGCATCACTTCAATTTCTGCAAAATAATTTTAGTTCCTTCAATTACCTGAAAGCATTCGATGCAATGGAGATTAAAGAAGATGAAAAAACCCTAAAATCTGCATATGAAAGATGGAGATGAGGAAGATGAAATGATCTGTCAAAAGTATCAAAGTGAACAGCGCCTTTGAATTATTGAATAAATGAAATGGGTAGAAGAACCCCATTTTAATTTGGCGACGGTAAAGGGAGTGAAAACCAATAGTCAGTCTAGATATTGGTGGCAAAAGGAACCAACGAAATTAAAGCATGTAAAATAATTTAAAGTTCCAAGGAAAAAAAGCTGCATTTTTTAAAAACAATTTTTTAACCATTTATTTAATTTACTATAAAATTATTTTTACCCATTTAAAAGCTTCTTATTACATATTGCTGACATCAGCCTTTTAATCACAAGTTGACACATCAGCAGGAACAACTATCTCATGACTTGACACATCAGCTTTATGACATCAGCGAAACCCCCTTTTATTAGTATAGATAGATAGATAGATTTGTATAACAAACTTAATCAACTCATAGGTTGATCAAATGACTCCAAAGTTTATAAAAAAAAATTATTTGTAACACATTTGACATGTTTATTTGAAATAATTTTGGAATATGAAACTTGAATAAAGACAACATCAACAATTATTGCACGTAACAAAAATAGATGAAGTACCTGTCACACTACATTGCGTGGGCTATTTAGAAAATAAAAGGTTTTGTCATATATAAGGAAGTTTACCTGGGAGTAATTGTTAGGGATATTATTCAATGTGATGTCTTTCATTCCGAGATTCACTATCCATATGTACATCATCTCTTTCCTCACTTTCAAATTCTGAACCACCATGGGTTACCAAATACTCGTTTTCGTCAGTGTCTTCAATCTAAGTGACTTTCTAAATTAAATGTGTTAGGCACTTAGGCATATCCTATAGGCGTCGCAACAAAAGATCAACATTAGTGTCTCAAATTGTATGTTTATATGGCCAACAGAAAGTGCAGTTTAAAGCCGAGTCAAAGTAGTTCATTTATTTTAAATCATTGTGCTATTCACAATGACAGAATAATGTAGTAACCAACGATGTTTTTTTTGCTTCCAAGGTAATGTGGTTGCGATAAAATGACTATTATAATCAAACAAAGTGAATCAAAATCGTTTCTCGAAGGAAAAATAAAAGAAAATCGATTAAAAAACTACCTGTTGCAAGCTGCTTTGTTTTAATTGCAATTTGCAACTTGCAACGTACCGAATCTGATCAAAATCAGAGACACTTGGTTGATCCCAATCAATTTCAAAAAATGACAGAAAATAGTTCGTCAACAAAATCTATCGTGATTAGAGGAAAAGATGGAGACGTGGGTGTAGGGATATGGACATGATAAACGACGTCGTTTTGTAAGTTTGTCATTTAAGGTCGGGTGCCTAACAACACCATATTCAATTATTCACATTCCTCTTGTACATATTGATACTATCTTCAATTCAAGTATAATTATGTTATTTTTGTATTGGAACAGTACGTTTAAAATTCGATAATAATTATCTGAATGAATACTGTAATTTTTATTATAAACACAAACCATTGACAGTTTATTTAGTGAGATATATGTTAATTATGTAATTTCTACAAAACCACATTTCAGAGTTGTTGCAATCACATCATAGTCAGTGGCGGATTTACTACCAAGGTAGGGTATGCACTTGCATACCCTTAACATCTTCCATGTAGTGCTAAAAATATATTTGAGAGATATTTGTAAATCAATTTACATAGATTGCATACCCTAAAAAAACATGGTGCATACCCAGTTTTGATTGACAGTTTATAACAGGAGAAAGAAGACGGTGATCGACAGTTTATAACGGGAAGAAGATGATGATATATAATTATATATAGAGAGAAAAGTCATGGGTTTTACTCTGACCTTATTTATTCTTTTAAATTTCAACCACCCACTTCTCAAGTCCCCTGGCCCTACTCCATTTAAGAATCTAGATATTGCTATAGATATTGATATTTAATTGAAATTATCATTTAGGAATTTTATTTAATTAATAATACGAATACTGGATATCATTTTATTCACTCAACGAGGATATCTTGTTTGTATTTATATATGTTGAAATTAGGATTATTATTTTTCTGTTTTATTAATTTTGATTACCTTCAAAGTATTTAGAGCTTTTGGTTCTACGTTTTATCTTCATATATATATACTAGTATATTAATTGTTTTTAGTTAAATGTGTCATTTTCTTGAAATAAATCCATGATTTTTATGTTAATTTTTAGATTGTTACTAATCTTGTTTGTGTTTTCAATTATCTTGTTTACGTAGGACTGTTATTGTTGTTATGTACTTGCCATATTTCTCCATAATGGATTCTGTTGTTATACATGATTATAAGTTTAAGAGGTTGTTTGGATTTACTTATGTATAAGTACTTATATGGGCGATGATTCGTACACCGCTTCTTTCGTACACCACTAAATGTGTTTTAAGGTGTTGTATTGTACAACACTGTAAAACACATTTGGTGGCGTACGGCTAAAAACAGACGGTATACGAATCGCTTACCTACTTATATGCTTAAAAAATAAGTAGGTGACCCCCTACTTATTTTTAAGTTTTTAATCCGTAGTAAATAAGTAGATACGTAGATTTCAAAGAGGTATTTGGATCTGCTTATCTGCTGTCAAAATAAGTAGATAAGTACTTATTTAAGCTATCTCAAACACCCCTAAAACTTCAAAGAAACTCCTAATCTAAATATCAAATTAATTAGTACTAAGACTAATATTAATGCTACATCATGCTAAATCCAAAAAGTGACAGCGTCTTGAATAGTTGAAACTTAATACATCCATGTATTTCATACATATAACCCGAATCGAAGACCTGAATATTGGTTTGAGTATCATGAGGAAAAAAATTCTACCATATAGTGCATATCCTAATCTAAATCCCTAGATCCGCCACTGATCATAGTTATCTGTCCTAAATTTTGACCTCATAGAGATCATAGTCATATACTAAGTTTTCTCTATTTCTACATGTAATTTGTGGATACAATGAATTTAAAACCATCTGGAAAACAAAAGTATAGCAAAATTAATCCGCTTTTCATGACTCGTTGCTTTCTATCGTTTTCAGTTACACAAATCTATCCCGGAAATGGAAAAGAAGCGATGGTAACACACCAATCTTTTTGGATTGTGTAACACCCACCAAATTAGGACTAGTGATTAGTGCCTAATCATATGTTAATACATGTAATTAGTTCTGTGTTAGACTTATTTATGTATCGAATTATATATTGTTGAATATATACGAAAATGCGATTTGATTAAATCGTACGCAAATTTAAATCGAATGTATCTCGATTCAATTTAATACGGACGTTGGTGACCAATTTTATTAAATAACGCTTTTATATCAAGAATATTATTAAGATAATATTTCGTATTCATTCGGATTATACAAACAAAACTTATATGATTTAAAAATGTAAAACGCGCAAACAAACTAACTTACATTTTATAACTCAAATATAAATTGATTAGTAAAATATTTAAACAATATATCGCGTAATAAATTGTATTTTAAAACTTATAATTAAAATGTAAAATAATTATTTAACGTTTAAACGACGGAGCAAACGAACACCGCACGGAGAACGGAGACTGAAAAGTTGGAGGATAATCTCCAACTCTCCCCTCTCTTTCTTCTCATTCTCTTCCACTCACTCTCTCTCTTACTCCCTCCTCTCTTTTTCTCTCTCAAATCACAAACCCCCACATCCATAAAAATCGCCAAATAAACATACTAAAACCGCTCGGATCACCTCGACGCTTTGAAGAAAAACGTTCACCACTTCCCGATCTACAACTCTATCTTTTCGGATTTTTGATCCGACACTTTGTAAGTTTCCGACAAATTCCGAAATCTCTCATTTTTAAGTGTTTTTACTTGTTAGTGGTTTGTAACAACTTATAATGTCCATAAAAGGGTTGGGTAAAAATATTGGACCGATCGAAAACTCGAAAACACGATTTTTACTCGAAATCCGTCGAACAGTTGGAAGTGTCGCTAGTGTGCCAAAAACAGTACTAGCGACACTAGTTAAGTGTCGCTATCCCTAAGTGTCGCCCCTATAGCGACACTACTTAAGTGTCGCTGAAATACTTAACCAGATTTATCCTAGCGACACTCCCTTAGTGACGCCAAAATTATAAGTGTCGCCCATAGCGACACTAATCAAGTGTCGCCCCTAAATTGAAAATCAGAAATCTAGCGACACTCACCAAGTGTCGCCTAACCAGTGCCGTCTGTAGCGACACTCACATAGTGTCGCCAAACTAGTGTCGTCTATAGCGACACTAGCAAAGTGTCGTCAAAAACAGAACCCAGAAAACACAGATTTTACTAAGTATCGAGACCTAAAATTTTATCACTCGATTTTACCTAAATTCGGATCCAAATGCGTTTTTCGTCAAAGCAATATAGTAGAAATAAAAATTTTCCAAGCTGACCTGGCAGCTCGACCCCAGCCAGGGGCTCTGCCCCTTGGACCCCGCCAGGGGCTGCCGCCCCTTGGACCCCGCAACCAGGGGCGCTGCCTCCGGACCCCCGTACTTAGATTCCGTAACGGCTTCTAAAATTTCGTTTAGCGGAAGCATTTAGTTTAAGTATTGGGGTGTCACAATAACAAGGCATGCATACGTATCAGAGCTTATGATTACAACAGAACAATATATATTAAGATGCCAAAAGTGTTAATTACAAAGTATACGATTCATCGAATCGTATAAGTTAAAAGTAGTGAGTTTACAAAAGTAGATTTCTGAAATATGACTAAAACAATTCAGTTATACTAAAGAAATCCATATGTTTTTCCAAAAGTTGGCATCCTAAAGCTTCACGGGTCGCCTAATTCTCCATGTGTTGGCGATTCTTACATGCGCAGCTAATTCCCTGAAAAACATAGTAAAAGTCAACAACTAGGTTGAGTGAATTCACAGGTTTTATGTTTACAAGTTCAGTTGTGATAAACCACTGTTATTTATATCGTATCGTTGGGAATGTCACCCAAAAGTATAGTTCGTGAAACCAAATATGTTTCCAAATAGTTGTTTGTAGGAATGTTCATATCCTAGTAGTTGTAGGAAATCAGTATCCTGTTTTTAAATATGTTCTGTAGGATTATCCGTATCCTAATCGTATATATGTTTCGTGGGGATATTACCCAAAATATAGTTCAAGTTATAGTAGGAATGTAAGTATCCTATTAGTTGTTCGTAGGTATAACACTCCCCTAAGACCCGTATCTGGACCACGTACGGCAGTGTTACAATCCTAATCGTTTGGTGGGTCCCTGTTAGTAGGAAACCCATTGCTTTCAGTAGTGTTGCCCATGTCAAGTAGGGACTTTTCAGTAGTGTTGCCCATGTCAAGTAGGGACTTGTTCAATAATGTTGCCCATGTCAAGTAGGGACTTTTCAGTAGTGTTGCCCATGTCAAGTAGGGACTTTTCAGTAGTGTTGCCCATGTCAAGTAGGGACTTGTTCAATAATGTTGCCCATGTCAAGTAGGGACTTTTCAATAATGTTGCCCATGTCAAGTAGGGACTTTTCAATAATGTTGCCCATGTCAAGTAGGGACTTTTAGTTACCCAGTCCGTTATATAAAGTGTTGCTGGTTATCTTCCAGCGTTCTCAAAACATGTTCATGTGTTTACAGCGTTGGTAGTATGAAAGTAATATGTAACACTCCCCCTAAGACCCGTATCTGGACCACGTGCGGGCAGTATTACATATTAGATTGAAATCGTCAGTTTGTATATCAGTTTACTAGTTCCATGTACTCCACTTGTTTGAGTAAAATGGTATACAACCATGTTTGTATAAAAGTGTTTGACTATGTTTTCCACCCCTGTTCAAAGCAGTTAAAACAGTAAAAGTAGGGGCTGTGAACTCACCTGTTGAGTTTAAGTAGTTGTGCGAGTGCTAGCAAACCTAAGCCCAAGTACAGTCTGAAATCTCCTAACGCCCTAAACGTACGAGATTTAATAAGTATGTGGATGTCTAGACTAATCATCCATGCTAGTGTTTGTACAACCAAGTCACGTCCAAATCGTTTGTTTAATGTTTATGTTTGTATTTCGTTGTTTGTGAAAATGTATACGACTCGTTGGTGAAAGTTTGAAATCAACATTTCGATAAAACAAGTATGTTTGAACTGTTTGTATGGTTCGTGTATCGTATAATAGGTGAGTATTCGTTGCCGGTTAAGTTCGACACTTAGTGAAAAATTAGTTTGTAAAGTTCCTGTTTTATGCGACACTTAGGGCGTCACTTGCTTTGATTATGCGACACTAGGTTAGTGTCGGTATACGTGGTGATCAGATTGTTATGCGTCACTTATGAAGTGTCGGTTAAAATAGTAGTGCGGCACTTACGAAGTGTCGTGTGTAAGATCAGTGCGTCACTTAGGAAGTGTCGGTATAGATGCGTCACTTAGCAAGTGACGGTATATTTTGGATTTCATACGGCACTAGATGCGACACTTAAGAAGTGTCGGTATACTACGGTTTGAGGCGTCACTAGTAGCGTCACTAGGGTAGTGTCGCTATACTGTTTTCGGTCCTATGCGACACTATCAGCTGTTCGACGAACAGCTTGAAAAAGACGAGATTTGGTTCGTTTTTGGACGTTTTCGGTTGTATAAAACACTAAAACATGTTATACTAAGTATATTAAACACTAAATAGCAATTAAAACTTTGAAATCTAAAGATTTGCGGGATTTGTCGGAAACTTACGAGTGTCGTATTTGAAATCCGAAAAGGTAGAAGTGTAGATCGGGGTCTCGTGGTCGTTTTATTCCAAAGGAGTATGGTGATCCAACGCGTTTTTGTGGTAGTATTTGGGGTTTTTGTGTGATTTTGGGTGGTTTTAGAGAGAAGGAGGAGAAAGAGTAAAGAAGAGAGAGAGAAAGATGAAAGGAAATGAAAGAAAAGTGGGAGGTGGAGGTGGTTTTGTTCCACTTCTGCCTCCGTGTTTGCGTTCCGTGTTTGTTTACCCGATCGTTAAATGTTACTTTATTTTAACTAATATGTTTTTTTTTAATTACATTTTTCATTACATTTTTAATTAGGATCTTTTTATGAAACCAATTAATAAATTTTATAAATTTCAAACTTTGTTTTATTTTAATTATAAAAGTTGACGTTTTGCGTTATAAATTGATATGTAAATATTATCGACATAATATTTAATTGTTTACGACGTTATTTAATAATTTCATTTTATTAAATAATTTTGTTCACCAACAGTCGTATATTTTTGTCGCGTTTGTTTTCAATTTGTTCAATACGTAATTACAACTAATTACGAATACGTAATACTACGCGTATTATCTAGTTGGGCTATGCTAGACTTACCTCTGAAATGTGTTGTAAATTCACTCAAATAGGGAATTAGCCTAATAATGCAAGTGATTAATTTAATTAATCGTGTTTAAATTTGCGGGGTGTTACATCTTTGGACTTCATTACTCGGCTAATCAATCAAAGTTTATTAAAAAACTCGCTAGACTCAGGTGAGTCTCATAGCCCCTCTTTTTACTATTTTACTCAGGGGTGTGATATATTGCTCATTTTTAATATGTGAACGCAAGTACAAACATTACATATACTACATGAGTTTTTCACAACTAATCATTTAAAGTCCTCCGTCAGCATAGTTGTTAATACGTTGTAGCGTGAATATTAGTATATGGTACCATATAGGATTTACCCTCCTCGTTCGGGTTAGCAAGCACTAACCGGGTAAACGGACGTACTAATATTTGGGAAGACGAATGTTGATTAGGCATTCGTGGAGGCACCTCGCCCGGAATTCTCTATAGGGGACCCGGCCCTCGAGTTAAGCTCAACTATGTGCTCATGGCTGTATACACGATTACTATCATTTAATTGCTGGATGCAATTCATTATTTAAATCTTGCGGTTCATACTATATTACTTGATTTCAAACCTGTGAGCTCACCAGCTTTTAGCTGACCTTTTAGCATGTATCGCAGGTACCAAGCAGTAGGATGTTTCTGCTTCAGGACTTTTAGCTCGAGTCAGCATAGAGACGATTGGGATTTTCTTGCATTAGTATATTTTGTACAAGTACTTATGTACTGAAATCTCCTTTTATTTAAACTCGAGCTATGTAAAGCTTTAAATGTTGTAAACATTTCAATTATCAATATATTTTGTTAAAACGATGCATATAGAGTCGTTTACTATATATCTTTGTGCTTTGTTATTGATTAGTAACACCCAAATCGTGCTTCCGCAAATCAATCAAATTTGGGGGTGTTACAGATTGTTCCCACTTTGAATTTCGATTGAGACGAAAACTATGTTTACATTACAACACTAAACTTACGTGAACCAGAACTTCACGTGTCGTACATATATAACTGTAATTCGCAAATGATAAGCTTTTTATATTTATTTTGCTTTCTTTGGTTAACAATATCATCTGTTGGTGCATGTGTTGATATAGCTAGTGATGTATGTAACAACTGAATGAGACTTTTTATGGATCAAGATTTAGGAATCATCAATTTACAAACAAAAGCAAAGGTTACCTTGTAATGATCTAGTCATGAAAAACTTTACTGATCCAAAAAAGCACTGAAATGGACAATCACTAAAAGTCTAAGATCATGATTTTGATAAGGAGACACCATTGTAAAATTAAGATAAAGTTTAATATAGTCCATAATATTCAAAATTGTTCAACAATTGTAAACGACCGCCAGCGTAGCGGTATCGATGTGAGCATACAATCATGAGGTTGTGGGTTCAAATGTCAACTCCTATCGTAATTGCTTTATCGGAGCCAGTGGCGGAGGTGTTCAAGAGCAAGGTGTTGCATGTGACTCTTGCCTAGTTAGTGTAAAAAAAAATTATATTTTTTAATATATCTGAAGCGCTGCATATAAAAAAAGGGGAGTGATAAATACAACAAATAATTTTTATTCTTACACCAAAACTATGCTACATTGAGTTGTACTGCGAGCTGTGACTGCTGTACAGTTTGTTGTACTTAACAATTTTTGTGTTGTATATATCAATTCCCATAAAAAAAGTATTGTGATACTTATATTCTACTATTCTAAACAAATTTTATCGGACTCAATCTAGAAAAAGCCCATTTACAATTTAATAAGCCAACACTTTTATTTTGTTAGTAAAATAAGTCCATTTTTTCAATGGAACGAAAATACGAAATAAACTTAAAACCTACTGTAATATAGATGGAATAGGGAGGAGGTTTGCACATAGTCAACCCGTAGTTTTTTTTTTGTTTTTTGTTTTTTTTTTTTTCGCAAAACCTTTTGCAAGCTTCACTTAGAGCATTTTTAATGACAAATTTTTTTGAGGTATTTGTGTTGGAATGTGGAAATGTGTTATAGGTTTCTATAAAAAGGTTATTTGCTCCAATCGCAAAGATATTTGTTCCAATAGCAAAAACCTTTTAAAAGCTCTACTTAATGAAATCGTAAAATTTTGACATGTTTTAGTTATAAGTTCTTATACTTAAAATTTTTGTGCTACACCCGATGTTTATTTCTAGCTCCGCCACTGATCGGAGCAGAGTGAAATATGGTCGTTAGTGGACAAGGTTTATAAAAGTAGCTATAAATATTATCCATGTATAAATGTATATAATTGTGGTAGTTGTGTGATTACCTACACTTCAACATGCGGAAAAAAAAATATAAAAAAAATTACTTGGTTCATGTCGGCAGTACTTGTTAAGGACGTTTACGGTGGAATTTTTGAATAAGTTATGATGCGAGGCATTGGGCCTTTGGACCACCTTGGTTCACTTCTCCTCACCAAATTATAGTCATATATTCACATTAATTGACTACTCTTCAAAGTTGAGTGTGTCGGTTTTTTGTTTGGTTACATAAAGAATTTGGGTTTGGTACGTTTTTACTTTATTGTATATGATTATGATTATTATTATTAAAATTAAAACATGTGCATGGTATGAGTTAGTCCCTCCGTCAAGTAATAATTGTGCACAATCAGATTAGATATAGTTTAAGAAAATTCATAATCACTATATTGTGTAAGGAGACAATTACAGTGTTACACTTACTTTTTGCACAGTCTTATATGAATCAGTTTTGTGGAAAAGTAAGTTATGTGTAAATTGTTAACATTTATTATATTACTTTTGAAAGTGAGCAATAATTTAAGTACAAATTAAAATGAAAATGTAGATAGGACGGGGAATTATTATTATTATTATTATTATTATTATTATTATTATATAAAAGAAGTAAGGGATAAAATTTGTGATGTTGAACGGAAAATTCAAATATGCAGGTGATCAATTAGATATTAAATAGGACATTTAATTATCTTTTACCCTTTAACTTTTTAAAAAGTGCACGCTCCGTCCTCACTTTTTACCAATAGCACATGTTGTTGACAGCATCATTTATCTTCTCATAAAAAATAGAGAAATGATTCACTCACAAAATTTTTACAAATTATGTTTTACGAATTGATGTGGACCAACAGTATTAAGAGAGAGAAGCAAAAGAGATAAATAAAAAGTGGTTTTGATTGGTCCATCTCATACTCCATATCACTTTGTGAAGTTTTCTTTGTGAATTTTATGTGATGGTAGCATTTTCCAAAAAAATATACTAATTTGTCGTACCAATACTTATGTTATCGGAATTATAGGGGGAAAAAAAAAAACACAACACCACCATCGTAGTCGAAAACCAATCATTAAAGGTGTTGATAGACATGAAATAAAGAAAAAGAGAAAAAGAGTGGGTCATTGACCAATCATAAATTGCCAAGAATTTGGGAAGTGGCATCGTAGTCCCTATCGTTCTTGTCAATCAACATGAACAATGAAAAAGAAAACAAAAATGTAAGTTATAACAAACATTAGGTAAGCGTGAATCGAGTCGCCAGTAACATATACTTGATAATTTTATTATGAGAGACGCCAAAATATAGTTGTTCTTTTTTATGAGAATCGAACATAAACGTTGTACTATCAATTTTAACGATAGCAAGTATATAAGATATAATAAGCGGTCAAAGTTTCGGGGGCAGGATCGGCTTGCCCCCTTTTTAGATCCGTCATCATTGTGAATTAATTGGGTTGATTTTCAAGTTTATATACGAGTGATGTGACGGAAAAAATCTAAAAGGTTATGTTTATTGTATGGTAGTTATGATAAAAGCTAATTAAACACCAAGTAAAGCTAACACTATACATTTTGTATAAATTTGTTATATTTAAATTCGATGAGAAGATGATTTATAAACTACTTTTTATGTGCATGTCTTAATCTTAATGATATTATTAATGCACCAAGTAAAGATAATGTATAAATAGTTTTCTCTATTCAAAAGGGTTAAGTAACAAAATATCAATATATATTACAAGATATGAAAGAAAAGTTGAATCTAGAATATTAACTGTGCCGTTTAGTTACGGAAAAACAATTTCTTTTTTCTTTTTCCCCTTTTGTAGTGAATGCGGGTAAGTTTTATTCTTTAAAAGAACAATGAAAATTTAATAAATGCGTTCAATTATGATAAATTGAGTTTTGCTTTTCCGAGAAAGATTAGAAATGAAAATTTTAGAGAAACGACTTAAGTAATTTTCATTTAATTATAAAAAGGAAAATAAAATTTTTGATTTATCTACAAAAACTCAAATTTGAACATGTTTTGTAATTTTCTATATTACTTGTAGAACCTTTCTAAAAAAATGGAAATTTTAATGTAACTGAATACGCCCTAAATATTTCAATACGGATCGAGGAACCAATAAGTAAGATTACTTAATTTCAAATATCCATTTTGACACCTTTATAATATAGATACACATTTGAGCAAGTAAAAATCTCAAATATTCTCGAGGTACTCTTTCTTTTACTCCTATGGTGCTCTTTCCTTCGATCTAGCTAAAAGAAATCCATTTCTTTTGTCTGTACAATCCTTTCCTCTACCAGGGACTTCCACGTGATGAAAATGCATCGTCGTGTTTTTTGTATGGGTGGTGGCATTAGCCTCAACAAGCTCACGACTCAAATAGAAAGAAAGGGTAAATTCTCTCTATTTAGTAACGATAAGATAGAATATTTAATACTGTGACGCTAAAATGACATTCAAATACAAATTAATGTAAAAACTAAACCACATCTGTATACGCAGCGTATACTATGTGTATTTCCTCTTTATTTTATTGACATATATAATATATAATCGATCGATGTAACTATTGTACCATTAGAAGTACACAAAACTTACATCACCTGCAAAACGTTGTTTTTAATTGTAACAAGTTTATTATACTATTTTATTAATTAATAATTAATCATTTATTAATTATTACGTGTACAATATGATATAAAAATCATAAATGCCACCCTCACACCAATGCTCTTTATACCATTTATAGCAACACAAACAAGAAAAAGAAAATAATAAGTACCTAACACTCTAACACGTTAAATATGTAACATATAAAAATATGTAACGTGAAGCTTATTCCGGATATTAAGGTGGGTTTGGATCAACCTTTTTTTTTTTTTTTTTTATAATTTTATTTTTTTGGATGTATTAGTTTTTATTTATTTATTTTAATAATAAGCTTATTTTTTGGGTTTACTAGTTTCTTTATACTACAAAAAATATAATCTCCTTATATTTTGGGTTTATGATGTCAAAAATGGTAGGGACAATTTGAACATAATTAGGTTGATGATCAGTTAAAGCAAGCTAATTAAATTAGGATTACCAAAGACAAATCGATCCATTTTAACTTAACATTATGATATTACCTTATCAACTATTGAAACTCATAAGCTTAAGTTGATCGTCATAAAAATTGGAAAATGACTTCTATGGGCAATCTAAGATTTCAATAAATCGATAACACCCTGTCGCTTTGAATATCACAAACTTACGGAAATCGTATCTCTACCTCAAACATCAACTAACTTATTAGGTGCTTATACGAATGTCATGAACGATATAAATTAATCAATGTCATTTTCCAAGTCGCAAGCTGTAGCTAACAAATGTAATCTGTCCCAATTGTAATCAAGAGTCAAATTCCATATCCATAATAATTAATTATTGATATTATATTAACTATTAAGGGTTTAAGGGTGTGTTTGGCAACTCATTTTAGAGGATGCCAAAAGGATTCTACTAGATGGAGATTCCAATTTTAATAATCTTCATCCCCAACTATTTTACGATCTTTGTTTGGCATTTTACAAAAAAATATGGCTTCCAAAAAAAAAAATCCCCTTAAAAAAAATCCCTTGAAAGTAGCTTATATAAGAATCTCCATCGCCTAATTAAAATTACTATATTGCCCTTCTTTTTAACCAATTAAAAACTAAGATTATATAGTTTTATGTACATTTATGTCTTTTTACATTCATAAGCTTCAACCCCAACTAATTTATCAAACACTTATAAAAATTAAAATCTCCAACTCCAACACTAATTAAAAGCTCCAGCTTCAACTTTCCATCTCCATCTCTATCTCCGGCTCCATATCTATCTTCATCTCCAGCTCCAACTAATTTGCCAAACACACCCAAATATTATATTGATTAATGATAACAATTAATTAAAAATAATATATACTAATAACAACATGAAAAACTGATGATAGTCCTCTTCAGTTATACTTGCTTCATTTTCACAACACTCCTCTTTCTCTCTCTGTCTGTCTCTGTTTTTCATCAGATTTTTTAGCTTCCCCAAAAGGATCAAAACCCACATCAAATTTCTGCATGAAATCATGAATTCTCAAGAAAATGATATTATTAAATCTACAGGTGAAATGCATAATTCAAGTTCTTATCAAGCTCAAGAAGTTACTGTCCCTATTCAGCTGGTTGGTTTTCAATTCTATCCTTTTTTCTTACCATTTTTAATTTGAATTTTGATCTTTTACTTTTTATTTGGATGAAAATTGCAAATGGGTCATTCTTGATTTAAAGATTGATTACTAAAGTTTTGATCTTTTTTGTTATTTATGCGTTTGTGTGTGTTTGTTTATGAAGGTAACTTGTTAGAGCTTCTTTCTGATCATCTAGCAGAAAATCATTTTCATCAATCTTGGAAACAGAATTATACCTATGCAAATGACTTCTGGGTACACTAATGACTTACAAACATTGATAAATATACTCCACTTTTGTTTCTCAAGAAATTTATAGGCCTTTTTGTAAATTTTACTGATAGTAAATATAGTAAAATCTAGTCCAACATTGCAATTTTTACAATGAATATAGTTCGCAATTGATTATTTAATTGGGAAATTGGAATTGATAAATGATCATAATTTAAGTTTTGGAGGTGATCTTGATTTACGTATTTTTCATGATACTTCACAGCTCTGGTACTAAGCACTAGAAGGGTATTTTAGACATTATACTAACTGTCGAACATCGTTTAATTTACGCAGAAACAAGTTGGGGTTAAGGTTTTTGGATAACTCAATAGGGATATTAAGAAATTAACAGGTGACTCTAAAATTTGCAGTTGATCTTGATATGTTAATAGTAATTTTAATGCTTAAAATGCCTACAACTATAAGTCAAACATAGTCAAATTTGGCAAGTTTCACAAATAGTTATATTGGATTGAATTTTGTAGATAACTCAGTTAGGAAAGTTTAGATAGGATAACTATAAGCTAAGTTAGCTGTGAATCTTGGTTTCATTGATCTTTAAGCCTAC
Organism: Helichrysum umbraculigerum; assembly: GCA_949592205.1. Classification (NCBI taxonomy): domain Eukaryota; kingdom Viridiplantae; phylum Streptophyta; class Magnoliopsida; order Asterales; family Asteraceae; genus Helichrysum; species Helichrysum umbraculigerum. The sequence continues at coordinate 125,526,246 of CATIUR010000002.1, forward strand.
ATTGTAAAGTTTCCCTAAAAGTTAAATATGATGGTTAAAGCAGATTAACTTTAACATCTATTTTTACACAAAAAAAGGGGTACTTTTTTCTTTTCCTTATTTTCTGTTTTACTTTTGACATCAGCTAAGACAGTCTTTACCTACAAGGTTGACTATATATAGTAAATGGTCTTGTACAAGAAACATTTTGAAGAGGTGTGTGAGTTTTAAAATTTGATTATGAATGATATACTGTACATTTGGAAAATGCAATGCCTGATCTTTTCACTAGAAGTACTTTATGGTTAAAAGTATATATTTTTAGAGAGATCTCGGAAACCAACGACACGCAAGAAGTTGAGTGTCCACCTAGCCCTCTTGGCGTGGTCGGCAAAAGTGGTTCCTTTTTCCCAACTCTTGAACTTTTATCTTGCTTTTTTTCGAATTTTAAGCATATATACAACTTGAGGTACAATACTTGTACTACTCATGATATTTGTTTGCAATTTGTTGACTTTCTTGGAGAGCATCTGTTTACAGGGAAAAAGCAGTCTTGTTCTGAGATAATATGATGCTTAATCATAGACTTATGATTATAGCTTTTAAGGGCTAGTTGCAATTAATGTTCTCTGAATTAGTGGTATAGGTTGTGGGACTTGAAATTTTGAATAAAAGGTACTTTTGATTCTACATTATGAGGCTTTTATAAGCATCATATAATCTTCAAATGCTTTTCTTAGTGCAGAATTATTTGGATGGCATTAGTTTTTTAATAAAAATGCTCAAAAGTGTGCTAATGTTTTTTTTGGTTGTCACTGATGTGGAAAAGCTTATGTTTAATTCTTTTATACCATTTTGATCCATTTCACGGGTCCCATAATCAATTCTTAGAGATATTAATGGGACTCGTAAAATAAAAATGGATGGTCAAAACGTTTAAGGCCTTATGCTTTTAGTCAGATAAAGAACTTGACTATTTCAATTAGAGTTTTGAAAGGAAACAAGTTTATTCATTTGTAGCTCAACCGTTTGAAGATCTATAGACCCATTATTCATTTGGATTGCAATTTCATTCATCTTGTGGGTCCCTTGATCAAATCTTGTATAGATAAACCAGACCCACAAAATAAGCATAGTTCAATAAAAGATTAGACTCCTCCCAACGGGAGTTCACTTCATTGGTCAGTTGGAAACTGACGCAACTTCAGAAAGTGATGCCATTGGCAGTTTGGCACTACCCGTCAGTTTGGGCGTCGGTTTGGCGACGCCCGTCACTTTTTTTCTTTTTGTTTATTTGTTTAGTGTATAGAAATAAAGGTATATTGGTAAATGTGGGTCCAGAAAAAACTGAAGTGATGTTCACTGTTGGTAGTGTAGTGTCAGTTTTGTGTCAGTTTTGTGTCAGTTTTCAAAAGTGCTGATGTGGCGCTGATTTGGCAAAAACTGATACGTCAGTTAGCGTCACGGTTGGGAGTGGTCTTATGACCATAAGCGTTTAGTCAGATGCAGCTTGATTCATTTACAGTTTAAAAATTACAATTTTCTTTGTTTACAGGTTGAAAACGAAGTTTCTGGCTACAACATGAGTGAACAGAACCTGGTTTCGGACATACCAACATCATTACATTCTTCTCTCTCCTATGAATTTGTTCAAATAAAAATGCCTCCAACACCTCCAACACCGCCTCAGTTTCTCAAGAAAGTGAACTTCGACGTCGCATCATCACATGAAACGTGCTTATCACGAAGTAAATCATCAAAGAAGACGCTTTTACCAAAAGTGAGTTTTAAGAACAGGAATACTATTTCTGATGCAGTGGTCGTTCCAGCAGCCTCGGGTTCTATACAAGAGAAATCGTCTATTGCTAGATCGTGGTCACTTACAAAAATGTTTACACCTCTTGTGAAAATGACACCGTCTTTTCCTTTTACACCAACCAGTCATTCAGGCCCACAGTCAGGGTTGACAAGGGCAGGTGGTTCGCTTAATTTGCAGGTGAGTTTATTTCCTTTCGGTCCTTGATCGAGTTACTTGTTTTTACTATAAACAGTAGTAAACAAATAGCTTGATCACATTTCAATTGCTACAATGGTGCAAAAGAATATTAAAACAAACGCACACACTCAGAAATTTAGGTAATAACATCAGTGCATTTAACGTACTGCACATATTTTAGTTAGAAGATTCTGTTAGGAGTGAACTTTCAAAGGTAATATACGTTTTTAGTCCTCCGTAATCCGTTACAGATTATAAGTTATGATAATTATAAGTTGACATGTTTCCAGTTCTTTGTCAGTGCTCCCACTGTTCTATAAACTTATGAGCTAGTTGTTCAATATATTCAGCATAATAAATGAGCTAATCTTTTATATATGGTTATTCGCAGACTAAAGTCCATGAGCATATACCTCGTTCTCAATCTGTCCCCATTCTGAATGAAAACATGCATATCAAGAGAATGGATACTTTTTTTCGGGTGGTCCCTTCAACTTCAAAAGTGAAAGATTTTGATTCCTTGACGCCAACCCCTATTGCAACCGATGATGAAGGTACGTTTGCTAAACTTGTTGTGATCAAAACTGAAAGGTTGTAGAATTAGCATTTCGGAACTTAATGTTTTGATTAACAGGTTCTGTTATAATTATGATAATTACTTAGGAGTTTCATACCGGCCGCAACAAAACTGAATATCTAAGGTCAAAAGAAATTCTGTACCCTGTATTTTAAGCTAGTTGAGAGACCTTTATTTACATTATACAAAACTTTCCTACTTTTAACATAAGATAATTGTACAAATACAATTGTTGGACATTTTGTCTGTAAGTTATACTAATAATAAGAGAAAAGCACATCCAAACACTATTTTCTACTGCACGTTTTAATACAACTGATTATCTGATTTCAAAATATCACATAATCACTTAAAAGAAATGCATTTCCAGAGAACCACTAAATATAATCAAAGTATCAAGTATTTATAGCGTGATTTACATATCTTTGATGATATTTGATAAACCCGTTTGACTACTGCTATGAAGCTGATGGTGATGATATAGCTGAAGACGAGGCTGTTTGTAGAATATGTTTAGTTGAATTAAATGAAGGTGGAGAAACATTGAAGATGGAATGCAGTTGCAAAGGTGAACTCGCTTTAGCCCATAAAGAATGTGCCATAAAATGGTTTAGCATAAAAGGTAACAAAACCTGTGATGTGTGCCACCAAGACGTTGAAAATCTACCCGTTACACTTCTAAGAATGCGAAGTAGCATTGGAAACCGAGTTGCTAGTGCAATCGCAGCCCGTGATCATCACATTGAAGTTAACGGATACAGGCAAGTTTCAAACTTATCTAAGAAAAAGGTCGAATTTAGCATGCATGTAGTAATGCAGTAATATCTATAAGGTGTGGCAAAATTCAAATTTTTTCAGTTGCAATATCGAAATTAGAATCTAATTTCTTTTTTGTTTTAATTGTTGCAGTGATATCTATAGGGTGTGGCAAGAAATGCCGATTCTTGTTATTGTTAGCATGCTTGCATACTTTTGCTTTCTTGAGCAACTTCTGGTAAAGAGTTTCGGAACATGAAATTTAGTTCTACATATTTGGTCACAAACATACCCTTTTGAGTAAAAAAATTTTGTAATTTTGTTTTGATAAAAGTGTAAATGTTTTGGTGAAGGTTAAGAAGATGGGTACAGGTTCAATCGCTCTATCTCTACCATTTTCTTGCATTTTAGGCCTTCTCTCATCCATGACTTCTTCTGCCATGGGTAAGCTTTCTGCGTCACAAATTAAATTAGAAAAATTAAATTAGAATAATTAAAAATATAATGGTGGTACGTTTCCATTTACTTGGATCCCATCTTTGATTCGCGAGAATTATGAACTTATGAGTTCATAATTACTTCTCATATTGAGGGAACCCACAACCAAATCTTTTCAAAAATGAAAACTATATATGAATGACGGTTTCTTATATCAAACTACACACTCGGTTGTTAGAAAATGATGTACATTTTATTACAGACAATTCATCCTTCTTACAAATGTAAAGCGCTACATTTGGCATAAATGAGGATTTTTTTGCTGTTATAGTTATGTACTAAAAACGACCCACAACCAGGGACGGAGCCAGGAATTCCCGATAGTGGGGGCGAAAAAAATTTATTTTTTATTTCTTTAATAGTTTTGTGGGGGCGAAAATTTTAGAATGTAATTAATACCTTAAAAAAATTTCTTTTGTACGTAATTTAAAAATTCTTGTGGGGGCGACTGCCTACGGTGCCCCCGCCCTGTCTCCGTCCCTGCCCACAACCAAACCTAACTGACTTTGGATAAATGTCCTGAATTTCCTCTATGTACAGTTAACCGAAGATTTGCATGGTTATACGCATCAGTTCAGTTCTTGTTTGTGGTAGTGTTCGCGCATATATTTTACTCTGTGGTAAGAAGACTATTTAAATTCGTGCTAGTCTACAATGAAATGATTAATAAAGCAGCAACTGTAACATTTGTAAAATATATTTTCTACAAAACAAACAAACAATCCTAATTGTAAGAATACTTTTAATTAACCACATATTTCTTAAGCTATATGTTGCTTTAGGATACTACATTAAATAAAAAAGTAAATATAAGTTGATAGTATTCGAATCACAAGCATTAAATTCACATAAACTTCTATCACCCTGTCATTATCATTTTGATGGCGTATAGGTTGGAGTTCATTCAGTTTTATCAATTATTCTTGCAACTTTTGCGGGTTGTGGGGTTGCAATATGTGGTAAGTCCATCGTTGTGGAGTTGGTGAGGTTAAGAAGATGGTATAGTCGTCGCAGATCAAATCAACGACGTGATTCTCCAACTGTTGAAATTGCACCACCGTCACCAACATTATCATCCGAAAGTACTTCACCACCACCACTACCATCACCACCGCCACCACCACCATCATATATAGCTTCTCCTGATGTTGTTATCCATCTAGACCCACCACAATACAGAGTTGCATCACCACCACATGCGCTGCTACCGCAAACACCACCTCCATTTTCTTCAGAGCGGCGGATTGAAACGAGAAACATTGAAACTTACAAATCAATCTAATTTGGCAGGCAATGGGTAGTTGTTGATTTGTCTTTTTTCCTTTTTTTATAAAAAATGGGAATCTCATAACTTCAAGATAGATGGTTATGATCACCTGTGATATGGTCAACCTCAATTGTGGATCCATGACTTTCAAAGTATGAGTTCAGATTTCATAAACTAATTAAGTATGCTGGGATCTTTACTATATATTTGTATGATATTTACTGTTTATTTGTCTGACTGAAAGTATTTAATGGAGATATGTGGGGAATTTTTGATTTGTAGATTATCTACTTGTGTAAATCTTTTAAAGGTTTCCTTGTATGCATGTGTTCATGAATAAACTAAATCATATCACATGCTATTGTTAAAATAAAGAGCTATACACAATAAGTGGAAAGATATACCAGTATTCTTATTGAAAACAAGGTCCATACTCACAACTCCTTTTATGTTCATCTAAGGCTGCTCCCAACAGTGACACGAACTGACGCGTCAGTTGCCTGCCAGCTCAGCGCCACGTCAGACTGACACAACTGACACACAACTGACACACCCCTGCCAACAGCAACATCACTTCCCTTATTTTCAGGACCCCACACACTATTTAATCTATTTATTTAATACAAAAACTTAAATAACACATTTAAATTAAAACTAAAAACATTACATTAATTAAAAATTAAATATTACAAATCCTAAAAAAGAAAAATACATTAATTAAAAATTAAAATATTACAAATCCTAAAAAAGAAAAAAAAAATACATTTATTAATAAGAAATTAAAACTAGCTAACAATTTCGGAAATTTGGTGGGAGGCTCGAGATGTGTTCGATGAGGGCATCGCGAAGACGATGATGGACGACACGGTCACGCAACTCTTTATCCATACGTAGTTGCACCGCTACCCTTTCTTCCCACGTTCGTTGAGGTAGATTTTCCGGGTTTGTCCAATACTCTTCCTCGTGTGTACACATATTGCGTCCATTGTCTTCGATTATCATGTTGTGTAAAATTACACAACAATACATGATTCGCCGTATTTTGTTGATGCTATATGGTCTAGCGGGGTTTTTCAAGATTTGCCAACGGCCTTGAAGTACCCCGAATGCCCGTTCCACATCTTTCCTTGCCGATTCTTGGTACCTCTTGAACCTTGACTCGGCTTCTGTTAACGGATACTTAAACGACTTCACAATCGTCGACCATTCCGGATATATTCCATCGCCGAGATAATACCCTTTGGTGAATTGTTGACCGGCAATAGTGAAGTTGACTTGAGGAGCTTGATCTTGTAGTAAGTCTTGGAATAAATCAGATTCATTGAGAACGTTGATGTCGTTGTTCGACCCGGCAGGACCAAAGAAAGCGTGCCAAATCCACAAGTCGTAGGAGGCAACGGCTTCAAGCATGATTGTTTGTAACACCCCCGAAATTCACTGTTTTGCGGAAGCATAGTTTGGGGTGTTACTAATCAAATATCACAGCACAAAGATAAAGCAAACGACATCTATATGCAACGTTTGTAAATTAGTTACATTCCATAGATATAATGTTTGAAAACTTAGTGTTTTCGTATACAAAATGTAGTTTCCCCTAGAGTCCACGCGTATAGCGGGAGATTCTATTACATAATCGTAATATACAAAAGATAATGCTAAGAATCTCCGTTAATGCAGTTGTGTTGAAATCATGCGACTCTAGCTAAAATCCTGGAGTAATCCTACTCCATCCGGGTACCTGAGAAAACATGCTAAAAAGTGTCAACCAAAAGGTTGGTGAATCTCACAGGTTTGTAAATAATATCAGCTTTGAACACGAGCTTTCATCAGTAATGCCCGTAGGCGTAAAATCAGCAATTTCAATCCAGAAATCGTAAACCAGTATTTGCAATCCCGCAAATGTAAGTAAGTAAGTTTATACCGTTGCCATGAGGCTCATAATCGAAGCTTAACCCGTAAGTAATAAGTTTGCTCCCGTGACATGCTCGTAGTTGAGCAAGCATCAGTAACGAATAAGTAGTCACCCGTTTCTACGTGAAAATCAGTACGTGGCAGCGCTACTGCCCCGGGCGGGGAGGGTCATTTCCCTAATGGATCCATTAACTAGTGTTCGCGCTTAAGTCCATAACTAACGATATATGATGGAGAGACTTCTGTTTGTAAGTAAACTCATGCAATTTCGTTTGGTATAGTAAACAGTTTAGTACTTGTGTTCAAGAAAATCAGTAGCATGTATCTCCCCCAATAAGATAAAACAGTAAAAGTGGGGCCGTAAGACTCACCTGAGTCTTGTAGTAATCAGTTGCAATTAGCAAGTAGTAAGTAAAGCAAGTAGGTTCTCTGAACCCGTAACCTTCAAATGCCTAATCATATGAAGTTATGTAAGTATGCGTCTCGCAAGACGTTCCGTTTAGATGTACACAACTAGTATATCCAGTGTTTGTCCGTATGTTTGTAATTGTTTGTTTGTTGGAAAACATGTTTGGCCCGTTGGTGACGGTTTGTAGCAAAAATTCTAAAATGTTGACTTTGCTACAGTAGATTTGCTACAGTACTGCTACAGTAAAATTTGACTTTTTTGTACAGTAACTTTGACTTTAAAATTCTGGTTTTCTGTGTTTTTGCGACACAATCTGCGACACTAAAGTTTGGTATGCGACACAGTGGTTGTGTCGCATAAAGTGCGACACAAGAGATCTGCGACACAGTGGTTGTGTCGCAAAAGCTTGCGATGCTAATTTAATAGCGACATAAAGGTTGTGTCGTATAATGTTTACGACACAAAGGTACGACACAGAGTACGACATAAAATACGACACAACATGGTTTATGCGACATAGTATGCGACACAAACGTTGTGTCGCAAAGATGAACATCAGTCTAGAAACTTTCGGGTTTCGTGATTTTCTGACCAAAAACGCAAATCTAACCCATTTTTGAGCTATAAAATCGTGTATTCTTCATGTATTAGGTTATATCTAAGTTGTGTACACATCAAAACATCAAAACATTACACCAAATTGAATAGATCTAAGATTTTAGAAATTTCTTACTTTTGCAAATCGAGCTAAATGGAGGATGAGATGATGAAAACGATCTTGATATTCTTGTTCCTCTCGTGTTGGTGATTCCGGATATGTAATTTTCGTGGGTCGGTTTGTATTCCGAAAATTTGGTGTGGATTTGGTTGAGAGTGTTTGGAAGATGTGTGTGTGTTTGAAATGGTGAAAATGAAAGAATGGGAGGAGGGGTTGGTTGGGGTTGGCTGATCCAAAGGGGGAGGGAGGGGAAAACGCTCCCTAAAACTCAGTGTTTACACCGTGTCCTAATCGTTTAATCCTTTGTTTTTAGTATTTTAACCAAACCGTTATATTTTAAAATGTAACTGAAGTATTTAAATAAAAATACTTCGGAATTAATAGTAAAACATTTGTCGCAATATTTTAATTATTAAGCCGCGTTTATTACGTTTTGTTGCGTTAGTTAAAATGTCGTCGCGATAATATATAAATAATGCTCGTTCGGTTGCGTATTTTATATAACAAAATACGTTCTCATTATTTAAGTAACTTTCTGTCACCAACGTCCAAGTAATTGTGTCGGACTCCGTCCGGTTAATTCGCACGATTTATCCAAATCGCGTAAGTACACACACATATATATAAATCACCTTATATATATACAAATAGAGCCTGTAATTAGTCCTATTACATACTAATTACAACTAGTTACAAACAATTAGGCATAATTAATTATCCTAATTATGCGGGTGTTACATTCTCCCCTTGTTAAAGAAATTTCGTCCCGAAATTAGCTTGTGTGCACGGACGGTGCGTTATCTGGGAAGAGATGTGGGTATTTCTGTCGCATTTGGTCTTCCCGTTCCCAGGTGAACTCAGGGCCGCGCCTAGAATCCCACCTGACTTTTAAGATGGGAATACGACTCTGTTTCAATCGTTTGACCTCACGGTCCATGATTTCCATAGGTTCCTCGACAAAATGAAGTTTATCATCGATTTGAATTTCGTCGAGCGGTATAATCAGTGTCTCGTCAGACAGACATTTCTTCAAGTTAGAAATGTGGAATGTGTTGTGTACGCTGCTAAGTTCAGCAGGAAGTTGCAGGCGGTATGCCACTGGACCAATCCTTTCCAGGATTTCGAATGGTCCGATGTATCTAGGATTTAGTTTGCCTCGCTTTCCGAATCGAATGACACCCTTCCACGGTGCCACTTTGAGAAGTACCTTGTCCCCTACCTGGAACTCAAGGTGTTTGCGTCTCACGTCAGCATAGCTTTTCTGACGATCACGTGCGGCTTTCAGCCGGTTTTGAATACCGATGATTTTCTCAGTAGTTTCTTGAATGATATCTGGACCCGTGAGTTGGGAATCTCCTAACTCAGTCCAACAGATAGGTGATCGGCACTTACGCCCGTAGAGTGCCTCGAAGGGTGCAGCCTTAATGCTGGTATGGTAACTGTTGTTGTACGAGAACTCGCACAACGGTAAGTGATTTTCCCAAGAAGTACCGAAGTCAACTACGCATGCTCGTAGCATATCCTCCAGTGTTTGAATAGTTCGCTCGCTTTGGCCATCAGTTTGCGGGTGATAAGCAGTACTCATATCCAGACGAGTACCAAGAGATTTCTGTAATGATTTCCAAAAGTTAGAAGTAAAACGGCTGTCCCTATCCGAGATGATCGAGATAGGTACACCGTGTCGCGAGATGATTTCTTTGACATAGATGCGAGTCAGACGCTCCATCTTGTCGGTTTCCTTGATGGCCAGAAAATGAGCAGAATTCGTGAGACGGTCCACGATCACCCAAATGGTATCGCAACCACTCGAAGTTTTCGGTAATTTGGTAATGAAGTCCATGGAAATCTGTTCCCATTTCCATTGAGGAATTTCAGGTTGTTGGAGCAACCCCGAGGGTCTTTGGTGTTCGGCCTTGACTTTGGAACATGTTAGGCATTTACTGACGTACAAGGCAATGTCAGCTTTCATGTTAGGCCACCAATACAACCCTTTGACGTCATGATACATCTTATCAGAACCAGGATGTATAGAGTATCGAGATTTGTGAGCTTCAGCCATCACCAAATCTCGCAAGTTTCCGAATTTGGGTAACCACACCCGGTTAGAGAAGTATCGAGTTCCATCGGGTTTGATTTCGAATTGTTTATCCAAGCCTCGCAAGGCTTCATTTTTCAAGTTTTCATCGTTGAGTGCTTCAAGTTGAGCGGTAAGGATTTGAGCAGGGAGCTCGTTAAGAATTGTCATAGAAAGTGCTCGGACTCGAAGGGGTTTCGCTCGTTCCTTTCGGCTTAAGGCATCGGCAACTACGTTAGCCTTGCCCGGATGGTATTTGATCTCGCAGTCATAGTCACTAAGTAACTCAACCCAGCGACGTTGTCTCATGTTTAGATCTTTCTGATCGAATATGTGTTGGAGACTTTTATGATCGGTGAAGATGGTGCTTTTCGTACCGTAGAGATAATGTCTCCAGATTTTCAATGCGAAGACCACAGCACCTAACTCGAGGTCGTGGGTCGTATAGTTTTTCTCGTGAATTTTTAGTTGTCGTGAGGCATAGGCAATGACTTTTTCTCGTTGCATCAACACACAACCAAGTCCTTGGTGTGAGGCATCGCAGTAAACTACGAAGTCGTCGGTGCCCTCGGGTAAGGACAAGATTGGTGCACTGCAAAGTTTGTTTTTCAATAGCTGGAAGGCTGACTCTTGTTTATCAGTCCAATCGAACTTCTTATCTTTCTGAGTCAGTGTGGTTAGGGGAACAGCTATTCTTGAAAAGTTTTCGATGAATCGGCGGTAGTAACCAGCAAGACCTAAGAATTGTCTCACTTCGGTTGGAGTGGTCGGTGACTCCCAGCCCTTGATTGCTTCAATCTTGGCGGGATCAACATGAATTCCTTGGCTGTCAATCACGTGCCCGAGGAATTGAACGGTTCGAATCCAGAACTCACACTTAGAGAATTTGGCATATAACTCTTCGTGTTTCAGGAGTCTTAGAATGGTTTTCAGATGTTGAGCATGTTCCTGCTCGTTGCGAGAGTAAATCAAGATATCATCGATGAACACAATGACGAATTTGTCAAGATATGGTTTGCACACCCGATTCATAAGGTCCATGAATACGGCCGGTGCGTTGGTCAACCCGAATGGCATCACTTGAAATTCGTAATGCCCATAACGAGTTCGGAAAGCTGTCTTTGGAATGTCATTGTCACGGACTCGGAGTTGATGATAACCCGACCGTAGATCAATCTTTGAGTAAACACTCGATCCCTGGAGTTGGTCAAACAGATCATCAATTCTAGGAAGTGGGTACCGATTCTTTATGGTTAGCTTATTCAGCTCTCGGTAGTCGATACACATGCGGAAAGATCCATCTTTCTTTTTCACGAATAAGACCGGAGCTCCCCAAGGTGAGGAACTTGGTCGAATGAATCCTCTGTCCAGGAGTTCCTGTAGTTGGTTAGACAACTCCTGCATTTCGGATGGTGCTAAACGGTAAGGGGCTCGTGCCACGGGTGCAGCTCCGGGCACAAGTTCGATTTGAAATTCAACTTGTCTAGGTGGCGGAAGTCCGGGCAAGTCTTCAGGAAAGACTTCCGGGAAATCCCGCACGATCGGAACATCCTCAAGTCGCTTCTCCTCCGACTTCTTCTCCGTTACATGTGCGAGGATGGCTTGATACCCTTTTCGTAGATATTTTCTAGTTTTCAGACAGGAGACAATATTCAGATTCCGTCTGCCGATCTCCCCTTGTAGGACTAAGGTTCCACCGGAGACAAGAGGTATGCGAACGAGTTTGTCATGACAGATGATTTCAGCTCGGTGCTTGGACAACCAATCCATACCGACAATAATATCGAAGCTGCCGATCTCGACAGGGATTAAATCAATGGGAAACGTTTCGTTCGTGAGGTTAAGTGTACAGTTGTGTATGATGCTATCAGTCTCAATCAGTTTGCCATTAGCTAATTCAACAATGTATTTAGTATCTAAGGCAGTGGGAGTTATATCAAGTAAAGGGCTAAATTTCTCAGAAATGAAGCTTCTATCGGCACCGGTATCAAATAACACAGAAGCAGTAAGGTCATTGAGAAGAAACGTACCCGTCACGACATTCGGGTCTTGTCTGGCTTCCCCAGCCTTGATAACGAATGATCTGCCGCGAGCAGGGTTGTTGTTGTTTTTCAGCTTTGGGCAATCTTTCTTGAAGTGCCCTGAATTTCCGCACCCAAAGCAGGCCTTTGGTGCATTGGTGTTGGGGGTAGAAATGTTGGTTCGGCAATCCTTGGCTAGATGCCCGAACCGTTTGCAGTTGGAGCAAGGGCAAGAACCGTCATGATGGCGGCTGCATTTGGAACAGTAAGGCTTGTTCCCGCTGTACCCTTTCTTTTCCGAAGTCCCCGATGAATAAGCCTTAATGTACTCAGGCTTTTTGTTGGAGGTTTGGTTGGATAAGTTGGGGTTACCTTCCCACTTGCGTTTGTTGTTTGCAGATGGGGTTGAAGTTGTGCCACGGCGGACAGAATTTGCCGTTAGTTCATGGGCCATACGGATGGCGCTCTGAATAGTACCCGGTTTGGATGAAGTCACCAGGTCCTGTAGTCTCTCGGGAAGTCCATCAACGAATTTCTCGATCCTCTTGTACTCAGGATCGACCATGGTTGGGCACAGAAGTGCCAGTTGGTGGAAACGGTTGGTATATCCTGTGATATCATCACCCTGCATCTTGTGGTTCCAGAATTCCATTTCCAGTTGTTTCAATTCATCCCTGGGGCAGTACTCGCCCCTCAACATTTCCTTCAACTCCTCCCACGGGAGTTGGTAAGCAGTAGCAACACTCACAGTCTGGGCATAAGTGTTCCACCAGGTGAGTGCGGTGTCAGTAAAAGTACTAACGGAGAACTTAACCTTATCTCCCTCCGCACAGTTGCAGATAAGAAATACAGACTCAACTTTCTCGATCCAGCGTACTAGACCGATAGCTCCCTCGGTACCTGCAAAGTTTAGAGGTTTGCAGTTCTGGAAGTCCTTGTAAGAACAAGGTTTAGCAGCAGAGGTTTCAGCGGCATCGCTGTTCCTCGTGGAATTTGGTGGAGTATTCCGAGCCAAGGCTTCAGTAACAGCCTGGGTTATAAGGGAGGTAATCTGGGCATCGGTGTATGGTCTTGTCTTTGGCGGCATGATTCTTCAATAAAAGAAATGAAGATACATGAGATTTTGTAGGAACTTGTAATTGTCACAGATGTACATGTATAAAAGCAGTAATACATAACATCAACATGGAAAAATGACAATTATTATGAGTTGAAATATCAAGGGAAGTTTGATAGATAATGTGAGTTCAAAGGTTACATCCTACAGAGATATTACAAAAGGTGTCGGGAATTGTTACATCCGACTAGTTTATAGAGTAGCGCTAGATAGTCAAGAGATTACGAGATAGATTACAAGACAAAGACTACACTAGTCTTCATATAGATTAATTTGTTCCATCAGCGCGACAAGGCGGTCCACGGTTTCTGCCAGCCTGTTGGTTTGCCTGGCATTGTCTTCAACTAAGGCCAGTCGTTGTGCTAGTACACGAGAGCGATCCTCAGTCTCCTGTGAACGCTGTTCACATTCCTCTAGTCGGTTTCGTACAAGTTCATCCGCACCTAATTCGGCGGTCATTGAATCCTGAATTATGCTTACAGAGAGGTTGGTATCTTCTTGTTCTCGCTGGAGTTGGGATATGTGATCAAGTGCTTGGCGAAGCAGGTAGGTCATTCGGTGTTGTTCCCGTTCAAGACTTTCGAGTCTTTGCTCTTGACGGCGGAATTGGGTAGCCAATACTGGCAACGTGAGATGTGCCGAGTTCTGAGAGTTATGTACAGGATAAGGGCTATTTCGAGGCGACCTTGTGTTCCTCCTGGCTACTCGTGGGTTCCGTGACCCATGTGAGTGAGAGTGTGACGGATTAGGTGGTGTGTTTGCCATTCCTGTGGCAGAATGTAAGTAAGACGAGGCTAATATATATACATATATCATATCCAGCCTATTGTCTAGCACGTATCAAGTAATGGTCCGGTTCTCTCGTGGTCAGAGTCAACTAACGTATCCCCGTTCAACATAATTATTTCAGACCTTACATCATCTTTCCTTAATTGTACATAGTTGATCAGGCTATGTTAAATTAAAGTCGTATGCTGTAATTCCTGAACCAGTCATGTCTAATAAGAGAATACTGCCTAACGGTCATAGTCTAGGCCCACTAAATGCAACCTAGTTCACTATAACCTTAGGCTCTGATACCAATCTGTAACACCCCCGAAATTCACTGTTTTGCGGAAGCATAGTTTGGGGTGTTACTAATCAAATATCACAGCACAAAGATAAAGCAAACGACATCTATATGCAATGTTTGTAAATTAGTTACATTCCATAGATATAATGTTTGAAAACTTAGTGTTTTCGTATACAAAATGTAGTTTCCCCTAGAGTCCACGCGTATAGCGGGAGATTCTATTACATAATCGTAATATACAAAAGATAATGCTAAGAATCTCCGTTAATGCAGTTGTGTTGAAATCATGCGACTCTAGCTAAAATCCTGGAGTAATCCTACTCCATCCGGGTACCTGAGAAAACATGCTAAAAAGTGTCAACCAAAAGGTTGGTGAATCTCACAGGTTTGTAAATAATATCAGCTTTGAACACGAGCTTTCATCAGTAATGCCCGTAGGCGTAAAATCAGCAATTTCAATCCAGAAATCGTAAACCAGTATTTGCAATCCCGCAAATGTAAGTAAGTAAGTTTATACCGTTGCCATGAGGCTCATAATCGAAGCTTAACCCGTAAGTAATAAGTTTGCTCCCGTGACATGCTCGTAGTTGAGCAAGCATCAGTAACGAATAAGTAGTCACCCGTTTCTACGTGAAAATCAGTACGTGGCAGCGCTACTGCCCCGGGCGGGGAGGGTCATTTCCCTAATGGATCCATTAACTAGTGTTCGCGCTTAAGTCCATAACTAACGATATATGATGGAGAGACTTCTGTTTGTAAGTAAACTCATGCAATTTCGTTTGGTATAGTAAACAGTTTAGTACTTGTGTTCAAGAAAATCAGTAGCATGTATCTCCCCCAATAAGATAAAACAGTAAAAGTGGGGCCGTAAGACTCACCTGAGTCTTGTAGTAATCAGTTGCAATTAGCAAGTAGTAAGTAAAGCAAGTAGGTTCTCTGAACCCGTAACCTTCAAATGCCTAATCATATGAAGTTATGTAAGTATGCGTCTCGCAAGACGTTCCGTTTAGATGTACACAACTAGTATATCCAGTGTTTGTCCGTATGTTTGTAATTGTTTGTTTGTTGGAAAACATGTTTGGCCCGTTGGTGACGGTTTGTAGCAAAAATTCTAAAATGTTGACTTTGCTACAGTAGATTTGCTACAGTACTGCTACAGTAAAATTTGACTTTTTTGTACAGTAACTTTGACTTTAAAATTCTGGTTTTCTGTGTTTTTGCGACACAATCTGCGACACTAAAGTTTGGTATGCGACACAGTGGTTGTGTCGCATAAAGTGCGACACAAGAGATCTGCGACACAGTGGTTGTGTCGCAAAAGCTTGCGATGCTAATTTAATAGCGACATAAAGGTTGTGTCGTATAATGTTTACGACACAAAGGTACGACACAGAGTACGACATAAAATACGACACAACATGGTTTATGCGACATAGTATGCGACACAAACGTTGTGTCGCAAAGATGAACATCAGTCCAGAAACTTTCGGGTTTCGTGATTTTCCGACCAAAAACGCAAATCTAACCCATTTTTGAGCTATAAAATCGTGTATTCTTCATGTATTAGGTTATATCTAAGTTGTGTACACATCAAAACATCAAAACATTACACCAAATTGAATAGATCTAAGATTTTAGAAATTTCTTACTTTTGCAAATCGAGCTAAATGGAGGATGAGATGATGAAAACGATCTTGATATTCTTGTTCCTCTCGTGTTGGTGATTCCGGATATGTAATTTTCGTGGGTCGGTTTGTATTCCGAAAATTTGGTGTGGATTTGGTTGAGAGTGTTTGGAAGATGTGTGTGTGTTTGAAATGGTGAAAATGAAAGAATGGGAGGAGGGGTTGGTTGGGGTTGGCTGATCCAAAGGGGGAGGGAGGGGAAAACGCTCCCTAAAACTCAGTGTTTACACCGTGTCCTAATCGTTTAATCCTTTGTTTTTAGTATTTTAACCAAACCGTTATATTTTAAAATGTAACTGAAGTATTTAAATAAAAATACTTCGGAATTAATAGTAAAACATTTGTCGCAATATTTTAATTATTAAGCCGCGTTTATTACGTTTTGTTGCGTTAGTTAAAATGTCGTCGCGATAATATATAAATAATGCTCGTTCGGTTGCGTATTTTATATAACAAAATACGTTCTCATTATTTAAGTAACTTTCTGTCACCAACGTCCAAGTAATTGTGTCGGACTCCGTCCGGTTAATTCGCACGATTTATCCAAATCGCGTAAGTACACACACATATATATAAATCACCTTATATATATACAAATAGAGCCTGTAATTAGTCCTATTACATACTAATTACAACTAGTTACAAACAATTAGGCATAATTAATTATCCTAATTATGCGGGTGTTACATTGTTGGATAGCCGTGATCACCTCGAGTGTATTGACCCTGCCATGCAATTGGGCAATTTCTCCAAGCCCAGTGCATACAATCAATACTTCCAAGCATACCCGGAAAACCGTGTAGTTCCGCATGACGTTGATGCAATCGTTGCACATCATGGAGTGTTGGTTTTCTTAAATACTCACGTGAATACAGATGAAAAACACATTTACAAAAGTTGTCCAAACAATCGTATGATGTTTGTTGACCCATATGTAAGTATTCATCGAACAAGTCGGCGGCACAACCGTATGCCATTTGCCGTAAGGCCGACGTGACTTTTTGGAAAACATTAAATCCGGGTTTTCCGGTTGCGTCTCGACCTTGATGGAAATAAAGAAAGTAAGGGGGTATCGGATGGTGGGAGTACGATAAGATACCTTGGCATAAATGTATAAACATTGGCCGACTCATCCGAAAGCGACGACGAAAGAAATCAAGCGGGAATGTCGGGTTCTCGGCAAAGTAGTCTTGATATAAACGTTGGCCGGCGGCATAACGATCTCTTGGAAAATAACGTCTCGGACGTGGAACGCTTACTTCAATCTCCTCGTCCGAATCGGATGACGTATCTTGTTGTACACGGCTAGCGATCGGATTATATGCGGCTAGGACGGCATTTAAATCGTCTAGATCGGAATCGGATCCAGACATGTTTAGTAAATGTTTTTTTTTTTGTAGATGAATTGGTATAAAAATGGTGAAAAAATGGGTAAAAGAAATGAAATGGAAATAATATTGAAGTTGTAGAAGTTGTAGAAGTTGTAGAAGTTGTGGAATATTTGATAGTTAAGGTGTGAATGTTGTGAAAATAGGTTGAAAGTGGTAAATTGAAAAGTAAAATTGTATAAAGTTGTGGAATATTTGAAAGTTGGAGTATGAATGTTGTGAAAAATTGGTTGGATTTGGTTTGAATTTATAGTGGTAAATTGGTTTTTTAAATTTTTTTTTTTTTTTTTTATCTTGCAACGGATCAAAACCACCGTGGCCCTCACTTTTTCCCTCTCTCTCCCGTCGGATTCCCGACGCCACCCAACCGACGCGGCGTACCGACGCCCCGTGCCAATGGCGTCGGTGCGTCGGCACAACCGACGCCCCCACCGACGGCTCCCCGACGGCCCGTTAGCACAAGCCTAAGAGAGAATCCTTCATAGTATATCAGATCAAGTTTAAACTACATGCGTATTCCTTTCTCAACAATTTAAACAAATCACTCCGAAATGATTAAGGAAGCTTGGAAGTCTAACACATTGTATTAGAAGTCAAAACCAGATCCAGTACGTGAGCCAGTGAACAAGATATGATTGTTAACCACTCGCCGATACAAGTCGACTAATATATCTCTAATCTTTACAAAATATTCGCCAACATAAATTACGCTACGCCTTTCTAAATACAAAATAGATTACCTATATGGAGACATTGATTAACAGGTCTGTGATACGGGTCTAGAATGAGTTAGCACCGTATCTATGGATTTACAATTATGTTATCAATATAAGGTTAGTCATTTTAATAATCGAGATAGGGTTTGTGAACAAAAGAACGATCTCTTGGGTGACGATTCCATCTTATCTTTGAAAACGGTTTTACACCACTAATCCTCAAACAAAAACCGAATAAATTATGTGGCTTTGGGAAAGAGATGGTCCATTGAGGTTTTCTCGTATATAGTAAGTATTAAGGAAATGAATGTTAACGGTTATATGGTTATTAATGTGAGGAGAGAAAATGATGTCCTTAATTTGAATTATTGCTATGGTCCTATTTATAGGAGAAGAATATACACAATTTGATATTTAATTATGTGAAAATATTCTTCGATACTTATATATGAGTTGTAAGGAATATATTTGCGAATATTATGTTAGGAATTGATAGCGGAACCAAATAACCAATAACTATTAGTTAATCACTCTAATACTTGTTGTTGATAATTAACCAACCCAAACAACACTCGTGTAATTGAGGTAACACCCACAAACAATAAACGGATATAGAATAATAAGCAAACAAGATAAACAAGACAATAAAGACACGAGGATTTAACGTGGTTATGTCCAATATCCAACTTGGAGATTTGTTTAGTCCACGGGGCCAAAACGGAGAGTTTTTACTATATTTTTCGGAGTTCAAGGGTTACAATTACATGGAGTTTAGTTATATAGGAAACAACAAACTTAGGGACCAAGAAAACACATTTTCTGCTGACATCACTTTCGCGTCGCGATACACAAATCGTGTCACGATCTGCCCCATTTCGAGTCACGATCTTCATATGATCGCCGCGCAATCCTACACAGATCGCAGCACGATCTACCACGGATCGCTATGCGATCTACAGCCTTTCGCTGCTCGATTGATCTTCTGCCCAAATTTAATCTTCATTCCCAACATAATATCCATCATTACTAATGTTCTCTTTGGGTTGAAATAGCTAAATAAACTCCGAATATTACTCATCATTACGAATATTCCTTTGAGATTGTATATGGGTTTTGTGTTTATCAAGAATTTTCAATCATTAAGGATTGTATTTATCTTCTCATTATATTGTATCTTTACATTCTCATTAATTATATTCCTTTGAAATCTTTAAGGGAAATTAACAAAAAAGCCCTTTTTTTTGCGGGTATAATTCGATTTGCCCCTTAAAAAAAAATTGCCGATTTGCCCCACCCGGGCGCAGGTGGCACACCATGCGACCTGCGACCCAGAAACTGCGACCTGCGACCGATTTCGAGACACGAGTAAAAGACAAGCAAAACGAGCCGACACGAGTAAATGACAAGCCGGTCGTAGGTCGCATCATGCGACCTGCGACCACAAGTCTGCGACCTGCGACCGGTTCTTTGATAGATGGTTTATGAATGTCGATGACCCTTGGGAACAGGATGTCGGCGATAAAATACCTCGAGCAGTGAACCATGCAATGTTGACTATCCACTTTTTCAATGATGGTCACATGGATGGGGACCACACGAAACTTATCCGAATGCTTTTTAAAAAAAATGTGTGTAAATTTAATTTAATATATATAATATGTTTCATGTTTAATTAATACAATATTTCGTTTGATAACTTTTTATATAGAATGTATAAAATAATTACGAATATATATTAATGTTCGGTGAAATTTTATCTACATTTTGACTTAAATTTTAACATCATATATTATGTATTTAACGAAAGTATTTTTTAGTCTCGAAATCAACTTTTTTATATCAGAATGTTGATTTTGAGACTAAAAAAATACTTTTTTTCGCGATATAATGAAAGTATTTTTTAGTGATTTAACATATTATATATATTAAATCACTAAAAAAATACTTTATTTTAATCTCAAAATCAACATTCTGATATAAAAAAGTTGATTTCGAGACTAAAAAATACTTTCGTTAAATACATAATATATGATGTTAAAATTTAAGTCGAAATGTAGATAAAATTACACCGAACATTAATATATATTTGTAATTATTTTATACATTCTATATAAAAAGTTATTAAACGAAATACTGTATTAATTAAACATGAAACATATTATATATATTAAATTAAATTTACACACATTTTTTAAAAAGCATTCGGATAAGTTTCCTTATTTATATATCTCAAGGATTTCGTGTGGTCCCCATCCATGTGACAATATTTGAAAAAGTGGATAGTCAACATAACATGGTTCATTGCTCGAGGTATTTTATCGCCGACATCATCATCGAGATTCATAAACCATCTAGCAAAGAACCGGTCGCAGGTCGCAGAATTGTGGTCGCAGGTCGCATGATGCGACCTGCGACCGGCTTGTCTTTTACTCGTGTCGGCTCGTTTTGCTTGTCTTTTACTCGTGTCTCGAAATCGGTCGCAGGTCGCAGTTGCTGGGTCGCAGGTCGCATGGTGCGACCTGCACCCGGGTGGGGTAAATCGACAATTTTTTTTTTTAAGGGGCAAATCGAATTATACCCGCAAAAAAAAGGGCTTTTTTTGTTAATTTCCCAATCTTTAATCATTATGAATTCTATTTTAGGCAATTTATACACTCGATTATCAAAATGAGCTTGATCATTTTATGGAATACCACATTAGACGACGACATTGGCGGTGATTGACACTGTCCTGGTTGCAAGAGGTTGGCGATGGTAAACAATGGCAGATGATAGTTGGCTGGCAATATACTAGTGGTGGAGGAAAATGGTTAGAGCGAGTGTAGAAAGGAGAATGGAGAAAGGAGGGAAAATAAGTATAAGTGTTTAATGTTTTTATCCAAGTTGCCCTTAAATAGGTAGGACGCAAAAAGGGGCATCATCTTCTTCTACTCTTAAATGACCTTCTCCTTTGAACTACGTACACCTAGCTAATTTCAATTATGGCTTAGCGTTGGTTGATTTGGGTCGGTTATGACCCAAAATCGCACCTAAAACCGAAGTTTTGGTTATGCAGATTCAATAATTGATCAATTTCGCTTGAATTGGTTATGGTTAATCAATAATTGTTCTACGGTTCTACCCAAAATATGTGGCTTAAGATATTCCACCCAAGTGAATATTTCTAGATTTACTATTCATGCAAAATGCTTTTTCAGAAAATCACATTTTCCAACAAAGTAAACATGCATATTCACAAGGAAAAGTTACTCATATATAGTTACGTTGAACTTTTATGGAATATAGCGGGTCGGTTACATCGGATCAGCTCGGTTAAGAACGTAAAACCGAAACCAACCCAATTTCTTCACTAATTATTACTACTTAGTTCTAATTATATTCGAACGATCTACGTACGTATAACATAAATACACAATTATAAAGAGTAAAATTGTTATCGTTTGAAACTTTTATTGTCAAATATTATAAAATAGTGAACAATTAATGATAAATATATATTTGTGTGTTATTAATTACTTTTTAAATAAGTTTTAAGTAATAAACGGTTAATTTGGTTAACCGAACCGAAAAACCGGTTAACCAAATTTTTCGGTTCTGATTTAGGTTCAAAAATATGTGGAATTGGGACTCAGGTTAACCGGTCTTCGGTTAACCGAGTCCCCGGTTAACCATCCGTGAACACCCCTACAAGACATAATAATACAAATTTTTATGTAGGACTTACTTACACATTATAACCTTATATTTATAAGATTTACGTAATAATCTTACGATTTTACTTTTCGCAAACCCGTGTATACACGAATCAATAAACTAGTTATATAATACATTTGTGATATCTTTTTTAAGACGGAATTTACTAAACTACCCCTAACCTTACTAATAATATTTGAAAAACCTACTTGAAATTACTAACATAGCCCTACATGTATTAAAAACTCATTACTACCATTATTATTAAACTTTAGAGTAATAAATATATGACATTCAATTCTACTTAATTAAAGCTTTTATATATCTATCTACATCTATATCTATACTAATATATAGCTTTTAATAAAAGTATTACATAACTTTTAAACCATAAAAAGTTACGAGACGTGATAATTATGAACTGAAAAGCCAGAACGAGACGTACATATCAGCAAACAGCCAAAGGCGGTTTATCCACTGTTTGGAGTCAAATTCCGACTCTAAAGCCTTCAAAATCAACTTTCTGTCAATTTGACACGTTTTTAAGTGTTTCTAAAAATTAGAAACGCACTATTATGTGCGGTTTTTATGAGATCATAAATTTACATGCTTATTTATATTTCTCATTTTATATTGATACGTTAAAAAAACAAAAAAACAATGACTCTGCACCTACCAACTTGCCACCTGGCTATTACAGACTCGCAACTCGACTATCGAGTTCACAACGACATATCTTAGTGTATCGTCATATAAATTTAAATTTTGATTTAAATACTTTATAATGAATGGATGTAAAGCTAATAAATGTTTACCCGCCTCATCACGCCGGCATCCTGCTAGTTAATACTTAATCATTTTACCAATATGTAAAGTAGATTGCATGGTAAATGTGATATGTATAAAACATTTCAAGCATCTAGATGCAAGTTCAAGTCTCAACTCCGTCATTTTTTATTTTTCACAATTTTGTTAGTTTTGAATTAAAAAAAGTAGTGCGCTTAAGACTTATTTTCTCACCTTTTATTTCGTAATGAAAAATTAGAATATATATTGATTAACTTTTTCACAATAAAAACATAATCTTTAGTTGATCAATGGTTATGTATTATCATTTTAAGCATAACATAGAATTTAATTTGCTTTGGCCTCTAAGTTTTATCATAGTTACGACTTGGGACACATATAATATTTTATTGAACATATTTTATATATAACATATGCTATAGTATTATGTTACATAACATTTGGCCAATGATATATACAACAAACATATTGATTCATACAACAACTTTTATGCATGTTGATGTAGTACAGTACAACACTGTGATGCTTATTTTTGGTATATGAAAAAAAGGTGTGTTGTATATATCAACACCCAAAACATTTAGATTGTTGAATAATTTTAATTTCTAGATCTTTTTTGAAGACAAATATATAAATTTGTCATATGTAAAACTTGAGCCCACGAATATATGCATGTGTTTCAAGTTCAAATTATATAACGTACAACATTAGCGTTAATATATACTTGTTTCAAACGAAACTTAAACCCCTCAATATTTTAGAGGATACCTCATCACTCTTAGGCTAAAAACTATTTGAATAGAAAATGATATAAATTTAAACTGATATAAATTATAATTTATCCATCGCGAAGTGTAGGCAATATAGATATAGATATCATGTGTCAAGTAGGTAAAATCATAATAGGACCCTACTAAATAAACATCCTAAAAATATAATGTAATAGGTCGTACATAAAGAGCGTCCTATTAAGTTGTAGCATAATAAGACCTTTTGAAAAAGTGTCCCAATAAACTTAATGTATTAGGACCTAAATATATGTGTTTTATTACCTTTGACATTATAAGACTTAAAAAAAAAATGGCTCGTCCTCCTAGATGATTTTATATGACGCCGATTAAAACTGTTTCTCAGAAAAAGTACCTAATAGCCCAATTTTGTTGTAGTTTATAGGCTTCGTTTGGGTTTCACTCTATTTAAACACGCCTGGCTGATTTGTTCTATTCTTGTATGGAACACAGTATGCCAGTGAACCATGAAGTGACAACGCTCATACAAGGTACATGTGGTAATAACTGATGCATCTTCCTGTTTTCATATACCTTCCCGAAAATTACCATCTTTAAGCTGACGACATCAAACATTTTCATTAAGAGCAATTTTCCAATCAAAGAATTGGCTTCTGGACCATCTTTCTTATTTATAAAAGAACTAGTCCAGCTAGCAGGACAAAAAGGGGACTTTTAGCAACCAAATGGGCCAGTGGGTTCGCCTTGTCAACACTTTTTCAATTTTTTGATTATACAAATATAGAAGTTTTAGATTTCGACTTGTTTAACTCATTCAACCCGATGAAGATATAAAATCAAACCCAATCGACCAACTCCAAGTAAGCAGATCTACATTCCACCTCACAAATATAATTATAAAGAGTGCATTAGCAGTATACCTTTGCTACTACAGATGTAACATGGTACAACGAAGCCTTTGGGCTTGGTTTGGTTGATCTCTACAGTTTAAAAACACGGAGATTAAGTATTTTCTTTTCGTCATAACGAACATGCTCGCAACTCATAAAAAGATTGACATAAGGAATCAGAACAGTCATGACATCACACCACTTGCAGTAATACTCGGCGCCCACACCAATGGTTTCACCCACAATCCCAGCAATGTAAGACCGAAGACCACATTCTATGTAACAAATGTATACAACAACAATCATGTTAGCACCATCTGATGTATCTTTGATCACCAATTACTGAATTGATATTTTTAAAGCAAAGTATAGAGCAACAGTCGTGACAGAAAATAGGTAACGGGTCAAATGGGTAGAATCAAAATTGTTATAATAAAGGTAACGGGTCAAAAGGGATGAAACTCAACCCCATTACCAACTGAAAGAGGTGGCAATTCCAACCCATTTACCAAAAATGGGTTATGTTGCGTTACAGTAAATTATAAAGATTGGTTTGGCAATTTTAACCCGTGACAGGCTCACAGCCGAACTCAACCCATCGAGACAATTTTTCAAACCCATCCAGAAAAGGTTAACCTACAGATAAGGTTCAACAATATATGCAACTCTTCACACGAGTACTCTAACATTACCATTTGCTCCCAACCATAAGCACACAGAGCCCGTATTCTCTGTTCGAGACTTCGAGCCCAGTAAATGCCTTCAAATACTTCAAAATTTGTAAAGAAAGCCAGTAACAACAGCAGGTTCGCACATATTATGTTCAAATAGATTTAAGGCTGGCAGATTGTTCACAAGAGGATGTATATTTTAGTCATCTCCCAGTGAATAAAGTTTTGTTCCACTGTGTCATCAAACAGGAAATGTGCTTTCTAATTGACCATGCATGAGCAGTCCGTCCTGAATCAACCCATTTACACATCTTAAAGTGAACAAAAAAGGTAAAAACCGTCAGATAAATTATTGAAATTCAAGCTTACCTTAAGGATACATGAACACATTCACCAAAGTAGCGATTTTGCTTCATCATGCTACATTACGTTTTCTGATCTTGTCTAACATTTGCGTTGTATCAAAATAAGACATATTAACCAAAATCTATTAGTTCAACGATTGTGAGAATATGAGGCTTAATGTTGACTGACAGGAAAAATGAATTTGAAACCAACTGCACATATCACAACTTATGGTCACTGGTCAACTCAGTGTTGCATATTAATTGTACCTGCACAAAATAAAGTTTAAAGTTGAGATACCTGACAACAATTCTTAAAATTATTTTCTTCTTGAGGGAACCTAAATCCTAATCAGTAGTCATGCCCAAGATATTCTGTAAATTAGTATATCATAATCATCATGTGCCCACGGTCCCAGACTCCCACCTGTAGTTTGATGAATTTATTACAGGATCATCATTATAACAACCAAAACATGTAGTGAATGATATACGTATACATGTTAGGATTATGTATTTTATTATTTAAAGAATAAGAAACACGAATCAATTAGGAAACATGCAAGAAACATTTTCAGTCACAGCCAAAATGTATGATCAAGTACTATGGAGACTTGCAGTCCTCCTCAACAAATCAACTTTGCAATCCAACCTAAAGACCTTGCACATTTCAGCAGACAACAAAGACCAATGACATTGGAACATTTAGCATGTTAGAACTTTCCAAACGAGTTGGAGCCAGGTCAGAAGCTTTTTTTTTCTTCCTGTTTTTACATTTTTGGACCGAATTTTCAAAATATCATTGGTGAGCTTACAGGATATTGTTGACATCAACTTCAGAAGTTTATGGAGATCCTCTTGTGCATCCTCAGGATGAGAGCTACTGGGAAACAGTTAACCCCATTGGTAAATAATCTATAATGATTTCTTGTACTTAATTTTTGATTGTACGTATATACAAGATGATACATTTTTGTTAACTAATGTTTCGAGTGTCTACACGTGAGACACTCATATATTCTATCTATATGAAAAATAAACAGCAACAAGGTTTTTCCATAATCATGCTAGTGTTCAGCTTACGGCTCAAAATTGTAATCATCAATCAGTTTTGTAACCTCAGCATATCAAGAATTACTTTTCCTTAAACAATTGAATTGATAATATGAACACCGCTTAAAATTACAAACCGACCAAAACCTACTATAACCAAACTATATTAACAAGTTAAGAATACATAATTGGGTAAATAATGGTTTAATCACCAAACTTTCAATTTTTTTTCGTTTTAACCCTTCAACTTTTTTTTTAATGTTTTAAGCCTTCAACTTACGGGTTGACCAATTTTTAATCCCTTCACTTTAATTGACCGTCGCTGTAGGGTTTTAGCGATGACATGTCGTCGCTGTAGGGTTTTAGCGACGCCATTTAGCGACGACATGTCGTCGCTAAATCTTTGGCTCCGGATACAAATGGCTTTTTCGTACGGTCAATTAAAGTGAAGGGATTAAAAATTGGTCAACCCGTAAGTTGAAGGCTTAAAACATTAAAAAAAAAGTTGAAGGGTTAAAACGAAAAAAAATTGAAAGTTTGGTGATTAAACCATTATTTACCCTACATAATTGTATCAAGACCATGACTACAACTTGAAAATTCCACATATGAAACTTGAATTTCTAATACTAAATTGAAGCTAACTTGAATAACAGACCAATTGGGCACATCTTATAATGTTGGCTCCACATTTTCGACTGGCACAATTGGGCGCCAACGGGTTATGTTACCATCCTCCATCAGAGCAATCCCCTTCGAGCTCAGATCATTCCTGATACGATCACTTAGCTCGAAATCTCTTTGCTTCTTGGCTAATGCACGTTCTTGAATAAGTTGCAAGATTTGCACTTCAGCTAACCCAGCTCTTTTTAGTGCTTTTTCCTTTAATTGCTTCAAAACCTGTCAAGTACAATAAATATCAAGTTTCAAATTTTACTCACAGTTCAAAAGGAGTAGCAAGAAAGAGCAATTTCCACAACACCAACCTCAGTATATGTCGAATTGGAATGCAATCCTAACACTTCCAAAACGTATCTCACTTCTTTAACCAACTCAATAATAGAGTTGGTGTATGATAACCTCTGTGGTTGTTGAAGATTATTCTGCAAATCGAGTATATAAAACAATTAAAACTCATACGTATATGTCACACGTCAGCGATTGAGTTTATTCAACCAAATACTAACCTTGAGCATGGGTAAAATTGTGTTCAGCAAGCTTAGAGCATCTTGAAGAGCCTCGTTTAGAATAGAAGTGGTGTGCAAATCATCAGCTAACTTCTCTTCAAAGTGACTTTTGAGATTGTCGATGCAATTTTGGGCATCATTGGTAATCAAATGGCCACTATTTTCCGTTACTTGTGGAAACTGTTTGATAGCATTCTCACAATCTTCCAGTGTCTGACAACCCAAAAAAAATAAGTCACGCATTAAAAATATATAAATCTCAGATAACATCAAAAAATATAGGATCGAGATCAAATGAGAAGCTAATTTTGGGTGAAGAGGTGTAAGTAGACACTGATTCACAAAATTTAAAAGAGTCGACAATTATTTTTATTTTTGAAAATTGTTTGTTATTTGATCATGATCTTATTGGTGAATCATATATGCTTTTATTTTTATTGACAAAGTTCTTCACCTGATAAATTTTATAAACAACATTTGAGGAAATGTCGATCTGATCAATAGAGTAATTGAGAGGGGATCGGTAATGTGCACGCAACAAGTAATGCCTCAAAGCAAGTGGATGATATACTTCAGTGACCTGGAAAAATTGAAGAAAAAAATAATTACACCAGTACATAGAATAATTAATTATAGCAGGAATACATACATAAACAAACAAGATATATAATAATGATTAATAAAGTATTACCTCACGAATAGTAGAAAAGTTCCCAGACGATTTTGACATTTTCTTATCATTTATCTCGACATGACCATTGTGCATCCAGTAACTTATATTGCTATTTGGGCAAGCAGCGAAACTTTGAGCGATTTCATTGTCATGATGCATTTCAGACATTAAATCAATCCCACCACCATGAATATCAAATGACTCGGTTAAATA
Organism: Helichrysum umbraculigerum; assembly: GCA_949592205.1. Taxonomy (NCBI): domain Eukaryota; kingdom Viridiplantae; phylum Streptophyta; class Magnoliopsida; order Asterales; family Asteraceae; genus Helichrysum; species Helichrysum umbraculigerum. Next base: position 125,554,710 of record CATIUR010000002.1, read on the forward strand.
AGTTGCGCTCATTGCACTGCACTCAATGTGCCATCCTGGCCTTCCTGGGCCCCAAGGGCTGTCCCAACTGATCTCATCTTGCTTAGCAGCCTGAACAAGAAACCAGATAATTTAATTTAATAAGACAGTTAAATAGTATTTCAACAAAGTTTTGACCCATTTAAAAGTAAATAGTGGGTCAATTTGGGTAACGTTTTTGAATGCATAGAACCTCCTAAATTCCCTTATTTTTATTTAATCATATCATATTCAGACTGATGTTTATATAGTTTCAAGAATATAAATGTAAAGACTATACCTTCCACATGGCAAAGTCAGATTGATTTCGCTTCCTCGAATCAATGTGTTTGGGTTTATTGGCATCAGCATTTCTACCTGATAACCGCCCATAATTGGGAGACTTATCAACCGAAAAATTGACATCGCCCCCTTCAACAACATAACCACAATCATTGCTAATTATCTGCACAAATACTTATTCATTAGTGAGTTGCTGATTATCTGTATGCGTAAAACTAACAACTATAATAACTTAATTAAGTACCTTTTGTATCATATCCCTTATTTGATTGATATGTTCTGAAACACGCGGTTGCTCATTAGGCGGCAAGCACTGAAGGTCAGCCATATCAGTCATAAACTCTTGGCAATAACGATCGCTAAAAGATAGCGGGTCCTCTCCATTCTTTTTCGCTTCTGAAATAATCTGCATGCCATATGTATGTGAATTAAGTCAACAAATTTACAGACATCGATATATACTAACAAATTTACCCCACACCACATAGTATGTAGAATCACATACACACACACACACACACATATATATATATATATACTAACAGAATTCTACTCTGTATTAAATATCACTATGGAGATAGTTAAAACAGAGTGCTAATGATGAAAAACGAAAGATAATACCTTGTCATCTATGTCGGTGAAGTTTCGCACGTATTTAACTTCATAGCCCAGATGTTTGAGATACCTTACAACACAAAATATTGGTTAGGGTGATACGTATAATAATAATACACCTAATATAAAAATTATCACACATTGGTTCCTAAATTAAAGATACATGCATACCGGAATAAAACGTCGAAGGCGACGTAGGCACGAGCATGACCAATATGACTCAAAGCATAAGATGTAACACCACAGACGTACATTGAAACTTTACCCGGAATTTTGGGCTTGAATACTTGTTTTTGTTTAGTCATGGAGTTGTATATCTTAAACTGTCGGATTTCGATTTCCGCCATCTGTCTAGTAATTGTAGTTGAAACTTTACCGGAATTTGGGGTTGAATACTTTTATCCCAAACTTTGCGATTTTTATAAGATTTTAAGGTTTCGATTTATAGGAATGGCGATTTATTTATAGGTAAAATTTGATTTAACAAATAAAAATAATGTATTTATACAGGAAAATAGTCCATAAAACGTGATCAGCAATCAAAAATATTCGGGTTAAATATACACATCTGCATCAGTTTATTTCCCTCTGCTGAAATAAAAATAAAAATAAAAGAAAGGAAGAAACTTGCAGCATCGTAAGTAATTAGGGCTTTTTTATTTTATGGTAAAAACACAGGCAGTAAAAACAAGGGAAAACGAAAGTGCAGATGAGGATCTCGTATGGGAGTTCTGGATTAGGGCTTTTTTTTGGAGAATGAAAGTGGCGATTCTATTGCGAGTCTGCATGTGTGTCTTTCCTTGATCCATTTCTTCGTTTGATGAATTAGAGATAAAGGTTAAGGTGTCAAAATTAAAAGCCTGAAAATTACACAAACCAACGAGGTGCCTAAATAAAAAGCCTGAAAATTACACAAACCAATATTTAAGAAACAAAAAACATGACCTTATTTTTCTCGATAACTGGTTTAGGACCCGCGATTATTCGTATATGACCTCTTTTTAGTCGTACACCACTAAATGTGCTTCAGGATGTTTATTATACAAAACTATAAAGCACGTTAGTGGTGCATGACTAAAAAATAAAGACTTTAAGTAAAAACTGGATAATAATTAGGAAAATGATATATATAGCCCTAAGGGCTATGAATAAGAAATTCAAACATGCATCGAATGTTTATACCTTAATAATAATCACTCAACATTGAATATAACTTCCCCTACCAACCTAATATACAACTTTTTTTATTGGACGAATTTAACCTACTTATGTGAATTAAATAAAAGTTCTAGTTCCAAAAATATAGGAGTCAGCTTCCAATTTGTTTCTAAGAAAAGTCAAGCGTATATCTCCTTTCCACTGCTTTCCTGTCTTCCCGACATATAAACCCTCGCCGCCGGCCAACATTCCGCCGCCGCTACATCACCGGAAAATATATACATACATACAAATATATTTATATTTATGTATACCATAAACCCCACAAAAATAACCTCTCGAGTTCCCCTCTTAAACCCTACTCGATGTACACTTTTAACCCCTACTCTTTCTGGGTTTACTTCAAATTTCCATCTTTTTTTAACACCCATCTATTTATTCTCTAATTTCAGGTGTACCCAAGTATGGATTTACAAAAATCCGTCTACAAAACAATGGGTTTCAAATAAGATCTGTAAAGAATATGGCATGGAGTTTAGAAATCGTTCGACCTGCAACTGAGCTTTATGCAGATGAAGCAATTAAAGCTGTAAAATCTGGGAAGGTTATTGCTGTGCCTACTGATACGTTGTACGGTTTCGCTTGTGATGCTTGGTATGTATCTATTTTTTGAGTTTGTGGATGCATATAAGGTGTTTGATGTTTTGCTTTAATGAGTTTGTTGGTGGTTTTGAATTGTGATTGTGTACTTGGTGCAGCTCTGTTGAGGCGGTTAATAGGATATATGAAATTAAAGGGCGTAAGCTTACGAGTCCGTTAGCAATTTGTGTTGGTGATGTTGGGGATGTTGGACGGTTCGCTGTTACGGATCATTTACCTTTTGGTTTGCTTGATTGTCTACTTCCTGGCCCAGTAACTGTCGTGCTAACAAGAGGTTTGTGTTAAGGAATGCACCTTTTGGAGGCTCAATATCATTGTTTCTTATTTGTCTGTCCTATGAAAATTGCCAGACTTTCGTTATTATAATATAGTACTTAAGAAAATTGTAGGCATTTCCTTTTCTGAAAAGTACCATGGAGTACAATCTTTTTGGCTGATGTCAGTTCACGATATATGAAATGATTAATGGTGTTGATTTGGGTTAACAAGATCATTCTATTTGTGAAGATATATATAAAAAAATATCAATGGTGTTGATTTGGGTTAACAGGATAAGTTTATTTGTGAAGGTTATTTTAGATATGCGTTATTTGTGTACAAATTTAACTAACTTAGGTCCAGTTCCTGTTTTAAATAACCATTGGTAATAACAACCAATAACCGTCCAGAGTTTCAAAACTTTATATCCCGTATAACCAATTTTTGAAGGTTTCGATTCAAGGGAATCTGACCTAGTACTGTTTGAGCTTGTTGAATTTTGTCATTTCGCAACCTCAGTGCTTGAAAGCGTGTTGTCTTAGTAATCAATTTGTGTGTGTGTGTGTGTGTCACTTTTGATGGTTTTCCTAGCCTCAATTAAGTTGATAATCCAAAGTAGAAACCATATTAAAGTGGGTTTCTTTTTTTGCCCTTTCGATATTTCACAGCGAAACGTTTTACCTAAAACTATATGTCAAATCAAGTGAGTATCAAGTCTTGCAATTAAGGGGTGCATTTGAGCGTAGCTCGGTTCACATGGGCTAGGGTAAAAATGTGAAGGCAACTCTACTTATGTAATTAGTACTAGTAAAATTACTCTTAGTACTGTTACTATTCTTGGCTCGATTGGCTAAAGTTTGTTTCTATTCAGGGGAATCAAGTATTCTTGAGAAGTCATTAAACCCAGGTATCGATAGTGTAGGAGTTCGGGTACCTGATTCTGAGTTTATCAGGATGATTGCACGTGGCTCCGAAAGTGCACTTGCCTTAACTAGTGCAAACCTTAGTGGACAACCAAGTAGTGTTGACGTCAATGATTTCAAGAACTTGTGGGAACACTGTGCATTTGTTTATGATGGTGGTATCCTTCCAGCAGGCCGTGCGGGATCAACAATTGTTGACCTTACTATGCTTGGAAAATACAAGATCTTGAGACCAGGGAGGTAGGAATTGAGTTAAAATATGCTTATCTCATAGTTAGTCAAAAGAGCCTACTAGCGATTGCAACATGCTGGTAGGCTTGTCAGGTACAAGTCAAAATGGGTTATTATTAGGGTTTGGTCGGGGTGCATTTTTCATAATAGTTAAATGATAATCTAATTACTGAGAAAGATGATTTAGGAGGTTTTATGTGAATAACTTTTGGCAACTTTCAACCCATTTGACCCGCTACAAACCCGATCTGACCCAATCATAAGTAAATGGGTCAAAATTGTCACCTCTGCATTCATACATAGCATTTACAGATTTTAACAATCTGCGAGCATGCACCGTCAGTACTTCGATTCTTGTTGCGTAATCTTATAGTTCCGTGATGGGCAAAATTCTTACTTTTATCTGTTGTGTTATATGGGCAGCGCCATGGAAGCGACGGTCTCAATATTGAAGAGGCATTTTCTACTAGATGCAGAAACTCCTGCTTGACCTTCCATCCTATTCAAATGTACAATCTAAAATTTCAAAGTTTGCTCAAGCCTCAATGAGTAATAGACTATACACAGTCATGTTTTTTTAGTTTCAGGTTCGAGTTTATTTTTCAGACAAGTTAACTTTTTATGTGCTATAGAGGATGTGTATCTTCGTTAGGTAATTTATGTTTGATGGAATATGTTAAATACTGACCCCTGTGACGTCGAAGATATCAAGGGAAACGACACACGTATAACGTATTTGAACTTTTTAAGTGTAGAATATTGTTAAATTAGTAATATGTTGAAGCACCATTTGAGTGAAACTTTTATGGCTTCCTTATGTACACATAAGGACCACATCTAGCCTCTTTTTGGCTTCCTCATTGTCGAAATACTTGTTCTTTGGCCTTATCTTTTTAGCTAGCCTTGCTCACAGGGCGCAGCCAGGAAATCCAAATAGAGGAGGCAGAAAAAAATTATTTTAATTTCTTTTATAGTTTTGTGGGGCATAATCTTTTAAATGTAATTAATACCTTTATAAAATTTCTTTTTTACATAATTTATGAATTCTCGTGGGGGCGGCTGCCTACGCTGTCCCCGGCCTGTCTCCGCCCCTGCTTGCTCACGAGTCACGACACGAACCTAACTTGTATACTAGCACCTATCTTCAATATTTTAGCTAATCTATCCAGTTTTGCATCAATTTCGTCAAAATAAAATTTTTAAAAACTCATTTAGTAATTTTTATGATGTGATACTAGATACAAGCAGTTGTTGTCTGTTGTGCCCTCACAAACTTTTAATACATCGAAGTCTAATATCTCCTTACATATTATGCACAACCCGACTTAAATACTCATGGTCTCCAATAAGATTTGCATCTACAATCTGTTGGTTGATGGAATCGTTATATACCAGAATGCCGAAGACAGATATTTGGTAATGATTGCTATCAGAAAAAGAATTGCAATAGCTAAATGACGGTGTGCAGTATCAGTTAGCCATAAACCTCCGGTTACTGGGTCTACTCCTCCACAAAAAGTAAGAAAGTCAGAATATTTTGACCAATTCAAGGTGAAAAATGGGGTTGCTCCCTCGACAAAACTGGGATAAAGTTGAGCCAAAAGATCCCGATTCAAGATAAATTCATGAGGAAGTGGTAGTTTCTTTAGGATCTACTCCCGCGTTTAGAAATTGGTTAATCGGTAAAGATACATGTACTTCAAAGTTAGAATACCAGCGTCATGTACAATAAATAATAAATAAACTATCAATACATAAATCAAAGAAAATTATATCAAATTATTATTTTCAAATACAACTTTTTATTGTAACAACATGATCATACATCAAGTGATGATCAAAGTTTTAACATTAATAACAAATTGATAAACAACTGTATATATGTGTAGTAATAGTAACAAACTCTAAACTAACAACTCCGTGCAATAGAAAACCGTTATATCCATCTCAATAACAAATACTATAAATCAATTTTATATATAATCTTATATAAAGAAACTCCAAATTCAATCAAATTCAAAAAAACTCCAATCTTTGCGCCTGACTGTACTGTGCTCGCCGGATATTCTGTTGCCGTTTCCGGTACACAACTCCTCCGAATCCAACAAAACACGCCGCCGCTATCAATCCAAACGCAACGCCTACCTTCTTTCCTCCGCTCATTCCTCCACCCGACGATTCCTTCGTTTCGTCGCTACTCTTCTCTTCTTCAACTGGAACATCACTCGCCTCAACTAATGCCGGCGCCGGCGCAGGTGACTTTTCCGGCGACCTTTCCGGCGAAGAATCCGCCGTTAACGATTCATCCGACTTCGCCGGAGAAGGTGACATATCTGAAACCGAGTCATCTGAATCTAATTCCGGTAATGGTGATACATCTGAAACTGAGTCATCTGAACCTGAATGTGGTAGCGGTGACGGAGATGGCGATGGCGACGGTGATGAAGAAACGGCGAATGTGAAGAGAAGTGTGAAGATGAGGATGTGAAAGAATGTGTTGTTGATCTGCATTGTTGATGATTGAAGGTGTGTGAATTAGATTGAATTGATGGAGTGTTTATTATGAATTTGAAGGATTGATTTGGATTGAAGTAAAGGGTGAATTGAATAAACTTAGAAATGAAGAGATTGAAATTTGAACGTGGTTTTAAATTTTATTAATTAACGGCCGGCGGTTTATGAGCGGCGTAAACCTCACAGAATCTCTGGCGTTGACTCTTTACGTTTGACTTTTTTTGTTTTTAAGTAAATATATATTTGATAGAGTGACACGATCGGGCTATATTATCTTAGTAACATAATATTGGCACCATGTAATCAAATATATTATATTATGTTAAGGGTATGTCTTTCCATACCCCTAATATTACTCACCATATCTCTTTTGACTTAAAAAAAATAAAGAATGTAAGAAAAAGTGTTGGAATAAAGTACAGAAAAAGTATAGAAAAGTTGGTTTAAAAAAAGTAAGTGGTATGAAGAGTAGAAACATATCTTAATTGTAATTGGTAACAAGGCGATAGTTGTCCATCGCGTTTATTATTTATTAATGTATTAAGCATGATGGTGGTGGTGGTGAATCGATAATAATAACACGGTGTATAAAGTTAGAAATTCGAAATACGAAAAATAGGGTAAAAAGTGAAAAACTATGAAAAGCATAAAGTTGCTTATATACCGAGTATGAAAATTAAATAACTTGTACTGTATACATAGTTGTTAAACTCTTACGATTCACGAGTCGACTCAGAAATTCAAAAAACGAGGCGACTCGGACCCCGACTCGTAAATGGCTTTGACTCTTACGAGTCATTTATTGACTCTTCCGAGTCTTGGGCGACTCTTACGAGTCTTGGGCGACTCTTACGAGTCAGAAACCGGACACACGTTTAATGTAATCTAATAAAAAATATAAAATGACTAATAATCCATTATAAATTAAACATTTGTGTTATTTAATGACTTTCATCATGTTTTACTTCAATTAAGGATATAAATCTAAACAATAATATACATATAGATATAAATATATGTATTTACTGTAAAATTATGACTCTTACGAGTCGAGTCACGAGTCACGAGTTAAAAATCAATACTCCAAATCACGAGTCGAGTCACGAGTTAACAACTATGACTGTATATGATATATTTAGTCTTAAAGTTGAAATTTTTAAAAGATAGAGTTTTAAATGATATTATAATAATTGTAGTATAGAATAGGTATTTAAGAATTAAAAAATTGTTGTTCTTAGTCACAGAGACAAAGTTTATCACCGTAAGCACTGGAAGTCCAAAAATAAAATTTAATATTCGTTGCTTTTATGTGTACAAAAATGAAATAAGATTTACGGAGTAGCTCTTAGTTTACAAAGCAATATACGTGCTTTTAGAGTTTGATGGGAGTGACATTCATGCATCATGCATTGGAACCTTTCGCTTTAAAACGAGAAATGATTCGTTCAAGAATATTTTTTAAAAAATATCAACTGAGTGGGACCAGTTAGGGCATCCCCAACGTAGACACTAAACACTACATTAGATTTGAAGTAATAAAGGAATCTTTCAGAAATATGCTTGCACCAAATGTGTTTCATGTCCAACGTATGCACTAAATTTCTACACTAAAATGACGTTCAACATTTACACATTGCCCCCTAAACTAACTTTACATTATATTTTACTTCAATTCATTATTTTTATGATCAATTAACCTTCCAAACAATTAACTTAAAAGTATGTTTTATTTATTTACTTTCATAAAGTATCAGTTATAAAGTTCTTTGCATAAATCAACGTTTTAAATATCATAATTTGTTTGAAAATTATATTTTATCGTTTCAACAATCATATTATATATAATCTAATGTATAAGTTACTTAAATGAATCATACAAATAAAAAGGTTTATTCTAGTTTTATACTTAAAAAAATAACAATATTTCAAATATAATAGCTAAATTTAATGAGACATTATAAATTTGGTGCAAAGTTTAGTGTTACACCAAATTTGGTTAATAATCTCCAAAATTTAGTGTACAATAAAAGTTGCACTATATTTGATGAGTTAGTTGGAGTTCAACTTTTACACAAAAACTTCAAATTTGGTGTAAACATGCATACATTGGAGATGGCCTTAGATTAAGGGAGAGATATAACAGGAGAGAAACATCAAATGATTTTGATTGGTGTATTTTATGCGTCATGTCATTTTGTAATTGATTTTTTTGATTTTTTTATGTGAATGTAGCATATCTCAACAAGGGCTGGCACGACTCGAAACCTGTCAACCCGAAATTATTTTGGGTCGGGTCTGGATCAGCAGATGAATTTTCGGGTTGAACTCGACAACCCGAAAGTATTTTGATATCATTATAAGTTAATTATAATTTAAATATGACACATAATTTAGACCTTTTTCATTTACTAATTTATAACATTTTCTTTGATCTCTTTATGTGTAACACCCCCAAATTTAACAGTTTGCGGAAGCGAGTTTTGGGTGTTACTAATCAATAATCACAAGCACAAAGGATACAGTGAACGACTCTAAATGAGACGTTCGAAAAGTTATTACATTAATACATAAGTAATTCAAAATACAAGCTCGAGTTTCGTGTAAATTCCTAGAGATTCTAATACATAACAACTAGTACAAAAGTAATGTAATAAAATCTCCAAGCTTGTATATGCATGCGACTCGAGCTAAGTAAGCTTATGCTGCTGGGCATCCCTACTGATGCTGTGTACCTGAGAAGCATTACTAAAACGGTCAACTAAAAATGTTGGTGAATCTCACAGGTTTGTAAGTAAGTAAATAGTTTGAACACACATGTAGTATTTGTAATCATAAGCCAGCCAGTAAGTAACGATCACAGGTTATGCTCATCGTTCACTTAAGTTTTAATAAGTGGGTGGTTGCAGGTTATGCTAACCGTTTGATACCCTTGCCATGAGCCACCATAGTTGAAGCTTAACGTACAGTAAATAATAGTACCCCCGTGAATGTTAATCCAAAAACATTCATATGAAACGAGTAAGAAACGCCCGTTTCTACAGTAATGGTTCGTGGTAGTGCGTGCTACCCCGGGCGGGGATTGTCAGTCCCATATGGATCCATATACTAAAACTCGCGCTTATCACCTAACTAACAACTATGATTAAGGAGGATTTCATTGGATTAGTCGAAACTCATGCAATTGGCGTATCTGTAATTCCGTACAGTAAGTAAATCATGGCAGCAAGTAAGTTTTGTGTGTTCATGTAAAACAGTAATGCATCTCACCCCTGAGTAAAACAGTAAAGTAGGGGCTGTGAGACTCACCTGAGTCTAGCAGACAATGCAGTAAGCAAGCAAAGTAGTATCCGACTAGCAACCCTTAGCGTCCTAATACGCATAAGGTTTAGTAAGTAATTGGAATACTTGTAAAGTATCCATGCTAGTTGTTCCCAAACTAGTTAATGTCCATTTGTTGTTTGTACGTTTGTAATTGTTTGTAAATTGTAGTTTGTAGAAAAGTTGTACGGCCCGTTGGTATCGGTGTGTAATAATAATCTTGTATTATTATTATGTATTCGTAGTAGTTGTACAGTTGTAAGGTATACTCGTATAACTGTTGGTTTGTATCATAACGTGTATCATTTGCGTAAGTTCCAGTGGGTCTAATCCCCAAAGGGTACGAGTGAAATCTCGTATGTGTTCGAGTGTAAGCTCGTATTAGTTTGCGTGAAATCCTACACGTGAGTATTGAGTGTAAACTCGTAAGTCCGTATCGGGTGCAATCCCGTGTAATTGTACAAGTGTATGTTCGTTGGAGTGTAATCTCCTAAGTGTTTCCGAGTGTAATCTCGTGCGTGTGTGTGAGTGAAATCCCACGTTAAATTAAGTATAATCTTGTACGTACTCGAGTATTGGTGTATACTTCCAAAAGTATAGTATTTTCATGTATAAGTCGTATCGTATTTGATTTGGTTGTTGAAAAGTGATTTTTAAACATTTAGAATGTTTTTGGCCTCTGTTTTTAGGTTTTTGCGACACTAAATGCGACACAGCCCTTGTGTCACATGATTTATGCGACACAACCCTTGTGTCACATGGATGCAACTTAATGCGACACAATATGCGACACAACCCTTGTGTCACATGGATGCAACTTAATGCGACACAATATGCGACACAACCCTTGTGTCACATGATTTATGCGACACAACCCTTGTGTTACATGGATGCAACTTAATGCGACACAATATGCGACACAACCCTTGTGTCACATGGTTGCCATGCGACACAACATGTGACACAAGCCTTGTGTCACATGAAAGTTTGGTCCTATGCAACACAGCGGCTGACTTCGTTTTTAAGCTCGGTTTTGGGTCAAACGACCTCGGTTTGATCCGAAACTTTTACACAAGTTCTAAAATGGCTAAATAACGTTAGAAAAATTATCGTTTCGTTTCGAGAGGGTCTCGAGATGTCGGTTTTCATTTAACGTCACCCAAACACACATACTTGTACAAATCGATTTTTCTAGCAAAATGAGGGCATTTTGGAGGTAAACTTTCTTCACGAAAGTTGTAGACAACGAAAAGACGAAGATTTCATGTTTGGGTTATATTTACTAGTTTTGAACGTACGATTTTATAAAAATTCGAGAAAGGGACTGTTTTGAGTTTACGGTTTAGGTTTATACTTTCAAGTTTTAAAAACGAGTTTTAACATATCATTTGGACATTATGAAGCTAGGGGAACAACATACATGCAAAATAATTAAAATCGGAAAGTTTCGGAAGTCGCCGGAAAACTTACAAAGTCGTCGAAATGAGAAACCGGAAAGATAGAATCGTAGCCCTCGTTGCGGTGATCGTTGTTGCTCCTTTCCGTTTTGTGATTCAAGCTCGTTTTGGGTGTGTTTTCTAGAGAGAGAGAGTAACCGAGATAGAGAGAGAGAGATGAGAGAGTTTAAGAGATTGAGTGAGAGATAGATTGAGTGTAAAGGGTGTGTTTGGTTTGCTTGAGGGTCAAAGAGGCATGGGGGTGATGCCCCATGTTTTGGCCGGTTTTGGTGGGGCCACATGGTGTGGTCTCACCAATTTTTCGTTCCCTCGCGGTTGCGCTCCGTGCGGTGTTCGTTTCCCCGGTCGTTTAAACGTTAAAATAATTTAATACGCGTTTAATTATACGTTTTAAAATACGAAATATTATTCGTTAATTTAGTTGAAGTATTTTATCAAAATACTAGTTTTTAAGTTATAAAACATAACTTTGCTTTGTTTTGTCGGTTGGTCAAGTTTTCGGAGAGTTCGGTAACGTTTTGATTAAAACGTACGTTTTCGTTATATTATAAACACAATATAAAGTAGTAGTTGAAGTAATTAAATAATTTCACATTATTTAATAATTGTTTTACCAACGTCCGTACGTTTGTACAATTGTAGTTTTTATACGATTTGAACGAATCGTATACGTGTATATATATATCACCTATATATATATATATATATAAGTAAGTAACGTATTTAATCCTATTTCATATTAAATACAAGTAGTAGTAAACACGAAATTAGAAAAATTTTAAATTGGCCCTAAATTTGGGGTTGTTACATTCTCCCCTTGTTAGAAGAATTTCGTCCCGAAATTTGTTCGAAGTAGTAATCGGTATCGTTTGGGAAAATTTGTAAAGAGTATCGACCATTTGTCCACGGGACATGGTCAGTTGTGAATCAAATGAAAGTGTTCGAGTTCCCGGTCTCAACCAGTGTGAGGCGTTTGGGAGGGAAGTTTGGTTGCTGTATTTTAAGGGCAAAACAAATTGCGCTGTCGGGATTCAAGTAGTCGGTCGTTTCCTAATCCTATTGTGTACTTAGGGTCTAGGAAAGTACATAGAACGCAAGGCAATATACATAAGTTATTAAGCAGTTCGGGTAATCTAGAAATGTGCGTACCCGGGTTGAGTAAATCACAAAGTCTCGGGTTCGGGTCATCCTCCCTAGCGTTAATTACATAAGCTCTTCCTTTCGCGAAGTTGGTTCCCGCCTTTACCTTTGGGCAGTCCTTTCTGAAGTGCCCTGTACCGTTGCACTCATAGCAGGTCTTGGGTGCAGCAGTATCGGTACCAGTAGGGTTATTTCGGCAGTCCTTGGCCAGATGCCCGAATTTCTTGCATTTGGAGCAGGGACCGGTACCGTCATGATGACGACTACATTTGGAGCAGTAAGGCTTGCTCCCCTTGTAAGCCTTCGAGTCATCGGTATTAACGGTTGCAGGCTTTTTGTCAGAGGTAGGGTTGGATGAGTGGGGATTGGCTTCCCATTTGCGTTTGTTTGCAGATGGGGTAGGAGTTGGGCCACGGCGAACAGAGTTTGCCGTCAGTTCATGAGCCATGCGAATGGCGTTCTGAATAGTACCCGGTTTGGACGAAGTTACCAGGTCCTGAAGTCTGTCGGGGAGTCCATCGACGTACTTTTCGATCCTCTTGTACTCGGGATCAACCATGGATGGGCACAGAAGTGCCAGTTGGTGAAAGCGATTTGTGTAACCGGTGATGTCGTCACCTTGCATTTTGTGGTTCCAAAATTCCACTTCTAGTTGTTTCAGTTCATCTCTTGGGCAGTACTCGCCCTTCAGCATATTCTTCAGCTCATCCCACTGGAGTTTGTAAGCATTAGCGACGCTCACAGTCTGAGCGTATGTGTTCCACCAGGTAAGGGCAGTGTCAGTAAAGGTGCTGGCGGCAAATTTGACTTTGTCCTCTTCCGTGCAGTTGCAAATGAGGAACACTGATTCGATTTTCTCGATCCAGCGTACCAGACCGATCGCTCATTCAGTACCTGCGAAGCTCAAGGGTTTGCAGTTTTGGAAGTCCTTGTAGGTGTAGAGTTTGGGTGGTGGTGTATTGTTAGCCGTATCTTCGCTACCAGGAGTGGTTGCTCGGACAGCTAAGGCTTGGGCTACACTACGGGCAATCAGACCCGCAAGTTCGGCTTCACTAAGAGTGACCTGTCGTCGAGGAGGCATGTTCCTTGAAACAACAAATAAAGAACATGTGAGGGTTTGAATAAGAATTATGATGGTGATGATTTAGTGAGTTCAGAGAAACTACGCCAAAGTTTGAGATTTGTTTAAAGTTGTGTATTATAAATAAGTTTACACGGTTTTGGATATTTTATAAAACATTTTGTAAGAAATTTTTGTAACATGTTTAATAAAATATACGTTTGTTATAAAATTTTTGATAGTAAAAGTTGGTTGGAAATTTTGAAATTCGATGGGAACTTGAATTGAAAATGGTTTTCTTAGGATACACTTAACGGTACAGTGGGGTATGTTGTAGAATGTTATAAACGTCGAATTAGGTAGGGTTAGCGAATAAAACAAAGTCCCGATCTTCATATCGAAATATGTTGGAGTAGCTATGGTTGTCAGTTATAACGGGGTGGGTGGTAAACAAAGTATCATCGGACAAGGCCTATTCCTATACCTTCAGTATATAATAGCCTAGAGAGTAGTGTGAAATCGAGGCCTTCGGAAGTATGTCGATATTCGTGAATTCATAAAAGTTGAATAAGGACAGAATGACGAGAGTCGAGTTGTTGTTCGTTTGATGTAAGTTGAAAAATATTAATTTCGCAGCAGTCGAGAGAGAGTATCGTATCGGGGAAAGAGGCCTATGTATATATATATATATATATATATATATATATATATATATATATCACATAACCGCCTAGTGTGTGTCTAGCACAATCAAGTAAAAGTCCCGGTTCTCTCGAGGTCAGAGTCAGCTATTGTATTCCTGTTCAACATAACCCCTTTCAGAACTCACATCATCTTCATTTAATTGTACATAGTTGATCATGCTATGTTAAATTAAACTTGTATGCTGTAATTCCTGAACCAGATATACCTAATGAGGAATACTGCCAAACGGTCATAGTCTAGGCCCACTAAATGCAACCTAGTTCACTATAACCTTAGGCTCTGATACCAATCTGTAACACCCCCAAATTTAACAGTTTGCGGAAGCGAGTTTTGGGTGTTACTAATCAATAATCACAAGCACAAAGGATACAGTGAACGACTCTAAATGAGACGTTCGAAAAGTTATTACATTAATACATAAGTAACTCAAAATACAAGCTCGAGTTTCGTGTAAATTCCTAGAGATTCTAATACATAACAACTAGTACAAAAGTAATGTAATAAAATCTCCAAGCTTGTATATGCATGCGACTCGAGCTAAGTAAGCTTATGCTGCTGGGCATCCCTATTGATGCTGTGTACCTGAGAAGCATTACTAAAACGGTTAACCAAAAATGTTGGTGAATCTCACAGGTTTGTAAGTAAGTAAATAGTTTGAACACACATGTAGTATTTGTAATCATAAGCCAGCCAGTAAGTAACGATCACAGGTTATGCTCATCGTTCACTTAAGTTTTAATAAGTGGGTGGTTGCAGGTTATGCTAACCGTTTGATACCCTTGCCATGAGCCACCATAGTTGAAGCTTAACGTACAGTAAATAATAGTACCCCCGTGAATGTTAATCCAAAAACATTCATATGAAACGAGTAAGAAACGCCCGTTTCTACAGTAATGGTTCGTGGTAGTGCGTGCTACCCCGGGCGGGGATTGTCAGTCCCATATGGATCCATATACTAAAACTCGCACTTATCACCTAACTAACAACTATGATTAAGGAGGATTTCATTGGATTAGTCGAAACTCATGCAATTGGCGTATCCGTAATTCCGTACAGTAAGTAAATCATGGCAGCAAGTAAGTTTTGTGTGTTCATGTAAAACAGTAATGCATCTCACCCCTGAGTAAAACAGTAAAGTAGGGGCTGTGAGACTCACCTGAGTCTAGCAGACAATGCAGTAAGCAAGCAAAGTAGTATCCGACTAGCAACCCTTAGCGTCCTAATACGCATAAGGTTTAGTAAGTAATTGGAATACTTGTAAAGTATCCATGCTAGTTGTTCCCAAACTAGTTAATGTCCATTTGTTGTTTGTACGTTTGTAATTGTTTGTAAATTGTAGTTTGTAGAAAAGTTGTACGGCCCGTTGGTATCGGTGTGTAATAATAATCTCGTATTATTATTATGTATTCGTAGTAGTTGTACAGTTGTAAGGTATACTCGTATAACTGTTGGTTTGTATCATTACGTGTATCATTTGCGTAAGTTCCAGTGGGTCTAATCCCCAAAGGGTACGAGTGAAATCTCGTATGTGTTCGAGTGTAAGCTCGTATTAGTTTGCGTGAAATCCTACACGTGAGTATTGAGTGTAAACTCGTAAGTCCGTATCGGGTGCAATCCCGTGTAATTGTACAAGTGTATGTTCGTTGGAGTGTAATCTCCTAAGTGTTTCCGAGTGTAATCTCGTGCGTGTGTGTGAGTGAAATCCCACGTTAAATTAAGTATAATCTTGTACGTACTCGAGTATTGGTGTATACTTCCAAAAGTATAGTATTTTCATGTATAAGTCGTATCGTATTTGATTTGGTTGTTGAAAAGTGATTTTTAAACATTTAGAATGTTTTTGGCCTCTGTTTTTAGGTTTTTGCGACACTAAATGCGACACAGCCCTTGTGTCACATGATTTATGCGACACAACCCTTGTGTCACATGGATGCAACTTAATGCGACACAATATGCGACACAACCCTTGTGTCACATGATTTATGCGACACAACCCTTGTGTCACATGGATGCAACTTAATGCGACACAATATGCGACACAACCATTGTGTCACATGATTTATGCGACACAACCCTTGTGTCACATGGATGCAACTTAATGCGACACAATATGCGACACAACCCTTGTGTCACATGGTTGCCATGCGACACAACATGTGACACAAGCCTTGTGTCACATGAAAGTTTGGTCCTATGCAACACAGCGGCTGACTTCGTTTTTAAGCTCGGTTTTGGGTCAAACGACCTCGGTTTGATCCGAAACTTTTACACAAGTTCTAAAATGGCTAAATAACGTTAGAAAAATTATCGTTTCGTTTCGAGAGGGTCTCGAGATGTCGGTTTTCATTTAACGTCACCCAAACACACATACTTGTACAAATCGATTTTTCTAGCAAAATGAGGGCATTTTGGAGGTAAAATTTCTTCACGAAAGTTGTAGACAACGAAAAGACGAAGATTTCATGTTTGGGTTATATTTGCTAGTTTTGAACGTACGATTTTATAAAAATTCGAGAAAGGGACTGTTTTGAGTTTACGGTTTAGGTTTATACTTTCAAGTTTTAAAAACGAGTTTTAACATATCATTTGGACATTATGAAGCTAGGGGAACAACATACATGCAAAATAATTAAAATCGGAAAGTTTAGGAAGTCGCCGGAAAACTTACAAAGTCGTCGAAATGAGAAACCGAAAAGATAGAATCGTAGCCCTCGTTGCGGTGATCGTTGTTGCTCCTTTCCGTTTTGTGATTCAAGCTCGTTTTGGGTGTGTTTTCTAGAGAGAGAGAGGGTAACCGAGATAGAGAGAGAGAGATGAGAGAGTTTAAGAGATTGAGTGAGAGATAGATTGAGTGTAAAGGGTGTGTTTGGTTTGCTTAAGGGTCAAAGAGGCATGGGGGTGATGCCCCATATTTTGGCCGGTTTTGGTGGGGCCACATGGTGTGGTCTCACCAATTTTTTGTCCCTCGCGGTTGCGCTCCGTGCGGTGTTCGTTTCCCCGGTCGTTTAAACGTTAAAATAATTTTATACGCGTTTAATTATACGTTTTAAAATACGAAATATTATTCGTTAATTTAGTTGAAGTATTTTATCAAAATACTAGTTTTTTAAGTTATAAAACATAACTTTGTTTTGTTTTGTCGGTTGGTCAAGTTTTCGGAGAGTTCGGTAACGTTTTGATTAAAACGTACGTTTTCGTTATATTATAAACACAATATAAAGTAGTAGTTGAAGTAATTAAATAATTTCACATTATTTAATAATTGTTTTACCAACGTCCGTACGTTTGTACAATTGTAGTTTTTATACTATTTGAACGAATCGTATACGTGTATATATATATCACCTATATATATATATATATATATATATATATATATATATATATAAGTAAGTAACGTATTTAATCCTATTTCATATTAAATACAAGTAGTAAACACGAAATTAGGAAAATTTTAAATTGGCTCTAAATTTGGGGTTGTTACATTATGTATTGATATAAGTTGTGAATTAATGATGTTTTGATGATGAATCCAAATGTATATAATATTTATTATGATTTACTTTTGAAATTATATAATCATTTATGCTTCGAAATGATTAGCTATTATTTTTAAAGTGACAACCCGAGTGACCGAAAACCGACTTGAAAACTCAAAAACCACACAAAAAATTATTGACAAGATTAAAAATTGGGTTATTCGGGTTAGGTCCGGTTTATCGGGTTTTTGGTTGGGTTGAAATACTCAACCTGATTATAAAATCAAGTTGGGTTCGGGTTGACCATTTCTAACCCGCCAACTCGATAATCCGACCCAACCCGAAATGCCACCCCTAATTTCAACGGTAATTAAGAGGGAAATGTGTGTGTGCCAATTTACATTTTATTTTTCAAATTAATAATTAATCAAAGGGTATTTTGGTGATTTGCACAATTTCACATATAAAGTAAACTGAAATGGCAAAAATTGTACTCCATCCGTCACAATTTTATTGTCCACTTTTGACTTTTGAAGTTTTTCTTTTTCAACTTTAACCTTAAATATTTTTGTTTGTGTTATATAATACTTGATGAAAATTATATCCAATTAAAGTTCATTAAAACCCAATCCATTCGTATATTTTGCATCAAGTATTATATAACACAAACAAAAATATTTAAGGTCAAAGTTGAAAAAGAAAGACTTCAAAAGTCAAAAGAATATAATAAAAATGGGACGGATGGAGTAAAAATTAAGACCACAACATGAAAAATGTGAAAAAGGGAAGATTAAAAAATAAAATGGACCAAAACGAAGAACCAAAAGGGAGAAGAGAATGCATATTTCTTTTAAAAATGCAAATTTCTCTTATATCATAAAACATTACTATATTCAATAAACATTATTTTTTATAAATAAATGTTCTAAAGCTAAGGCAACTTCTGTACATTGAGATTGAAGGATATACATGCACCACTAGGGTGAACCACCATGGATAAACTATTTGAGGGCTCAAAGGCTGGTAACTAAAAATCGACACGTAGTTGCTGACTTGGAAGATGGCTGAAATCAAACGTGTTGTAACGGAGGTTGGAAAAGAAAATGTTTCTTCAGGTTATAGGCAAACAAAGACGAAAGATCTCTTATCTATCTCTTAAATATGTTTTTATAAATGTTAACTAAGTTCTTGGATGAAAATTTTAATAATGTTTTAATAATGATCTTCCTCGTATATCCCATTTATATGTATTTGCAAAATTGTACTATGTCTTTAAAGAAAATTATCAACAAGAATTTACGGGGCATATGCTAACTTCATATATTTCTTATAAAACATGTACATTGTAGTAAAAATATGTACATCTCATGGTTGTCCACAGTGGATATATGCCATTTTTGTTTTTACTTACGTGTCAGGAAACATAACGTATTTTTGTTGAAAGTTGAAGGTTTGTAATTGAAGTAAATATTTTAGAAAAAATATGATACGTAAGATTGATATAGGAACTGTATATACTCATAACTCATAAGGTTATACATCTATATATATATATATATATATATATATATATATATATATATATATATATATATATATATGGAAAAAATTGGGTAAAAAAACATGTATATTCCCAAACTTTAGACATAATTACCTATATGAAAATATAGTAATTAAATGTAATATTTTATATGGTTGTGTAGCTCTTGTCAAGAGCTTCGTAACGATGTATTATAGGTCTAAAGTTGATGAGAGATGAATGAGATATCGAAGCTCAAAGTGAGGTATTTGAAACTAGAAATTGATGGGTGTTGTGGGTAGTCCCACATTGGAAATGAGACATATATTTTAAAGTGTTTATAAGGGTTTGTGTCTAAGCTTGTTCAATAAAATTATCACCATTACACACTCCAACTCCTACGCGCGGGGGTGCAAAACGGGTCGGGGCTCCTGATCCATTGTGCGCTCGCATGTCCTGCGGACACTAATGCAGCTCGAACAAATCCAGGCTTCTGCAAGCCGGTTTTTGGTTTGACCCATTACAGAAATGATTTTAGAATCATTCTGTTAGAACCTCAACAAAGATGCTTCATTTACGATTTTATTTTTGTAAGTGATATCGTTTTTCTTCATAAACGATCTGTTTAAACCCTATTTAAAGGGTGTTATTCTCATCGTTTGAGACACACGAAAAACACATCTCTTTCTCTCTAATTCACGAGCGACTACCACATATTCTGCTGCGATTTTCAGGCAAGTGTCAAACTCCGGCAGTACGCTGCTTTGGCCGCCGTACCCTGGGAAACGGACGCGAATTCGTTTTAAGGGAATTGTGTTTAACACAAGCTCCGGCTTTCTTAGCGATTCTTTTGTTTCGTTGTTTACGTATTCTCTGTTTCGTTTATATTAGATATTTTATAACATATATATATATATAATTTTTGTTGAAAGTTAAACTGCATGAACACCCAAAGTAGCCAAAGAATTATAGATTGGCAATACGGGTACTGTCTCATTGTGAAGTTTACCATGTTCGTTACCATTCCATGTAAGAACGTAATAAAAATTAAAAAGTTACATTTTGATTTCGATATCTTAATTTAAAATTTTGGGAAAATCTATGAAAAAGTTTGCCATTTTTTTCCTTCTCTCATTTCATTTCATCTCCTCCCCTCTCGTTTTGTATTTTCTTTTACATTTCCAATCTTTTCTCATTTTATATTAAACTCAACTTATGAAATGGACTACCAAGATTTATAGAACTTGATGGCTATAATTAATTCCCTATATAATTTAGTATTACGTACCGTCTAGTTATCTACACTTTCAATGAGCTTGAATATGTGGGATGGTATATGAGCCTTCCACAATCGTCTTGAAGGATCTTTACTACTCTTAATTTAGCCTTCTTGGTGTATCACTATTCATGTGATTTAGTAATAGATACCAAAAAAAAAAAAAAAATGGAATAAGTGGATGGATGATTTAAAATTCAATACCATATCACTACTTGTGATCGGAACGTCACGTGTTAAGATATGGAGTGGTAAAACGGGTGGGTCAAACTGTTTGAGTAACAAATCAAAATCATTCTTGTTAGTTCCTGCACTTTATTTTCTTACTACAACAAATATGTTGATTTTTCACATCATATTCTTCAGGTTTTAAAAAATGTGAAATATATAATCAAGTTTTTCACATTTATTTATTAATGTGTTTAAAGTATTCACAATAATAAGCGTGAAGAAATATATAATCTTGACATTTATAATTGTGGGGAAAAAAATGTTAACACTTACAAGTGTGAACAAATTCAAACTTGTTCACACTTATACATGTGCAAGTCATTTGTTACACTTAATTTCTTCACACAAGAGGAAGTGTGAAGAAATTAAGTGTCACATAATAATTTCTACTCTTTTAAGTGTGATTTTCTTTTTACCTTTGTTCACTATAATTTTTCTACTATTATAAGTGTAAACAGTATTATGATTTATTCAATTTCTTCATATTTAATAATGTACATATTTTCGACACATATATAACTATATAAAAGTGAAGAACAAAATAAAAAAGTTCACATTTTTGAAAAATGTAAAGAAAATGTGTGAAGAATGAATATTCTTGTTGTAGTGTCTTTTTCATTTTAATTTAAATTTAAATTTTACAAATATTTTTACAAATTTTTGAAAAGATTTGATTTAAACGAAATTCTTCCCACCGCTGAAGATAAGGATGGCCTCCATTAATTTGAATATCAAATCAAAACGATTTTGTTTCCATGTTATCTGGCTTGTTAATTTGAGTGGCTTTTTTTTGGATGGTGAGTAGGTGCCGTGATAAAGGAAAATTTGAATCAAATATTTAGTATGCAAATATGCCAAAGTTTGAATCATATATTAAGTATCTTACTTATCTAATAAAAGGGAGTTGCTGCTGATGTCATCAAACTGATTTGGCACCTTCTTAGACAATCTTATTGCTGAGGTGGCTCTTTAATATGCAAGAAATTTTCTCCTAATTTTGAGTTTTCTTAAAAATAAATTTTTTTCCTGAGTTGTCATCATCAGGTTAATTGTCTTTAATTGCCTATTAAAAATTCCTTTCGCCCATTTGTTTTTCTGGCCTCGAGCTCTCCAATTTTTCACGCCCTTTCTTCTCCAATGAAATTTTCTACTATCAACCAATGCACTAATGAGTTTCCCTTTAAATTCAAAATTAAAAGCTTCTTTAAAAAGCTTTTTATCTGATTGGATACTCTTCTGTCATGCCTTTTCTTCTTACTGGTGTACCTATAACCCATGCACCGCCCAAAATTAAGTAGCTTTAAGTTTATTTTCTGCTTGTTGTTATTTTTCTCAACTTTATCTTTCTTATTCAAACTACAGTGTTGGACCATAGACAATAGAGAAGAGAAGAAAGGATGGATAAGCAAGTTATTGGTAATTTCAATTCTAGGGTTTAATAATGCTTGTGTTCTCTTAATCATCTGCCTGTTGTATGCTTTTTTGTAATTTTATACATCCAAACTATTGTATATATTATTTTTTCAAGTTTCATGTCTTCAAATGAAGAAGATGGTATGTGTTAAACAAAAACCGATTCTTTCCTAAATCAGTTTTGAGGTTTGATGTAGCTAACTTATATTTGATCTTTGAAGCTCCAAGAACTCCATGGTTTGCAAGTGTATTTATTCAGATGCAACTTTTAAGAGCAATATGTGTGGGGAAGATGGGTGGTTTGCATTATATGGATAATTTAATCAGTGGTTTGCGATTCTATTTTGGTATTTTTCATCAACCAATTCGATTTCAGTTTTTGCTATTTTGTTCCTATCATTCAAGTTTTCTGATTTCCAATAATTTTTGATTTTATATTTCAGCATGTATAGAGATAACAATAAAGAAGGGTTTTGGGCATTTTATCGATATATTTGAAGTTTAGAACTACAATTAGAAGCAGTTGAAGGACTTTCAACAGCCCACAAGTTGTGAGCAGTCCGTATGTTAAGGTATGTTTAGGGAAGATGTGTGTGTATGTGTATGAGTCTCTTTTTTTTTTTCAAAATCCTTTACAATATCTAAGGCTACTATGAATCCCATTTCATATTTTGCTCTGAATTTGTTAATAATATCATAAATTTGGAATTTTTTATTTTGTGATTAATACATACAAAATCTTGAATTTGACAGCTTATGATTAGGAAAATTACATAATCACTTTAATAGAAGATTTTTGAATCATGTTTATGCAGGCGGTGAGGGCCCTTATGGCTGCATTGCTATTGATTGGTTTCAGGTCAATGGGACTGGTTTGATAACGGAAATAAGGTTATTGATTAAAAAGTAATACCATATATGGATACTATATTATCTTTTAATGAAGAAATGTAATTATAGCATAATGATTGGTTTCAGAAATACCATAATGATTGGTTTCGATTCTAGGTTTGTGATGAACTTTTATATATTTGATCAAATGTTAACGAATCAGGTTGGAACGTTAGATACATGATATCTGCTGATTTCGATCCCATATGTGCCTCATATGTTTCTAACCTTCTGATATTTTAGGTTATCGTTTTGAACAGGTTATTGGCTATCAGAAAAATGTTATGTGCAATGTATGTATCTTTGCTGGCCCTTTATATTCTTGGAGAAAGCAAAGTTTGGGCTGTAAGTCAAATGTCTCATTACTGTATGGATCTTAGTATCTTTTTAGAAGTGGTAAAATGGGTAAGTTTATAATTTTATTTTGTTGGAGTTCGTTTGCTTAATTATGCTTTGTTGTAGTTGATAATGGTGATTAACTGTGCAATGGAATTAAAAGATATGAAGATGGAAATTGTAACGAGTCACTAATTGAAGGTAGTTATATTCTTTCTTTTTTTAGTCTATATATGCCGAGTTAGATGCATGATATCTGCTGATTGGAAAGTTAGATACATGATATCTGCTGATTTCGATCCCATATGTGCCTCACATGTTTCTAACCTTCTGATATTTAGGTTATCGTTTTGAACAGAAGTTCTAAAAGATCAGGAGCATATGACCTATATATTTGAAACCAATTAATTTGTTACGATTGATATATACTTCATTTCTATTGGGTTTTTGGATATGATGATGTTCTATATATTGTTGGTTTGATAGTTTCGATGTAGGTTTGTTGATGTTCAGTTGCCATCACCCTCATCCTTTGTATTTATACTTTTATAGGGTGTTTGTTTTCCAAAATTTGTTAATTGACGTTTTCTATAAGTGTTTAGGCTCTGTTGGCTTGAAGTTTGATTGTAAAATTACATGGTCTATTATAATAATCAGGTTACTTTCATCAAAAAAGTGGATTGACATTCCGTATTTTAGGCTGACTAAGATCAGATGGCATTTTCATTAAGCAACCCTGTATGAAATTGTATTAATGATTTGGCAGTTGCTTTTTTAGAAATTTAATTCTATAAACATATCTAATGATCCAACCTAATGTTTACACAGCTGTTCGTTGATGGCATTCAGCTCCGGTGGATGAAGAACACAAGGAGCCCTATGACATTAACACAAGTTGAGAACTAAACACTACTCAAATTTTCCAACATGCGTTTCAGAAGTGTGGGTTCTACAGGGAAGTACATTATTAATCTTTTAATATTTTTTTTTTGTTGTTACATTGCCAGTTGTTGATTTGTGCTTTGTACTGTTTTTCATATTTGTTGCCAGCCTCCTCTTATAAAAACAAGAATAAAAAGTATTCAATTTGACCCCTTGATGGCATATTCTGAATCTTCATGCTCCTGATGTATATTGCACATAAGTAAGTTAATTCAGTTCTACTGCTTCAAACTTGGTTGAATATTTTGTTTGGTGCATTGATGACAACAGCTTGGAGGTTGCCATCACAATTACTGTGACATGAAAGGGAAAAAAAAAGACTGAATTTTCATATAAATATTCTTTTAGAAGAATTTGAATTAGACATTTAGTTGTATTATAACCAAAGTTCTACAATGGCAACCTTTTTGAAGTGCTGAAACATCCACATTATAATGTTAGAAGTTATTTCATAATTACTTTAATATAGTTTGTCTTAATTTGTGGAGGCAATATTGACCCATTTACTTGTGATTTAGTCAATTAGTCTTATGTTTGATCATTATCGCGTCAAACTTCAACTATTGGCAATCACCTAATTCTTAAAACACAAAAATAATTAGAGGTCCAATATACACATATGTATAATGCATTACTAAATTCAATATCAATAAAAGAAAAACATTTTTGTATTAGTTACATTAATGTGTTTTATACTAAAACATATATTTACATTTTTTTCCTTCTAAAATAAAGTTATAAATTTGTTTTTCTAAATAAAACCTATGTAGTCATGGGTTATAGAACTAGTGCAATAATAAAGGAAAGTTTGAACCTTATGCGTTTGTTTTAGGGAAACGTTTATTATGTTAACAAATGTTAAAATTACGACATGTTTAGGGTTGATTTAAACAAATGTAGGAAAGATTAAGGATAAAGATTTAAAATAAATTAAGGGTAGATTTGTCTTTTTAACACCAATATGTCACACCCCGTCTAAAGCGGAAACAACGGGGTATAACGGTGATATGATCATAACACATCATTATAAAGAATTCTATATGAAATACAATATCCAATGTGTCATGATGCCATTAACATGAATAACGGTTCATGTCGCGCATACATTTCAACAATGAATTCAAAATCTTACAATCAAAAGTACACTATAATGTTAAGGCAAAACATGCCTTCACAAACAACCATGATGTACCACAAGTCTTGAATAACTCTTAATGCAACCCTAAAGGTCCACTAAGTTCTCTTGTCCTTTGCTTTAAGTCCACTAGTATAACCTGAAAATATATGCTCAAAAACGTCAACACGAATGTTGGTGAGTTTCGTAGGTTTGAAACCAGACAGTAGAAAAATATTAAACATTTTGCTTTGATGAAAGTAAGTTAGGACAATGCAATAGAAATGTACACAAATGTGAAATAATGAAGCCAATATATCTCAATGTACGACAATTACCTCACAAGGAAGTAAAGCACGAATGTAAGCAACAATCCCAATGTACGGCAAATACCCCACAAGGAGGTAAAGCACGAATGTAAATAACCAATCTCAATGTATGGCAAATACCCCACAAGGAAGTACAGCACGGATGTAAGCAACAAGTCTCAATGCATATAAGTCACATAGTGTCACACATTTCAAGCATATGTTCAAAAGTTGGTAAAACATGTGAGCATACTTTTCCCCCAATGATACAAATATGTAAAGAAAATGGGGCCACGAAAACTCACCTTGAATACCAAAGTAAGTATCTCCCTCAAAAGAATCCACCAAACAACTCGCAATCTACAAACGAATATATACGTATACGGGTTACAACCTATACATATCTATGTCCTTCCATTGTATCCCAAGTCCAAATCACCTTTACTAGGTTTCCTCACAACCAATCATCAAGTATCTTTACAAAATTTAATCCTCGTTTATTTAAAATATTAGTAACTTTACTCTATCTTGTATTTCAGAATCTGTCCAGAAATTTCATACCACTTCACGAATTTTAAGCCATAACTTAATAAAATCATTTGACTCTACAAATTTTACCAGTGACATTTCATGGTGTTAAGAACATCCTGTAATTTTTCCAGAACTTATTTCAATAGTTTACTATTTTTAAAAATTCATCAAAATAATCTGCTCAAAACCGACAACACTTTCTGACTTCACAAAATTTATATTTTATTTAAAATACTTAAAGACTCCAATTGGTTATAATATTTTTACAGAAAATAGTAAACACCTTAAAGTTTTTCCAGTAAAAATTTCAGTACCAAATTCATTGCCTAACCTACGTTTCAAAAATCAACAATTTAACTACAATCATGAACCGAAAAACTCAGATTTGATATTCGATCTTGAAAAATCATTTTGACTAACTTAAATTCAACATTTAGATACGAAACCAATTCCATTTGAAAATAGACTCTTAATAATTAAGTTTAGACTCCTGTTTCATCAAAAATTATTGTCAAATGACTAAGTTATGCATTTCCCAAACCGATAAACAAATCTGTCCAGATTTAGGGTTTGTAAGTTTAAAGCTAAATCTTTGTATAAACAAATCCAAAACACGTATATGATCGCAATATTCATTCATAACAATTATAACACTGACTTTTAATCATTCTAACAAAGTCACATTAATGGGGATACAATGGATCGAACCGAAATAAAATGATAACAACGAAACGATCGAAATAACGTATCAATGAATGAAATCGGATAGGAATAATACCAACTATCGAATGATCGCACGAGAAAACCCCTTAGAATCTGTATGAATAACGTTTCGTGAGGATCAATACACACAAAGCACAATGAATCCAAAGATACGAAGATTTAGAACGCAAATCTTACCGAAATACACCTACACGTGAGTTGTCGATCAATAAAATGATTTAGAGATTATATGTTTAGGTTCTTGGGGTTTGGAATTCGAAAATGTGAAGATAGAATCGCCTCTGGTCGTCTGGAACCGAAAATAGGGTTTACAAATACGTTTTTGGGGTTAAAATATGTTTATATATGGGTCTGGGCCGTTTTAGAATCGCGTCGCGATTAGGGGTGAATCGCGTCGCTATTTGGGGTGAATCGCGTCGCTAAAATGGGTAAATCGCGCCTCTATTTGCCCAAAATTGCGTCTCTATTATCAGCCCAAATTTCGTTTTCGTTTTGCTTTATAACTTCGTCGTTACACGTCGGATTGAGTTGATTCTTTTTGCGTTGGATTCGTTTTTCAAAAACGAAGACTTTGATGTAAAGAAATCGTTGAAATTAGTATTTTCACAAAAATGACTTTTTACGGATCAAACTACGATAACGATTTGGTGACGGTTGTCACAATATCCCCCAGTTGAGAGAATTTCGTCCCGAAATTCACTCGGAGCTATACTGTCAACACGATCACTGAATAACTACGTAAAATTAAGCTTTGTACACTCTTTTTGTTTCGAAGTAAATTCAAATCCTTGCTAAGCGTTCAATCAGGAAATGACAAATTAAAACTTTCCTTGCTTCGAGATTTTGGCCTCTTAATCCATGGTTTCTACTAGTTTCTCTACACAATGTTATCTGTGATTCCCTGTGAATTCCTTCTAGAAATACGTGTAATACTTTACTAGCCAACACTTTCTTAGATTTTACACATGAAATACATGGTGAACAACACTTCACTCTTGTGACAACTTTCAATCGATATGTGATTGAACCCATACGTTCAAAAATTTAGAACGGTCCAACAAACACATATGCTAATAATTCAAACTTCCCAAAATACACGACACTTTCCCAAAGTAACACCTTAGACAATATCTGATTCCCAACACAAAACTCTAACTGATGTCGATGTTTGTTTCATAACTCATTTACCTATCACGTACTGTTTCCAACCTCTAATTGATTTGAACGATCTTGTCAATAGCTTCATGGACTATTACAATCCAATCAGCTTACTTTAATCTAAAATTCATCCCACACTACAATGAACAACTCCCACACTCCTAAAGTGCTTGTAATAATGCCCATTGAATACTAGAACGATAACTGTATTGTATGAGAACTCGACTAATGGTAAATGGGTATCCCAGCTTCTACAAAAATCGATGACACAACTTAAGTATATTCTTCAATGTTTGAATTATTTGCTCACTCCGCTCATTAGTTCGAGAATGATAAACCGCCCTCACATCAAAATGCGTTCCCAAAGCCTTTGTAACGTTTGCCAAAATTGTGAAGAAAATAACCATCACAATCAGATGTAATTGATACAGACACTCTATGCCTTGCTACTACCTTGCTAATTTCTCCATTTTGTAGTTCTCGTGAATAGCTAAGAACTGAGTAGACTCAGTTATTCTATCCACAATTACCCAAATCGAATCGCGCCCACTACTAGTTCTAGGAAATTTCGTAATAAAATCCATAATTATGCTTCCCATTGTTTCATTCGGAAATCTCTGGTTACTGTAATAGACTAGAGAGTCTTAGGTATTCAGCCTTGAATTTCAAACAAATCATGCATTGACAAATGGAGAATGTATTAAATGATGTCCTTCTTCGTTCCCAGACACCAATACAAATCCATGATATCATACTACTTCTTAACAACTCCATTTGTATGGATCTTTTGACTTACGTACTCTGTCCATTACTAGTGTCCATAGACCACCTAGCAAAGGAATCCAAAATCTTTTCGATAATGTAACATCTTGTCCACTTTTAGTTCCAAATGTTTGTCTAACCCGCACACTTTTTGTTTTGCACATGAGTATCCTTAACGCTTCATCTTGAATTTTGAACATCTTATCCCTAATGCCAGAATGTATCATAACACTTCGACTTGCACTCACCTTGGTTTTCTCTTTCCTTCCTACTCAGAACATCTGCCACAACATCCGTCTTCCCCGGATGATATCGAAATTCACAATCGTAGCCATTGAATATTTCGAGCTTCCTCATGTGCCTCATATTCAACTTCTTTTGAACATAGGGGTGTTAAAAGCTCTTATGATCGGTATACATAACGTTCTTCATTCCATACAAGTAGTGTCTTCAACACATATGTACGAATGCTACCGCCCCAAGTTCCAAATCGTGGGTAATATAGTAATGCTTATGTATCTTGAGTTTTTGAGAAACGAATACGATTACCTTCCCCATTTAATTAGCACACAACCTAGACCTCGGTTTTGATGCATCACAATACACAATGAAATTCTCCGATCCGTCATCCTTCAATGATTGAAAAGCTTCTTCTTGTTCCTCACCACAAACAAACTTATATATATATATATATATATATATATATATATATATATATATATATATATATATATATATATATATATATTGTGTGAGTGGTTGAACGATCTTTGGAATAACTCTCGATAAAATGCCGATATCAGCATGTGAATCCTAAATGCTTTACGAACATCCAACGATGAGTGTGGGACCTTCCATCCCTTTACAGCTTCTATTTTGCTAAAATTCACGAGAATAACTTCTTTGTTCACAACGTGTCCAAGAAAAACAAACCTCCTGTAGTCAAATTTCGTACTCTCAATATATTGCATAGACCTTTTCTTTCAAAAGAAACTCCAGGATTAGTCTTGAAGGAACTTCATGCTCCTTCTTAGTTTTAGAATAAATTAGAACGTCGCAAATGAAAAAGTATAATAAATTCATTGAGATACGGTTTACATACGTGTTTGGTAAATATATGAATGCTATAGTCACATTAGTAAGACCGAAAAGCGTAACGAGAGAATTTGAAATGTTCGTAACGATTACTAAATGCACTCCTTGGTATATCTGATTCATGTACCATCAATTGATGGTAACCAGAATGAAGATTGATTTTTGAAAACCACCGAACACCTTGGAGTTGATCAAACAAACCATCCATCCTTGGAAAAGGACAGCGATTCTTGACCGTAAATTTGTTAAGTTTACGATAATCAATGTACAAATGAAAAGAACCATCTTTCTTTTTGACAAATAAGATATGTGCTCCCCAAAGAGAATGACTAGGGTGAATAAAACCCTTGTCTTGGAGCATCTAAAATTGGATTAAATAGTTCTTGCATTTCAGATAGTATTAAATGATTTGAAGTTTTTGCAACTGGGGTTGCTCCAAGAATAAGATCGATACAAAACCTTACGAGTAAAGAGGGAAATAATCCTTCTAAATCTTCCGAGAAGACTTCGAGGAAATCGTTGATAATAGAATGTTTTGAAATTTTAACTTTTTAGCCTTTACGCTCTTGAGTTGTTTCTTTTCGTCTTTGAGGTGCTCTATGAAGATCTCAGGTATTACACCACCATTTAAGTGGTATACGAAATATTTTCTCAAACATACAAATTTATACCTAATTTCGTCATCTAATCCGTTCTTCAACCACACCAAAACTTCTGAGTCCGAAGTGCAACAAGTCAATGTTAAAAGAGTAATCTTCTAGCACTAAAGTACACCCTTGTGTAATGTCTTTTAGTCTCTATGTGCTCCCAAAATATTTTTTTTTCAAAGTCTCTCACTCTAGACAAGCCATCGAGTTTCCTACTGTGTTGATTGGTGCCACTTGATGAGTTGTCATACGACACTCAATTGTAAAGTGACCTCTTCGTTTGCAGTTTGAATAAATACCACATGATGCAGATGTGTGATGATAGTGGTTACACCTTATTCACCGAAGATGTGAACCAATGTAACCCTTTCTTCATGTGTTAGTATCTACGAATTTCTTGAGTACCCTCTTGTTCTTGGTACTGTTTCTACATTCCCAGCATTAATGGTTTCACCGATTAACAATCCATCCATCAGTATTGCGCCTTGGATAGTAGGAGGCTCAATCACTTCTACTGTCCCACGAGTTTCCAGAACAAATGTTGGTGTACTTCTCAATTCTCTTAGCTTCGAGTGCCACGGGATGAGGTCTAATTTTGCCAACTCATGAAATTGTCCGATATATGTTGCATGGTTAACTCCCATTGTAGAGAAATTCCAAAGCTTATTCACTAACTTCTTTATTTCGTTATTGAAAGAATATTCCTCATATAATAGTGCCTTTATTATTATTATTATTATTATTATTATTATTATTATTATTATTATTATTATTATTATTATTATTATTATTATTATTATTATTATTATTATTATTATTTATTTTATATTTTTATTTATATATTTTATTATTATTATTATTTTATTTTATTTATTTATTTGTTTATTTTTCGCGCCATCACCACTTCCATCCTTTGAATTCTCGACTATTAATTCCATTTTTTTTTCTTCCGTACCGCTAGCTCTACCACGATTCAATATGCCGTTACAAACCTTGCATTACATTTTCAAATATTAAGGCCCACCACTGTTGTGCAATGATCGCAACAACATTGGAATTCTAGCCATCAATACAACAAATCCCTCCAGTTCAACCATCAATTCAATCACCACTATCACTTGTATGACCACCGCCGAGTGTTTCTCCTCCACGAGTAAAATTTACGGGTAATGCATCTTAGTAGTATGTTTGCTATAATTTAGAATTCATATGAGTTTAGAACAGAATGAATACTTTGGAGTTTGTCTAGGCATAAATGCACAAGACTCACAACCATAAGAATAATTTGGTAAGGAATATAATTGGGATTTTATTACCATACGACACGAAGATAGCACATGAGACACGCAAACATGGTCGGATAAGCACACATACGTCGGAACACCTTTGTCAATTACGTCTGCAGCCATAATTGTGAAAGTATTCTTTCATACACATACTTATCTTCCAAGTCCTTGTATCACAATAAGCTTTGTATATACGGAAAGAGATCAGATAGTTATGGAATCCTAAGCAACATGTAGACGATCCACATAAAGAGTCGTAAGATGATGAAGAAACTGTAACACCCCCATAAGACCCGTACCTGGGCCACGTGCGGGCAGTGTTACTATTGAGGCCCAGTGGGCTAGGTCTGCAGCCCAATGCACCCCAACCCATCACCTGTGGATTTAGTAATATCCACCAGGTAGGTTGTCGGATTCGAACTTGAACCTCCTTCATCATCTTCACCTTTTATTCTTCACATTCTTTGTAAGGATTAACACTTTCTCTCTCTAGAAATATACTTTCATGTTATTGATTTATATGTTTAGTTGATCATCTAACATATTTATGTCCAAATATAAGCTTAAAATACGTTTTTTACACAACATATACAAACATGCATAAATCTGCCCAGAAAAGTCAGTGTACAAAAACGGCCATAACTTGAGTTCTAGGAAGAATTAGACAACGAATTTTTTTTTAAAAGTTGCATATTGAAAAGAGCTACAACTTTTGTGTTTTACACTTTTTCCACATCCGTACGAATTTTTGTGTATAATCTGATCTTTGCGACTGTCTGATGTTTGTCGAAAACCGAGTACGGTTCTTTCGCAAAATTTATTACCTATCTAAATGGACATTATAGATCTTGGAAAAATCAGGTTATGAACTAGACACACACATAAACAGTTTGTAAAAATTGTGAACATTACTTGGGACCAGAAGTTAGTGAAACCGAGTGGCGAAACAAACCGACATAAACCGAAAAACACATTTTGGGACTGTTTTTGACATAAACATAAAACCGACACTTCGGACCGACCATAAAACGTACCGACAACTTTATAAGTCTTTGTTAACTATATTAAGACTTGTGTAAAAGTTTCGGGTCAAACCGAGCTAGTTTGAATAGTTTGACCAGATTTGACTAGTTTGACCAGATTTGACTAGTTTGACCAGATTTGACAAGTTTGACCAGATTTGACTAGTTTGACCAGTTTGACTAGTTTGACCAGATTTGACCAGTTTGACCAGATTTGACCAGTTTGACCAAATTTAACCAGTTTGACCAGATTTGACTAGTTTGACCAGATTTGACCAGTTTGACCATTTTGACTAAGTTTGACCAAGTAACTTCTGTTGACTTTCAGAAAACAACATATTTGACCACAACGTTCGGATATAAATGTATACACGTACTTTCGAATACAATAAAAGAAGATTGAACAATACTTACTACACTAAGTATTCAACACCTACAATAATCAAACCTTATACAAAACTTACATTCATACAATATAAACTATCACCAACGGGCCGTACATGTTTTCAAAACTTAAACAAAACAACCAATGTATTTGGACATAACTAGTTGAGGGAACAACTAGCATAGATGTTCTGTTGAGACATCTAATCATTAAAACCTTGCGCGTTTAGGACGCCCAGCAGGTTTCGATCGTTATAGACGACATCATTTCCCTTGTACACCATCATTAGTGCTTGATAGCATCTCATCAGACTCAGGTGAGTCTCATAGCCCCTGTTTTACTGTTTTTACTCTAGGGGTGAGAATACATGCCTGTTTTATTTTACATGTGAACGCAAGTATCAAATATCGCTATATTCTGCATGAGTTAATCATCTAATCATCATAAGTCCTCATTAGCATAGTTTGGTAATACTTTGTAGCGTGAATGTTAGTGTATGGTACCATATGGGACTGACAATCCCCGTCCGGGTCAGCAAGCACTGACTGGTCAAAACGGACGCATTATCATTTGTTCATACGTGTGTTGATTAGGCATACGCATAGAGGCACCCTCGCTCAGGCACTTAATTGTGATCCTGACACCTCAGTTAAGCTCAGACTATGTGCTCATGGCAGTTATATACATCATTTACTTATTTGTTTAATTACAAGTTATCACACTCAAATCTTGCGGTTCATACATTATACTTTATCATTAAACCTGTGAGCTCACCAGCTTTTAGCTGACCATTTTAGTGTGTATTCTCAGGTTCGCAGCAGCAGTAAGTCTGCTCACTCAGGATGCCCATTAGCTCGAGTCTCATGCAAACATCAGGAGATTATCATGCATTACTATATTTTGTATAAATTAGTTATGACATAGAATCTCTTACATTAATTCGAGCTTTTGTAAACTATTATAACAGTGTAAGACTTTTATAATATCAATGTATTGTAAACGACGCATATAGAGTCGTTCATTATATCTTATGTGCTGTTGATATTTGATTAGTTGTGCCCCGACCCGAATCGCTTCCGCAACCCGAATTTGGGGGTACGACAGATTGGTATCAGAGCCTAAGGTTATAGTGAACTAGGTTGCATTTAGTGGGCCTAGACTATGACCGTTAGGCAGTATTCCTTATTAGGTATAACTGGTTCAGTGATTACATCATACGAGTTTAATTTAACATAGCTTAGCTAACTATGTATAATTAAATGAATACGATGTGAAATCTGAAAGGGGTTATGTTGAAAAGGAATGCACTAGTTGACTCTGACCACAAGAGAAACCGGGACTTATACGTGGTTTGTGCTAGACACACACTAGGCTAATATGTGATATAGGCGTATATACATACATAGGCCTCACCTAGTGCTACTCTATAGGCTATTATATATTGAAGATATATGAATAGGCCTTACCTGAATATTACTTTCTAAGCTATTATATATCTCAAATATATACAGATCTCATACGATAATATACTCATTAACGCTCACACCACCGAAGACGACGAGTATAGCTACCACCGTCTATTTATTTATACTCGCATAACATCTTACAACACATTTCGCCGTACCATCATGTGCTAAAGAGGAATATATCATTTTGTATTCCTTCCATCGTTTTATTTCTTCGGAATCACAAGTGGAACCTATTGTTAGAAGGACTTATAGGTTTCCATAAGTAAAATCTTACCCCGCCCACTCGCAAACTCGCATCTTGTATTCTAATTATCTGTTGAACTATGATTATCACTTGTGCTCTTGTGATATATCGTGAATTTGTACAGACAACTCATTTATCCTTTTCTTGTTTCTTTCTTGAAGAATCATGCCGCCAAAGAGGAAGAGTTACAGCGAAGTGGAACTCAATGCAGCTGTTTCCCGAGCTGTAGCTGAAGCCTTGGCCGCTCGAGACTCTCGAAGGAGGGACGAGACAGTCGATACCACTCCTGCTCCTGTTATCAAACCTTGTTCCTACAAGGATTTTCTCAGTTGCAAACCATTGTACTTCAAGGGCACGGAAGGTGCCATTGGCCTGATCCGATAGATGGAAAGAATGGAATCTGTCTTCAGTCTCTGTAACTGCGCTGAAGATAGCAAGGTCAAGTTTGCTGCTTATACCTTTCAGGAAGGTGTCCTCACCTGGTGGAATACTCATACTAATGATGTGGGAATCGAAGTGGCTAATCAACTCCCCTGGGGAGATCTGAAAAAGATGCTAAAGGAAGAATATTGCCCTAACGAATAACTTCAGAGGTTGGAGGAAGAATTCTAGAATTTGAAGGTGCAGGGCACCGACATCATTGGCTACACCACTAAGTTCCAACAACTCGCCCTCCTCTGCCCATCTATGGTAGATCCGGAGGAAAAACGCATCAAGAGGTACATTCGCGGACTCCCGAAAAATATCCAGGGGAACGTCGCCTCATCCAAACCGACAACCATTCAGAGTGCTATCCGTCTTGCACACGAACTCATGGCCATGGTCGTTAGCCGTGAGACATCTGCTCCATCTTCTGGTAACAACAACAACAAAAGAAAGTGGTCTGGAAACTCCACTCAAAACCAACCATCGTCCAAGAAGTCTGAGTCTGATAAGACCACCAACACTGTTTCGGGTTCCAACAAGGGTTACACTGGGAATAAACCCTTCTGTTC
This sequence comes from Helichrysum umbraculigerum, assembly GCA_949592205.1. NCBI lineage: Eukaryota > Viridiplantae > Streptophyta > Magnoliopsida > Asterales > Asteraceae > Helichrysum > Helichrysum umbraculigerum. The sequence continues at coordinate 125,590,875 of CATIUR010000002.1, forward strand.
AAAGTGCCGCCGACATCATGAAGGTCCCTGTGGTATTCCCTGCAACAAATGTCAAAGGTATGGACATCTGGATAAAGACTGCAGATCTACCAATGCCAACACCGCCACTGACAAACCTAAGTCCTGCTATGAGTGTGGAGACACAGGGCACTTCAGGAATGACTGCCCAAAGCTGAAGAATAAGGGCAACAACAACACTGCTAAAGGAAGAGCATTTGTTCTGAACTCAAGAGAAGCCCGTCAAGACCCGAATGTAGTCTCGGGTACGTTTCTTCTCAACAATCTTACTGCTTTTGTCCTATTTGATACTGGTGCTGATAGAAGTTTCATATCTGATGAGTTTAGTCCACTGCTTGACATCACTCCTATTGCTTTAAATGCTAAGTACATGGTAGAGTTAGCTAATGGTAAACTCATAGAGACCGACAGTGTAATACCTAATTGCACTTTAAATCTATCCGACAAGATCTTTTCTATCGACCTTATACCTGTCAAGATCGGAAGTTTCGACATCATCGTTGGCATGGATTGGTTGTCCAAGCATCGCGCTGAAGTTATCTGCTATGATAAAATCGTTCGTATTCCTCTCGTCACTGGTGGTACCTTAGTCATACAAGGGGAGACCGGTGCGATGAGATTGAATATAATATCATGCATGAAAACACGCAAATACCTGAGAAAGGGTTATCAGGCAATCCTCGCGCACGTTATGGAGAAAAAGTCGGAAGAGAAGCGACTTGAGGATGTGCCCATTGTTAGAGACTTTCCAGAAGTCTTTCCCGAAGACTTGCCTGGTCTACCACCACCGAGACAAGTTGAGTTCTCAATCGACCTCGTGCCCGGGGCAGCACCCGTTACACGAGCACCTTATCGCTTAGCCCCATCCGAATTGCAGGAGTTGTCCACTCAATTACAGGAACTTTTGGACAAAAGATTTATTAGACCAAGTTCTTCACATTGGGGAGCTCCGGTCCTGTTTGTGAAAAAGAATGACGGTTCATTCAGGATGTGTATCGACTACAGAGAGTTGAATAAATTAACCGTCAAGAACCGTTACCCACTCCCTCATATTGATGACCTATTCGACCAACTTCAGGGGTCAAGTTTCTATTCGAAGATAGATCTACGATCAGGTTATCATCAGTTACGAGTTCGTGACATCGACATCCCAAAGACTGCCTTCCGAACTCGCTATGGGCATTACGAGTTCCAAGTGATGCCATTTGGTTTGACAAACGTACCGGCTGTATTCATGGACCTTATCCCCGAGTGTGCAAACCATATCTCGACAAATTTGTCATTGTCTTTATCGATGATATCCTCATCTACTCCCGCAACGAGCAAGAGCACGCGCAACATCTCAAAACCATCCTAGAACTTCTTAGACACGAAGAGTTATACGCTAAGTTCTCCAAGTGTGAGTTCTGGATGCAAACCGTTCAATTCCTTGGTCATGTGATTGACAGTCAGGGAATTCACGTAGATCCATCAAAGATTGAGGCTATCAAGTGCTGGCAAGCACCGACAACGCCGACTGAAGTACGCCAATTCTTAGGTCTGGCTGGTTACTATCGACGCTTCATAGAGAATTTCTCGAAAATAGCTCAACCCCTTACGACACTGACTCAGAAGGAAAAGAAGTTCAATTGGACTGATAAGCAGGAGTCAGCATTTCTGCTACTGAAACAAAAACTTTGCATCGCACCCATTCTATCATTACCCGAAGGCAACGATGACTTCGTGGTATACTGCGATGCTTCGCACCAAGGTCTTGGTTGCGTGTTGATGCAACGGGACAAGGTTATTGCCTATGCCTCCCGACAGCTCAAAGTTCACGAGAAGAACTACACCACTCATGATCTCGAATTAGGAGCCGTAGTGTTTGCACTCAAAATATGGAGACATTATTTGTATGGCACAAGATGTACCATCTTCACCGATCATAAAAGTCTCCAGCATATATTCGATCAGAAGGATCTCAACATGAGGCAATGTCGCTGGGTCGAGTTGCTTACCGATTATGACTGCGAAATTAAGTACCATCCGGGCAAAGCAAATGTTGTTGCCGATGCCCTAAGTCGAAAAGAACACACAAAACCACTTCAAGTCCGAGCCCTCAGCGTGACCATTCATAATGATTTCGTCATTCAAATTCTCACTGCTCAACTCGAAGCCTTGAAACCTGAAAACCTGAAGAATGAGGCCTTGCGCAACATGGAGAAACAATTCAAAACCAAACCCAATGGGGTCAAGTACTTCGCGAACCGGATCTGGTTGCCCTATTTTGGAAACCTTCGAGACTTGGGGATGGATGAAGCTCACAAGTCCAAGTACTCTATACATCCTGGATCGGATAAGATGTATCATGGCATCAAGGGATTGTACTGGTGGCCAAACATGAAAGCAGAGATTGCCACGTACGTCAGCAAGTGCCTCACATGCTCAAAGGTCAAGGCGGAGTATCAGAAGCCTTCTGGACTACTCCAACAACCGGACATCTCTCAGTGGAAATGGGAGCAAATCGCTATGGATTTCATCACTAAACTCCCGAGGACATCAAGCGGTTGCGATACCATTTGGGTGATCGTGGATCGACTTACCAAATCTGCTCATTTCCTTGCCATCAAGGAAACCGACAAAATGGAACGTCTCACACGAATTTATTTGAAGGAGATCGTATCCCGACATGGTGTTCCAATCTCAATTATCTCTGATAGAGATAGTCGTTTTACATCTCACTTTTGGCAATCATTACAAAAATCCTTGGGTACTCGTTTGGATATGAGTACAACCTATCATCCACAAACCGACGGCCAAAGTGAAAGGACAATTCAAACACTGGAAGATATGCTACGTGCCTGCGTAATTGACTTCGGTGCAAATTGGGAACATCACTTGCCATTGTGCGAATTCTCGTACAACAATAGCTATCATGCCAGCATTGGAGCTGCACCATTCGAGGCACTGTACGGTCGTAAGTGCTGATCACCCATCTGTTGGACCGAAGTGGGAGACAGCCAACTCACGGGCCCTGAAATCATTCATGAAACCACCGAGAAGATCGTTGGTATCCAGCAACGGTTGAAAGCTGCACGCGATCGTCAGAAGAGTTATGCTGACGTGAGACGCAAGCATCTCGAGTTCCAGGTTGGGGATCGAGTACTACTCTAAGTATCACCTTGGAAAGGTGTCATCCGATTTGGCAAACGCGGAAAGTTGAACCCCAGATACATTGGACCTTTTGAAATCCTTGAAAGGATTGGTCCAGTGGCATATCGATTGCAATTACCACCTGAACTCAGTAGCGTGCATCCCACATTTCACATTTCAAATCTTAAGAAATGCCTATCAGATGAGACGCTCATTATACCTCTTGAGGAGATCCAAATCGACGACAAACTTCATTTTGTTGAGACACCAGTGGAGATCATGGACCGTGAGGTCAAACAGCTTAAACAAAGTCGTATTCCCATTGTTAAAGTCCGGTGGAATTCACGGCGTGGTCCGGAATTCACTTGGGAACGGGAAGACCAAATGCGAATCAAATACCCACAGCTTTTCACAGACTCTCCTCATACGACAACTCAGAGCTAAATTTCGGGACGAAATTCTCTTAACAAGGGGAGAATGTGACACCCGACCAATTAGGGCTAGTATTAGTGCCTAATCATAAGTCCTAATACATGTAATTAGGGTTAATTATGTGTATCATTATGTGTATTGATAAATTATTATATATACACACGTATGCGATTTGTTTAAATCGTACATTTCACTTTCGGATGGATTCCGATACATTATAAATGCGGACGTTGGTGAACAAAATGTTAAATAATGTGAAATTATTTAATAAACTCAAAAATCTCTAAATATTATGTTGATAATATTCAACATGTAAAACGTATCGTATAAAGTATCACAAACGCGACGAAAACGCGCGAAACGCGCTCGATAATCGAATAAGAACCAAAATATATTTTATAAGTTTAAAATATATCATTTCGAGTAAAACTTTCATTGGAAATATCTTATTTTAAATCAATAACGAAAAAGGCTAATTAAAACGCTACGCGATTAAACCTTCGTAAAACAAACACGTAAATCGAGACCGATAAATAAACGGGACATTTTTATAAATGTTTTTAAGTATTTTAATTAATACTTCAATCAAAAATATCGAGATTTAAATCGTTATCTAAAACGCGAATAATAATCGTTAAACGTCTAAATAAACGTCCAAACGAACGGGTAAACGAGCACCACGCGTAACGCGAATTGGGGAATTTAATTAACACAATCACTTGGGGTGGGGCCCATGAAAAATCTGCAGATTTTTCCCACCCACAAGCACCCCATGTGCCACCTCCCATCTTGTCCACTAGTCTTGCATGCAAGACACTCACTCATACACTCCACCCTACCACTTTCCATCATTTATCATTTGTTTTCTTTTCACTTAATTTCAAAAACTCTTTCAACTCCTTCTCCATTTTCTGAGAAATATCAGCCCTAAAACCCCCATATCATCATCATAAAAATCTCCATTCATCATCATCAAGAGCAAGAAACTTGGAACCAAGCTCAAGAACACCACCTCCTTCATCATCTTCACCTTTTATTCTTCACATTCTTTGTAAGGATTAACACTTTCTCTCTCTAGAAATATACTTTCATGTTATTGATTTATATGTTTAGTTGATCATCTAACATATTTATGTCCAAATATAAGCTTAAAATACGTTTTTTACACAACATATACAAACATGCATAAATCTGCCCAGAAAAATCAGTGTACAAAAACGGCCATAACTTGAGTTCTAGAAGGAATTAGACAATGAATTGTTTTTTAAAAGTTGCGTATTGAAAAGAGCTACAACTTTTGTGTTTTACACTTTTTCCAGATCCGTACGAATTTTTGTGTATAATCTGATCTTTGCGACTGTATGATGTTTGTCGAAAACCGAGTACGGTTCTTTCGCAAAATTTATTACCTATCTAAATGGACATTATAGATCTTGGAAAAATCAGGTTATGAACTAGACACACACATAAACAGTTGGTAAAAATTGTGAACATTACTTTGGACCAGAAGTTAGTGAAACCGAGTGGCGAAACAAACCGACATAAACCGAAAAACACATTTTGGGACTGTTTTTGACATAAACATAAAACCGACACTTCGGGCCAACCATAAAACGTACCGACAACTTTATAAGTCTTTGTTAACTATTTTAAGACTTGTTTAAAAGTTTCGTGTCAAACCGAGCTAGTTTGACCAGTTTGAATAGTTTGACAAGATTTGACTAGTTTGATCAGATTTGACTAGTTTGACCAGATTTGACCAGATTTGACAAGTTTGACCAGATTTGACTAGTTTGACCAGTTTGACTAGTTTGACCAGGTTTGACCAGTTTGACCAGATTTAACCAGTTTGACCAGATTTGACTAGTTTGACCAGATTTGACCAGTTTGACTAGTTTGACCATTTTGACTAAGTTTGACCAGTTTGACCAAGTTAACTTCTGTTGACTTTAAGAAAACAACATATTTGACCACAACGTTCGGATATAAATGTATACACGTACTTTCGAATACAATAAAAGAAGCTTGAACAATACTTACTACACTAAGTATTCAACACCTACAATAATCAAACCTTATACAAAACTTACATTCATACAATATAAACTATCACCAACGGGCCGTACATGTTTTCAAAACTTAAACAAAACAACCAATATATTTGGACATAACTAGTTGAGGGAACAACTAGCATAGATGTTCTGTTGAGACATCTAATCATTAAAACCTTGCGCGTTTAGGACGCCCAGCAGGTTTCGATCGTTATAGACGACATCATTTCCCTTGTACACTATCATTAGTGCTTGATAGCATCTCATCAGACTCAGGTGAGTCTCATAGCCCCTGTTTTACTGTTTTTACTCTAGGGGTGAGAATACATGCCTGTTTTATTTTACATGTGAACACAAGTATCAAATATCGCTATATTCTGCATGAGTTAATCATCTAATCATCATAAGTCCTCATTAGCATAGTTTGGTAATACTTTGTAGCGTGAATGTTAGTGTATGGTACCATATGGGACTGACAATCCCCGTCCGGGTCAGCAAGCACTGACTGGTCAAAACGGACGCATTATCATTTGTTCATACGTGTGTTGATTAGGCATACGCATAGAGGCACCCTCGCTCAGGCACTTAATTGTGATCCTGACACCTCAGTTAAGCTCAGACTATGTGCTCATGGCAGTTATATACATCATTTACTTATTTGTTTAATTACACGTTATCACACTCAAATCTTGCGGTTCATACATTATACTTTATCATTAAACCTATGAGCTCACCAGCTTTTAGCTGACCATTTTAGTGTGTATTCTCAGGTTCGCAGCAGCAGTAAGTCTGCTCACTCAGGATGCCCATTAGCTCGAGTCTCATGCAAACATCAGGAGATTATCATGCATTACTATATTTTGTATAAATTAGTTATGACATAGAATCTCTTACATTAATTCGAGCTTTTGTAAACTATTATAACAGTGTAAGACTTTTATAATATCAATGTATTGTAAACGACGCATATAGAGTCGTTCATTATATCTTATGTTCTGTTGATATTTGATTAGTTGCGCCCCGACCCGAATCGCTTCCGCAACCCGAATTTGGGGGTGCGACACGTAGGTTTAAAACCAGACAGTAGAAAAATAAACATTTTGCTGTGATGAAAGTAAGTTAGGACAATGCAATAGAAATGTACACAAATGTGAAATAATGCAGCCAATATATCTCAATGTACGGCAATTACCTCACACGGAAGTAAAGCACGAATGTAAGCAACAATCCCAATGTACAGCAAATACCCCACAAGAAGGTAAAGCACGAATGTAAACAACCAATCTCAATGTATGGCAAATACCCCACAAGGAAGTACAGCACGGATGTAAGCAACAAGTCTTAATGCATATAAGTCACATAGTGTCACACATTTCAAGCATATGTCCAAAAATAGAAATGAATACGTTCACAACATAAAACAGTTGGTAAAACATGTGAGCATACTTTTCCCTCAATGATAAAAATATGTAAAGAAAATGGGGCCACAAAAACTCACCTTGAATACCAAAGTAAGTATCTCCTTCAAAAGAATCCACCAAACAACTATCAATCTACAAACGAATATATACGTATACGGGTTACAACCTAGACATATCTATGTCCTTCCATTGTATCCCAAGTCCAAATCACCTTTACTAGGTTTCCTCACAACCAATCCTCAAGTATCTTTACAAAATTTAATCCTCGTTTATTTAAAATATTAGTAACTTTACTCTATTTTGTATTTCAGAATCTGTCCAGAAATTTCATACCACTTCACGAATTTTAAACCATGACTTAATAAATCATTTGACTCTACAAATTTTACCAGTGACATTTCATGGTGTTAAGAATATTCTGTAATTTTTCCAGAACTTATTTCAATAGTTTACTATTTTTTAAAATTCAGAAAAGTAATCTGCTCAAAACCGACAACACTTTCTGACTTCACAAAATTTATATTTTATTTGAAATACTTAAAACTCCAATTGGTTATAATATTTTTACAGAAAATAGTAAACACCTTAAAGTTTTTCCAGTAAAAATTTCAATACCAAATTCATTGCCTAACCTACGTTTCAAAAATCAAAAATTTAACTAGAATCATGAACCGAAAAACTCAGATTTGACATTCGATCTTGAAAAATCATTTTGACTAACTTAAACTCAACATTTGGACACGAAATCAACTCCATTTGAAAATAGACTCTTAATAATTAAGTTTAGACTCCTCTTTCATCAAAAATTATTGTGAAATGACTAAGTTATGCCTTTCCCAAACCGATAAACAAATATATCCAGATTTAGGGTTTGTAAGTTTAAAGCTAAATCTTTGTATAAACAAATCCAAAACACGTATATGATCATAATATTCATTCATAACAATTATAACACTGATTTTTAATCATTCTAACAAAGTCACATTAACGGGGATACAATGGATCGAACCGAAATAAAATGATAACAACGAAACGATCGAAATAATGTATCAATGAATGAAATCGGATAGGAATAATACCAACTATCGAATGATCGCACGAGAACACCCCTTAGAATCTGTATGATTAACGTTTCGTGAGGATCAATACACACAAAGCACAATGAATCCAAAGATACGAAGATTTAGAACGCAAATCTTACCGAAATATACCTACACGTGAGTTCTCGATCAATAAAATGATTTAGAGATTATATGTTTAGGTTCTTGGGGTTTGGAATTCGAAAATGTGAAGATAGAATCGCCTCTGGTCGTCTGGAACCAAAACTAGGGTTTACAAATACGTTTTTGGGGTTAAAATATGTTTATATATGGGTCTGGGCCGTTTTAGAATCGCGTCGCGATTAGGGGAGAATCGCGTCGCTATTTGGGGTGAATCGCGTCGCTAAAAGGGGTAAATCGTGCCTCTATTTGCCCCAAATCGCGTCTCTATTATCAGCCCAAATTTCGTTTACGTTTTACTTTATAACTTCTTCGTTACACGTCGGATTGAGTTGATTCTTTTTGCGTTGGATTCATTTTTCAAAAACGAAGACTTTGATGTAAAGAAATCATTGAAATTAGTATTTTCACAAAAATGACTTTTTACGGATCAAACTACGATAACGGTTTGGTGACGGTTGTCACACAATATATATGTATTTAGTACGTCATACTTTTGACCAATGGTGAGATTACTAATAATACAGAAATCAAATCAAAATAAAATATAGAAATAACATAACTAGCATCACACGAATAAGGAAATTCTATTTGACTCTGCTTCTTGAAGTGACTCAATAAGATAGACTGACCCATTTTCAACGCTCTCTCATCCAATGGGTTAACTTCTTCCCAGACTTTTCTTATAAGTAATCTATATATATATTTTACACATATTAAAAAAAAAACTTTTGAAAAACATATTTAAAACTTATGATGAATGTAAAGAATAATATATAACATTTAAAAGTTTATTTTATGTTTTTGTAGTAAAAAAATATTTATTGAATGTAGTTGAATAATTAAAATAGTATAATAATACCACTTGACTAAATTGCCTAGTGGTAGGTTGAGCTTTTGGCTTCCTAGAGGTCAGGGGTTCAATCGTACCCTGGGTAAACATTTAACATGTTAGATACTCACACCCGTAAAAACACATGGGGCCTTAGGGGAACTTGCGGATAAAGGTTCATACCAACTCCAGACGTCCCCAATGTCCCACTGTGTCAGGAGAGTTACCCGAAGTCATCCTTGTAGGGTGGACAACGACTGGTGCCAAAGACACACGGGACCAGGGTGTTCCCACCAATTTACACCTTTGCGGAAAATAGTATAATAATGTGGATTATAAATAAATTGTAACGAGTTCAATGCAGTATAGAGATTTTGAGGAGAAAGAGATAATGAAGGAAGTGATGTGAAACGCCCTGTAAACTTGAGGATTTTTTTTTTTTCAAACTGAATTATACTTGTCATAACTGATCGTACGTGACTTTTAAAACTTGTACAAGATAAATTGTACCTCTGCTAGACTCGGAACTACACATCACAAAAACTGTGAAATAAAAGAGGTCTCTAAAATACCACTAAACACTTATGCATTTTCAGATTTTACACCAAAAACCATAAGTACCAAAAACCATAAGTACCCGCCGGGTAATGGGTTACCCGCCGGGTAACCATGCCCAAAACACAAACTCTCGAACCAGAACCTATTTTGTGTTACCTGGTCCACTTACCCGCCGGATACCTGCTTACCCACCGGGTAGGGATGTTACCCGCCGGGTAACACCCTATTCCAGCAGACCTCAGCCATGTTCAAAACTCTGCACATTTTAATACAAAAATACGAATTTCAAACGCGTATAACTTTTAACTCGTTTAGAGTTAGACTCTGAAATTTTGCAGGCACCTCTACTATGCCAAGATGAAACTTTCTCTTTTTCACTTTTTCAAAATACGCGTTTAATCAAAATCTAGACTGAAATCCATTTTTGTACCATTTCGACACTTTTTCTTGACATGTCAAAACACAACCCACTGGGTTTCTAATCTTCACACTTTACCAACACTTTCTAACATACTTTTGATACTTAAGCCAATAGCAACAAGTGTCATACTTATACTATAGCTTGTTTTAACGCTTTGACCCAATTAATGTCCATTTGGACACTTCTGACCCGTTTCTCATTTCTAGAACACTTTGACTCTTTCACTTACATATTTCACTCACACACTTGACCATTTCAACATAATTGACTATAGGTCAACATCAAAGTCAACCAAACTTTACTTTCAACACTTTACCCTATTCCATTTATGACACATACTTTACTACTAATCATTTCTTTCCTTTTTCCACTTTGACATTGCTAGGTCAAAGGCATACATCATAAATCTTTAACCACTTTACACTTTAACTAATTCGTGTCATAAAACTCATTTTGGGCGATTTACACAATGGCTAATCATAACGATAATTTAAAAGAATAAGAAGCTTATCTAACCATAAATCAAGCTCATTATCCACGCTATCTTCTTGCAACCAACATCTATTCCTGCTATTCATTTGGCTTAACCGAACCATGCACTTACAACATAAAACACTGAACGGGATAAGCATAAAGCTTAGTGAGTACATAAGCAATTAAACGACTAATTTACAAAACTAATCAACCTATAACAAATATCAATAATACATATTTGCATAAATCAATACTACTGATCAATCATGAAACCAAATCTTGCTCTGCTCAAATCTGCTTTCATCTTTTTGCTGGACACATGTGCTGCAACATCTGATCATCTAATTACAATTGTAGCTAAATTGAATTAGCTATTCTAATCACACTAGCTAACATAAGCCAACTAGTCTAATCACATTAGCTAATATGAGTCAACTAATCTAATCACAATAGCTAACCTTGGTTAGCTAATCTAATCGCTGTAACAGCTAACGTAAGTTAGCAAATCTGATCATCTGTTATCACTGAACAACTACTTTCAACTTCTTTCACTAATCATCACTTCTTGCAATTATTACAATTAAACAATAATTAACTAATCAATCTGATCATATTCCTAACTAATACATTAACTATTCTAATCACAATAATAACTACCATAGGTTAACTAATCTAATTACAACTAATCTTTACTATACACTATTCACATCTTTCCACACTAATTAACAATTTACTAATCAAGATAATCAACCACTAACAACAATGATTAACAATAATCATTAAAATAAAGTATAACTAATCACTTTCATTGATCATGTGAGCCTCTTGCACATATGCAATCCGGAACACACAATCATTACCCATTTAATCCCTATGTTACTCACCTTTGCCTCTCAAGAAATGAAGCACTTATTCACTTGATTATGAAATCACTTCTTTGAACACCTATCATAGAACACATACATATAATTTCTTTAGCAAATACTAATCATCATAATCAACTAATCAAATCATTAACCCATCACCCATTTGGGTTAATTAAACTAAACTTTCAATTAACTAATCATTCTTTCATCATTACTATCATACTATAACAATTCTTTCAACTACTAATCATTTGAATTATTACTAACTCATAAAACCATAATCACTTTTCATTAAACTAATCAATTTCATCTTTCATGATCATAATCAATCATTAACTTAACATCTGAAACGCCCCAATTTTTTTTAATACCGAGATACTCTTGTTTTGGTCCTAACAATCAATTAAAATACGATACTAGATCATGTGCGCAAGACTACATGAGACAAATGCCCAACATATGTCATTGCAAAACTGATCATTCTCAAAAACTGCCCCTTTTTGCTCAAAACTGCCCCTTTTTGCTTAAAACTGCCATTTTCAAATATGTATAACTTTTTACTCTTTAACAATTAGAAAACCAAATTTTGCAGACACCTTCACTATAACAAAATGAAGGTTTTTCGTTTTTACACTTTCCCTTCAAAACTGCCTCTTTGCCCTCAAAATTGACCTGAAAACTACCACTTTGCCCTCAAAACTACCCTCAAAACTGCCCTCAAAACTCAAAACTACCGACATTCAAATACGCATAACTTTTTAACTCGTTAAGAGTTAAGACCTTAAATTTTGCACACACCTCCACTATACCAAAATGAAGGTTTCTCTTTTGACACTTTTTTCAAATTTCACAAAATCGACCGATTTGGACGTGTGACCAATTTGAGGCCATTTTGACCACTATTTGGTGACAACCAAAATCACAAACCACATGAACTAAGGTCTGGAGCTTTTGACCACATTTCAAATATTTCATAACAAAGTTAAAGGAACCGACAAGGTAACTTTAACCTTTATTTGATTCAATTTGGCTTACGGGTGCATTAGTGACCCGTTTGGACACTTTTTGACCCGTTTGCAAATAAAGACCATTTTAAACCATTTTGGTGAACACCCTATATTTCAAACCACTTGGTTTTAGCCTCTGACTTTTTAACAACATATTCCCACATACATTTGACATCTAAAGCAATGATCGCAAGCACCATACTTACATCACTACTCATTTTAACTCCTTGACCCGTTTAGTGTCCATTTGAACACTTTAACCAAAATCAACAACATTAACATCTAACCACTTTTATCACTTTACAACATAACCACTACCCAAATTGACACTACTACATTCATCTTTAACTTTAACAAGTCAAAGCTACACTTTTCAACCAATTGACACTTTACACCTTAAAACATCAACATAACTTCAAAATGTGTCTTTTTGGGCGATTTACACAAGCGATAATCATAACGACAAGTCAAAAGGAGAAAGAGCTTGTCTAACCACATTGCAAGCTCCAATCCACGCTACCTTCTTGTAATCACATTTCATCCAATTGGTTCAACCGAACCAAGTACCTACAACATAAAACCACTGAAGGGGTAAACATAAAGCTTAGTGAGCATACGAGCAATTAAACGAATAATCCACATAAACAACATTAAATCAACACTTAACACATATAAACCACATATACTTTCTTAGGCAAATAACTACTGAGCAATTGTAGAGATATAAACTCTGTACGGATCTGCGGCCCATAAACTACATATGCGAGGCACCATATCACGTCGATATGTATACCAGGCTCAACATTGTAAGGCTAACCGCAGTTAGCTAATGTAACACCTGCATAATTAGGATAATTAATTATGCCTAATGGTTTGTAACTAGTTGTAATTAGTATGTAATAGGACTAATTACAGGCTCTATTTGTATATATATATAAGGTGATTATATATATATGTGTGTACTTACGCGATTTGGATAAATCGTACGAATTAACCGGACGGAGTCCGACACAGTTTATTTGAACGTTGGTGACAGAAATTTACTTAAATAATAAGAACGTATTTTGTTATATAAAATACGCAACAGAACGAACATTATTTACATATTATTGCGACGACATTTAAATAATGTAACAAAACGTAATAAACGCGAGTTAGTAATTTAGATACTGTGACAAATGTTTCTATTATTAATTTCAAGGTATTTTTATTTAAATACTCTAGTTACATTTTAAAAATGTAAACGTTTGGTTAAATATTAAAAACGAGTAATTAAACAATTAGGACACGGAGTCAACACTGTGTTTTGGGGAGTATTTTCCCCCTCCTTCCTTGATGGATCAGCCAACCCCACCCCCACTCCCCATTCCTCTTTCATTTTTCATTATCACCAAAACACACACAAACCAAACTCTCTCAACCTCAATTTACACCAAATTTTCGGAATACAAACCGACACACGAAAATTACATATTCGGAATCACCATCACGAGTGGAGCAAGAATATCAAGATCGTTTTCGCCATTTCATCCTCCATTTAGCTCGATTTGCAAAAGTAAGAAATTTCTAAAATCTTAGATCTATTCAAATTGGTGAAATGTTTTGATGTTTTGATGTGTACACAACTTAGATATAACCTAATACATGAAGAATACACGATTTTATAGCTCAAAAATGGGTTAGATTTGCGTTTTTGGTCGGAAATTCTTGAAACCCGAAAGTTTCTGGGCTGGTGTTCATACATGCGACACAAGCCTTGTGTCGCATGCTATGTCGCATAAACCCGTTTGTGTCGCACCTTGTGTCGTACCAATCCTTTAGTGTCGTAACCTTTGCGACACAATATTGTGTCGCACTCTATGTCGCATACTATGTCGTATTTAATACGACACAACCGTTCTGTCACTATTGAATTAGCATCGCAAGCTTTTTGCGACACAACCACTGTGTCGCAGAGCTATTGTGTCGCATCCTTCATGCGACACAACCCTTGTGTCGCATACAAATCCTTGTGTCGCAGCTTATGTCGCAGAAAACAGAAAACTTGGAAATTTTAAAGGATTTTCACTATAGAAAAGTCAAAGTACTGTAGCAAAAAGTCAAATTTTACTGTAGCAATTCACTGTAGCACATTTACTGTAGCAAAGTCAACATTTTAAAATTTTGCTACAAACCGTCACCAACGGGCCAAACATGTTTTCCAACAAACAAACAATTACACACATACGGACAAACACTGGATATACTAGTTGTGTACAACTAAACGAAACGTCTCGTGAGACGCATACTTACATAACTTCATATGATTAGGCATTTGAAGGTTACGGGTTCAGAGAACCTACTTGCTTTACTTACTACTTGCTAATTGCAACTGATTACTACAATACTCAGGTGAGTCTTACGGCCCCACTTTTACTGTTTTATCTTATTGGGGGAGATACATGCTACTGATTTTCTTGAACACAAGTACTAAACTGTTTACTATACCAAACGAAATTGCATGAGTTTACTTACAAACAGAAGTCTCTCCATCATATATCGTTAGTTATGGACTTAAGCGCGAACACTAGTTAATGGATCCATTAGGGAAATGACCCTCCCCACCCGGGGCAGTAGCGCTGCCACGTACTGATTTACACGTAGAAACGGGTGACTAATTATTCGTTACTGATGCTTGCTCATTTACGAGCATGTCACGGGAGCAAACTTATTACTTACGGGTTAAGCTTCGATTATGAGCCTCATGGCAACGGTATAAACTTACTTACTTACATTTGCGGGATTGCAAATACTGGTTTACGATTTCTAGATTGAAATTGCTGATTTTACGCCTGCGGGCATTACTGATGAAATCTCGTGTTCAAAGCTGATATTACTTACAAACCTGTGAGATTCACCAACCTTTTGGTTGACACTTTTTAGCATGTTTTCTCAGGTACTCGGATGGAGTAGGATTACTCCAGGATTTTAGCTAGAGTCGCATGATTTCAACACAACTGCATTAACGGAGATTCTTAGCATTATCTTTTGTATATTTTGATTATGTAATAGAATCTCCCGCTACACGCGCGGACTCTAGGGAAACTACATTTTTGTATACGAAAACACTAAGTTTTCAAACAATATATCTATGGAATGTAACTAATTTACAAACGTTGCATATAGATGTCGTTTACTTTATCTTTGTGCTGTGATATTTGATTAGTAACACCCCAAATTATGCTTCCGCAAAACAGTGAATTTCGGGGGTGTTACAGATTGGTATCAGAGCCTAAGGTTATAGTGAACTAGGTTGCATTTAGTGGGCCTAGACTATGACCGTTAGGCAGTATTCTCTTATTAGACATGACCGGTTCAGAAATTACAACATACGACTTTAATTTAACATAGCCTGATCAACTATGTACAATTAAGGGAAGATAATGTAAGGTCTGAAATGATTATGTTGAACGGGGATACGTTAGTTGACTCTGACCACGAGAGAACCGGACCATTACTTGATACGTGCTAGACAATAGGCTGGATATGATATATGTATATATATTAGCCTCGTCTTACTTACATTCTGCCACAGGAATGGCAAACACACCACCTAATCCGTCACATTCTCACTCACATGGGTCACGGAACCCACGAGTAGCCAGGAGGAACACAAGGTCGCCTCGAAACAGCCCTTATCCTGTACATAACTCTCAGAACTCGGCACATCTCACGTTGCCAGTATTGGCTACCCAATTCCGCCGTCAGGAGCAAAGACTCGAAAGTCTTGAACGGGAACAACACCGAATGACCTACCTGCTTCGCCAAGCACTTGATCACATATCCCAACTCCAGCGAGAACAAGAGGATACCAACCTCTCTGTAAGCATAATTCAGGACTCAATGACCGCCGAATTAGGTGCGGATGAAATTGTAAGAAACCGACTAGAGGAATGTGAACAGCGTTCACAGGAGACTGAGGATCACTCTCGTGCACTAGCACAACGACTGGCCTTAGTTGAAGACAATGCCAGGCAAACCAACAGGCTGGCAGAAACCGTGGACCGCCTTGTCACGCTGATGGAACAGATTAATCTACATTAAGACTAGTGTAGTCTTTGTCTCGTAATCTAATGACTATCTAGCGCTATTCTATAAACTGGTCGGATGTAACAATTTCCGACACCTTTTGTAATATCTCTGTAGGATGTAACCTTTGAACTCGCATTATCCATCAAATATTCCTTGATATTTCAACTCATAATAATTGTCATTTTTCCATGTTGATGTTATGTATTACTGCTTTTATACATGTACATCTGTGACAATTACAAGTTCCTACAAAATCTCATGTATCTTCATTTCTTTTATTGAAGAATCATGCCGCCAAAGACAAGACCATACACCGATGCCCAGATTACCTCCCTTATAACCCAGGCTGTTACTGAAGCCTTGGCTCGGAATACTCCACCAAATTCCACGAGGAACAGCGATGCCGCTGAAACCCCTACTGCTAAACCCTGTTCATACAAAGACTTTCAGAACTGCAAACCTCTAAACTTTGCAGGTACTGAGGGAGCTATCGGTCTAGTACGCTGGATCGAGAAAGTCGAATCCGTATTTCTGATCTGCAACTGTGCGGAAGGAGACAAAGTTAAGTTCTCCGTTAGTACTTTTACTGACACCGCACTCACCTGGTGGAACACCTATGCCCAGACTGTGGGTGTTGCTAATGCTTACAAACTCCCGTGGGAGGAGTTGAAGGAGATGTTGAGGGGCGAGTACTGCCCCAGGGATGAATTGAAACAGCTGGAAATGGAATTCTGGAACCACAAGATGCAGGGTGATGACATCACCGGTTATACCAACCGTTTCCACCAACTGGCACTTCTGTGCCCAACCATGGTCGATCCTGAGTACAAGAGGATCGAGAAATTCATTGATGGACTTCCCGAGAGACTACAGGACCTGGTGACTTCATCCAAACCGGGTACTATTCAGAGCGCCATCCGTATGGCCCATGAACTAACGGCAAATTCTAACCGCCGTGGCACAACTTCAACCCCATCTGCAAACAACAAACGCAAGTGGGAAGGTAACCCCAACTCATCCAACCAAACCTCCAACAAAAAGCCTGAGTACATTAAGGCTTATTCATCGGGGACTTCGGAAAAGAAAGGGTACAGCGGGAACAAGCCTTACTGTTCCAAATGCAGCCGCCATAATGACTGTTCTTGCCCTTGCTCCAACTGCAAACGGTTCGGGCATCTAGCCAAGGATTGCCGAACCAACATTTCTACCCCCAACACCAATGCACCAAAGGCCTGCTTTGGGTGCGGAAATTCAGGGCACTTCAAGAAAGATTGCCCAAAGCTGAAAAACAACAACAACCCTGCTCGTGGTAGAGCATTCGTTATCAAGGCTGGGGAAGCCAGACAAGACCCGAACGTCGTGACGGGTACGTTCCTTCTCAACGATCTTACTGCTTCTGTATTATTTGATACCGGTGCCGATAGAAGCTTCATTTCTGAGAAATTTAGCCCTTTACTTGATATAACTCCCACTGCCTTAGATCCTAAATACATTGTTGAATTAGCTAACGGCAAACTGATCGAGACTGATAGCATCATACACAACTGTACACTTAACCTTACGAACGAAACGTTTCCCATTGATTTAATCCCTGTCGAGATCGGCAGCTTCGATATTATTGTCGGTATGGATTGGTTATCCAAGCACCAAGCTGAAATCATCTGTCATGACAAACTCGTTCGCATACCTCTTGTCTCCGGTGGAACCTTAGTCCTACAAGGGGAGACCGGCAGACGGAATCTGAATATTG
This sequence comes from Helichrysum umbraculigerum, assembly GCA_949592205.1. Taxonomy (NCBI): domain Eukaryota; kingdom Viridiplantae; phylum Streptophyta; class Magnoliopsida; order Asterales; family Asteraceae; genus Helichrysum; species Helichrysum umbraculigerum. Next base: position 125,609,128 of record CATIUR010000002.1, read on the forward strand.
TATCCTGCCTCAAAACTAGAAAATATCTACGAAAAGGGTATCAAGCCATCCTCGCACATGTAACGGAGAAGAAGTCGGAGGAGAAGCGACTTGAAGATGTTCCAATCGTGCGGGATTTCCCGGAAGTCTTTCCTGAAGACTTGCCCGGACTTCCGCCACCTAGACAAGTTGAATTTCAAATCGAACTTGTGCCCGGAGCTGCACCCGTGGCACGAGCCCCTTACCGTTTAGCACCATCCGAAATGTAGGAGTTGTCTAACCAACTACAGGAACTCCTGGACAGAGGATTCATTCGACCAAGTTCCTCACCTTGGGGAGCTCCGGTCTTATTCGTAAAAAAGAAAGATGGATCTTTCCGCATGTGTATCGACTACCGAGAGCTGAATAAGCTAACCATAAAGAATCGGTACCCACTTCCTAGAATCGATGACCTGTTTGACCAACTCCAGGGATCGAGTGTTTACTCAAAGATTGATCTACGGTCGGGTTATCATCAACTCCGAGTCCGTGACAATGATATCCCAAAGACAGCTTTCCGAACTCGTTATGGGCATTACGAATTCCAAGTGATGCCATTCGGGTTGACCAACGCACCGGCCGTATTCATGGACCTTATGAATCGGGTGTGCAAACCATATCTTGACAAATTCGTCATTGTCTTCATCGATGATATCCTGATTTACTCTCGCAACGAGCAGGAACATGCTCAACATCTGAAAACCATTCTAGGACTTCTTAAACACGAAGAGTTATATGCCAAATTCTCTAAGTGTGAGTTCTGGATTCGAACCGTTCAATTCCTCGGGCACGTGATTGACAGCCAAGGAATTCATGTTGATCCCGCCAAGATTGAAGCAATCAAGGGCTGGGAGTCACCGACCACTCTAACCGAAGTGAGACAATTCTTAGGTCTTGCTGGTTATTACCGCCGATTCATAGAAAACTTTTCAAGAATAGCTGTTCCCCTAACCACACTGACTCAGAAAGATAAGAAGTTCGATTGGACTGATAAACAAGAGTCAGCTTTCCAACTATTGAAAAACAAACTTTGCAGTGCACCAATCTTGTCCTTACCCGAGGGCACCGACGATTTCGTAGTTTACTGCGACGCCTCACACCAAGGACTTGGTTGTGTGTTGATGCAACGGGAAAAAGTCATTGCCTATGCCTCACGACAACTAAAAATCCACGAGAAAAACTATACGACCCACGACCTCGAGTTAGGTGCTGTGGTCTTCGCATTGAAAATCTGGAGACATTATCTTTACGGTACGAAAAGCACTATCTTCACTGATCACAAAAGTCTCCAACACATATTCGATCAGAAGGATCTAAACATGAGGCAACGTCGCTGGGTTGAGTTACTTAGTGACTACGACTGCGAGATCAAATACCATCCGGGCAAGGCTAACGTAGTTGCCGATGCCTTAAGCCGAAAAGAACGAGTGAAACCCCTTCGAGTCCGAGCACTTTCTATGACAATTCATAACGAGCTTCCTGCTCAAATCCTTACCGCTCAACTTGAAGCACTCAACGATGAAAACTTGAAAAATGAAGCCTTGCGAGGCTTGGATAAACAATTCGAAATCAAACCCGATGGAACTCGATACTTCTCTAACCGGGTGTGGTTACCCAAATTCGGAAACTTGCGAGATTTGGTGATGGCTGAAGCTCACAAATCTCGATACTCTGTACATCCTGGTTCTGATAAGATGTATCATGACGTCAAAGGGTTGTACTGGTGGCCTAACATGAAAGCTGACATTGCCTTGTACGTCAGTAAATGCCTAACCTGTTCCAAAGTCAAGGCCGAACACCAAAGACCCTCGGGGTTGCTCCAACAACCTGAAATTCCTCAATGGAAATGGGAACAGATTTCCATGGACTTCATCACCAAACTACCGAAAACTTCGAGTGGTTGCGATACCATTTGGGTGATCGTGGACCGTCTCACGAAATCTGCTCATTTTCTGGCCATCAAGGAAACCGACAAGATGGAGCGTCTGACTCGCATCTATGTCAAAGAAATCATCTCGTGACACGGTGTACCTATCTCGATCATCTCGGATAGGGACAGCAGTTTTACTTCTAACTTTTGGCAATCGCTACAAAAATCTCTTGGTACTCGTCTGGATATGAGTACTGCTTATCACCCGCAAACCGATGGCCAAAGCGAGCGAACTATTCAAACACTGGAGGATATGCTACGAGCCTGCGTAGTTGACTTCGGTACTTCTTGGGAAAATCACTTACCGTTGTGCGAGTTTTCGTACAACAACAGTTACCATACCAGCATAAAGGCTGCACCCTTCGAGGCACTTTACGAGCGTAAATGCCGATCACCTATCTGTTGGACTGAATTAGGAGATTCCCAACTCACGGGTCCAGATATCATTCAAGAAACTACTGAGAAAATCGTTGGTATTCAAAACCGGTTGAAAGCCGCACGTGATCGTCAGAAAAGCTATGCTGACGTGAGACGCAAACACCTTGAGTTCCAGGTAGGGGACAAGGTACTTCTCAAAGTGGCACCGTGGAAGGGTGTCATTCGATTCGGAAAGCGAGGCAAACTAAATCCTAGATACATCGGACCATTCGAAATCCTGGAAAGGATTGGTCCAGTGGCATACCGCCTGCAACTTCCTGCTGAACTTAGCAGCGTACACAACACATTCCACATTTCTAACTTGAAGAAATGTCTGTCTGACGAGACACTGATTATACCGCTCGACGAAATTCAAATCGATGATAAACTTCATTTTGTCGAGGAACCTATGGAAATCATGGACCGTGAGGTCAAACGATTGAAACAGAGTCGTATTCCCATCGTAAAGGTCAGGTGGAATTCTAGGCGCGGCCCTGAGTTCACCTGGGAACGGGATGACCAAATACGACAGAAATACCCACATCTCTTCCCAGATAACGCACCGTCCGTGCACCCAAGTTAATTTCGGGACGAAATTTCTTTAACAAGGGGAGAATGTAACACCTGCATAATTAGGATAATTAATTATGCCTAATGGTTTGTAACTAGTTGTAATTAGTATGTAATAGGACTAATTACAGGCTCTATTTGTATATATATATAAGGTGATTATATATATATGTGTGTACTTACGCGATTTGGATAAATCGTACGAATTAACCGGACGGAGTCCGACACAGTTTATTTGAACGTTGGTGACAGAAATTTACTTAAATAATAAGAACGTATTTTGTTATATAAAATACGCAACAGAACGAACATTATTTACATATTATTGCGACGACATTTAAATAATGTAACAAAACGTAATAAACGCGAGTTAGTAATTTAGATACTGCGACAAATGTTTCTATTATTAATTTCAAGGTATTTTTATTTAAATACTCTAGTTACATTTTAAAAATGTAAACGTTTGGTTAAATATTAAAAACGAGTAATTAAACAATTAGGACACGGAGTCAACACTGTGTTTTGGGGAGTATTTTCCCCCTCCTTCCTTGATGGATCAGCCAACCCCACCCCCACTCCCCATTCCTCTTTCATTTTTCATTATCACCAAAACACACACAAACCAAACTCTCTCAACCTCAATTTACACCAAATTTTCGGAATACAAACCGACACACGAAAATTACATATTCGGAATCACCATCACGAGTGGAGCAAGAATATCAAGATCGTTTTCGCCATTTCATCCTCCATTTAGCTCGATTTGCAAAAGTAAGAAATTTCTAAAATCTTAGATCTATTCAAATTGGTGAAATGTTTTGATGTTTTGATGTGTACACAACTTAGATATAACCTAATACATGAAGAATACACGATTTTATAGCTCAAAAATGGGTTAGATTTGCGTTTTTGGTCGGAAATTCTTGAAACCCGAAAGTTTCTGGGCTGGTGTTCATACATGCGACACAAGCCTTGTGTCGCATGCTATGTCGCATAAACCCGTTTGTGTCACACCTTGTGTCGTACCAATCCTTTAGTGTCGTAACCTTTGCGACACAATATTGTGTCGCACTCTATGTCGCATACTATGTCGTATTTAATACGACACAACCGTTCTGTCACTATTGAATTAGCATCGCAAGCTTTTTGCGACACAACCACTGTGTCGCAGAGCTATTGTGTCGCATCCTTCATGCGACACAACCCTTGTGTCGCATACAAATCCTTGTGTCGCAGCTTATGTCGCAGAAAACAGAAAACTTGGAAATTTTAAAGGATTTTCACTATAGAAAAGTCAAAGTACTGTAGCAAAAAGTCAAATTTTACTGTAGCAATTCACTGTAGCACATTTACTGTAGCAAAGTCAACATTTTAAAATTTTGCTACAAACCGTCACCAACGGGCCAAACATGTTTTCCAACAAACAAACAATTACACACATACGGACAAACACTGGATATACTAGTTGTGTACAACTAAACGAAACGTCTCGTGAGACGCATACTTACATAACTTCATATGATTAGGCATTTGAAGGTTACGGGTTCAGAGAACCTACTTGCTTTACTTACTACTTGCTAATTGCAACTGATTACTACAATACTCAGGTGAGTCTTACGGCCCCACTTTTACTGTTTTATCTTATTGGGGGAGATACATGCTACTGATTTTCTTGAACACAAGTACTAAACTGTTTACTATACCAAACGAAATTGCATGAGTTTACTTACAAACAGAAGTCTCTCCATCATATATCGTTAGTTATGGACTTAAGCGCGAACACTAGTTAATGGATCCATTAGGGAAATGACCCTCCCCACCCGGGGCAGTAGCGCTGCCACGTACTGATTTACACGTAGAAACGGGTGACTAATTATTCGTTACTGATGCTTGCTCATTTACGAGCATGTCACGGGAGCAAACTTATTACTTACGGGTTAAGCTTCGATTATGAGCCTCATGGCAACGGTATAAACTTACTTACTTACATTTGCGGGATTGCAAATACTGGTTTACGATTTCTAGATTGAAATTGCTGATTTTACGCCTGCGGGCATTACTGATGAAATCTCGTGTTCAAAGCTGATATTACTTACAAACCTGTGAGATTCACCAACCTTTTGGTTGACACTTTTTAGCATGTTTTCTCAGGTACTCGGATGGAGTAGGATTACTCCAGGATTTTAGCTAGAGTCGCATGATTTCAACACAACTGCATTAACGGAGATTCTTAGCATTATCTTTTGTATATTTTGATTATGTAATAGAATCTCCCGCTACACGCGCGGACTCTAGGGAAACTACATTTTTGTATACGAAAACACTAAGTTTTCAAACAATATATCTATGGAATGTAACTAATTTACAAACGTTGCATATAGATGTCGTTTACTTTATCTTTGTGCTGTGATATTTGATTAGTAACACCCCAAATTATGCTTCCGCAAAACAGTGAATTTCGGGGGTGTTACAGCTAAACTTCATATTGCAGTCCCGCGGCCAATAGTATGCATACTATACAACATCACGTGCAAGCACGTACTCTGATAAACTCTAAATCTCTACAAACTGCTCATTCCACATAATCCACATAATTATCATATAATTCCACTTATCATCAAACTCTGTCAACAATTCATCTTAGCACGTATTCAAATTAACATGCCATAATCAACATCATAATCAATCGACAATCAGAAACAACATAATACACAATCACTTGATCATGTGAACCTCTTGCTCGGAAGCAATCCGAAACACACAATCATTACCCATTTAACCCCCATATCACTTACCTTTGCTTTTTAGTTTGATGGCATATTCTGAATCTTCATGCTCCTGATGTATATTGCACATAAGTAAGTTAATTCACTTCTACTGCTTCAAACTTGGTTGAATATTTTGTTTGGTGCATTGATGACAACAGCTTGGAGGTTGCCATCACAATTACTGTGACATGAAAGGAAAAAAAAAAGACTGAATTTTCATATAAATATTCTTTTAGAAGAATTTGAATTAGACATTTAGTTGTATTATAACCAAAGTTCTACAATGGCAACCTTTTTGAAGTGCTGAAACATCCACATTATAATGTTAGAAGTTATTTCATAATTACTTTAATATAGTTTGTCTTAATTTGTGGAGGCAATATTGACCCATTTACTTGTGGTTTAGTCAATTAGTCTTATGTTTGATCATTATCGCGTCAAACTTCAACTATTGGCAATCACCTAATTCTTAAAACACAAAAATAATTAGAGGTCCAATATACACATATGTATAATGCATTACTAAATTCAATATCAATAAAAGAAAAACATTTTTGTATTAGTTACATTAATGTGTTTTATACTTAAACATATATTTACATTTTTTTCCTTCTAAAATAAAGTTATAAATTTGTTTTTCTAAATAAAACCCGTGTAGTCATGGGTTATAGAACTAGTGCAATAATAAAGGAAAGTTTGAACTTTATGCGTTTGTTTTTGGGAAACGTTTATTATGTTAACAAATGTTAAAATTACGACATGTTTAGGGTTGATTTAAACAAATGTAGGAAAGATTAAGGATAAAGATTTAAAATAAATTAAGGGTAGATTTGTCTTTTTAACACCAATATATATGTATTTAGTACGTCATACTTTTGACCAATGGTGAGATTACTAATAATACAGAAATCAAATCAAAATAAAATATAGAAATAACATAACTAGCATCACACGAATAAGGAAATTCTATTTGACTCTGCTTCTTGAAGTGACTCAATAAGATAGATCGACCCATTTTCAACGCTCTCTCATCCAATGGGTTAACTTTTTGCAAGACTTTTCTTATAAGTAATCTATATATATATTTTACATATATTAAAAAAAAAACTTTTGAAAAACATATTTAAAACTTATGATGAATGTAAAGAATAATATATAACATTTAAAAGTTTATTTTATGTTTTTGTAGTAAAAAATATTTATTGAATGTAGTTGAATAATTAAAATAGTATAATAATACCACTTGACTAAATTGCCTAGTGGTAGGTTGAGCTTTTGGCTTCCTAGAGGTCAGGGGTTCAATCGTGCCCTGGGTAAACATTTAACATGTTAGATACTCACACCCGTAAAAACACATGGGGCCTTAGGGGAACTTGCGGATAAAGGTTCATACCAACTCCAGACGTCCCCAATGTCCCACTGTGTCAGGGGAGTTGCCCGAAGTCATCCTTGTGGGATGGACAACGACTGGTGCCAAAGACACACGGGACCAGGGTGTTCCCACCAATTTACACCTTTGCGGAAAATAGTATAATAATGTGGATTATTAATAAATTGTAAGGAGTTCAATGTAGTATAGAGATTTTGAGGAAAAAGAGATAATGAAGGAAGTGATGTGAAACGCCCTGTAAACTTGAGGATTTTTTTTTTCAAACTGAATTATACTTGTCATAACTGATTGTAGACTTTTAAAACTTGTACAAGATAAATTGTACCTCTGCTGGACTCAGAACTACACATCACAAAAACTGTGAAATAAAAGAGGTCTCTAAAATACCACTAAACACTTATGCATTTTCAGATTTTACACCAAAAACCATAAGTACCAAAAACCATAAGTACCAAAAACCATAAGTACCCGCCGGGTAATGGGTTACCCGCCGGGTAACCATGCCCAAAACACAAACTCTCGAACCAGAACCTATTTTGAGGAAAAAGAGATAATTGAATTAATGTTAATCATTATCATATATACACTTATACACTACTAATTCATCATAATACACCTTGATTTCAACCTAGAAACCATTAATCACTCAAACCCTTTGAAACCACCATGAAACTCAAAGTTTCAAATCAAAATTAAACAAGAATCATGATTACCTTGTGTTAGAAATGATTAATCGTTGATGAATTCGGATTCTCTAGCTTCAATTTCATGTTTTGGAACGATTTTGGTTTAGGGTTTAAGGTTCGTGAGTTCTCTCGCTCTTTCTCGTCCTCTCTGGAAAGATTTTTTTGAAATATGATACGTACATACACATGTATTTAGATATATATGTGTTTTATTTTATCCCCCGTGATTATCATTGTCTGGAACTTTAAAACCGACATACAATTATTATTTTATATCACCTAAAATAATAATAATTTAAAACAACTTATTTGGTTTTCATCATAATACTACTTTTGGATTTTGATGTCTTACAACATCTCATAATCAATTTACTACTTTAATTACTTGTTCAACATCCTTTTCATACTCTACTAACATTTCTAATTACACTTTGAAGCTTATTACATGAATTTACAAGGATTTAGCAAAACCCCTAAAATTGCTCAAGAACACTAATCATGAATTCATCACTTTCATCATGTAATATGATTACTAATAATCTTAACACTAACTTAACATCATTTCAACTAATTTCTAACCTAATTTTCGGATTAATTTCACTAATTACTCAAAACCCCATGAAAACCCATTTTTAGGTTAAAATCGTGAAGAACACATAATCATACCTTGTTAGAGAAAATCAAGAGGAGGTTAATTTAACGTTTCTAACTTCAATTTCATATTTACACCTTGACTCTTGGTTCTTTTTTCTTGTTCTACGATTTTCTGGAGCTTCCTGGAGTTTTTAGAAAGTGAAATGGGATAAACATGTAAACATACGTACATATATCCTTATTTCTCTGATTTTACTCCCCGTACTTATCGTTGTCTGGAACTTTAAAATCGACTTACAATTATTATTATTTTATATCACTTAAAACAATAATAATTTACAACAATTATTTCCACTTTTACCAAAATAATACTTTTGAATTTTGGGGTGTTACATGATGTGTCAAAATTTCGAACCTTGATTAATGGATTCGGGATGCTCTTAGAGCATCTTCAATGCTCTGATGTGGAGATCAGTTTAAGAGCACACGATGTGGGACAATCTTCGGTAACATTTCGGTCGAGAACACCGTCGGACGGTGTTCTGCCACACTGGAACGGCGTTCCCGGTGGCGTTTTCGAGCAACGTCTCAAACACGACGTTGTTTTCTTCCTCTCTTTCTTGCCTTCTTCCTTTTTCTTTCTTTTTTACTTCGATAATAAAGTAAAGAGATGTGTGTTTTGTTTTGTGTGTGTTTATATTTGTTTGTGCTGTGACAGGAAGAAGAAGAAGCGGGGAAGAAGATGAAGAAGAAGCAAGGTAAATTTAGGTTTTAATTTGGTGGGCTTTAAAATTAAATTGGGCCAAAATTAAGAAGCAGGGAAGTAGTGTGTGGGGCCTTGACCCATAACACTAATAATTTTGTTTTTGTTTTTTAATTATTGTATTTAGTATTTTTAATTTTATAAATTGTAATTTTTTTATTTGTTTTAATTTTATTTAATTTGGTTGTTATTTAAATTAATTTTGTTGAATTATTTGTCCTTAAAAATAGTAAAAAAATCAAAAAATAAAAAACTCCAAAACACTGTCTAGAACATTGTCTACCACACCACAAAATCCTCAGCAACAAAATTCTCCCCAAGACACTGTAAAAAGAGTGTCATCACACCCTGTGCTCTAATGGCATTGTAAGTTGCCATATATTGAAACGTTAAAGCATCGTTCTTGTTTGTACACACCCGTTTTAATGCGGAGAAATATGTCATCCACTAATTTTGATAAATGACCTTCATATATCTTGAATAAAGGTGGGGTCCTCACACACTCACAGGCTCTCTAAATGAATTGATTTTGATTGAATTTTATATTATCTTAACATTCAGATTTTTGTTACTCCGTATGTGAAAATAACGAAACACTTCTACAACATAACTAAAATTATGATGGGCAATTGATAATTTAAATTAAGTTGGAGTTTTCTTTAGAACCATGATCTTTTTTTTTCCAGTATAAGAAATACTACTTAAGTGTTTTAGTTTAATACTTATAACATGATAGATGCATAAATAGATATAAACATATATATATATATATATATATATATATATATATATATATATATAATAGATAATTTAAAATGATAGGATGATGTATCAATTTAATGAACTTTCTTTCACTGATGAAATGCTGATGTGGCAGTTAGGGATGACATTTGTGACCCAATCCAGTGGAGATCCATCCACTTAATGTGGATATGGACTACCTAAATGGATAAATAGTGGATATGAATATGGATGTGGATGACAATTTATCATCCATAGATTTATCCATTATCACCCGAAATACATATACACATGCATACATATATACAAATACACACACAGACACACACACACATATATATACATACATATACATATCCACATACACATAAAGAAATGTTTTCGAATATCTACACTAATATATAATGCATTTGTAATGTTTTTTTCAAGAGGGAATTTACTAATCTACCCCTAACATTACTATTAATATTTGAAGAACCTATTTGAAATTAAAAAAATACCCATTATAACATTACTGATAAAAGTATGACATAACTTTTAAACCGTAAAGAAATACGAGACGTACCAATTATGTACGGAAAGGTCAGAACGAGACAAACGTGTTGGCAAACTATACTTTATATGAATTTGAGTTATTTGGCCCCATTTTTGCTTTACTTCAACCGTTGCATTTATGACGTCAACCAATTAAAAGTACACAATTTTTAAATATGTTTAGTTGATTCGGCTTTTGGTTAATTAACACAGTATCTCTTCCTTTCTTTTTTCTTTTTCTTTTTTTTTAAATGAAAATTTATATTCAAGAAACAACAGCTATCAAAATATTAAGTCATTTTATTAGATAAATAAAAATGATCAACATAGACAATATAAATAAGATTACTAATATAATTTGTTTAATAATGCAATCAAGAAAATCAAAAGTAAAATCAACTTACCTATATCTATACTATTATATAAAGCATTTGAGTGTTTTTTTTGTAAGATATAAATGACTACTTTACCCCTTGAATTACTAATAGTTATATAAAAAAATCCATAGAAATTATTAACATACCCCTACAATTTTTAAATTCTCATTAATACTATATTTATTAAACCACTAACTATGTAACATATGACTTAAATATATATTAAATAAAACTTATCAATATCTATACTTCTATACTAATATATAATGCATTTGTAATGTTTTTTTTAAGAGGGGATTTACTAATCTAACCTTAACATTACTATTAATATTTGAAGAACCTACTTGAAATTACAAAAATACCCATTATAACATTACTGATAAAAATATGACATAACTTTTAAACCGTAAAGAGATACGAGACGTGCCAATTATGTACGGAAAGGTCAGAACGAGACAAACGTGTTGGCAAACTGTACTTTATATGAATTTGAGTTATTCGGCCCCATTTTTGCTTTACTTCAATCGTTGCATTTACGGCGTCAAACAATTAAAAATACACAATTTTTAAATATGTTTAGTTGATTCGGCTTTTGGTTAATTAACACAGTATCTCTTCCTTTCTTTCTTCTTTCTCTTTTTTTTTTCTTAAATGAAAATTTATATTCAAGAAACAACAACTAACAAAATATTAAGTCATTTTATTAGATAAATAAAAATGATCAACATAGACAATATAAATAAGATTACTAATATAATTTGTTTAATAATGCAATCAAGAAAATCAAAAGTAAAATCAACTTATCTATATCTATACTATTATATAAAGCATTTGAGTGTTTTTTTTTGTAAGATGTAAATGACTACTTTACCCCTTGAATTACTAATAGTTTTTTAAAAAATTCATAGAAATTACTAACATACCCCTACAATTCTTAAATTCTCATTAATACTATATTTATTAAACCACTAACTATATAACATATGACTTAAATATATATTAAATAAAACTTATCAATATCTATACTAATATATAATGCATTTGTAATGTTTTTTTAAGAGGAAATTTACTAATCTACCCTTAACATTACTATTAATATTTGAAGAACCTACTTGAAATTACAAAAATACCCATTATAACATTACTGATAAAAATATGACATAACTTTTAAACCGTAAAGAGATACGAGACGTGTCAATTATGTACGGAAAGTTCAGAACGAGACAAACGTGTTGGCAAACTGCCGAAGGCGGTTTGTCCACTTTTTAGAGATAAATTTCACCTTTAAAGCCTTCAATTTCAATTTTCCCCTAATTTTGTACCTTTTTAAGCTTTTAAAAAATAATAAACGAACCCTTAACTTTATTCTTTTGAGCAACTATGAATTTCTCACATTTATTTACATGTTTAATTTTGTTTTTATGTAATCAATTCACATATTCTAGAATTTTAGTTTTTCGATTAAAAAAGCTAAAGCTCTAGAAAAATTCAAAAGTTGGTATGTAGCTTTAGAAATCTATATTTTCACATTGACAATTTTACGTGATACTCTTTAGATAGATAGCAAGATTTACGAAAAAGATATTAGCGGAGCCTAATAGAAAGTTCAAGCTACCCATAGTTTACACTTCATATTGGGTGAGCCGAAAAATTTTACATAATGCATAACGTATATCAATATGTGATCATAAATTCTTTCCGTTTTGTTCCCAACACATATTTAGTTTGTTTCCCATCAACTTTATTGTAACCTTATTTTTTAATCCCAATGTTTTGTCGATTTTTTATGCATAATGTTCCACCGCAAAGCGCAGGTATACTGCTAGTATATATTTATGTGGATATTCATGAAATCGTAAATTTTAAATAGCAAATGTATATTTGAGGGGTTTTTTTGTATTATTAATTTAGGGATAATTTCATGTATATCCTTGCAAACTTTCACGTGCGATTACATGTATATCTTTACAAATTTCAATTTTACTTCAATATCCTTACAAATATTTAAATTAAACTCTCAAATATATCCAAATAATAAATACAATCCCAACTATATTTAAAAATATTTATTTAAATACTAAATTAATCGTATGTATGACTTTTTTACCATTCTACAATAAAACATAAATAAACTCACAGAAATGGTACACACATTAAGTAAATATGTGAGTTCTTTTTAGTCTCATTTCCTTTAATTCGATATCTAATTGGTAGCAATATGATCAAAGGTCAAGTAAGGACATCATGATGCTTCTTGGGATTTTATGATTAAAATAATGAACATCACTTATTGCCATTGTCGTGAATCATGATAGCTTCGTAATTTTATTTGATTGGAGAATTGAAAAATTACTGATTTATAAAGTAAGAAGGGTACTAGTGTCATTTATGCTATTTATAAATATCCACATAAAAGTTTTATTAGTTAAATATATTTAACTATAATTAAATTGGTTATTTGGATATTTTGGATATATTTGTGAGTTTTCAACTTTTGTAAGGATATTCATGCAATTTTAAAAGTTTGCGAGGATATACATGACATTCTTCCGATTCAGAGCAAATCGAAATGCATAAATTCATCTCGTCGAGTCAAATTTTGCTTCCGATCATATAGTGAAGTCACAATTGACTATATATAACAATAAAAACATGTGATATTAACCAATAAATAAAAAGATTACATATTTACATTTGTCAAAATATATGTTTACTTGTAAATGTAACTAATTATGCTCAATTGACGACAATGGTTAAACAATCTTGTTACTAGATTTTCTTATGTTACGTTATATTTTATTTTTTGTTACAAATATGTGTTGTTTCATTTCGTATTAGGAAAATTTTAACATTTTTTGAATATCCAACGGATATCCATTAAACTGCTTAATTCATCGGATATGGATATAAGTGAATGAATTTAAATTAAATGGATTTGGATATGGATGAAAATTTTAAATGAATATGGATGTGTATATGTAATTTAACAAAGTAATTCGCCTACTTGCAATTGATGGCGAAAACATGTGACAAATTTGATGGAAATGGCTAAATAACAACGCATAAACAAACGAGATGCCATAAACTTCGTTCATCAGACTCACTGAACACCTACACTCAAAAAAGGTTGAACACCCGGCACGAAGACATCGAAACAGCCATACAAAACCCATACCTCAAAATTACCAGACAAGTATGAACCTGCAACAAAAGAAACCAAATTTGCCCGATGTGACCCCCGTCAAATTAGGACTAGTAATTAGTGCCTAATCGATTTTAATACATGTAATTAGTTCTGTGTTAGGCTAATTTGTGTATCAAATAATATATATTGTTGAATATATACAATTATGCGATTTGATTAAATCGTACGCAATTTAAATCGAATGCAATTCGGTTCAATTTAATACGGACGTTGGTGAACAATTTTATTAAATAATATAACACTATTATACCCAAAATATTATTTTGATAATATTTCAATTCTAACTCGTATTGTACAAATAACGTCTACGCGATTAAATTAATAAACGCGCAAACAGTTGCAATAAAACTAAGTTATATTTTATAACTCAATTATAAAGTATTTGATGAAATACTTCAACAAATATATCGAATAAATATTCGTATTTTAAAACTTACATTTAAACGCGTGTTAAATTAATTAAACGTTTAATTGATCGGGAAAACGAACACCGCACGGAGCACAAACGCAAGAAGAAAAAATTTGGGACACACCCACATGGGTGGCCCCCACAAAAACCGGCCAAGGGGTGAGGGGGTCAAACCCCACCCCATTTCCTTCTCCAATATCATTCATCATCATCTCCATTCTCACACACTCTCTCTCTCTCTTTTCTTTCTTCCTTTTCTTTCAAAAATCACCACACCACCACCACCATTAAATCACCAAAAACTACCTCAAAACCACCTCAAATATCGGAGGTCATTTGGAGAAAAGCGTTCGCCTCGTCACTATCTACATTTCCATCTTTTCGAAATCCTCTCGTGCTAACTTGTAAGATTCCCGACACTTTCGAAAACTTTTAGATTTTCGATTTATTTTGCTTGTATGTTGTTCCTCTAGCTTTGTAGTGTCCAAATATATGTTTGAAACTTGTGTTCGGAACATTGTCGGAAAAGTTCGGTTTTAGTCATTTTGTGAAAACGACACTCGACACAAAGTAACAGTTTTTATAAGCTTAATGAACCAAAACAAGGGTTGGGTAAAAGAATCAGACCTTGTGGTGGTCGTTAGACACGTTTTCGACAACTTTGGAAATCGACCAGATGCTAGTGACGCACTGCCAGATCCAATGATGCGTCACTTCCTTAAGTGACGCATTAAGTGTCGCTAAAAGCCCTAATTTTGCGTCACTTGCCTAAGTGCCGCAAAACGCCCTCTTTTTCCATCACTGCCTAAGTGACGCAAATTCAATACCCGACACTCCTAACCGGCACTTCTACCGGCACTTGTTTAAGTGTCGCCTATAATTGAAATCTGATTCCATACGACACTAGCCCTAATGACGCATGACCCTGATATCGACACTGACACCCGACACTTCCTTAAGTGTCACCCTCTATGCGTCACTTCCACAAGTGAGGCCACTATGTCAGAAATTACCATTTTATGCGACACTTCCTGAGTGTCGCCTAAACCCTAAGTGTCGCTATAAGTGACGCTAAAAACAGAAGGTTTGCAACTCTTTTCCACACTAAGTGTCGAACTTATATAACCTTAAACCTTTATACGATACGACTCCTAAAACACATTGGGACATACTTTTAAGTATAACGCTTCGAAATCATAATGAAAATGTTGAGATTATTATTATTACAAACAATTACCAACGGGCCGTACACGTTTTCAAAACTAAATCAAATCAACCAAATCATAGTAATTTAGACATTCTAGTTGGACGAACAACTACAAAGGTAGTCTTTATAGATACCTACTCACGTTTATAACCATCGCGTGTCGTGGACACCCTCAGGTTACAAGTCTTCGGACATCACTACTCGACTAATCAACTCAAGTTTATTAAGTTAAACTCTCAAGACTCAGGTGAGTCTCATAGCCCCTATTTTACTGTTTTCATCAGGGGTGTGATATATTGCTCGATTTATTTACATGTGAATGCAAGTACAATCAAATCAAATACTACACGAGTTGTTTTCAACTAATCAATTTAAAGCCCTCCACAAGCATAGTTTGGTAATACATCTGTAGCGTGAATGTTAGTATATGATATCATATAGGATTGACAATCCTCGTCCGGGTTAGGAAGCACTAACTGGTCAAACGGACGTATTAGCATTTGGGTAGACGAGTGTAGATTAGGCATTCGTAGGAGGCACCTCGATCGGAATTCCTTCATTGGACCCAACCCTCAAGTTAAGCTCAGACTATGTGCTCATGGCTGTATAACTTTTATTTTGCTTTATTGCAACTTAAATTCAATTAAATCTTGCGGTTCATACAATGTGTTTTGACATACAAACTTGTGAGCACACCAGCGTTTCGCTGACCCATTTTAGCATGTATCACAGGTACTCAGCAGTAGGTTGGACTGCCCGATCAGGATACTTAGCTCATGTCAGCATGCAAACATTCAGAGATTTAGCTCCATTATTATATTTTGTATAAATTAATTATGTATGTAAATCTCTCAATTTCAAATCGAGCTAATGTAAACAATATTTTTGATGTAAACTTTTGTTTTATCAATACAAGTTGTAAAACGACGCATATAGAGTCGTTCCAATATATCTTGTGTGCTTTGGTATTTGATTAGTCGCGCCCCGACCCGAATCGCTTCCGCATCTTAAATTTGGGGGCGCGACAAATTGGTATCAGAGCCTAAGGTTATAGTGAACTATGTTGCATTTAGTGGGCCTAGACTATGACCGTTAGGCAGTATTTCCTTATTAGGCATGATTGGTTTAGAAATTACAGCATACGACTTTAATTTAACGTAGCCTGATCAACTATGTACAATTAAGGAAAGATGATGTAAGGTCTGAAATGGTTATGTTGAACGGGAATACACTAGTTGACTCTGACCACGAGAGAAACTGGGACTGATACTTGTTTGTTCTAGACACATTAGGCTTTTATATGATATATGTATATATATATATATGTATATGATAGGCCTCACTCATTAAACGTTCTTGCCACAGAAAGGGCAGACTCATTATCTAGGCAAACTACTCGTACTCCATCATCTCTCTCTCGCTCACGTCGCAGCCACTCAGAACCCTTAGTGGCTAGACGCACTGGTAGCTCGCGCCGAGCTAGCCCCTATGCCAATCCTGCCACTACTGGTAACGCACCTACTTTTGCTCGCCATCGAGCAGTCGCTCATCAATGGAGCTGGTTACCTGCGGCTATGGCCACCTGGAGGATTGAGGAACGCATTGAAATCCCTGACGACGTCGGAGGATGTTCACCTATGGATATCTCACCGTATACTCAAGAACCGACACTCCACATTGTACTAGTGTTAGCTGCTCGCGTGCATCGTCATGAACGTTGGTTGCACGACATGGAAATCGAACTTCAAGAAACCCGAGAAAACTGGATGATAACGGCTCAGGGCCGCATTGCATAGATCTACCTGGATCATGAAAATCTATCTGAAACCATCAACCGTACTCATGATCAAGTAGAAGATACCACTCAAACCATGGAGATCGTTCACAATCAAGTTATCAGTAACCGAAACGAGATCCCAGTGTTGCAAACAAGGCTACTGGAGTGCGAGACACGTCTAAGGGAAACCGAGGACGCCCTCCGAGTGGTTAACAGACTTACTGAATCTATGAACCATCTCACCGCACTACTGCCACAACTCAATCTACGTCAAAATTAGCTTAGGCTGAACCTGTACACTATTATGCTTTCGTAGGACCTATGTAATTCGATCGGATGTAACAATTCCCAGCACCTCTGTAAAACATCTAAGTCTGTAACTTTTGGAACTCGTAACTCGAAATTGTCTATCATCTTTTAGACTCGTAATATTAATTGACAATTTCCCTCGATAATTCTACATTAATGTTTTTTACATTATGATGTTGTATATTACCGCTTTTATATATATATACATCTGTTGTAATTATTACTCTGGTACAATTTCTCATGTACCCTTTGTTTCTTTCTTGAACAGTCATGCTGCCAAAGAAGAAAAGATACAGTGATGCCGAAATCAACGCTACAGTTTCCCGAGCCGTAGCCGATGCTTTGGCTGCTCGAAACTCCCAACGAACCAGCGAACAAACTGTTGATACCACCCCTGTCATCAAACCTTGTTCTTACAAGGACTTTCTCAGCTGCAAACTGTTAAATTTCAAGGGCACGGAAGGTGCCATTGGTCTGATCAGGTGGATCGAAAGGATTGAATCAGTCTTCAGTTTGTGCAACTGCACGGAGGACAGCAAGGTCAAATTCACCGCTTACACCTTTCAAGAAATTGCTCTAACGTGGTGGAATACTCATGCCAGTTCTGTGGGCATTGATGTAGCCAACCGACTTCCATGGGCGGATTTAAAGAAAATGCCGAGGGACGAATAGTGTCCCAACGAAGAACTCCACAGGTTGGAGGAAGAGTTCTGGCACCTAACTGTTCAGGGCAATGATATCGCTGGCTATACCACAAAATTCCAGAAACTCGCCCTTCTATGTCCGGGTTTGGTAGACACGGACGAAAAACGCATCAAGAAGTACATCCGCGGTCTCCCGGAAAATATCCAGGGGAACGTCGCCTCATCCAAACCAACCACCATCCAAAGTGCTATCCGGCTTGCACACGAACTTATGGCAATGATTGTCAGCCGTGAGGCATCCACCACACTTTTCAACAACAGCAACAAACGTAAGTCCGCTGAACACCACGACCAACCAAACAAGAAGCCCAATGCCATCCAAATGTACACCTCTAACTCTGAGCCTAAACGTGGCTACACGGGGAGCAAACCATATTGTTCCAAGTGTAACCACCACCATGATGGTCCATGTAGTACCCCTTGCAACAACTGTAGGAGATACGGACATTCGATCAAAGATTGTCGAGCTCCCAAATCCACCAACAATACCTCTAGCAGCAACAACTCCAGGCCATCAAAAGCCTGCTTCGAACGTGGGAACACCGGGCACTACAGGAATGAGTGCCCAAAGCTGAAGAACAAGGGCAACAACAACAATGCTAGAGGTATAGCCTTCATACTCAACTCTGGGGACACCCGTCAAGACCCGAATGTGGTCTCGGATATGTTCCTCCTCAACAACTTATCTGCTTCTGTTCTGTTTGATACTGGCACCGATAGAAGCTTTATCTCTGATGAATTTTATCCACTACTTGACATCACCCCCATTGCTCTAGATGTTAAGTACACTATAGAACTAGCAAACGAAAAACTTATAGAAACCGATAGTGTAATCCCTAACTGCACTCTAAACCTAGCCAACGAAACCTTTTCAATCGATCTCATGCCTGTTGAAATTGGAAGTTTCGACGTCATCATTGGTATGGACTGGTTGTCCAAGCACCGCGCCGAAATCGTTTGTTATGATAAAGTCGTTCGCATCCCTCTCGCCCCCGGTAGAACTTTGATCATATAGGGGGAGACCGGTGGGACGAGACTGAACATCATCTCTTGTTTGAAAACTTGTAAATTTCTAAGAAAGGGTTACCCCGCAATCCTCGCGCACATCATGGAGAAAAAGTCAGAGGAGAAGCGACTTGAAGATGTGCCCATTGTTCGAGACTTTCCAGAAGTCTTTCCCGAAGAACTGCCTGGTCTACCACCACCAAGACAGGTTGAGTTCTCAATCGATCTCGTGCCAGGTGCTGCACCTGTGGCCCGAGCACCATACCGCTTAGCACCATCTGAACTTCAGGAGTTGTCCACCCAATTATAGGAACTCCTGGAAAGAGGATTCATTAGACCGAGTTCTTCACCTTGGGGAGCTCCGGTCTTATTTGTGAAAAAGAAAGACGGTTCATTCAGAATGTGTATCGACTACCGAGAACTGAACAAGTTGACCGTCAAGAACCGATATCCACTCCCACGCATTGATGACATGTTTGACCAACTTCAAGGGTCAAGTTTTTATTCAAAGATCGATCTTTGATCATGTTATCATCAACTACGTGTTCGCGACACCGACATCCCGAAAACTGCTTTCAAAACCCGTTATGGGCATTACGAATTCCAAGTCATGCCATTCGGTCTAACCAACGCACCGGCTGTATTCATGGACCTTATGAATCGGGTGTGCAAACCCTACCTCGACAAGTTTGTTATCGTCTTCATCGATGACATACTCATCTACTTCCGCAACGAACAAGAACACGTGCAACATCTCAAAACCATCCTAGAACTACTTAGACACGAGGAGTTGTACGCTAAATATTCTAAGTGTGAGTTCTGGATGCAAACCGTTCAATTCCTTGGGCATGTCATCGATAATTAAGGAATTCATGTTGAACCATCAAAAATCGAGGCTATCAAGTGCTGGCAAGCACCTACCACACCGACCGAAGTACGGCAATTCTTAGGACTTGCTGGGTACTATCGGCGATTCATTGAAAACTTCTCGAAAATAGCTCAACCACTCACGACACTGACTCAGAAAGACGAAAAGTTTGATTGGACTGATAAACAGGGATCAGCATTCCAACTTCTAAAACAAAAGCTTTGCAGTGCTCCTATTCTATCATTACCCGAAGGCACCGATGACTTCGTGGTATACTGCGATGCTTCTCACCAAGGTCTCGGTTGCGTGCTGATGCAACGAGACAAGGTCATTGCCTACGCCTCTCAACAGCTGAAAGTTCACGAAAAGAACTACACTACCCATGACCTCGAACTTGGAGCGGTCGTATTCACTCTCAAAATATGGAGACATTATCTTTACGGTACTAAGTGCACAATCTTTACCGACCACAAAAGTCTTCAACACATATTCGATCAGAAAGATCTCAACATGAGGCAACGTCGATGGGTCGAGTTGCTTACCGATTACGATTGCGAAATCAAATACCATCCAGGGAAGGCAAATTTTGTTGCCGATGCCTTCAGTCGAAAAGAACGATCGAAACCACTTCGAGTCCGAGCTCTAAGTATGACTATTCATAACGACCTAAACATTCAGATTCTCGATGCTCAACTCGAAGCCCTGAAAACCGATAACATCAAAAATGAAGCCTTGCGAGGCATGGATAAACAGTTCGAAACCAAACCCAATGGGGTCAAATATTTCTCTAATCGAATCTGGTTGCCTAGTTTTAGGAACCTACGAGACTTGGTGATGAATGAAGCTCACAAGTCCAAATATTCTATCCATCCGGGATCGGATAAAATGTATCACGGCATCAAAGAGTTTTATTGGTGGTCGAACATGAAGTCAAAGCTGAATATTACTTGCTCAAAAGTCAAAGCTGAATATCAAAAACCTTCTGGTTTACTCCAACAACCCAAGATTCCTCAATGGAAATGGGAACAAATCACCATGGATTTCATAACCAAACTACCAAAGTCATCGAGCGGTTGCGATACCATTTGGGTGATCGTTGATCGTCTCACGAAATCTGCTCATTTCCTTGCGATCAATAAAACCGAAAAATGGAACGCCTTACCCGGATCTATCTGAAAGAAATCGTAACCCAACACGGCGTTCCCATCTCAATTATCTCTGACCGAGATTGTCTTTTCACATCTCACTTTTGGCAGTCACTTCAGAAATCGTTGGGTACCCGTCTTGATATGAGTACCGCATACCACCCTCAAACCGATGGCCAAAGTGAACGAACTATTCAAACACTGGAAGACATGCTACGGGCTTGCGTAGTTGACTTCGGTGTAAACTGGGAAAAACATCTACCGTTGTGCGAGTTTTCGTACAACAACAGTTATCACACCAGCATTAAAGCTGCACCTTTCGAGGCACTGTACGGTTGTAAGTGCCGCTCACCTATCTGTTGGACCGAAGTGGGAGATAGCCAACTCACTAGTCCGGAAATCATTCATGAAACCAGCGAGAAAATCGTTGGTATCCAAAACAAACTCAAAGCCGCACGTGATCGTCAGAAAAGCTATGCTAATGTGAGACGCAAACCACTCGAGTTCCAGGTTGGGGATCGAATACTACTCAAAGTTTCACCTTGAAAAGGTGTCATTCGTTTCGGCAAATGCGGAAAACTGAACCCTAGATACATTAGACCTTTTGAGATCCTCGAGAGGATTGGTCCAGTGGCATATCGATTGCAGCTGCCACCCGAACTCAGCAGCGTGCACCCCACTTTTCACATTTCTAACTTGAAGAAATGCCTTTCGGATGAGACGCTTATTATCCCACTCTATTAAATTCGTATTGACGACAAGCTTCACTTTGTTGAAGAACCCGCCGAAATCATGGACCATGAGGTCAAACAACTCAAACAAAGTCGTATTCCCATCGTAAAGGTCCGGTGGAATTCGCGGCGTGGTCCGGAATTCACTTGGGAACGGGAAGACCAGATGCGACTCAAGTAACCCTCAGCTATTCACTGATGTTACTTCAAACACGACTTCGAACTAAATTTCGGGACGAAATTCTTCTAACAGGAGGAGAATGTGACACCCGTCAAATTAGGACTAGTAATTAGTGCCTAATCGATTTTAATACATGTAATTAGTTTCGTGTTAGGCTAATTTGTGTATTAAATAATATATATTGTTAATATATAAAATTATGCGATTTGATTAAATCGTACACAATTTAAATCGAATGCAATTCGGTTTAATTTAATACGGACGTTTGTGAACAATTTTATTAAATAATATAACACTATTATACCCAAAATATTATTTTGATAATATTTTAATTCTAACTCGTATCGTACAAATAACGTCTACGCGATTAAATTAATAAACGCGCAAAGAGTTGCAATAAAATTAAGTTATATTTTACAACTCAATTATAAAGTATTTTATGAAATACTTCAACAAAAATATAGAATAAATATTCGTATTTTAAAACTAACATTTAAATGTGTGCTAAATTAATTAAACGTTTAAATGATCGGGGAAACAAACATTGCACGGAGCACAAACGCAAGAAGCAAAAATTTAGGACACACCCACATGGGTGGGCCCCACAAAAACTGGCCAAGGGGTGAGGGGGTCAAACCCCACCCCATTTCATTCTCCAATCTCATTCATCATCATCTCCATTCTCACTCACTCTCTCTCTCTCTCTCTTTTCTTTGATAAAGTATTTGGTACCTGATAGTGTATTTTATACAAATGGTCAATGTTTAAGTATACGTGTTAGGTATAACATGTGATATTAGATGGCATGAGTGCTTGATAATATGTCATATGTTAAATTATGATAGTGACTTATCATGTGTTTAGAGTTTTAGATGGACAAAGATACTGACTTATGTCAATTGCTGAAATGAGATTCTATATGAATAGATAAATAATAAAAGATATTACATATATATGTGAAATGACTTGGTGTGGTAAGTTAAGCTTAAAATATGCATTTATTGTTAAGAAGTATTAATTATGTTCAGATGACTTTTGAAACATGGAGTCATGTATATGTGTTTTAAATGAAAGGAAATCACATTGATAATTGTAATATGAAGTAAGTTTCTAATGAAATTAGGTGACAAAGATGCCATAGAATGGAATAGGTTGTTGTTAAGCTATTATGCTATATGGGTAAATAGAGGAAATTACATTAAAGATTGATGATATGAAGTAGCCTGAGAAGGAAGTGTGAAAAACATAATCTCGCAACGCCTGATCACCGTTGTTACATTATGTTATGTCACATGAACTTGTTGAGGTTACCAAGTATCAAAGAAATTTAATGTGATTGGGGGAAATTGAGTATGAAACTGGGCTAAACTAATTAATAGTTGTTTTATGTGAAATAAGTTACTTAGTAGAATTATGATACTAAGTGATTTTAAATTGCAAGTATATATAATACTTGTTATTGTTAGAAGTTACGTGTGTGTGTGTGTGTATATATATATATATATATATATATATATATATATATATATAACAAGTTGATTTTTGTTAAATAGGTGGATGTTGACTAATTGGGTGGATTACTCATTAGTGAGTCGTATAGTGTCCGAACGGATCACTGTTGTGTGTATGGCTTGTATTAAGCCGAGATTGAGATATGTTAATTCTATCATTGTAAAGGAGTCGTTAGTATTATTTAATGCATTGATTAAAGTCAATGTTTGAGGCTAGACCTAAAATATAAAGTGTTGATATGATAATATGTGTCTATGATAAGAGAAATGAATTGTTAATATGTCTTTGATTTATAATGGGCTAAGGTTAAGAGGTGTTGGTTCTATTATGGTTAAATCGGCCAATAGTATTGTTGACTATGTTTACGAAAAAGAATATGATTAGAAGTTAAACATATTAAAATAGTGTTAATATGATAATGTGTTGACTTTGAAAGTCAACTGTGAATCAAAAGTCTTGTGTGTGTATGAAAAGGGGTAAGAAATCATTTAATTATGATTGGTCTTGTTCGGGTCAAACTTTAGAAAGGTGATTATGAATATTAGTGATTGGTTGATTTGATTGAAGTTGACAAATAGTCAACAGTGTTGAAATAGTTAAATATGACCGAAATCAAGTAATGTTTGTTTGAAATGGGATTAAATTCCAAACTAGTTAAATAGTGTCGAAAATAGTCATTTATGACTTGAATGAGTTAAATGAGCTTGCTGAAGGTTATAGAACCTTGTTTAATTATTTTAAGTTTGCCTTAGTGTGTCAAAAGTGTATGTAAAAGACTGAGCTCATTAGCAAGCGAGTTGTGAGATGAGTTGTTAACCAAAAGTGTTTAAGGGGGAGAACCTTTATTATGAAATAATGAATGTGTCTGTAAATTGTCAGGTATTAAAGGTTATTGAGCCAAAGGTTATGTGTGTGCACAGTTGTAGGTTAAAACTATTATGACAGGTCTGTATAGGTATGTAGTCGTAAAGCGATTTGTATAGAATTGCCACTCGACTTTAATTGGATGGTGATCCGATTTAGAAATAATTGTGAGGTGTTTTGATGTTGTCAGAGTATTGATTTTAGTTTCTTGTAGATTGGTTCACATTTTGTTGTGTCTATTTGTATTTAAACTGAGTGGGGCACAAATTTTGTGCAAGTTTCATTGTTAAACTAATGATTTAAGGAATATGGTTTGTAAGAAGAGTGATAACATGAGTCCTAAGGGGGAGAGAATCGAAATGATTATAATGAAATGAGAGAAATATCATGAAAAGATAATTATGATGTAATGAAATAGGTAAAGCTTGTTGACTTGTAGTTGATTCCAATACCTATTGATATGAATATGTGTCTATTAAGTTATGATGTTAAGGGCTTTGAGAGCCCAGATAGTATAACTGAGAGATTTAATTTGCAGTATGTTGATAAGCAAGGTGAAATACTATGAAAATAATAATTGAAATTATGGAATTGATGATTATATTTCTATTATTATAGGGATATGTGAAATTATGTATATTGTTATATATTTGATGACAAGATGAAATGATAAATTGTAACTCAAAAGAGTTAAATTGTGAAATAAGCCAATGTAGAGGTCAATTAAATTGATAAATGGTGCTTGAATAGCACATTATGGGATTGTAGTACTTGTGCTGATTTAGCAAAGTACTAGTTGATGTGGACTTAGCCTTTATTCAATGAAATTTGGTGCTAAGTGATGAGCTGGTTCTATTTTACTTACAAAGTTTGACCTCTACCTTGCTTATTAATGTGTGTTTTAAGTGATATGATTCTAGATTACTTATAAGTAAAAGGTTTCATATGATTAAGGGGTGCTTGAAATTATAAATTTGATTTGGTGGTAACTAGTTGTAAAAGTAAGATTTTATATTTTACTACTCAAAGTGATACGTGAATACTAGTTTGATGGATAGTTATGATGTAAATTTAAAATTCATTGTTAAATGTGTACATTGTGGTTTATAACCACTATTGTTGATGTTTTGTTCTTGTTATTAAGAAGATAAGGGTTAAAGATTTTAGAATGTTGCTAATTTCTGGTTGTAAGAATATTATAAATGAATATATGTCTCACTTATTTTAAGTGATTATCACTAGTACAGATTTTGGCTTTGGTCATACCAGAAAAGTGTGACGAAAACCATATGGTCACACTCGTTTTTTCAGCGTGTGTGTGACTAAAGGTGCCGTGACCAAAGGGGTCCATACGGTCACATTACATGGTTAGTGGCCATATCCATCTAAAAAGTGTGACGAAAACCATAAAATGTGTGACCGTATGCTCTTTAAAATTAAGTGAAAGTGTATTTTGTGTGACTATTGTCCATCCAATGGCCACTTGAATTGTAGGTTCGTGTGGCTATTTGTAACATTTAGTCACACAACGAGTGTTTTATTTTTGGGATTTGGTTA
This sequence comes from Helichrysum umbraculigerum, assembly GCA_949592205.1. Lineage (NCBI taxonomy): Eukaryota > Viridiplantae > Streptophyta > Magnoliopsida > Asterales > Asteraceae > Helichrysum > Helichrysum umbraculigerum. The sequence goes on from CATIUR010000002.1 coordinate 125,635,390, forward strand.
CATAAATTTAAGCCAAGAGTGACCAAAAGTGTTAATAAGTGTGACCATATGTTCATTAAAGTTAGCTAAACGTGTATTTTGTGTGACCATATGCTTTGCAATGACAAGTAAACTTATATTTTGTGTGACTATTGCCAACCAATGGCCACTTTATTTTTATGTTTGTGTGGCGTTTTGTATCATTTAGTCACACAAATAGTGATTTATTCTTGTATTTGGTCACGTAAAATTAGAGCAAAAGTGGCCGTAGGTGATAAAAAGTGTGACCGTATGGGCTGCAATAACAAGTAAACTTGTATTTTGTGTGACTATTGCCATCCAATGGCCACTTTATTTTTATGTTTGTGTGGCGTTTTGTATCATTTAGTCACACAAATAGTGATTTATTCTTGGATTTGGTCACGTAAAATTAGAGCAAAAGTGGCCGTAGGTGATAAAAAGTGTGACCGTACGGGCTGCAATGACAAGTAAACTTGTATTTTGTGTGACTATTGCCATCCAATGGCCACTTTATTTTTATGTTTGTGTGGCGTTTTGTATCATTTAGTCACTCAAAGAGTGATTTATTCTGGGATTTGGTCACACAAAGTTAAGCCAAAAGTGGCCGTAGGTTATAATAAGTGTGACCATACGGGCTGCAATGTCAAGTAAACTTGTATTTTGTGTGACTATTGCCATTCAATGGCCACTTTTTTTTTATGTTTGTGTGGCGTTTTGTATCATTTAGTCACTCAAAGAGTGATTTATTATGGGATTTGGTCACATAAAAGTAGATCAAAAGTGGCCGTAGGTTATAATAAGTGTGACCATACGCTTTGTAATGTCAAGTAAACTTTTATTTTGTGTGACTATTGCCACCCAATGGCCACTTTATTTTTATGTTTGTGTGGCGTTTTGTATCATTTAGTCACACAAATAGTGATTTATTCTTAGATTTGGTCACGTAGAATTAGAGCAAAAGTGGCCGTAGGTGATAAAAAGTGTGACCATATGGGCTGCAATGACAAGTAAACTTGTATTTTGTGTGACTATTGCCATCCAATGGCCACTTTATTCTTATGTTTGTGTGGCGTTTTGTATCATTTAGTCACACAAAGAGTGATTTATTCTGGGATTTGGTCACACAAAATTAAGCCAAAAGTGGCCGTATGTGATAAAAAGTGTGACCATATGGGCTGCAATGTCAAGTAAACTTTTATTTTGTGTGATCATTGCCATTCAATGGCCACTTTTTTTTATGTTTGTGTGGCGTTTTCTATCATTTAGTCACTCAAAGAGTGATATACTCTGGGATTTGGTCACACAAAATTAAGCCAAAAGTGGCCGTAGGTGATAATAAGTGTGACCATTGTTCACCCAATGGCCACTTAAATTGTATGTTTGTGTGACGTTTTGCATTATTTAGTCACACATAATTAATCAAACAGTGGCCACAATGTGTGACCATAATATGTGATTACATATTTTAGTCACATATAACAAATCAATAATTTGTGTAACAATATGAATTACGTAGTATATAACACCACAAATTAAATTTCAATGTAAATAATTCAATGTACAAATCAATAATATAATTGGATTGTTTAATTTTCAAAATAATTACGAAAATACACTTATTAAACATCAGAGTTGTAAGGACTTTTGACTATTGAGTTTTCTATTCGCTTGCTTTCGCATGGCATCGGAAGACACAAAAACCGGTCCTTTGCGCTTTTTCCTTGATACTTCTGGTGCAGTTTTGGTCTCACCAAATGCCTTTTGTCCAGTAGTTGGTGGTGTTACCTGTACAATAAACAAGGGGCATATGGATCAAACACCAAATTAAATATGAAGAACTATGTAGCAGAAAAAAACGTGTACTATGTACCTCCTCATCAAAAATCACTTGATTCTTGGGCCATGCATAAAAACCACCTACTGCATCGAGAGCTGTTTTCAAACCATTGTTTCCGTTGTCTGGAATACAAGCTGCATGCGCTAACGCTTTATCAACGGACACTTTGTAGCAATCCTTTGGGAGTGGTCTGCTATGCATCATCACTTTTCCTTTTGACAAGTAGACAGTACCCAAAGCAATGATGTTGGTCCTCTTTAGGTGCCACAGTTTACATTTGAATAACTAAAGAAAATGATAACGATTATTATGTATATATATATATATATATGTCTGTATGTATGTATGCAGCAGAATTATATTAAACTGATCGAAGAATGTATGAACATTTTGGAATATATATATACATACCTGCGGTGGTGTTGGCCTTGATGGAGACAGATCATTTTGCCTCTGTTTAGGTTGAAACGTGTTGACTTGTGAATCAGGCGTCTTGTGTGACTCGTCAGCAGATTTAACAACCAGTTCCTATATAAAACTCGGTAAGTAAGTCATGTATGTAAAATTATTAAATAACAATGAGAAATATTAAAGTCAAATTAATTCAACTTTTTTAATACGTACACTTGTTTCTGTTGGCATTTCCACAGTTCTTAGTCCATTAGACTTGTGAAAGCTGGAATCCTTCTCACATCCAACATCACTTAATGCCACTCCACCATCCTGAACAGTATTGGAAGCGTTAGGATTAACGTCCACTGTTGGAGACACCTGCAATAAAAATTATACATTTGTTAGCAATATATTGTAAACTAATTTATAAAAGGTTAGCATAATTAATACAACAAATGCCTTTCCTCTAATGCTGGTACAGCAGTTGACAATGAATTTAGCTGATCCCCTTCTAACGCATCAAACCGACCCTTAAGTTTGGTAACCATTGACTGTGTTTCAAGAACCTGATCCTGCAAAGGCTTTATTATTGTGTCTTTGTCTTGACGTGCGCGTCTCTCAGCAGCAAGCTCTGCTTCAAGTAACTTGACTTTCTCATCATTGCAGGCATTTCTGTTTCGAGCAGGAAGATTAAAAAACTTTTGGACAGTCACTCCGCTTCCCACTCCTCGTGCGTACCCCGACTTTTCGGGTCCAAATACCTTTGTCAAGGCATCAGTCCCATCATCAACCTTTAAGGTTCCGGCTTTGATCTGTGCCTCTGTGTCTTTCTGCATTACAAATTAATTTAATTCCAATAGGCAGTAATTAATTTGTTTCATGAAAATAAACATGAATAATGTAAATGATGAATTAGCACGTCAAAATACTTACTACGTTATCTGCCTTTTCTTTAGTCCTTTCGTCACGAAATACCCCTTCTTTGGTTTGTCTTCCTCTCAACCACAAGACACCACGTCCGGGTTCTTCATGTGCTTCAATTACTTTTTCTTCGATCTTATAATCATCAAATACACATGTAAATTAAAGTTAAAACAATTAATATATAAACTTAGAAATTAGAAAACATAAACAAATTAGATAGTATTTAGAAACAAACATTCAAAATGTAAATGTAGTTACCAGCTTCTTTTTCACATGTACGTATCCGCCTCGTCCCATAGTATGCGGATAAACAGACATAGAGCGCGCCTCTTTTGATGCATCAGACTTTTTCTTAATTACAGAACAAAATGATATATAGTTGATGCATAAATTTGCAAACACAATAATATATATGAAAGATATATGTATGGATCTAGTTAATATAATGACCAATACCTGGTAAGCCTCGGTGCTCGTATGTTGAATGAAAGCACCCCATTCCGGGGCTTTGACAATTGCACTATACTTGAATGGGACTTCAGTTAATTTTGAAGGAGTATCTCTGTTGGGTAGTATGTATTTTTCCCTCAACTTTCTTCTGAAATTCCTTAAGTGGGCACCAAGACGATTCATTATTGACTTTCTGTATGTGTCTTCAATATCAAAATATCGCTGCAAAATCAATTAAGAATCAATTGCAGACTTTTGCTCAAATATGATTACAGACTACAAAACGGCTTAGTGTATTCTCAAATATACACATAAATAATAAACAAATCTGATTAACATCAATCTGTTCTTTTAACATTAACAAATTAAATATAATTGCATAATGTATTCTCAGTGTTTTTTTAATATAATAAAGGAATTAATTTAATTAAAAGGGATCAGTTGATAAAACTTGCCTTGATTTCTTCCCAAAGTTTAGCTCTTGCTTCTGCATCGACCTTCTTCCAGGAAAGAATCTTCAAGCCTATTTGCTCACGAACAATGTCTCCTAGAAAACTTGCAAACACTGCTCTGTTATCACCTATTAGCCTATCCATAGCATCGAAGGTTATTTTTAGCTTTAATGCACCCGGTTTGCTGTATTTTTTGCGAAACTTGGATAACCTTGTAATGCCCCTCGGTGGAACCACTTTGTTTGCAATTGAATTCTCGTTTCCATCGTCAGCCTCTTCATCATCAAAATCATCGTATTGCTCTGATTCATATCCATGCTCTGCTTCTTCCTCGTAGCCATTAGGGTAAATAGTAGTAACATTATTATCGGCTTCAACATCCATGATCCTTTAGTTCTATCGGATAGAGTTGGTGAATTAGCACGTTTAAATCTTTTGATAATGGTTGATTATGATCGGCAGAAAAGTGTAAAAACAGAATAATGATTGTGTTTGTACTGGTTTGGAGGCATTAACTGTAATTATCGAATTTTAAGGAATGTGAATGGTTACGTCTAATTTAAAATTTTCGACTAATTTTGGCTCTAATTTGAAATTTTAAAATATTCTGTAAATATTTGGCTCCAAAAAAAAAAAGAAGTTCAGCAGTGTTTTTTAATATATATAAAACATATGAAAAAAGAGTAAAACGCATCAATTAGATTAGTGGTATAAGTTGTGGAAGGTGTTGGGTTGGTCGCATGTTCAAGTCTTATACCCTTTTTTTTTTTGGTTTTTTTTTTATGAGTTTTTTTAAGCAGGCGTACATCATTTCAAATGACGATTAACTAACCCGAATTCGAAGCTTATTTAGCCACCCGAATTTGAATAACCCCGTTTATAGTATTTACATTTTGATCCATCAGTTTTGATTAATTAGTTTTAATTAACCACTAACCAGGTGTGTTAATAATTTTATTTAAAACCAACAACAATGAAACACCGAAATATACGCAAACAAATACACAAATTTAAAACGTTGTTAAGTTATATATATATATAGTAGCAGCATACCAAAAACTAATAACCAAAGTATCCAACATACATACATCGTTAACTTATTATACCTAAACATCCCAAATTCGTACAAACCAAAGGTAACAAGCATCCCACAAACAAACCTTACATCTAAACAGATATTCATTATTGCCATACCAGAATTGGTCCATTAAACTACGATGGGTTGCACTGGGGTGTTCACTACAATGATAGAACCTAGCAGGGAATTTCCTTGGGCTTAAGCAGTCGCGATCATACAAGATCATGCGGATCTTGTAAATGGTTCGCCTCACAATCCAGCGACCTTCTGACCTTGTGTACTCGTCGTGCAACAGTTTCCTTGCTTCTTCCATCCTTCCTCCACCTTCCGCCATTAGCAGCATACCAAGGACAAATGTAGCATCAGTGTGTCCCAAACGCGATGCCTGTTGCAGCATCTCCTTTCCAGCAGCCTCATCACCCACATAGAACATCCTCATCTGATCAACACAATAATATAGAAACATAAATATGTATGTAACAGATAGAGTACCTCATGACCTACATATATAGAACATCTTCATCTGATCAACACAATAATATAGAAACATAAATATGTATGTAACAGAGTACCATAAAAAAAATTCAAATGAATGGAAAATAAATTGTACCAATCCATCTCTGTACAACATGTGTCGGTTTCCTTTCTCCCGCAAAAGTGCTAGCACTTCAGCTTTCTGTAACAAGAACCGAGATGAAAAGATGGAATCAACTTCCATCCTTTTATACACCTCATCTGACTCACCAGCTCGTCTGAAGGTTTTGCAACTGTAATATAGGTAAACACAGAAGCAATATAAATCCCTCATAGATGGTAATTTCCTAAACACTGTTCATTCAAAAAATTCAATCTAAGCCCTAATAAATGTGCTACTAAATTCAATCTAAGCCCTAATCACACTTAATTAATCGCTAAAATAGGCAAATGCAGTGTTATTTAAGTTCAATCGATAGTGTTTACTAGGGTTAGGAGACTTATAGAGTCTTGAATTTAAAAACGTCAATTGCCCTAGAAGCCCCCAAATGCGCTAATATGTTGGTGATGACTCCATCCGGTAGTTCAGAAAGCGATAATCCGTGTTCCATAGTCGATCGTCGTCGTTTTGGTAGTTGGAATTCCATGGTTTTGATGTTTGTTTGAAGATTTGGTGATGCTCTGTTTCAAAGAGTTCGGAAGTTTAAAAGCCGGGAAGTGATAAACCGGAATAGTCACAAGCCCATTGTATATATATTTGGAAATTACGGAAATGCCCTTTAAAATAGAATGCTTCTTGTTGGATTAGGAAGGGTATTTATGTCAATAACACCTTTAATGTATATATTTAAACGTTTACAAATATGGTAACAAGATAAATTACTTTTATATGTGATACAGAATTTTACAATATCATAATTATTTACAATCAAAAACTATTATGCAAATCTTAAGCTTAGGAAGTTGTATAATTAAAAAGATGACGATTTAATTATATCCTAAGTTTTTTATCGACGTTCGTGACACAATTAAATGACGGCGTTTACTTTGAAGTATATTACCTAAGTTTTAGAATTTATGATATTATCCTAAGTTTAATAATGAAATATATTACCAATATCACATATGACACTATTAAACTTAGGATAAAATTAATTCATCATTTGAAATATATGACATTATCCTAAGTTTAATAATGAAATATATTACCAATATCGCATATGCCACTATTTAACTTTGGATAAAATTAATTAATCATTTGGAATATATGACATTATCTTAAGTTCAATATTTGAATATATATTACCAGTATCACATATGACACTATTAAACTTAGGATAAAATTAATTCATCATTTGAAATATATGACATTATCCTAACTTTAATAATGAAATATATTACCAGTATCACATATGACACTATTAAACTTAGGATAAAATTAATTCATCATTTGAAATAAATGACATTATCATAAGTTTAATAATGAAATATAATATCACATACACCACTATTAAATTTAAGAAAAAATTAATTTATCATTTGGAATATATGACATTATCCTAAATTTAATAACTAATATCGCATATGCCACTATTTAACTTTGGATAAAATTAATTAATCATTTGGAATATATATTACCAGTATCACATATGACACTATTAAACTTAGGATAAAATTAATTCATCATTTAAAATATATGACATTATCCAAAGTTTAATAATGAAAAATATTACCAATATCACATATGCCACCATTAAACTTAGGATAAAACTAATTCATCATTTGAAATGTATGACATTATCCTAAGTTTAATAATGAAATATATTACCAATATCACATATATAACTTAGGATAAAATTAATTCATCATTTGCAATATATGAAATTATTCTAAGTTTAATAATGGAATATATGAATATAGACGAGTTAATCATATCCTAAGTTCGTAATTGGCTTATGTGACATGGACGACGACGTTTGAAGAGAACTACTATATATATTCAAACTTATGATATATATAAGGTGTATTACTCAAAAAAATGACGAGTTAATTATATCCTAAGTTTTATTATAAAGAAAATGATTTATTTATTACATCCTAATTTTATATAAGTTGTATTATATCCTAAGTGTAATATATATATATATATATATATATATATATATATATATATATATATATATATATATATATATCCGTATCATTACTTAAATAATAAGGCTAATTCAACTAGAAGGAAAAAAAAATGCTACAGCCTAGATTCGAACCCGGGGCAAACTTGTAGCCGCAAGGAAATCAAGGAAACCACTAAGGCACGTACTGTCTTTGTTTATTTGGTTATAATTTATTCATTAATAACGTATTCATTTTAGTTTAATTAATTAAGCGGTTCTTTTAATTTTCAAACCCTAATTATTTACAAGACAGGCGCCGTACACCACTAATCAAAGATTCAAACCCTAATTATTTACAAAACAGGCCGTACACCTCTAATCAAAGATTCGAATCCTACAATAGACAAGTCTTGGATGGGAACAAACAGGATGAACAAACCTTATAGAGATGGAGTAACATCATTTATTGATTACGCATTAGACAACTTGAAGAAGATGAATAACATCGACCCACAAGGTAATAAACAACATGTTGAAATCCCCTGTCCATGTACCAAATGTTTAAACCATGTAGTGCGTAAAGTGGAGGAAGTGCATTTCCATCTATTCTGTCATGGCATTGATCTAAACTACACAAAGTGGACTAAACATGAAAAAAGGATGAGCCACCATTAAGTGCCGTGGAACATCAGAATGGAACACCAGATTTCCTAATTGACACACAGCTGCGACCATGCCAAGTTTCTAGAACTACTATCAGACGCAGAAAAGCCACTTTACAATGGATGTCCTGACTTCACAAAGTTGTCCGCAACTGTTCAACTACTCAACTTGAAGAGTAAGTATGGCTGTTCTGATAAGTTCTTTACTGAATTACTAGTTTTGTTGAAGAAGATGCTACCTGATAGTAACGAACTGCCGGAAAAAACTTATCAGGCAAAAAATTTTTTTGAAATTGATGGGGTCAGGATACAAAAAAATAGATGTATGTATAAACAACTTCCTTCTTTATCGGAAGGAGGATGAGGAATCGACTATGTGTCGAACTTGTGGGGCATCAAGATGGAAGCTGGATAAGAAGATGAATAAAATGTACGATAAAACTCCAGCAAAGGTAATGTGGTATTTTCCAATCATACCAAGAATGCAACGTCTCTTTAGGATAGAAAGTATTTCAGAAGATTTAAGATGGCACGCGACAAGGAGGAAAACAGATGGTGTGTTACGCCACCCCGCAGATTCACAGGCATGGCGTACCATAGATACAAAATTCCCCGAAATTGCTAATGATCCAAGAAATCTAAGGCTAGGAATATCGGCTGATGGTGTAGATGTCAACAGAGGATATAGGCATCGTAGTGTATGGCCAGTTTTAACGGTCATTTACCACCTTCCTCCATGGTTGTGTATGAAACGAAAGTTTATAATGCTTTCTGTGTTGATACCTGGATACCGGGAAATGACATTGATGTTTTTTTTAGAACCGTTGGTTGATGATCTGCAAACCTTATTCGATACAGGGGTCGATACATATGATGCTTTCACAAAACAAATCTTTAGGCTACGGGCGGTTGTGTTATGGACAATAAATGATTACCCTGCCCTCGGTACTTTATGTGGCTGCCCAACCAGTGGATACAAAGGTTGTGTAGTATGTGGGAAAAATACGGATTGTGTTAGACTTCCTGCGTCATCGAAGCAGAGTTATGTGGGTCACAGAAGATATCTACCATATACCCACGCGTTCAGGAAGCAAAAGAAGGCGTTTAATGGAAAACAAGAACTCCGCCTGTCTCCAATTCCAAAGACTGTGGAAGAAATATACAATGAGGTCAAACATATTGAAAATAAGTGGGGAAGGGAAAAATGACCAATTAACAAAAAGGCATCAGAAAACCTTAACGATGCGAGAGGCATAGGTGGGAAGATCCAAAAGCACAAAAGGAAAAGGGGAAATGAAGATGGTAGTTCCAGTCAAGTAAATGAACAAGATGGTCCGTACTGGAAGAAATTCAACATTTGATATCGAAAGCTTAAATATTGGAGGCATAATGAAGTTCAACATTGTATTGATTTCATGCATATAGAGAAGAATGTTGGTGAGAGTCTAGTCGGAACTTTGCTAAATGTTCCGGGAAAGACGAAAGATGGAGAGAATGCGCGATTGGATCTGGTAGAATTGAATATAGATAAACCAGAGTTGTTTGCTAGGAAAGACGGAGACAAAACAGTACTACCTCCAGCAGGTTACACACTAACGAATGCCGAAAAAGACATATTTTGTAAAACATTATACAACATCAGGGTACCTCAAGGATACTGTTCAAATTTCTCGTCATTAGTCAACCTAAAAGATAGGAAGCTCATCGGGCTTAAATCACATGACTATCACATGCTAATGCAAGAGTTTCTGCCCATTGCAATACGGTCAATCATGCACCAACCCACACGATATGCTATCATCAGGTTTTGCTTTTTTTTTTAAATCAATATGTAGCAAGGAAATCGTATTAGATGAAGTAGATAAGATGCAAGAAGAACTTTGTGTCACGCTCTGCCTACTCGAAAAGTTCTTTCCTCCCTCGTTTTTTGATATTATGGTCCATTTGACTGTGCACCTCTCTAGGGAAGTAAAATTATGTGGTCCGGTATGCTTTCGTTGGATGTATCCCTTCGAACGCTGTATGAAGGTTATTAAAGGACATGTGCGAAACAGAAGTAAACCAGAGGGATGCATTGCTGAGGAGACTATTGCAGAAGAAACAATAGAGTTTTTCGGCGAATATAAAAAGTCAATGAAAACTATTGGTATCCCACGAGATAAACATGAAACTGATGAAAAAAATGAGGACGGCAAGCCACTTTCGGCCGGCAAATCAAGTGACGTTTCAGCAGAACTCCTTTGGAAAGCACATTTGAATGTAATACAGAATACAGATGAAATTGTACCATATATCGAGTAAGTATTACTAACACATGCATGTATATTTCGTTACTTAATTAAACTGATGCAACAAACATAATAACCAAACACCTTATTTCAGGAAACACAAGCAGGTTTTGGAAACACAAAACCCGAGTAAGCGAAAAGCATGGCTGGAGAATGAGCACAGTATATCTTTTGTTAGCTGGTTACGCGAAGAGGTAATAGCCCATTTTTTGTAACTGTTTGTTTGTTGTTCCTTCGATTTGAAGCTCATATATATACTTGTAATGAGATTCAGGTTGAGAGAGAATTAGCGATCTCCACATAAAGTGAATCAGAAACCGTAAAGTGGATTTCATATGGACCACGCGCCACCATAGTCAAATACAGAGCATATATCATCAATGGGTATACATTTCGTACTAAATGTAGTGATGGCAGCGTTTACCAAAACAGTGGTGTTAGTGTTGTGACAGAAGATGTGCACATAGTAAAAGGAGTAGCAACCACAAGACGCAAAGTGTATTATGGGGTTTTGCAAGAGATATGGGTACTAGATTACCGTTTCAAGCAACTCCCTCTTTTCAAATGTGATTGGGTTAACCATCAGAAAGGTGCGGTCAGACGCGATACTACGCTTGGTTATACACTGGTTGACCTGAATAGTTTAGGCCACAAGGATGATCCGTTCATATTAGCCTCACAAGCACGACAAGTGTTTTATGTGGAAGACCAGCTAAATAGAAAGTTGTCTATTGTCTTCAACACACCTCCCAAGAATTACAGAGATACATATGATGACATCGATGAGGAATTTAGTACTGTCATTCACCCGCACAATGATAACATTTTGCCACGTGTGGATCCACGTGACTTGGGTGATGAATCAAGAGATGATTACTATCGAACCAACTGTGGAGGTATTGTTATACCAAAATCCAAGTGATCGGGTCATGCTGGAACACTATTGTAATACATTAATTAGCCTTGTAAATTAGCCTTGTAACTTACCTTTTAATTAATTTATGGAATTATTATTTGTATCTTAATTTATATGACTTCCACGTTTTATTTTATAGTTCAGTGCCATTTATTGTAGTACAATAACCTTGTAAATCAGAACATAAATAGTTAGCATATATAAATAATTGTCATATATGACAACAGTTTTACATTAATGAATTTAATATGCAAAAACAAGCTGAGCATGGGATTCGAACTTGCATCCCAATTAACCACTCCAGGTACAAAGAAACCTATTAACCAAGTGAGATAAATGTTAGTTCTGCTAGGAAAACAACAACTAATTACATATCTATGAATGCTAGCTTTTGGCCATAACACACACACATAATGTATTAGTTTCTCTAACACACATATAGTGGCATTTGGTCACACTGAAACTATGTGTGACAAACTCAAATTCATGTCTTAGTCACATAAACAATTACTTCATGTGACCATATAGTGGCATTTGGTCACGTTGTTCAAGTGTGTGACCATATAGTGACAATATGTACCTGTTTTTGGCTACATTTAAATTTTGTGTTAACAACTCGACTTCATGATTTAGTCACATCAACAATTACTTCATGTGACCATATACTGGCACTTGGTCACAGTGTTCAAGTGTGTGACCATATAGAGGCATTTGGTCACAGTGTTCAAATGTGTGACCATATAGTTACCATATCTACCTGTTTTTGGCTACTCTGAAATTATGTGTGACAAACTCAACTTCATAACTTAGTCACATAAACAATTACTTTATGTGACCATATAGTGGCATTTGGTCACAGTGTGCAAGTGTGTGACCATATAGTGGCATTTGGTCACAGTGTTCAAATGTGTGACCATATAGTTCCCATATCTACCTGTTTTTGGTCACACTGAAACTATGTGTGACAAACTCAAATTCATGTCTTAGTCACATAAACAATTACTTCATGTGACCATATAGTGGCATTTGGTCACGTTGTTCAAGTGTGTGACCATATAGTGACAATATGTACCTGTTTTTGGCTACATTTAAATTTTGTGTGAACAACTCGACTTCATGATTTAGTCACATCAACAATTACTTCATGTGACCATATACTGGCACTTGGTCACAGTGTTCAAGTGTGTGACTATATAGAGGCATTTGGTCACAGTGTTCAAATGTGTGACCATATAGTTACCATATCTACCTGTTTTTAGCTACTCTGAAATTATGTGTGACAAACTCAACTTCATAACTTAGTCACATAAACAATTACTTTATGTGACCATATAGTGGCATTTGGTCACAGCGTGCAAGTGTGTGACCATATAGTGGCATTTGGTCACAGTGTTCAAATGTGTGACCATATAGTTCCCATATCTACCTGTTTTTGGCTACACTTAAACTATGTGTGACAAACTCAACTTCATGACTTAGTCACATAAACAATTACTTCATGTGACCATATAGTGGCATTTGGTCACATTGTTCACTTGTGTTACCATATAGTGACCATATGTACCTGTTTTTGGCTACACTGAAATTATGTGTGACAAACTCGACTTCATGATTTAGTCACATAAACAATAACTTCATGTGACCATATGGTGGCATTTGGTCACAGTGTTCAAGTGTGTGACCATATAGTGGCATTTGGTCACAGGGGTCAAGTGTGTGACCATATAGTGACCATATGTACCTGTTTTTGGCTACACTTAAATTATGTGTGACAAACTCGACTTCGTGATTTAGTCACATAAACAATTACTTCATGTGACCATATAGTGGCATTTGGTCACACTATTCAAGTGTGTGGCGTGGTATTTGTCACACTTTATGTGTCTAACGTGACTAATGCTTCAAACTTACTCTTCATTGGTCACGCGTTCCAAATCATGTGTGACTTAATAATCATCGAAAAAACATCAGTTACCTTTAGCCACATTAACGTATTAACATGTGGCGAATACATTTCAGAATGGTCACATGATTGGAGTGCATGTGTGACCAACTAATGACGTGAATTCAATTTTTGTATCTTCAGTCACGTAAATATTCTAATGTGTGACGATTTGGATTTCGAGCATGTGTGACCAAAGCCCATTTTTGGCGTAGTGTATGTATTCTAAGGAGGTTATATGATTAATTATAAACAATTATATTCGTTTTATGGATAAAAGATAGGATTTACGCATAGTATATGTGAAGGGGTGAAAGATAGAAACATATACCTTTGGGTATATGTGAATGTGGAAAGAATCGAAATATGTAATTAATATTATAAGTTGCTCAGGAGAGTGATGTACGGGAATCTATTAGATTGAAAGGTAAAGAATATGTGAGTATGACACTCTAAGTTAATTGTAGTGAACAGATTTCGAGGACGAAATCTCTTTAAGGGGGAGAGATTTATAACATCCGTTTTTGGACCTAGTAGTTTATGATATATTTTCTGACTGTAAATAATAATTTAATGTGTTAGGAAATAGTATTGTTAATTTACCTGAAAAATATTAGGTAAAAGAGTCTAAGGACTTATTGTGACTAGTGAAATATTAATTGTTTTAAATTAATAAAGTTGTCGGAACAATAAAATATTTGGAATCGCAAATGGTTTTCGGGTTCCAGACAATAGGTTTAGAAGGGGACTAGTTTTAAGGGGATACGGAGTCGGTTGAAAACTTGGGCCGACTATTTATTTCACTTTCCTTTTTAGGAAAGTTACTTCCTTTCCTTTCTTTGAAAACCTTACACAAAAATCTAAAAATCTAATAAATCCTAACCAAAGTTTGAATCAAATTATGTTGTGATCTTGAGCTGTGATTGAGCTAAATATCATCACCATCACAATCTAATTCCTTGCAACTAGTAAGTTTTGTTCTTAGAATTGATTTGGATTGAAATTAGGTAATTAGTGAATATAGATGAAATTGAGATTGAAATCATGTTGTTGATGTTATTTGGTGATATATGATGTTAAATAATGTTAGTTGTTATTGTTTGTTGCATAGGAACTAAGTTTTTGTGAATTTAATTGTGATTTTCGGGTTATGGGTTTGGAGCAGATCGCACAGGCCTGGGACGAAGGGTTTACCCGGCGGGTATGATCCGTACCCGACGGGTAGGGTTGCTTGATGGGAATCCGGCGGGTAAAACTAATCCGGCGGATAGGTTTAGTGTAAATTGTTACCGGAATTTGGGCTTAGGTTTTGGGTTGGGCTACCCGGCGGGTACCCCCTCCTACCCGGCTGGCATAGTTGAGATGGGGTTAAAGTTTTAAGAACAAGACTTTAATAATTGTAATGATCTTTGTTAAGTTGTATGCTTATATTCTAAAAGTTTTGTAGATGTTCAAGCTAAATAGTGCTTATTGGTTAAAGGTTAGTTAATAATTGGTATGCTTATGATTAATATTTGACTTAAGTTGTACATTATGAAATGAGTAGTTATGATTAATATTATAACTTGGTAATTATGTAGTTGAATATTATGTCTTGAAATATGTTATTTGACTATAACATAAGTTTATTGTTATGACTGAAGTACTGACTTGTTATTCCGTTTTATTCTCATATTGTGAGCAGACTCGGTGATATTAGACTACTGAGTGGACGACTGAGGTATTGGTGAGTGGATCTGTAATCCTCAGTGTGATTTAGTTGCAACAATTTTGGTTACAACGGGTAAACGTAGTTTACTGCTTTGATATACTGTTTAGTATGTTATGATGTAATTGTTGGTTGATAGACTACTTAGTCTGATATGAAGCCATTAATATTATGGCCTATGTGATTGTCTGATACATGGCCTTGGGCACTATGAATGAGGTCAGTATGATGCTCGGCTTAGTTGCTATTGTTGACGATGGAGTGTTCCTTGTACATATCGTTCATAGGAACCTTAGTTTGATGAGAATAGCATTAAGCTATCGGTGATTCACTGTATTGGCCTGCAGTGACTCCGATGGGTTCCTGCCCACCATGAGGGGATGAGATCCGTATCAGGAACCGCCGATCCTCATTGAGATTATGTGATGATGATGTGATGATGAGCCTGTTGTGGTAAACAGGGAATTATGTGTTTACGATGCTTTGCTGTAAACAGATTTGTTATGCTAAGTTGGACTGTTGATTAATTATTCACTCACTTAGCGATATGCTAACCCCACCACCCTACTACTTCTTGCAAGTTATGATTATGTAATGGGTTGGGCAAGAAGCGGTTGACAGGATGAAATGTTTGACGACTGGATGTTTACTCTGATATTGCTTTGATAACTTAAAGTTGTGTTTTGGAATTATATAACACCCGATTTGATTTGCTGGGATTTGAAACAGTATAACTTTATATGTTTAAATTATAATGTAATGATTTAATCTACGCTTCCAATGTGTTGTATAAAAAAAAAAAAAAATTTGGTACTAAATGATGGGGTGTTATAGACGCTAAAAACAGAAGGTTTGCAACTCTTTTCCACACTAAGTGTCGAACTTATATAACCTCAAACCTTTATACGATACGACTCCTAAAACACATTGGGACATACTTTTAAGTATAACGCTTCGAAATCATAATGATAATGTTGAGATTATTATTATTACAAACAATCACCAACGGGTCGTACACGTTTTCAAAACTAAATCAAATCAACCAAATCGTAGTAATTTGGACATTCTAGTTGGACGAACAACTACAAAGGTAGTCTTTATAGATACCTACTCACGTTTATAACCATCGCGTGTCGTGGACACCCTCAGGTTACAAGTCTTCGGACATCACTATTCGACTAATCAACTCAAGTTTATTAAGTTAAACTCTCAAGACTCAGGTGAGTCTCATAGCCCCTATTTTACTGTTTTCATCACGGGGTGTGATACGTTGCTCGATTTATTTACATGTGAACGCAAGTACAATCAAATCAAATACTACATGAGTTGTTTTCAACTAATCAATTTAAAGCTCTCCACAAGCATAGTTTGGTTATACATCTGTAGCGTGAATGTTAGTATATGATATCATATAGGATTGAAAATCCTCGTTCGGGGTTAGCAAGCATTAACTGGTCAAACGGACGTATTAGCATTTGGGTAGACGAGTGTAGATTAGGCACTCGTAGGAGGCACCTCGATCGGAATTCCTTCATTGGACCCGACCCTCGAGTTAAGCTCAGACTATGTGCTCATGGCTGTATAACTTTTATTTTGCTTTATTGCAACTTAAATTCAATTAAATCTTGCGGTTGAGCTCACCAGCGTTTCGCTGACCCATTTTAGCATGTATCACAGGTACTCAGCAGTAGGTTGGACTGCCCGATCAGGATACTTAGCTCGTGTTAGCATGCAAACATTCAGAGATTTGGCTGCATTATTATATTTTGTATAAATTAATTATGTATGTAAATCTCTCAATTTCAAATCGAGCTAATGTAAACAATATTTTTGATGTAAACTTTTGTTTTATCAATACAAATTGTAAAACGACGCATATAGAGTCGTTCCTATATATCTTGTGTGCTTTGGTATTTGATTAGTCGCGCCCCGACCCGAATCAATTCCGCATCTAAAATTTGGGGGCGCGACACCCGAGACCTCAAGTGGTCGGAACCTCAAGGATAATACATATCACCGAAATGTATGGAATCACCGTAGAAGGAAAACGCATCCACCGAGCAAGAGAACACTTACCAAAGAAAGCGCAGGATTTGAGACCGAGTGCCGATATAACCGAGATCAGTGATAACGATGCAATTCGGACCGGGTGATGTTTCAGCGAGATGTGAGAAAGATAACCGGAGTAGAAAACCACGTTGTAAAACAAATGCTGTGAAGAAGTTCGATATGACGAAAGACGAGGGTTGTTTATGAAGTAAATGGGCTGAAACAACAAGCCTTCAATTGAGATGGTTGGGGTCTTTGAGGGAACCCTTTGGACCTTCGGCATGAGGCCGGAGGTGGTGGTTGGTGGAGTAGATCTAGAGTTTTAAAAGAAAAGATTGGTGAGCATTATTTAGAGAGAGAGAGAGAGAGAGTCAAACCAAACGGTTAAACCCATTTTACTGCTTGACGATAGCATTTGGTTTAAGAGACATTTGACTAAATTGATACTAGCTTTGATTGCCGATCAAATCTAAATATTCATTGTACATACTTAATGGTTATAACAATGGGGAAGAAGAAGATAGAAGGAAAAAAAAATGACATATTAGGTATTAATGAATGGATTTTACTATACGTAGCCCTTAGGGCTATGAATAACAACATAAAATTCACGGATAGTTGGTAAATAGCGGTTAAAAAACCAACTTTGTTGGTTAATGTTCACTATCTAACTATAATTGGTTGACGATTTTAGGTTGATTGTCGGTTTTAATTGAAGTTAAGAGACAGCTATAATGTTAAACATAGCCCTTAAGGCTATGTATAGCAAAATCCTTAATGAATTTATATATAATTTAAGAATTAAAAATTTATTTATATGGTGAATTGGGCATATGTGTAATTTTAAAATTGAAATAGGTATATATTTGTGATGTTTAAGAAGGGATATATGTAATTCACCCTTATTTTTAATCCCTCAATTCTAAAAAAAAGTGAAATTACCTAAGGGTGCGTTTGGCTGACGGAATGTTTTTCTGATGGAATGGAATCTCTCAAAGGAATTGGAATTTGAAGGAATTGGAATTTAATGGAATTGGAATCTAATTCAATGGAATGAAATTATGAAGGAATTACATTATCTCATGCGCGTTTGGTTGACACAGAATGGAATTGAAATTCCAAGAATAAATATAAATATAAAATATAAAAAAAAAATATTTTTTATAAAAATATAAAATATTTTATAAAATTAAAAGTATTTTATAAAAATATAAAATATTTTATAAAATTAAAAGAATTTTATAAAAATATAAAATATTTTATAAAATTATAAGAATTTTATAATAATATAAAATATTTTATCAAATTATAAGAATTTTATAAAAATATAAAATATTTTATTAAATTATAAGAATTTTATAAAAATATAAAATATTTTATAAAAATTATAAATATTTTATAAAAATATCATGACATGAATTATATAATGTAGACACGTAGCATAAGATCATTTAACGTAAGTGCACAACATTCCTTTGTTCATGGAATTCGATTCCATCCAATATCTTAAGGAATTGAATTCCTTCATTTCATGGAATTTGATGGAATCAAATTCCATTCCGTGTGACAACCAAACAGACAAAGGAATGGAATTGAATTCCATTCCATCAGATTCTGCCAACCAAACAGGAATCTGATTCCAATTCCATCACATTCCATCAGATTCCATGAAACAAACGCCCCCTAAGTACCACTACAAATTCAACCCTTATTTGGTAAAAACCCTTTTTCACCACTGCCACTGGGAGAAACCCTAACTATGCTCATCGCTGTTCTCCGCCATATTCTTCGAAGATCTGCCATCACCGTTTTTTGAGATCTCAGGTTGAATTACTTGTCCTTAGTTTTAAGCTATTATTACATTCTAACTGATTTTCCCCTTGTCGATATTCAACAAATGATATCCTTGTGTTCCAGAAAACTCCATAAGATTATGTACGCTGTTAATTTCATGTTCTTCTTGTTGTGAAAATGGAAGTATTTGTTTTATAAAATTTCGTTCCCTTTAGTCACACACAACTCTTAACCTGATGCATTTTTCTCTTTAAATTGACTTTTTGATTTTAAAATTTTTAATATGACTTTTTATAAAGCAAATTTTGCTTAGAGCAGAATGTAATTTAGTATCCATAGAATAGTATGCCTTTCTGCTTTATGGTAATTGTTATATGTTAAGTTCTTTAAAATGAAAAACTTAAGTAGTTGGTTTATGGCTTTATGCTATTATCTATCAAACCAAGTGAAAATAAAGTATTAAATTTCTGGTCCCATATCTTGTGTAATTTTTGGGCATGTCATTTGTGGGTAGTTAACTATCGAAACTGTCCATTTATGTTTGCTTTTTTATTCTGCTTGTTTTTGTACGTTGTTCTGAAATTTCGTTACTTGTGAAACAAGTTTTTGTTTATCTAATCTTAATTTTAAACATCAACATTATCTGTTCTTAGAGACCTGCTTCGATTCCATGGGGTGAGTTTGGAGCTGACTATGCTGTAGAATCTTCTGGAGTTTACGATGCTGACTGCAGCCCCCAATAAGGTAAACGATGGATTTTGATTTATGGTAAACTACACATAAAAGTAGTAAAAGACATTCACATTTTACAACCCTTGGTTAACTTTTATTGGAGTCAATGTACAGGGTGGTACTAAAAAGGTGGTGATTTCAGCTCCATCAGCGGATGCACCTATGTTTGTTGTATTAGTAAATGAGACCACATACAAACCCAACATAGGTACCATATCATGCACCAGCTGTACCACTAACTGCTTAGCTCCTTTACCAAGGTACAATTCTTTAACCGTTTATTTTATAGTCAGAATGTCAGATAGAATTCAACTTCTAATAAAGGTGGTCCAGGAGGAGTTTGGTATTGTATTGTACATGCTTACCAGTAACCACAGGTCTGTTGGTCTTTTGTGAACTATCAATTAGCATTCTATAAGTTCTAATTGTTAAGTATATCATATATTAATTATATCATGCAACCACATGTCTATTGATATTATGTTCTGCACTTATTTCTCTGGTAAGTTTCGTGTGTTATATACTTATATGGCTCTGTTGTTACGACTTGGCCTGGATCTGTGAGAGTCTAGGCCTCTAGAACACCAGTTAGATTTCGCCATTTTGCTCACTTTTGTCTGGTTGTTTTGACTGCTTATATTGCACTTGTTTTGACTACTTGTATCGCGGGTGGTTAGTGGCTTTATGGGTTTACCAAATAAATCTAAGATAATAAGAAATCCAAATATATATGTCTTAAAAATGGCTTATACTTACTGTTTTTCCTAATGTATGCAACCATCTTATTTTCCCGTCAACCATCTTATATCCACATAAAATTATCCGAAATAATTCACTAAATCAACCCTAAGGTACACTAACAATTATCGTGATTTGAATCACTCATTATTTGTGATCATAAATAACGATCTTTTGAAAAGTTCTTGTGTGAATGCATTCTGTAAAAACAATCAACACTAGTAATTAACATAAACATATCAATTTTGTTTTGGAAAAGTTCTTGTGTGAATGCATTCTATGAAAACAACCAACACTAATAATTAACATAAGCATATCAATTAGACTAAATGAAATTGTATTTTTATTTTTTTATTCAATTTATATGATACGTCATTGTCGTCATTTTCTTCTTCAACATTAAAGTCTTCTAAAATTTCTCCTCCAAAATCCTTTTCATTCAATAATGAGTCTCTTTCTCTAAGCGAACCTGTTGCCCATTCTTTTGTTGTTGGTCTTTTACACTTTGTTGAATCAAATACTCTAACAGCATATATATTAATATTATCAAAATAAGTATACATAAGATATTATGTTTAGGAGGAAATTTATGATAAAAATGACATTTATATAATTCTATTAGTAACAATCAATGTAGACACTAATTCAGAGAATTAGGCCCTTTCCTTCACAACTTCATTCTCTACCTGATTTAACAAACATTCTAAAATGTATTCACACCAATCTAACTTGCTCACTTAATCATCACTTGTTATACATGGTAGGAACTTTATATTGCAACTTTCTACTTGGTTTCTCTCTACCATGCATGTTGTAAATAATGCTAGAATTCAAGAACTAACAATCTTTTCGCATTTTCGTCTTCCATATGTTTATGTTTTTTTATTTCTTCCCGTACACAACTTGGCTTGATTACCCCCTTCCTCAACTTGCTTTTCCAAAGTTTTGTTGTTAGTTTTATGATTTCCTACACCTTTGTCCTGTAACTATTCTTTTTTCTTTACTTGGCACTCAAGCGTGTCACAAATGCTATTTCTTGTTATTTTTATATTCCCGGTACTCAAATAATTTGAAAAGTGTGCAAATTGAATTTATCACTCAACCTTGCTAGTATTTCTTAAAAGCTAATTGATATCAAGGGATAATCCAATACTTCTAACAAGACATTTTGTTGACCATTATCCTTTTTGATGCAGATAAAGAGTGTGATGATATCCAATACGTTTAACAAGACATTTTGTTGACCATTATCCTTTTTGATGCAGATAAAGAGTGTGATGATACCCTTGAAATAATTCTTTGTTCCTCTTCCTCACATCTCTTTTTATTAGGTTACAAACATTCGTAATCTACACTAAGAACATATTTACGTAACATTCAATAATCAATCTTTTATTAGCAATAGCAAGCTAATCAATATATTAAAAGATTGATTAATGAATGTTACGTAAATATATGTTTACTTTGTTTTATAGATGTATAACAAACCCAATAAAAAGAGGAGATCTATGGCATATAAACGAAAAGATATTTCAAGGGTATCACCCCACACTCTTTATCTTTCAACAAAAAATATGAGTGACAAGTATAAGATTTGGATCAATATTATAAATGAGCTTTTGTTAAATGCCTGGAAAATTCAGTTGTTCGAACTCTTCAATTCATTTGAGAACCTGGAATATAAAAATAACAACTGAAAACATCAATGACATGCTTGGAATGCCAAGTGGAGTATTAGTTACAAGACAAATATCTAAGAAATCATATCCAACAACAAAACTTTCGAAAAAGGATAATCAACTGAATTCAAAGATACCAATAGATTGTCGGTTCTTAATTGTCTTGTGTTATTTGCAACATGCATGGTAATGGGGAACCAACTAGAAAGTTGCAATAGAAAGTCTCTACCATCTATAACAAGTGACTTGGCAAGTTAGATTTGTGTGGATACATTTTAAAATGTTTGGTAAAAGCATGTATATAATGGAGTCGTTAAAGAAAGGAGTCAACTTTCGTAGATGAGTGTGTACATTGATTGTGAGTAAAAAAAAATTACATAAATGGTTATCATATATGTCCTCCTAACAATAATACTATGTATAATTTTTTTGATAAATATTAGCAGCTATATTATTCGGTTTTAGCAAAGTGTAAACAACCAACAATAAAATAATGAATGGACAACATGTTTGCTTAAGGAAAGACACACATAAGTGAATGGAAGTGGTTTTGGACAAGGAAAAGTTTTAGAAGATTGAGTTTAATGTTGATGAATAGAAGGAATGAGCTTTCTTTCCCTTCTGATCGTCGTGTATAGATGTCGTAATGGCTGGTCGAATAATCATTTCTTATGCTCTGCTCTTTGTGCTGTAATTACTTTTATTGTTATATTAGTTTGTTGTCATCTTTATGAATTTCCATGCTTTTGTTTGTTTTTTTAACATCTTTTATTTCAGTCATATTTTATTTATTTTATGCTTCTAGTTTTTAATTAGATCTCATTAGTATTGTTACTATACCCAACAACACAAGCAAATACTAGCATGCAATAAACCTGTTGATGGTTTCAGTATGATGATCAACCTCACAGGACTTGATAGGTGGCAGCCTTTCGCTACTTAGCTTAGATGATCAAAATTTCTGTAAATGTTCAACTGAAGGAGCCTTATATGTTGAAGGGCTGATAAAATTTCCATTTGTTTTGGCTACGTGTAAGCTCCTGTACTATGGAGATGCTGCTTTGCAAATGGTTGGTTTGTCTTTGTTTGATGTTCATCCTTATCTATGTTCAACTTGATATTATAATCTTCTTTCTGTCCTCGTATACGTTGTATTGGTTTCTAATAAACAAACATCATGAAAGCTTTGCTTTGACTTGGTGCACATCTTTGGAGCTGTAGTTAGTGATGACATTATTCCTAGTAAAAAAATGATTTAGCAGAGACGCGGCACATGATTCTTTCTTGGGTGGTTGCCTTCAAGCGTTACACTTTTTGTGTCGATGATGTTATTAAGCTAACAGCTGATATCAGGGGCGGAAATAGAGCACGGGCAGTGTATGCAAGCGACCCCACTAAAAATTCATATAAGGTAGATTGTATCATCAAGGGTAATTTTTATATTTGCCCCCTTGCAAAATAAAATTTTTATATATTCAAAGCTATTTTTGATATTCGCCTCTTAAATTTTTTTTGTCTTAAATCACCCCCTCAATACTAGATTCCTGTCTCCGCCCCTAACTGATATATTTGGTGTCTTTTCTGAGTCAATACAGAAGCTGAAGGTATGCTAGTATGCTTGTTATGTACTATATATTACAAAATGTACACATTCACATGTGTTGGGTTCAACAGAATTGGTGACTTCGATGTTTTAGGCATTATCAGTAATTATTCTTTTTTCTCCATCCTTATCTTTGTTAGGCTGCATTGTGTGGTGTGTATGTTCGAATCGCTGCCTTATTATGGGCTGGTTGATCTTGTTGGACAGACAAATAATGGTGACGTTCTTCTGTTTCTGTTGTGTCAGTGTTAACTGTTAAGAACAACTGAGTGAACCAGTAAGAGTTAGAGAAAAGGACCAGTTCAACTTCTAAATTTATTGAATGTTAAGAAGCAAAGATAAACTAATCGAACAAGCTAAAGCCCACTTCACAAAATGAAGGAAAAAAGGAATATGCTGAATATGTAGGTTCCTCACTTCTTCCGTTTATTGAATGCTTGGAACCTCCTGAAGGCAAGGTTAACGTGTTACCTGGGGAGGGCAAGTCTTTATTTACTCAGATGTACGCGGCGTAACCGGGTATCCCTGTGACTGTTGAACAATTGATGTATCTTGGTATTTTAGAAAAGCCCACATTATGTAGCAGATTTAGTTTTTGGTACATGTGCAAGTCAGGAATAAGTCAAAAGTGTTGCCCACTTTGAAGTAGATTTGGGTAATATATGCAATCAGATGACAGATGCTACTCAGATGGTACTTATGATCAGTTGAGTAATATACTTCACTATAATTGCCTTGATCTGTACAATCATTTATTATTTGAATTATTTAATAAAATTACCGTCCGCTCGTTATCTATTGTTGGTGTTAATAGGGATAACTGGTAGTTGATTGTTTTTTTAGTATTGTTAATCCCTGTGATCTCTTTAGTCGAGGTGGAATTAGAAATGAACCTCATACAACACTACAGAGAAAATTTTTAAGTGATAGTGAGAACATGTGTTTAGCAAATATATCCATGCTAATGAAATGGCTTGTGAATTCTTTGTCCTGTTGAACATCTAAAGTTTTATGAAGTTCCTTTTATGTAGTTGTACTTCTGAAAATATCTAAGTACAGTTATAAGGTGTTATGCTGGCAATGGCAAATTCATATTTGCTTCACGTTTTCTGGTTTTTTAAGATAATTTAATGTGGAAGGTGACATTACAGATAACCATTGTTAACAGTTTCGCGTTGTATTTCCCTGGAAATTACTTCAACTTGTTGTTGAGGAGTTAAGACTATTTGAGACTGTATAACTTTATAAACTGATATTCAAAGCAGCATGTTATCATACGTAAAGATCACATTTTTTCTTGGGGTCGTCGATTTTAGTATGCTGTTTTGATCTATAAATACATTAGTTGTACTTTAGCTCTTGTTTCGTTTATGCTTTTGCATGCCCACAATATCAATCTCTGCAGAGATGAAGTTTATTAGAGTTGGAAAGATAGGCGGGTTCGATTAGGGATGTAAGGGTCAAATTGGGTTTTTAGTTGAAATAATCCATGTTTGAGAAACGGTCCAGTTGGGTTGACCTGCAAACATGTTTTGTTCTTTTTGCAATTTGTTTGTATATACTGAGTGATGTGTTTGTTGTCATGACAAATACAATATTATTACGATAGAATCTGAAGTTTTTGTGACTTTCAACTCGTTTGGAGCATTCCCTTTTTCCCTAATTTTTTGAGTTGACCAATATAAGACTAAATACAATCCAAATAACCAAATGGGTCAGAATTGCCACCTCTTAAATGGTTAAGATTAAAAGGTGCTGATGCATCCAGAATTCCAGGATCATTAGCATTATTTTGGAAAGTAACCATCGCTCTTAAACCTATTAGATTTTATATGTCAATGTAACTCTTTTCCTTTGGTTATCAACGTTTTGCAAGAAGAAATGCAGTAACTCTTTTACTTACTATAATCAGAACTTACCCTAGGTTTTGGAACCAGTTCACAGATAATACAGATTTGCATCCATTAATTACTCATAACTAATAATAATATTACATCTCATAGCAAAAGAAGTGGACACTAGCAGGACAAAAAAGAAAAATCTACTAAGTTATGTTGAAGCACCTCAAACCACATGTAGAACTGTACTTTCATGCCTCAAATTGCTTCTACGATTTGTTACCACATAGTAAGCACCCATAGCTAGAAGAATCACAAATATAAAACCAAAGATTACACCCATAATGCCTCCAGCTCCAACTTTACTCTTACTCTTTTCGGATTTAGATACGCTTTCTTCTGCTAAGTTTGATTGCACTGTAGCAGCCATGGGCAATGGTGCACAACTAGACTCATTACATTGTTCTTGAGTGTTCGGCGAGTTTGAGTTTGGATGGAAGAAATTGTAGGCAGATGGCGAGAATGCCATTGGGTTCTCATAAACGAGCCCGTGAGGAGATCTATCTTGAGCTTTTGTTATAGTGAAGGAAATAACACATAAAAGAGTAACAAAGAAAAGATGTAGGACATTCATTTGTGTGTTTTTTATGTTTCTTTTTGCTTTAGTTTGACTCAAATGGTTAAGAATGTTAGTTCATGCTATATATAGAGGTTTTTTTGGTTAGGTGGTTGCTTTGCCCTCAATTTTTGTGATAGCATTAAACTCTTCAAATGGGACTAGTATGATGAATATGGGTTCTTTTGTTTTATTCATAATAACAAAGTGGCTTTGTGTTTATGGTACCCCAGTTGGCTTTGATCTCATGTAGACAATTTTTTTTTTTTTTACACTAAAAGATAATTACTTAATTATATACCGGCAATGAGACAAATATCTCTGTAATCTACCACTAATGTTGTATTCATATGCTTCTATGTCATTTTTGATATACAATTAAAGTTAAGTGTACAAGAAACCTTATGAAAGACAAGTTAACAGATTCAAGATAATAGACGGATCTTCTCAAAAAATATAAGGATTTTGTTAACGACAGACATATCTTGATCCAAAACCCAAACAATGATCAAAGAATCAACATGATATATCTCATTCTCATGTTTTGTCGCTCCATATTTGCTCATTTGTCATACCTAAGTTAGACAGGTTACTACTTAATTACTAGTTATCGAACTTATCTAGATGATCAAATCAACGAAATCTCATTTTAAATGTGATTGTCGTTAAAACACGTTATGTACCATAAAGTACTAAATACTTGTATAATTGACATGATTAGAATTAAAGATGAATATATCTTATATACAAGAGGAAAAAGTGAAAAGCAACATTGAGTTTGCTTAGCTTAAAGGACCAGCAAAGGTGTGACCCAAATATAATTTAGAAGGGTAAGTATTCATGTCATATGTGTGTATGTAATTATAGTGTGACACCCTCTTTTGGCTTTGTATTGGGCTTGACCATTATTATAGGGAGGGAACCGCATGATGGACATCACATTAATGCCTTCTTCCTTTAGTCCCCATCTAACAATTATGTATGATTCATTTTTTCATACAGTGACTAGTCGAGTTGAAAACGCTTATTTAGGAGGTTTGGGTAATTTGTCGAAACCTGTATTATGTTCCGAGCCGATTGTATAGATGTGCCGAGATCCCTAACTGTAAACCTAATGGATCCGGCCCATCTATACAATCGGTCGGGACCATATATGCTATTTAACATTTTTGTTTCCAAATGCTCATATATACCTTATACTCCATACAGATCCAGAATTTAAATAGATACATGGACTACTTATGGTGGTGTCATTGAATATTTGCATAAGAACCATAAGTGAGTCACATGATTTGTGCTATGTGACCATCCAATGAATTAAATTGTAGGTTCCATTTGCCATTTGGGATACTCCTATGAACAAGCTTAAATGTTAGAGCTGGGAGATTTACTCGAAACTTCAGTTCATTAAGTTTATTGTTTACTACTAATATCATTGTGTCCATCCAGTGGCAAAGCCAGGGTGGGGGCGCCTGCCATTTCAAAGTACATTAAAAAATATTTCAGGTACTAATAACATTTTAAGGATTTCCCCCCTACAAAACTATATAAAATAAATAAAAATAAAATAATTTCGCCCCTACCATTTGAATTTTCTATACATACAGATATTTTCACATCCACAAAAGCATAGTTCATTAAATGAGTAAGGTTCAAATGAGTACACCAACTTTATGAAGTAATCAGTAGAAACGCGTCATGTGTCATTACACTCTCTTTCCCCACGTTTTTAAAAATTAAATATCTCCCAAACAGTAAGTCGAAAAATCACAAAAATTGCACCATAAAAATCAGCGTTTTATTCTCTTCGATTAGAGATGTGAAAATGTATACTTTCGATGAATTTTTTTTTTTCGTTTTTCGGTGGGTTTTGAAAACGAGTAACACATGTGTTACAAGCTGATAACACATGTGTTACAAGCTAGTAACACATGTGTTACCGGATACAAACACATGTGATACCATCGAGTAACACATGTGATACCAGCTAGTAACACATGTGTTACTAATTTTGTACAATTTGTAAAACCAAAAAAAAAGTCGTTGAAAGTTTACCTTGTGAGATGGCAAATCGAGTAGAAAAAAATGTTAATTATTATGGTGCAAAATTTAAGATTTTTCGACTTACCGTTTGGAAGATATTTAAGTTTAAAAAACGTGGGGAAAAATGAATTTTGTGACACATGACAGGTTCTGGTTGGTTCCTCAATTCTCACAAAAAATCTCATTCTCATTTGAACCTCACTCTTCGTTAAATTAGTAGAGCCCAGCAAATAGGTTCAAAACACTAAAAATTGGGTTTAATTTGTTTGGGCGTAATTATAACCTGGATGGGCCAACATAGGCAGTATGTATATTTAATGGGCTGATAATGGGTTGATCTAAAACATCTAATTTTGAGAAGGCATACCCCTGTTCCTGGGCTGGGCATAACAATTTTGACAATGTTAAACGGATGAGATTTTCTCAAATTACGCGGCCTATCTAGGTATTCCCATGATCGTTTTTTAGTCCTTTTCCTGACCACCCTTGAAATATTTACCCAGTGAGATTCAAACCTAAGACATCTTGTGAGGACATCGGGACGTCTTACAACTCACTTTTGAGAAAGGTGAAAATGAGTCATTTCTTATTTAACCAACGTTAAATTGTTAATATTCAAAAGTTAAAGTACATATTCATAAAGGATCATTTGGGCCCATATCCATCACCTTTCTAAATGATGCCATGAAATTTCAATAAAGGAATTTGAGTCATGTTGGATTTCAAAAGTCTTGTTACCTACAACTTCTTCATCCCAAAATTCAGAGCAATCTGATGCATCTTTCTCTCTATCCACTGAATCGACTTTGTGTTTTCGAGGAACAAGTTTAACTATAAACTTGTTACTCCTAATAGAAAATGTGACCTTACTATATCCAGGATTCCACCATGAAGTTAGCCTTAATGAACCAAAGGATAGATAACCTGTCCTTTCATACGCATGAGTATCGAGAAATTTATTGAACTCTTCACAATGATCGGGTTGAGAATCAATGCATGTCTCCTGCTTGATAACAATCTGACACGGACTTATATAATCTAGATGGGCAGCGCAAACTAAGAATCCGCTGAAGTTATCGTACCAGTTTCTTGGAAGATGCATTGTAAAAGTCTGTATTTTTAATGTAGGGAACGTCACAGAACTACCTTTAAGTCCGAGGCTCAGATAGTGACCTTCAACAGCATTTCCCTACATTCATTTACACATTTATGGCCTAACATTGTTCCATTTAATCATGTACAATAATTAAAAAGTTTAAGTACAGATGATTAGAGGCAAACCTGAAGCATGGATTGCAGGACACTTTGTGTACCAATCATGGATTTTCTCGAAAGTGACACTTTCCACAGCCATTTATATTTTGTTAGAGCATCTGGTACGATTTCAAGCGAGGTGCACCCATATGCATTGAGAATTGCTATTCTCGATGGGAGATTTGGAAGTTGTACAAGACTTTTGCATTTTGACAGGTTGAGGAATTTAAGACGATGAAGTTGCAAGAGGCTGAGATGTAATCGTGTAAATATATTTCCGCTTAGGTCTAGTACTTGTAAATTGAATAACTCGCCAATATCATAGGGAACGTCTTCATCTCCCAAATAGCACCAACTAAGATTCAACCTTCTTAAGAAATGTGGAAAATGAGGAAACTTGATGCTCATCACCGGATCTTGGAGAGAATATGTGAACCTAAAAAGATTTAAGACGTCCTTGAAGGTTACATCTGGTATCTTGGGAGGTAAAGAAAGCACCTCTAAACAACAATCCATACCAAAGAAGTCCTCTGCTAAACTCTCAAGTTGAGTACAACCCTTGAGATGGAGCTCTTTTAAATATCGTAAGCCATGAAAGTTGCCTTCTATCCTCTTTAGATGCGCACAATCAGTCAAATCTAAAGAAACAAGATTTGTACAACGTTGTCCAACCGACGAAGGGATAATTTCCATCTCATAACTGCATAAACGAAGTCTAACCAAGCTAACCATGTTCATACAAATCTTTGGAAACTTGCGACAGCACCAACGTAACTCAAGAGTCTTCAGCTTCTCCATCTGGATTATGGGTGGAAACATATTAAGCTTTGGTGACCCAGTGATGAACACATGGACAAGCTTTTTGTGATATCCGATCGATGGATGAATCTCTTTCAACTTCAGACAGAAAGTTAGCTCCAATCTTGCAAGAGATGGAAGTTCTGAGAAATCGGGTGTCTTGATTAGCTTCCGTGAATTATGGAGGTATATTGATTTTAAATTTGGTAGATACTGTTGTATATATACAAAAAAAGTACAAGTTAGAATGCCAGCCTAAATCTAAAAAAGTTATATGTAATATACCCCTACTTTTCCCTAATTGGTTCAACATGGCTAACATAAAGAGGATCTTAATTTGAAATTGTTAAGACAACAAGGATAAGAAAATCTCAATTCTAGCATTCTTTTAAAATTTAAATGTGGAGAAGACTGTATGTTATTTGTGTTTCTTTTACTAGTAATTCATGCTCTGCACTTTAGAGATTTTTCTAATTAATCAGCAGTGTGTTTGTGGTAACAAATTCACATTATGTACTCTATAAGTTAATCGATCAGATTCATTATTCATTCGTCATTTATTTTTCATTCATTGTACCTTATGACCCTTCCATAGTTGTTTCTGCAAGCCATCTTCTAATATTAAACAACGAATATCCTTTGGTGGAAAACTTGTTGGAAATGAAGATGCGCGATTCCCAACCCAATAAATCCCCCGAAGTTTCTTCATACTTGCAATAACAAGAGGAAGGCGTGGATCGTTCAATTCCGTTGCAAACATTTCAACCGTGTCATTTTCCTGCAATATGGAACAAAATGGATCACGATGAGTTATATAAATGCACCTATTTAATTTATACATGGTACATATCATGATTACCTTCGTTTCATCCATCTCACATAATTTTAGCACATCTTCATCCTGCCAAACCCTGCTATGTTTCTCAGGATCATTCGGGTGTCCCCCTCGAACAATGTATATTGCCATCTAGATCATGCATATCAAAGATTCCATTTGTAACAGTTATGAGAGCCCTCTGTATCAGCACCTTTATTCCTATTACAGGGTGAAGACAACAAGCATTTAGCATGATCATTGAAGCCACATCATTTGTTTTCCTAAGAAAACATGCAATATCTAAGAATAGGTCCTTTTCGTCCGGTTGAAGTCCATCATAACTTAGTTTTAGTTTATCCATAATCCTAGGATTTGGGATACTTTTCAACTTGGCCAAGGCACTCATCCACTCATTCTCGTCTTTATCATATAAAAAAGAACCTAGAATTTTTAGTGCTAACGGGAGACCTCCGGCATATGATACCACTTCTAATGAAAGCATCTCATAATCTTTTATGGGTTCATGTTCCCGATATGCATGTCTACGAAAGAGTTGAATTCCCTCATCAACTGACAATAAATTCACACCATAGATTAGATCTACCTTGCGAGTTAGCAAATGTTGGTCCCTTGTTGTGATTATTATCCGGCTCCCCTCACCAAACCAATCATGCGATCTGGCTAATGCCTCTAGTTGGTCAGGGTCGTCAACATCATCAAGAATAAGTAAAACATTTCTGTGACATAACCTACTTTTTATCATGCATCTTCCTTCTTCATGGGTAGGTATTACTACTTGTGTTCCTGAAACAGCCGATAGAATAATTTCTTGCAGTTTCTTTAAACCATTCTTGTTTGATTCCTCCCGAATATTTTCAACAATACAATGGCCTTCAAAATGGCAAGAGATTTCCTTGAAAAGAGAAGACGCAAGAGTAGTCTTACCACCACCCCCAACCCCCCATATTCCAACCATGTGCACACCACCTAACCCAACTTTTAGCCGTGACTTCAAATCTTGCACGCGCATCTCTATTCCAATGAGATCCTTATTCACATTCGAAAAGAAGGAAACCAACCTGTTTGAAATTGCATCAACAATTTCTTTGATACACTGGGATTCATGCCTGCAATAGTGGATTTATAAGAATAATTAGCATATGATCACATTAACACAAAACCTAAGTTGTCCCACAAAATTAGGGAAACAGTATGTTCTAAATGAATCCAAGTCTTTCACATTGATCATTAACGTCTTCATACTTACCAACTAAGAAAATCAATAAACAGTATGTCCTAAACAGTATGTCCTAGATATGATTTATATGAAGGTAATGAATAAAAATGGTTATTAATTACATAAAGTAATTCATTAAGAATTAGTCAATTGGTATGATTACCCATTGGCGACGTTTTTTGGTTCCCAACCAGAAATACAAGCCGCATCCTCTAATGCTTTTCTCCATAATTCAGCTTTGTTGATGTTTTCAGACTCTTGTTTGGCAAATGCTTTACCAAATTCTCCTTTCTGTTTTCGCACATCCGAAGGTTCTACATGATAGAAGATGGGCATAACTATTTGCCCAATCTGATCCTTACATTTCATAATACATACGAGTTCATCCAGGCACCAGGAAGAATCAGCATACTTTTTTGAGAACACAATGATAGCAATCCGTGATGTCCGGATAGAATTTGAGAGGGCTGGACCGACTGATTCACCACTAGTAAGTGTTACATCATCTTTGTAAGTATGGATCCCTTTTTGTACGAGTGCCGTATAAAGATGATCTACAAAGTTCTTGTGGGTGTCTTCTCTAAAGCTGAGAAACACATCGTAATTCCATAACCGAGAAGGAGATCGTGACGCCATTGCTCTGTTAGAATTGGTTAGAGTCGTTGGGACTTGGGGTATATAAATTGATGAATTAGATATAAAGTATGCATACAACATGTAACATATATGAAATTTTTGACATTGTAAGAGTTCATTCTTAATCAATATATATTAAATTTGACGTAGATTTTGATGTAAATATGAAACTTTCAACGTTTTTGAATTAAGGTGCCAGGTTGGAGCAACTAACAAATTTTATAAAGTTCCATTTTAACATTTTTGATGAAAAATCTCTCGATCTTTTAATTTTTTTTTTACATTTATTAACACATTTTTATTCTTTTATATTAGGGATGACAATGTGCTCGTGACCCGTGGGTACCCGTCGACCATCGTGGGTGGGTAAACCGTTAAAATGTTAAACCGCGAGTAGGGTATGCGTATAAACTTTTATCCATTGACGGGTCACGGGCAGGTGATGGGTATGACCATTTACCCGTGGGTAAACCGGACCCGTGAATATGCAAAACACATATAGTTACCTACAAGTATAATTTGATAATTTATCACATATGTATATCTAATGGTTACTTTCAACAATATATGATGAAACGATTCATATTAAAACTAAAAATTATAGAATTCATGTTTCGAATAGCAAACTTATAGAAAGATCCAGAAATATATATTAAATAAACTGATAATTATCGAACAATTAGTTCGTATGTCTTATAATTTAAAATTTTAACTCGTTTAAAATTAAGATTCATTGATTTGAACATGTTTTAAAACACTTTTTTAGATTAAAAAAATATAAAATCTTTTGATTATTTGATAGATATTTGTATTATTTTAAACCCGCGGGTTTACCCGTGACCCGTGAGTATCCGCGGGTACGGATATGGATGTAAAAATAAACTCGATAACAAATACCCGCGGGTTCACGAGTCGAAAAAACCCACGTAGACGGATAATATGTTTGACATATCCGTACCCACGACTCACGAATACCATCCCTATTTTATATAACTGTTAAACATTTTAAAAATATATTTTTTTTAAATTTGTACCAAATCAATTGTTAAAATTAACCTAGTAAATAAACTCTTTAAAATGGATACCATCGTCGTTAATAATAGGGCTTAGTGTCTAAAAATACATCTAACTTGCGTTTGATTTATATTGTGTGTACCCTACTCACGTTTGATATTTTTATCTAACTTTCAAAATTGATGTTTTAATGTATATTGATGATATGTCGCTCGTTTAAGGTGTCACGTGGCATCCGTAGAGTTTGACACATCATCAAAACATCACCAAAATACACTTAAACACACTTTTAGAAAGTTTGATGCATTAAAAATAGCAAATGTAAGTTGAGTACAAGTTAAATGCATTTTCAGACATTAACTCCTTACCAATACTACAGCGCATTTTTGTAATTTTTATATTCACCGTTAACTTATTCAGAATAAATTATTCTTATGTCATATTTTACACTTTTTGTACTCGTTAATAATATCGAACACAATGGTGTTATTATCATTGTCAAACTAAACCAGGTGTGATGCATAACGGTAGGTATTAACCCTTATTATCTATTTGCGGATAGGGATGGCAAATGGGTGAAAAAAACTCGTAACCTGTGAGTACCCGCCCATCGTGGGTGGGTAAACCTGTAAAATTTTAACCAACGGGTGGGTTACGGGTATGAACTTTTAACCGTTGGTGGATCGCAGGCGGGTGATGGTTATGGACTAATACCCGTGGGTAAACCCGACCCGCGAACCTACAAAAGACATTTTAGTGACCTACAAGTGGATTCGTATAATTTATCACATATATATGTATATATAATGGTTAATTATAACAATCTTAAATTATATATAGGAAACACCTTTATGGTGTTATCATTTTAATTAAGTTCTAATTTGTCAAATAAGTCATTTAATATCAGTAAATTTTTTAAATTAATAAGATCCCTAACTTATTGAAAAATAATGTTTTATAATCAATTTCCCACTTACATATACAAATAAATTTAATTCATTAACTAAAACATTAGTCAAATCGATCTGTGATGTATCTATTTTAAATTCATCAAGTAGGAATAAATTTACTTGAAAATATTAATATAGACTTTAAAAAATTGAATTTTTTACTAATTTGGTTTCAAAATCTTTTAATTTTTTAATCTCTACTTATATAAATCCATATACAACGTAATATTATTATGAAACCAACTAAATGCTTAATATACATATTAACTTACACATTTAATTATTAGAAACGGAATACTAAATACGAAATTTCATATTAAAAATCAACGACCTGTGTATATACACGGGTTTAAAGTCTAAAATATAATTAAACTATCAATATAGAGACTAAAAAGTATAGTATTCATGTTTCGAATAGCAAACTTATCAAATGATCAAGAAAAAATTATCAAATAAATTGATAGTTATTGAACTATTAGTCCGCATGTCTTAAATTTTAACAATTTAATTTGTTTAAAATCACGAATTTCGGATATCCGAAATTTTGGATAGTCGAATTCACTATCCGAATCCGAATTCGAAATTTCGGATATCCGAAATTCGGATATCCAAAATTTTCGGATATCCGAACTCGGGTATCCGATTATCCGAAAATAATAAAAATTAATTCTTAAATATTAAAAAATGTCACATTATATAACCAAAACTTACATTATTGAATTCATGTAACAAATATATAATACAATAGACCACAAAATATCATTATTAATCAATATCCAATAAGAATAATCCATTTATCTTTTGTATAATTAATAAAATTTGAAAAAAAAATCATATTTTTCGGATATCGGATATCCGAACTAACCGAATTATCTGAAAAACGCTATCCTAATCCGAATCCGAAAAATCGGATATATGAATTTTTGGATATCCGAAATTTTGGATATCCGAAATTTCAGATTGGATTTTCAAATATTCGGATAACAGATTCGGATACGGATATTTTTTAACACCCCTAATATACATTATTAGGTACACATAACATTATTTTCATTTCCCACAAATTTAGTCATAATCTCTTCTAAAACATCAAATTTTATATTCCACCTCCCAAATTCACCAATAGCTTTCTCCACCTAAATATACATTTGTGGCTTAATTAGTTCTCACTTTTCAAACTCCGTTTTACTTTGAAGCTAGGGTGGTCGGAATGTATGCAATAGAAAAGGCCACAAATTCATGACGAGATAAGATTAATGTGTAACATCCTCTCTTCGGGTCTGGTAATTTCTAATTTTAAATTGATATATTTAATTGTGTTAGAAATTATGTGATATTATTTGTTTTATTGCGAAACTTAGATAAATAAGTCCAGGACTTATTGTGGATAGTAAATTGTTGCTTATTGTAATTTACTATGGTTGACGATAGAATAAAATAAATTTCTCGCACCCAGTATTGAAGTGCCAGACAATAGATTTAAGGCAGGTATAAAATACCCAAAGAAATGAGTCGGCCTAAAGAGAGAGACCAACCTCTTTTCTTGTTATTTTCCCTAAACTCATTTTCCTTCACTTGTAAAACCCTAGCCCATTGCAAATCTTTAAATTTAAAGTGACATCTTCAATCAAGAGTGGTGAATTCAGCTGTGAATTAGTAGTGTTAACATAATCATCATCCTTGTTGTTGAGTTGTAAGTCTTCATCTCTCTATGAACTCAATAGTGGTTAGGTTAAATGTTGAAATTGATCAATTGATTGATATGGAGTGATATATGATGATCTCTAATACAATATGATGTTATGTGATGATTATTAACTGATTAATAGGTCAAATTCGAATTCTTGAACAATGAATTGATGGTAATATGATGACCTAGGTATTTAGATGATTTTGTTATGAATTGAATGATACTTGATGTTATTGTAGTTGATTAATGTTAACTAGAAGTGGTAACCTGTCCCTTTAACGCTAAAAATCGTGTATGGACTGAATTATAGTGGAAAGTTGGGGTTTTGGGTATAAGGTTCGTGCAGGAAACAAGAACTTAAGCTGTTGCTCCTGCACTGATGAACAAGCCGGCGGCTTGTGAGCCTAGCAGGCGGTCAGAAGACCCTAGCCGGCGGATAAAAATGGCTTTAAAACGCAAGATGGTTCTGTTAGCGCAGAATTTAAAATACCCGGCGGGTTGGAGTATAGAGCCGGCGGCTTGTTGAGTTTAGCCGGCGGCTTATGGCCTTAGCCGGCGGCTTCATTCTCCAGTCCCGCACCTCCTTTTGCTTGTCGAATTAGATGTTTAATTGATTTCAACATGTTATGCCATTGATAAAACAACATTAATATATGATAGTAGATATGTCGTGACTGATAATACATGTGTAGGAACTTATAATTATAATATCAATTGTCTTGAGTTCCTTGTGTGGTGATTAGATATAAGTAAGTATTGATGATCTTGATTACTAACTTATATCTGGTTGTTGTCTTCAGATCCTGCAAAAGATAAGTGACTTGTGGAATCTAAGTGTTTGAAGCTGAAGGTATCGGTGAGTGGATTCAAAACTCACCATTTGACTTAGTTGTACTCATTTGATTACAACGGATAAACGTAGATATGATTATTGGTTTCTTTAGTTGTTATTGTTGATTATATATTTATGTGCTATGTGTGACCTTCGGGTATTGGTTGTTAATGAGGTCAACAAGTTGATGAACGGTTGGTTGGGCTATTTGGTTATCGTGTGAACGATACAGGGATATACTTCATTTGTTGTGTGTGTTGAACTGTATCTGAGTAGGATAACCACTAGCTATCGGTCTCGTCCGTTATGGCTATACGGATATGTTTGGATAAGTGTTCTTGGGGAGCCACCCGGGTATTATGGTAATCCCCAGAACCACCGATCCTCATTATTGTGTTGCTGCCTTGTTGATAGTTGTATTTGCGGATGTTGGGTGTAATTAGGTGATTATGCTATGTAAGATGTTGTGTGATGAATTTACTCACTTAGCTTAGTGCTAATCCCTCGTTGCTACTTCTTGCAGATTTTGAGAAATAGTGGGTAGCAAGAAGCTATTAAAGGATGCGGGGAATGTTTGAAGAAACTGCTACTCTGATCACAATTTTGTACTAAACTGGTTTTGTTTTATATAATGCCCCGAATTGTGAAGTTGTTAAACAGTTTTTTATTTAGTGTGACTTAAACTATAAACTGTTTATGTACATTATGTATGGTGCAGTAATAAAATATGTGTTTTAAATGTCTACGCTTTCGAGTTAATAATATAATATTTATTGTTAAAAATGAGGGGCGTCATAAGTTGGTATCAGAGCATAGTTTTGGGCTAATTGAACAGTGTAAAGTGTTCAATCCCAATTCTGGAGCGTGATATGTCAAACATTCCTGGGTATGGGATTTAGCATTTGTTGTGAATCTGTTAGTAGTTAGGTGATAACAATTAACAATTGTTGAGTTGTTGTGATGATTTCAGATATGGCAGATAACGAGCAAACGACCGCTAACCCTAACAATGCCTCAAGAACCGATGTTCCTCCTTTACAAATTCCGGGTGAACAACCGGTCATGATGGTACTTCTGTTCCTGTTGTTGAAGAATCAAATAGAGATGATTATATGCACGAATTAGAAGATGAGGTGATTAATCTCAGAGAATTTAAAACACAAACTGAAGCTACGTCATCTCAGCAACAAATACCTGTGTTTGGTACTGTTCCTCCTTTTCAGTCGAATAAAACGTGTTCTTTTAAAAAGTTTATGGCAAGTAAACCACCGGAGTTTAGCGGTAGTACAAATCCATCTGTGACTTTAAACTGGTTGAGGGATATGGAAAGAAAATTTGATGTAACACATTGTGAAGAAGAATCTAAGGTTCCGTATGCAGTTCAATGTTTAAAAGATGAAGCCATGGTTTGGTGGGATTCGATCACAGGGCATTTGACTCAACAACAAAAGAAAGCTATTCGATGGCCCGATTTTCATCAAGCTGTTTGTAATCAGTATTGTTCGGACTTTGATATGGCTAGAATTAGACGAGAGTTTGTGAACTTATAGTTGACTGATAAGATGACGATTGATGAGTTGATAGCACAGTTTTCTGAAAAGTTGCGGTTTGTTCAGCAGTGGGTCCCTAATGAGAAAACTAGAATTGAACAGTTTGTGGATGCGTTACCTTCTAATTATCGTACTACTGTGAGATTAGCCAGTACTTTATCTCAAGCTTTTAACCTCACACGTTCTGTTGATAGTGATTTGAGAGGCTCAGGTTTTCAAGCTAGGGATACTTCTTCTCAGAAGTCCAGAGGTGAATCCTCGGGGAAAGGGAAACAGAGGTGGCAGAGTAATCGACAGGGTCAACGATCCGGTAGTAAGAGTGGTTCATCTGGAGGTTCTAATTGGTGTAATTCTTGTAAGTCACGACATGCTAGTCCGTGTACTCCATAGGCAAATAATGTCTCAAATGTGGTGAATTGGGACATGAAATCAAGAATTGAAGGTTTCCTAATTTCGTGTGTTGGATGTGTAAGAAAGAAGGACATCGGGTTGGTCAGTGTCCAGAGGCGGGGAAACAGGGTTCGGTTTCGGTCGGGAGTTCGTCATCTTCCGGGCAAAAGCGGAAAAATCCGCCGTCAGCTGCAAGTAGGGCCTTTCAAATGACAGTCGATGAGGCTGTTCACACAGAGGATGTTATCACTGGTACTTTTCTTATAAACTCTGTACCAGCTCGTGTGTTGTTTGATTCTGGAGCAAATTGCTCTTTTATATCTGTGTGTTTCTGTGATAAGTTGAAATTAAACCCTACGTTGATCACTAAACCTGTTGAAGTAGAGATTGTTAGTGGCAATTTGGTTCCTGTTACCACCTTGGTGACTGGAGCTAATATTGTGATAGATGGCCAGACTTTTCCAATTTCATTTCTGTTGCCAATTCCTAGTTTTGATGTTATTATTGGCATGGATTGGCTAAGTCTGTGTAAAGCAAGTATAGATTGCCACCATAAGTTGATTAGGATCCCAATTTCTGAAGAGTCATACGTTGTGGCTCGAGGAGAAAGGGATAGTGAGTGTATACCTCTGATTTCCATGATGAAAGCTAGGAAGTCGTTGTCTAAAGGTTGTGAATCATACTGTAACACCTGCATAATTAGGGTAATTAATTATGCCTAATTGTTTGTAACTAGTTGTAATTAGTATGTAATAGGACTAATTACAGGCTCTATTTGTATATATATATATATAAGGTGATTTATATATATGTGTGTGTACTTACGCGATTTGGATAAATCGTGCGAATTAACCGGACGGAGTCCGACACAGTTTACTTGGACGTTGGTGACAGAAATTTACTTAAATAATGAGAACGTATTTTGTTATATAAAATACGCAAACGAACGAGCATTTTTTTTATATATTTTCGCGACGACACAAATTAAACTAACAAACTAATATTTTAAATAAATATTAGCGAATGATTTTCAGTAAGGATTCACATTTTAGAATATTGTCTAAATAATATTTTACACGATTACTAAAATGAGCGAGGTAGTCAATTAGGACACGGAGTAAATACTGTATTTTGGGAAGTGTTTTCCCTCTTTTTCCTTTGGAGCCAGCCAACATCACCACCACCACCCATTCTCTTTCATTTTCACTAAACAAAAACACCCACAAAACTCTCTCAAACCCAAATTCTCTCAAAATTGAACCACACCGAATCGACAAACAAAATACATATTCGGAATCACCATCACGAGTGGAGCAAGAATATCAAAACCGTTTTCATCATCTCGTCCTCGATCTAGCTCGATTTGCAAAAGTAAGAAATTTCTAAAATCTTAGATCTATTCAATTTGGTGTAATGTTTTGACGTTTTGATGTGTACACAACTTAGATATAACCTAATACATGAATAATACACGATTTTATAGCTCAAAAATGGGTTAGATTTGCGTTTTTGGTCGAAAATTCTCGAAACCCGTAAGTTTCTGGGCTGGTGTTCATACGTGCGACACAAGCCTTATGTCGCACACTGTGTCGCATAAACCCATTAGTGTCGTACTTTGTGTCGTACTGATCCTTTAGTGTCGTAATCTTTGCGACACAATACTGTGTCGCACTCTATGTTGCATACTATGTCATATTTTATACGACACAACCGTTCTGTCGCTATTGAATTAGCATCGCAAGCTTTTTGCGACACAACCACTGTGTCGCAGAGCTCTTGTGTCGCATCCCTCATGCGACACAACCCTTGTGTCGCATATAAACCCTTGTGTCGCATATTATGTCGCAGAAAACAGAAAACTTGGAAATTTTAAAGGATTTTCACTATAGAAAAAGTCAAAGTTACTGTACAAAAAAGTCAAATTTTACTGTAGCAGTACTGTAGCAAATCTACTGTAGCAAAGTCAACATTTTAGAATTTTTGCTACAAACCGTCACCAACGGGCCAAACATGTTTTTCCAACAAACAAACAATTACAAACATACGGACAAACACTGGATATACTAGTTGTGTACAACTAAACGAAACGTCTCGTGAGACGCATACTTACATAACTTCATATGATTAGGCATTTGAAGGTTACGGGTTCAGAGAACCTACTTGCTTTACTTACTACTTGCTAATTGCAACGAATTACTACAAGACTCAGGTGAGTCTTACGGCCCCACTTTTACTGTTTTATCTTATTGGGGGAGATACATGCTACTGATTTTCTTGAACACAAGTACTAAACTGTTTACTATACCAAACGAAATTGCATGAGTTTACTTACAAACAGAAGTCTCTCCATCATATATCGTTAGTTATGGACTTAAGCGCGAACACTAGTTAATGGATCCATTAGGGAAATGACCCTCCCCACCCGGGGCAGTAGCGCTGCCACGTACTGATTTTCACGTAGAAACGGGTGACTACTTATTCGTTACTGATGCTTGCTCAATTACGAGCATGTCACGGGAGCAAACTTATTACTTACGGGTTAAGCTTCGATTATGAGCCTCATGGCAACGGTATAAACTTACTTACTTACATTTGCGGGATTGCAAATACTGGTTTACGATTTCTGGATTGAAATTGCTGATTTTACGCCTGCGGGCATCACTGATGAAATCTCGTGTTCAAAGCTGATATTACTTACAAACCTGTGAGATTCACCAACCTTTTGGTTGACACTTTTTAGCATGTTTTCTCAGGTACCCGGATGGAGTAGGATTACTCCAGGATTTTAGCTAGAGTCGCATGATTTCAACACAACTTCATTAACGGAGATTCTTAGCATTATCTTTTGTATATTACGATTATGTAATAGAATCTCCCGCTATACGCGTGGACTCTAGGGGAAACTACATTTTGTATACGAAAACACTAAGTTTTCAAACATTATATCCATGGAATGTAACTAATTTACAAACGTTGCATATAGATGTCGTTTGCTTTATCTTTGTGCTGTGATATTTGATTAGTAACACCCCAAACTATGCTTCCGCAAATCAGTGAATTTCGGGGGTGTTACACATACCTAGCTTATGTGATTGATGACAAATTAGAAAAGAAATCTATTTCTGATGTCCCGGTTGTTTCTGAATATCCGGAAGTATTTCTCGATGAATTACCTGGGTTGCCACCGGTTAGGGAAGTTGAATATCAGATTGATCTTGTTCCTGGTTCGTCGCCTGTAGCTAAAGCTCCCTATAGATTAGCTCCTTCTGAAATACGTGAAATGATGAATCAAATACAGGAGTTGTTGGATAAAGGGTTCATTAGACCTAGTTCTTCTCCTTGGGGTGCACCGGTTTTGTTTGTGAAAAAGAAGGATGGGTCTTTTCGTATGTGTATTGATTATCGGGAACTAAATAAACAAACCGTGAAGAATAAATACCCTTTGCCTCGAATAGGTGATTTATTTGATCAGTTGCAAGGACCTTCGTTTTATTCTAAAATTGATTTGAGGTCGGGTTATCATCAAGTTCGTGTTCGTGAACAGGATATTCCTAAAACTGCTTTTCGTACCAGGTATGGTCATTTTGAATTCCTGGTTATGCCTTTTGGTTTAACAAATGCCCCAGCAGTTTTTATGGATTTGATGAATCGAGTTTGTCGGCCTTTTCTCGATAAATTTGTGATTGTGTTTATTGATGATATTTTGGTATATTCAAAATTCGAATCAGAACATGAAATGCATTTGAGGTTAGTGTTAGAAACATTGAAAAGAGAACACTTATATGCAAAGTTTTCTAAATGTGAATTCTGGATTCGGGAGGTGCAGTTTCTGGGTCATATTATCTGTAATGATGGTGTTAAAGTTGATCCTTCTAAAATTGAAGCTGTTATGAATTGGAAAGCTCCAAAATCTGCGTCAGAGATTAAGAGTTTTCTGGGTCTGGCTGGTTATTACCGGAAATTCATTAAGGATTTTTCTAAAATTGCCGGTGCGTTGACTAAATTGACCCGTAAGGATGAGAAATTTGTGTGGACTGAACAGCAGGAGGTGGCTTTTCAGACTTTAAAGCATTTATTGTGTCAGGCACATGTGTTGGCATTACCTGATGGGTCTGATGATTTTGTTGCTTACTGTGATGCATCGTATGCTGGGTTGGGTGGTGTTCTTATGCAGAGAGACATAGTTATTGCTTATGCTTCTCGGCAGTTGAAACAGCATGAAAGAAATTACCCTACTCATGATTTAGAATTAGCAGCTGTTGTGTTTGCATTAAAAATCTGGAGACATTATCTTTATGGTACGAAATGTGTTATAGGTTCGGATCACAAAAGTCTCCAGTATGTGTTTTCCCAGAAAGAGTTAAATATGCGTCAGAGACGATGGTTAGAGTTAATCAAGGATTATGATTGTGAAATTCGTTACCATCCAGGCAAAGCTAATGTGGTTGCTGATGCTTTGAGTCGAAAAAGTACCTCTGACCGAGTTTATTACTCGAAAGTTGATGTTTCTTCTGACTTGGTAGATAGAATTAAAGATGCACAGTTGGAAGCTCTATTAGA
Source organism: Helichrysum umbraculigerum (assembly GCA_949592205.1). Taxonomy (NCBI): domain Eukaryota; kingdom Viridiplantae; phylum Streptophyta; class Magnoliopsida; order Asterales; family Asteraceae; genus Helichrysum; species Helichrysum umbraculigerum. The sequence goes on from CATIUR010000002.1 coordinate 125,679,448, forward strand.
TTATAATTTTAAATCAGAAATCATGTCGAAAAGGAAAGAATTGTTGATTGATGATTCTAGAGGATTGAAAACTTTTCAATCTCGTGTGTGGATTCCTATGATTGGTGGTATTCGGGATATGATTTTGACTGAAGCACATAAATCTCGTTTATCTGTTCATCCTGGTAGTACTCGAATGTATAATGATTTGAAATCTTTGTATTGGTGGCCTACAATGAAAACTGACATTGCAAGGTTTGTTGGCACTTGTCATGTGTGTGCTCAAGTTAAAGCTGAACACCAAAAGCCGTATGGGTCACGGAAACAGTTAGAGATTCCTGAGTGGAAGTGGGAACATTTAACTATGGATTTTGTAACTAAACTTCCACGTACATCTCAAGGAAATGATATGATTTGGGTTATCGTTGATAGGTTAACCAAGAGTGCTCATTTACTGGCTAGTAGTGAAACGGCTTCGTTGAGTAAGCTTGCCCAGTTGTATGTTAATGAGATTGTTTCCCGACATGGTATTCCGTTGTCGATTGTATTGGATAGAGATTCTCGGTTTATTTCTCATTTTTGGCAGAGTTTACAGCAAGAGTTGGGTACCAGAGTTAATCTCAGTACTGCTTATCATCCTCAGACCGACGGTTAGTCAGAACGCACGATTCAGACACTTGAGGACAGGTTAAGGGCTTGTGTTTTAGAGTACGGCGGTTCTTGGGATTCTCATTTACAGTTGGTTGAATTTGCATATAACAATTCTTATCATTCCAGCATTGGTATGCCTCCTTATGAGATGTTATATGGTAGACGTTGCAGAATGCCTACGTGTTGGTTAGAGGCTGGTGAGAAACAATTTGCTGGGCCAGACATTGTTCAGATGACAGCTGACAAAGTAGCAGTTGCACGGGAAAAGTTGAAAGCTGCACGTGACAGACAGAAGCAGTATGCAGATCCACGTAGACGACCGGTATTATTTGTTGAAGGTGAACTTGTTTATCTTAAAGTTTCACCTTGGAAGGGGGTTATTCGGTTTGGGAAACGTGGTAAATTGGCTCCTCGGTATATTGGTCCATTCAGAATCAGTAAAGTTGTTAATGATCAGTCAGTTACACTTGATCTTCCTCCAGAGCTTGCTGGTATTCATGACACGTTTAATATTTGTTATTTGAGGAAATGTAACGTGGAGGACCAGTCTCAGATTCTTCCTTTGAAAGATTTGAAAGTTGATCGGACTCAGAAGTTAGTTGAAGAACCTGTTGAACTTCTAGACCGAAAAGTTGTTAAACTTAGGAAGAAACAAATACCAATGGTCCTAGTGAAATGGAAGCATAGTTTAGGTTCCAACCTAACTTAGGAAACCGAGGACAGTATGAGATCCAGATATTCTGGATTATTTGATCGTGTTGAGATTTCGGGGACGAAATCTTCTTAAGGGGGGAGATTTGTAATATCCTCTCTTCGGGTCTGGTAATTTCTAATTTTAAATTGATATATTTAATTGTGTTAGAAATTATTTGATATTATTTGTTTTATTGCGAAACTTAGATAAATAAGTCCCGGGACTTTTTGTGGATAGTAAATTGTTGCTTATTGTAATTTACTATGGTTGACGGTAGAATAAAATAAATTTCTCGCACCCAGTATTGAAGTGCCAGACAATAGATTTAAGGCGGGTATAAAATACCCAAAGAAATGAGTCGGCCTAAAGAGAGAGACCGACCTCTTTTCTTGTTATTTTCCCTAAACTCATTTTCCTTCACTTGTAAAACCCTAGCCCATTGCAAATCTTTAAATTTAAAGTGACATCTTCAATCAAGAGTGGTGAATTCAGCTGTGAATTAGTAGTGTTAACATAATCATCATTCTTGTTGTTGAGTTGTAAGTCTTCATCTCTCTATCAACTCAATAGTGGTTAGGTTAAATGTTGAAATTGATCAATTGATTGATATGGAGTGATATATGATGATCTCTAATACAATATGATGTTATGTGATGATTATTAACTGATTAATAGGTCAAATTCGAATTCTTGAACAATGAATTGATGGTAATATTATGACCTAGGTATTTAGATGATTTTGGTATGAATTGAATGGTACTTGATGTTATTGTAGTTGATTGATGTTAACTAGAAGTGGTAACCTATCCCTTTAACGCTAAAAATCGTGTATGGATTGAATTATAGTGGAAAGTTGGGGTTTTGGGTATAAGGTTCGTGCAGGAAACAAGAACTTAAGCTTAGGGGTGTTATTCGGGAGGGTTATTTAATTTTCGGGTTATTTGAATCGGGTTATTCGGGTTTTGACTTTTGAAAACATACCTGAAAACCAAACTGAATAAGAATTCGGGTATCGGGTTTTGTTTATTTAGTTATGATTCGGGTTCGGGTTTACCTGAATAACCTTAACTTGAACAGGGCCTTATGGACAATGTTGGGCTTCTACTTGTTGGACTGAACTAGTAAGCTACACTTATTTAAGGCTAAACTATAACAAAATGAAGTGGTCCAACAAACTTGTGAATTGTGGGTGGAACAATAAATTGAACTACTATATAGTATCACAGCAACAAACAAAAACTGCACAGTATGCCATCATCCATTTCATGCAAGATCCATACAAATTCAATAGTTTTTTGCATAATACTACTGCCACCTTTACTACTTCACATAATAAAAAGTTAACCTTTACTACTTCACATAATAAAAAGTTAAAAACTAGAGTCCGGAGATTTAGCAAAACAAAATAATCAAATCCATACAATTCCAAAACAAAATAATTCTTGCTCTTCAAACCTCCAACATTCCTGTTTTTTGCAATCTACACTTTATATCCATTCTGCAAAAGCTAATGAATAGTAACAATTGAATATATGGATATACTTATAAAAAATATTGAATAACAGTAGTAGCATTTAGAATCTAGCAAATCTAAGTTTATACCTTAGTAGGTAGTGGTATTTGGCAACTTCTAACTTCATATATAATCTCCATGTCTTTTAGAAGAACTAGCTTCTCCCATCATCAATTCTACAAAAGCAAATGAAAGATTATATTAACTGATAAGAAGTATACAAATTCTTATAAACAACGTTAAATGAATGTTACCCTTTTCAATTTGTAAAATTGTATCCCAATCTTCCTCAACTTCCGGGTTGTCACTTGAACGAAACCAATCTTGTGTGCAAATTATGCTTTCAGCAATCATAGGAGACAAAGAACTTCTAAATGCATCCATCACCCTCCCACTCATGCTAAACACCGACTCGGAAACCACTGTCCAGACAGGAATCGCGAACAAGTCTCTCACCATCAAAATTAAGGTTGGAAACCTTGGACTATTTACCTTCCACCATGCCAATATATCAAACATTGAAGAATCACTTTCAACACTTTAGTCTAAAAACTTCTTCAACTCACTAACCTCTTCAATCGGGTCTTCGGTTCTCATCCTTTCTCGTAATTTATTTCTGACAGGAGGTTTTGGCACCGTAACATCATGCTTCTTACGTTTCCCCAACATTGAGGATGAAGTGGAAGACTCTGTAGTAGAATTTAGAGAATTAATTCTCACATACTCATAGTAAAAAGCTTCCATTTCATCCAATATGAACTTCTTCTTCTCATCCACTACCCTTTTTCCAAATGCTCCATAATGATCATCAAGTATTATCCTTAAATACTTTTTCTTGTTCCTTGGGTCAAGTACAAAAGCAAAGTATAATAACAGATTCACATTCGAATCTTTTACATCACCAAAATATTTGTCAAACTTTACTTTCATGGCCGATGCAATGTCATAAAGATCACTACCAGGCTCGGAACTCAAACATTCATTCAAGATAGTACGAATAGCAGCAACGTCATCCACACAAGTGTGTGCTGTCACATAAAGTGTACCAGAAACCCTTAAAGTAACATCATAAAATTCTTTTAGAAAATGACATAGCTTTCTTGCTTTTTCCTAATCATCTTTTGTTGGCACCCGCAACTTTGCTAGTTCTATGTCTTTCCTTAGTTCCGGATCTTCTAAATCATATCTTGTAAAAGCACTTTCATAAGCTTGAGCAACTTCTAACATATTGTAGGTAGAGTTCCACCTTGTTGGGAAATCTTTAATTAAGTGCTTTGTGCTTTTACATTTGAGAAGTGTGGCATATTTATAAAACTTGTCTAGTCTAGAAGGTGAAAGTCTAATCCACCTAACCGCAAATCTAATGCTTGCAACCGCTTTACCAATATGTTTGATACCGTCTTGCACAACCAAATTCAAAATGTGGGTGACACATCGAATGTGAGTCCATTTACCTTTCAATAAACAATTGTTGGAAGTTTCAAATCTTTTTCTCAAGAATTCAATGGCTACATCATTAGCACTTGCATTGTCAACAGAAATGGTCAAAACATTATCAATTCCCCAATCTATCAAACATTTCCCTATCTGTTTCCCAATATCAACCCCCTTATGACTATCGATAAGACAAAAATTCAACACTTTTTTCCTCAAATTTCATTCATTATCAACAAAGTGAGCAGTGAGACACATGTAGTTATCTTGGTTTGTAGAAGTCCAACTATCAGTAGCGAAACATATCCTACCAACATTTCTTCTGATAAAATCTCCAACTTTTACCTTTTCTTCTAGAAACAATTGGTAACTATCTTTTGTGATAGTAGTTCTACATGGAATTTTAAATGAAGGACAAGTGACACTATTAAAATGTCTAAACCCTTTGCCTTCCACAAAGCTAAAAGGAAGCTCATCAACTATTATCATCTCAGCTAAAGCCTTCCTAGTTGCTTTTTGTTCAAACTTCCAACATGACATTTTATTTTCACCACCACTAGTTTGAATATTTATTTCTGTTTGACCAGCACTCAATTTAGCCAAGTAAGTAGTACATTTTTTTAAGTGAAGATTAAGATTTGTAGTACCATATCCTCTTGATTTACACTTATATGTGACATCACAATACTTGCACTTGCATCTTTCAGTACCATTGCTGTCAGTATACCTTTCAAAGTGTTTCCATGCTGGTGCTCTTGCTTCGTAATGCCTAGTCAGTTTCTCTTTTGTCTTTGGTCCCAACTCATTGTTCTCACCTTCCACCGTATCTTGTTCCATTAAATCATTTGTTTCAGACATCTAGCAAGAATTTAACATACTAAAAATGAGCAAAATATAAAGTAATAAATTATCCAAGATTACACTTCTAATAAATGAGCAAAACATAAAAAGCCAGATAACACTTCTAATATTATGATCCAAGATTAATTGTTGAAGTAAAGAATAAAAATTACCGTTTCACCACATAGGATCTTGTATTCTTGTGAATCAACTCAATCTCAATGAAGATAAAAAAGTAGGTGGAGTTGATCAGTTGAAGATAAAAAAGTAGGTGGAGTAGAATTGTGAAGGATAAATTTTAAATTTTACTCTTTTAACTTGTTAGGGTTTAGATATTTAGTTTTTAATTGGATGATCGATGTTAACATATTTTTTATTGGATCAATGAAGTATGGACTGAATTTAAAAATATGGGTTGAGGGTTTAACATGTTTGGGGCTTTGGGCCATTGGGATTGGGTTTAATAGTAATAGACTAATTGCCATCATCAATCAACATATCAGTATCATACAATACATATACAATTACTTATTAAAAAAACAAGTTAAAATCTTATTCGGTTTATTCGGGTAACCCGAATAATATAAATGTCACCTGAAACCCGAACTGATTAAGATTCAGTTATTCGATTTACCCGTTTAACATACCCGAAACCCGAATAAGTTAACCCGAATAACCCGAAATCGTTCGGGTCAGGTAAGTTATTCGGGTACGATTTTTTGTGACACCCCTACAGTTAAGCTGTTGCTGCTGCACTGATGAACAAGCCGGCGGCTTGGCAGCCTAGCCGGCGGTCAGAAGACCCTAGCCGGCGGATAAAAATGGCTTTAAAACGAATGATGGTTCTGTTAGCGCAAAATTTAAAATACCCGGCGGGTTGGAGTATAGAGCCGGCGGCTTGTTGAGTTTAGCCGGCGGCTTATGGCCTTAGCCGGCGGCTTCATTCTCCAGTCCAACACCTCCTTTTGCTTGTCGAATTAGATGTTTAATTGATTTCAACATGTTATGCCATTGATAAAACAACATTAATATATGATAGTAGATATGTCGTGACTGATAATACATGTGTAGGAACTTATAATTATAATATCAATTGTCTTGAGTTCCTTGTGTGGTGATTAGATATAAGTAAGTATTGATGATCTTGATCACTAACTTATATCTGGTTGTTGTCTTCAGATCCTGCAAAAGATAAGTGACTTGTGGAATCTAAGTGTTTGAAGCTGAAGGTATCGGTGAGTGGATTCAAAACTCACCATTTGACTTAGTTGTACTCATTTGATTACAACGGATAAACGTAGATATGATTATTGGTTTCTTTAGTTGTTATTGTTGATTATATATTTATGTGCTATGTGTGACCTTCGGGTATTGGTTGTTAATGAGGTCAACAAGTTGATGAACGGTTGGTTGGGCTATTTGGTTATCGTGTGAACGATACAGGGATATACTTCATTTGTTGTGTGTGTTGAACTGTATCTGAGTAGGATAACCACTAGCTATCGGTCTCGTCCGTTATGGCTATACGGATATGTTTGGATAAGTGTTCTTGGGGAGCCACCCGGGTATTATGGTAATCCCCAGAACCACCGATCCTCATTATTGTGTTGCTGCCTTGTTGATAGTTGTATTTGCGGATGTTGGGTGTAATTAGGTGATTATGCTATGTAAGATGTTGTGTGATGAATTTACTCACTTAGCTTAGTGCTAATCCCTCGTTGCTACTTCTTGCAGATTTTGAGAAATAGTGGGTAGCAAGAAGCTATTAAAGGATGCGGGGAATGTTTGAAGAAACTGCTACTCTGATCACAATTTTGTACTAAACTGGTTTTGTTTTATATAATGCCCCGAATTGTGAAGTTGTTAAACAGTTTTTTATTTAGTGTGACTTAAACTATAAACTGTTTATGTACATTATGTATGGTGCAGTAATAAAATATGTGTTTTAAATGTCTACGCTTCCGAGTTAATAATATAATATTTATTGTTAAAAATGAGGGGCATCATATAATGGGTGAGGTTGACGGAGGGTCCTTTGAGTGGAAAGACGGTTGTGGACCAAAATATAATTTAATGTTTCAATGCAGAAGAGGAACAATCTGATGATGAATTTTTCAAATGAAATGTGAAAGATAAAAATGATGTTTGTACACCTAATAATGTATCTATACATATTTTATATTTTATAAATTATATTTACTCAAAAAATTTAGAAGAATAAAAAAACTACACACATTATTCTTTTTAACGGTGAGTTAATAATCGTTAGTGAAAAGGACTATTTACGTAACAAGTTTTAAAATAAAGGACGGTTTATGTAATTTTCTCTTAATGTTATTTTTCAGTCACAAACTTCACTTGAATGCCTTTTTTTTTCAGTTGCGAAAAACAAAATAAAACATATATTTAAAATTTATATGTAAGGTGGTGTTTGGGAGCTTATTTTATAGTTAACTGATTGTTGCTTATAAGCAAATAAGCCCAAAGTATGTGGGCTTATATTGAGCTTATAATCTGCTCACATGTAAAAAACAAGGTGTAACACCCCCAAATTTACTGTTTAGCGGAAGCATACATTGGGTGTTACTAATCAATAATCAAAGCACATAGATATATAGCAAACGACTCTATATGCGTCGTTTTAACAAAATACATTAATTATAAGAAATGTTTACAACGTTTGAAGCTGTACATAGCTCGTGTTCGATTAAATGAGAGATTTTAGTACATAAGTACTGGTACAAAATATACTAATGCAAGAAAATCTCTAATATATGCATGCTGACTCGAGCTATAGTATTCCTGACGGTAGTCCAACCTACTGTTGTGTACCTGTGATACATGCAAAAATGGGTCAGCTAAAACTGGTGAGCTCACAAGTTTGAAATCAGATAATATCGTATGAACCACAAGATTTAAGTAATGATTTGCATCCAGCAAATAAATAGTAATGTATACAGCCATGAGCATATAGTCTGAGCTTAACTCGAGGGTCGGATCCCATATAGAGAATTCCAAGCGAGGTGCCTCCACGAGTGCCTAATCCACACTCGTCTGAACAATTATTAGTACGTCCATTTACCCAGTTAGTACATGCTAACCCGGACGAGGAGGGTCAATCCTATATGGTACCATATACTAATAATCACGCTACAATGTATTACCAAACTGTAACACCCCCAAATTTAATGATTTGCGGAAGCTTGATTTGGGTGTTACTAATCAATAACAAAGCACAAAGATAAATAGCAAACGACTCTATATGCGTCGTTTTAACAAAATATATTGATAACTGAAATGTTTACAACATTTAAAGCTTTACATAGCTCGAGTTAAATAAAATGAGATTTCAGTACATAAGTACTTGTACAAAATATACTAATGCAAGAAAATCTCAATCGTCTGTATGCTGACTCGAGCTAAATCCTGAAGCAGAAACATCCTACTGCTGGGTACCTGCGATATATGCTAAAAGGTCGGCTATAAAGCTGGTGAGCTCACAGGTTTGAAATCAAGTAATATCGTATGAACCGCAAGATTTAAATAATGAATTGCATCCAGCAATTAAATAATGAATTGCATCCAGCAATTAAATAATGAATTGCATCCAGCAATTAAATGATAATCATCGTGTATACAGCCATGAGCACATAGTTGAGCTTAACTCGAGGGCCGGGTCCCCTATAGAGAATTCCGGGCGAGGTGCCTCCACGAATGCCTAATCAACATTCGTCTTCCCAAATATTAGTACGTCCGTTTACCCGGTTAGTGCTTGCTAACCCGGACGAGGTGGGTCAATCCTATATGGTACCATATACTAATATTCACGCTACAACGTATTAACAACTATGCTGACGGAGAACTTTAAATGATTAGTTTCGAAAAACTCATGTAGTATATGAAAAGTTGGTACTTGCGTTCACATGTTAAAAGTTGAGCAATATATCACACCCCTGAGTAAAACAGTAAAAGAGGGGCTATGAGACTCACCTGAGTCTGAATGCGTTTACACAAACGTAAGTTGATTAGCCGAATATGAAGTCCAAAGACTTGTAACCTGAGGGTGTCCACGACACGCGATGGTTATAATCATGATTGGGTATCTCAAAAGATCACCCTTGTAGTTGTTACACAACTATATATATGTCCAAATTACTACGATTTGGTTGATTTGTTAAGTGTTTGAAAACATGTACGGCCCGTTGGTGATGGATTTGTAATAATAATCTCAACTATTATTATTGTGATTTCGTGGCGTTTTACTTTGAAAAATGTGTTTCGATTGTGTTTTAGAAGCCGTTACGGAATCTAAGTACGGGGGTCCGGGGGCAGCGCCCCTGGTAGCGGGGTCCAAGGGGCGGCAGCCCCTGGCGGGGTCCAAGGGGCAGAGCCCCTGGCCAGGTGATGGATTTCTACTATATTGCTTTGACGAAAAACGCATCTGGGATCTGAATTCGGGTAAAATCGAGTGATAAATTTTAGGTCTCGACACTTAGTAAAAATCTGAGTTTTCTGTGTTTTGCGACACAATATGCGACACTAAAGATGTTATGCGACACAAGGGTTGTGTCGCATAGAAAATGCGACACAATGTCTATACGACACAAGGGTTGTGTCGCATAGATGCGAGATGCTGATTCAACAGCGACATAGTGATTGTGTCGTATGGGGTATGCGACATAGTGGTTGTGTCGCAAGACTTGCGACACTAAATCTTTGGTACGACATAAGGTACGACACAAGGGATTTTATGCGACACTAAAGCCAAAATACGACACAACATGCGACACCAGGCTTGTGTCGCATGGATGAACACCAGCCCAGAAAGTCCGGCTGTTAACGTTTTTCCGGCCAAAATTCCGTTTTAAACTCGTTTTTAGGCTATAAATTCGTGTTCTATACATTGTAATGGACATTTAGTAGTTATAATAACAACCACAAGTGAAAAATACTAAGAATCGAGAGATTTCGGGATTTTGTCGGAAACTTACAATTTGCCGAAATGGAAATCCGGAAAGATAGTGTTGTAGATCGTCGCGAGGTGGTCGTGAATCTCTAAAAATATTGTTGATCCGGTTGTGTTTCGTGTTGTTATTTGCGATTTTTGTGGATTTTGGGGTGTTTTGGTGAAAGAGAGAAAAGGAAGGAGAGAGAGTGATAAAGAAATAAAATGAAGGAAATGAAAGATGGAGGTGGGGGTTTATCCCCACTTTTCAGCTTTCCCGCCCCGCGTTCCGCGTGGTGTTCGTTTGCTCCGTCGTTTAAACGTTAAATAATTATTTTACATTTTAATTATAAGTTTTAAAATACAATTTATTACGCGATATATTGTTTAAATATTCTACTAATCAATTTATATTTAGGTTATAAAATGTAAGTTAATTTGTTTGTGCGTTTTACATTTTTAAATCGTATAAGTTTTGTTTGTATGATTCCGAATGATTACGAAATATTATCATAATAATATTTTTGATATAACAATGTTATTTAATAAAATTGGTCACCAACGTCCGTATTGAATTGAATCGAATTACATTCGATTTAAATTGCGTACGATTTAACCAAATCTCATTTTCGTATATATTCAACAATATATATAATTCGATACATTAATTAGCTTAACACAGAACTAATTACATGTATTAACATATGATTAGGCACTAATTACTAGTCCTAATTTGGCGGGTGTTAGACAAACTATGCTGACGGAGGACTTTGAAATGATTAGTGGAAAACAACTCATGTAGTATATTGAAAAGTTGTACTTGCGTTCACATGTTAAAATAAGCATTGAATCACACCCGTGAGTGAAAAGCGGTAAAAAGAGGGGCTATGAGACTCACCTGAGTCTTGAAGCGTTTGGTCAATAAACGTACGATGCTTAATCAAGCAGTGAGATGTCCGCAGACAGATAACCTGAGATTGTGTCCACGACACGCGATGGTTATTAACATGAGTAGGTAGTTGCAAAGACTACCTTTGTAGTTTTTCATTCAACTATAATGTCCAAATTACTACGATTTGGTTGTTTGATTAACTTGTGTTTTGAAAACGTGTACGACCCGTTGGTGACTGTTTGTAATAATAATCTCGGCTTTTGTTATTATATTCGTGTAGTTGTATACTTAACAAAGTACATATGTCTCGTGTATGAGTTGTATCATATCCGATTTGGTTGGTATAAAATCTTTCAAGACTTAGGAAAATATTCCAACTTTTCTGTTTTTGGCGACACTTGACTAGTGTCGCTATAGGCGACACTAGTTAGGCGACACTAGGTGAGTGTCGCTATAGGCGGCACTTGTTAGGCGACACTTGTTAGGCGACACTTGGTGAGTGTCGCTAGATTTCTGATTTTCAATTGAGGGGCGACACTTGATTAGTGTCGCTATAGGCGATACTTATGGATTTTGGCGTCACTAAGGGAGTGTCGCTAGGATAGATCTGATTAAGTATTTCAGCGACACTTAAGTAGTGTCGCTATAGGGGCGACACTTAGGCATAGCGACACTTATCTAGTGTCGCTAGCACTGTTTTTGGCACACTAGCGACACTTCAAACTGTTCGTCGGGTTTTGGAACGAAAACAAGTTTTCCGGCCACCGTTCGACCCAAATCTTTTACCCAACCCATATTTGGACATTTTGAACTAATAGAAACAACATTTATGTAAAAATGAACGAAATAGGAGCGTTTCGGGATTTGTCGGAAACTTACAAACTTAACGCCGGAGAAATCCGAAAAGATGAGAATGTAGATCGTTGCGAGGTGGTCGTTTTCTTCTAAATGAACCTTGGATGACGATGAGTTTTTGATGGTGTTTTTGTGGTTTTTGGAGGTGTGGTGTGGTTAGAGAGAAATGAGTGAAAAGAGTAAAGAGAGAGAGAGTAGAAGATGGTGAAATGAGGAAAAAAGAAAGGAGGGAGGTGGGGTTTGTTGAAAGCCCCACACTTTCAGCTCCTGAAATCCTGCTCCGTGCGGTGTTCGTTTTCCCGGTCGTTTAAACATTAATTAATTATTTTATACGATTAAATATACGTTTTAAAATACGAATAATTAATCAATATTTTTGTTGAAGTATTTTATTAAATACTTTATATTTGAGTTATAAAATATAACTTATCTTTATTCTGGATTGTTTGCGCGTTTGACACATTTAATCGCGAAATTGCTTGTACGATACTAGTTTGCATTGAAATATTATAAAAATAATATTTTGGATATAATAGCGTTATTAAATAATGTTATATTATTCAATAAAATGGTTCACCAATGTCCGTATTTAATTGAACCGAATTACATTCGATTTAAATTGCGTACGATTTAATCAAATCGCATAATCGTATATATTCAACAATATATATTTTGATACATTAATTAGCCTAACACAGAACTAATTACATGTATTTACAATTGATTAAGCACTAATTACTAGTCCTAATTTGACGGGTGTCACATTCTCCCCCTGTTAGAAGAATTTCGTCCCGAAATTTAGTTCGATGTCGCGTTTGATGCAGAGTCGGTGAAGAGTTGAGGATACTTAAGTCGCATTTGGTCTTCCCATTCCCAGGTGAACTCCGGACCACGCCGCGTATTCCAACTGACTTTAACAATGGGAATACGACTTTGTTTGAGTTGTTTGACCTCGCGGTCCATGATTTCAGCGGGTTCCTCAACGAAGTGACGTTTGTCGTCAATACGAATTTCGTCGAGTGGAATAATAAGTGTCTCATCAGACAGACATTTCTTCAAGTTAGAAATGTGAAAAGTGGGGTGCACGCTGCTGAGCTCGGATGGCAGCTGCAATCGATATGCCACTGGACCAATCCTCTCGAGGATCTCGAATGGTCCAATGTACCTGGGATTTAACTTCCCGCGTTTGCCGAACCGGATTACGCCTTTCCAAGGCGATACTTTTAAGAGTACTCGATCCCCAACCTGGAACTCGAGTGGTTTACGTCTCACGTCAGCATAACTTTTCTAACGATCACGTGCGGCTTTGAGTTTGTTTTGAATCTCGAAGATTTTCTCGGTTGTTTCATGGATGAGTTCAGGACCAGTGAGTTGACTGTCTCCCACTTCGGTCCAACAGATAGGTGATCGGCACTTACGACCGTACAGTGCCTCGAATGGTGCAGCTTTAATGCTGGAGTGATAGCTATTGTTGTACGAAAACTCGCACAACGGTAGATATTGTTCCTAGTTTACACCGAAGTCAACCACGCAGGCTCGTAGCATGTCTTCCAGTGTTTGAATGGTTCGTTCACTTTGGCTGTCGGTTTGAGGGTGGTATGCGGTACTCATATCAAGACGTGTACCCAACGATTTCTAAAGTGATTGCCAAAAGTGAGATGTGAAGCGACTATCCCTATCGGAGATAATCAAGATAGGAACACCGTGTCGAGAAACGACTTCCTTGATGTAGATTCGTGTGAGGCGTTCCATTTTAGCAGTTTCGTTGATCGCCAGGAAGTGAGTAGATTTCGTGAGACAATCGACGATCACCCAAATGGTATCGCAGCCGCTCGATGACTTGGGTAGTTTGGTTATGAAATCCATAGCGATTTGTTCCCATTTTCATTCAGGAATGTCGGGCTATTGAAGTAAGCCAGAAGGCTTTTGATATTCGGCTTTGACTTTTGAGCAAGTAAGACACTTGCTGACGTAGATGGCTATTTCAGCTTTCATGTTCGGCCACCAATAAAACTCCTTGATGCCGTGGTACATTTTGTCGGATCCCGGGTGGATAGAATATTTGAACTTGTGAGCTTCATCCATCACCAAGTCTCGTAGGTTCCCAAAACTAGGCAACTAGATTCGATTTAAGAAACACCTAACCCCGTTAGGTTTGATTTCGAATTGTTTATCCATGCCCCGCAAGGCTTCGTTTTTGACATTGTCAGGTTTGAGGGCTTCGAGTTGAGCCGCGAGAATCTGAAAGTTTAGATCGTTGTGAATGGTCATGCTGAGGGCTCGGACTCGAAGTGGTTTCGATCGTTCTTTTCGACTGAGGGCATCGGCAACAACATTTGCCTTACCCGGATGGTATTTGATTTCGCAGTCGTAATCGGTAAGCAACTCGACCCATCGGCGTTGCCTCATGTTGAGATCCTTTTGATCGAATATGTGTTGGAGACTTTTGTGGTCGGTAAAGATTGTGCACTTAGTGCCATAAAGATAATGTCTCCAGATTTTGAGAGCGAACACGACAGCTCCAAGCTCGATGTGACACCCGGCAATTTAGGTTAACTTTTAAACTTAACCGAAACCCTAATTACGTGTATTTAGATGTGATTTAGGCTAAATACTTGTAATTACTTGTAACTATTTGTATATCATCGTGAATATACACCTAAGTAATTGTTTTTTTATTACGCTTACGTAATTAGTTGTAATTACGCGAAACAACCGGACGGAGTCCGACTTAATATACGACGTTGGTGAAAACATTTCTATAAATAATTTAAATCTATTTTTAGAATTTATTTATCATATATACTTATTTTGTTTTAATAATACACGAAAAACATAGACGTTTTGCTTAAAACGTCTTAAACACAAAGAAAACGCGTGAATCGAATTCGACAACCAAACGAAAGCCCAATAAATATTTCATTAACTCAAAATAAAGTATTTTAATAATACTTTAATGGAAAAATATCTCAAATCAATCGTTAGTTAAAAACAATGCGAATAAACGTTAGGCGATTTAACGTTTTAACGAAAATAACAATTAAACGAACACAGTACGTAACACAGTCTGGAATCAAAAATTTAAACACTCCACCCACCACATGGGCCCCCCATGGCTGACCACCTCCATCCTTCCCCAACCAAATTGCATGCAAATTACTCTTTCCCTTAAACCACTCACTCCTCATGCAAAAGAGTCATTACCCTCATTTCTCTCAAATTCTCACTTCTCTCTCTACACCAACTCTCTCTAATTTCTGGAGAAAAACCAGCCTCTAATCCACCATACAACCACCTAAAACCACCCAAACACCACCATAAGCCACCACTTAATTCTTCATCTTTTTGCAAAGGAGATTCAAGAAAAGCAAGCTTCATCTCCTTCTCATTTCATCTCTGCCTTCAATCTTCATAAGACACCTTTGTAAGGATTATTTCATGTTTATTATACTCTAACAATCTGTTTAAATATTCACTCAAAAGATTCATGTCCAAAAATATGCATAAAACCATTTTTCATAACTTAAAACTCATGAAAATGTAACTCTTACTTCCTGTCCAGAAACAAATACGAATTTCACCAAGTCATTTATCCCTCTTAAATCAACTAAAATGGACGTTTTATGAGTCTAAAATTAATTTCAAGATGTTAGCTTTCATTTAAAGGTGGTCTCATACCATTTGGAGTTCATTTAGTACTTGAAATAATTTTTATTAAAATGTATAGACAATCTACCAGAAAAGTCAGAAACTTTAGCCTCATGGTTTTGACCATATCTCGAGCTATACACCTCCAAATGATTTGAAACTAACGCCAAAAGTTCAAAAATTGAGTTATCTACAAATTATGTCATGATCACTTTTTCCTAAAAAGTTGTAGATTTTGCCCAAAAGTTCAATCTTCATGCATGTGTCCTGATTGGTTAGTTTTGGCACCTCAGAGAACAACATAATTATTAAAAATACTTAGACCTCTCTATAAGTTCTACAAAAATTACTGGAAATATATAAGATCTTGAGGAGCATCTGTGATTTTTCCCATATGTTATTTCGGATTATAAAATTTTATAAAAATTCGACAAACAGAGGCATTTATGGAAAATATAGAAGTGGACTGTTTTGGGTATAAAAATGAAACCGACACTTTTCGAACATAACATAAGTGATGAAACTTACTTTTTATGACTTATAAACATATTTAAGGTTTTTGGTAAAAGTTCCGGGTCAAACCAAGTAGGTTTGACCAAGTCAACAAAAACGGAGCTCGGTACTAAAAACGTTGACCAAACTATTCGGACTAAAATTTTGGACTAAACGGACTTGTGAAACTTCTTATGTGACTAGAACCAAAACGAGACTTGTACACAAAACCCGGACGAAAAACGACACTTAGAACTTTTGGACCAAAGATTTAAATTCTAATTTCACTAAGTACCTAATTCACGTAACAACAATAACTACAAACGAGGACAACTTAGACACACTCGACAAATACTTTTATAAGTATACAACGAAACAAACTTAATAGTAATATCTTTGAGAATTATTATTACAAAACCTTCACCAACAGGTCATACATGTTTTTGAAAATGAAACACTAATGTTAAGTGAACAACTAGCATAAGTAAACATTAACCTCCACTTACACACGACCTTATGCGTTTAGGGCGCTAGAAGGGTGCATTTGGAACACACATAGTTGCTATTTGCTATTGTTTGCTTACTAAACTCAGGTGAGTTTCATAGCCCCCTTTTTACTTGTTTTTGAACTGTTTTGGGGTGAGAATACATACACACAGAAACTTTTCAGATTTTACTTATGATTGTTTGAAACAGAAACAGAACCTTTTACAGATTTTTACTTATGATTGCTAGAAACATAAACAGAAACAAAAACAGAAAACAGAACATATACTAGTTGCATGAGTAGCAGAACTAATCCACCAATAAGACCTCAATTTCATGGTTCGTTAATTTCATAAAGCGCTAATAATTGTGAATAGATCTATTTGGGATTGACAATCCCGTTCGAGCTGGTCGCTCCAGCTAACCCACGGGCGCATAATTATTTGATTCAGGATGTGTCCCGGATTAGACACATAGAGGCAGCAGAATTTGTTAAGCTTCGAATACATGAGCTCATGACAATAGTATACTAAATACAGAACCGGATTTATGATACAGAACTGGATCCATGCAGAACTTGATTTACTCAGAAACTCTATTTTTACAGAACTGGATCCATGCAGAACTTGATTTACTCAGAAACTCTATTTATACAGAACTGGTTCCATGCAGAACTTGAATTACTCAGAAACTCTATTTTTACAGAACTCTGTTTTACAGAACTTACTTATACAAGATCATTATGATACATAACTTATTTTACAAACAGAAAACATGGTGTTCACATGAATACTTTACAGAACAAACCTATGAACTCACCAACTTTATGTTGACCCTTTTAGTATGTATTCTCAGGTTTACATATGCAGTAGGACTACCCACAGGAAACAGGACAGTAGACTATGTTTGCGAACTTTAGAATCTTATGTAAACTTTTATTTATGGAATGTAACGTTTTCAAACGTCTCATATAGAGGTCGTTTGCTTTAATCTTTGTGTTGTGATATTTGATTTGGTCGTAGCCCCCGTGACACCTCATACTTCCGCTGCCACGTGTTTTGGGGGTGCGACACTCGAGGTCATGAGTAGTTTAATTCTTTTCATGAATTTTGAATTATCGTGAGGCGTAAGCAATGACCTTGTCTCGTTGCATCAGCACGCAACCGAGACCTTGATGGGAAGCATTGCAGTATACCATGAAGTCATCGGTGCCTTCGGGTAATGATAAAATAGGAGCACTGCAAAGCTTTTTTTTCAGAAGTTAGAATGCTGACTCTTGCCTATCAGTCCAATCGAAATTTTTTTCCTTCTGAGTCAGTACCGTGAGTGGTTGAGCTATTTTCGAGAAATTTTCGATGAATCGCCGGTAGTTCCCGGCGAGTCCTAGAAACTGCTGTACTTCGGTCGGTGTGGTAGGTGCTTGCCAGCACTTGATAGCTTCGACTTTTGATGGATCAACATGGATTCCCTGACTATCGATAACGTGTCCAAGGAATTGAACGGTTTGTATCCAGAACTCACACTTGGAGAATTTGGCGTAAAGCTCCTCGTGTCTAAGTAGTTCTAGAATGGTTTTGAGATGTTGCGCGTGTTCCTGTTCATTGAGCGAGTAAATGAGGATGTCGTCAATGAAGACGATGACGAACTTGTCGAGATAAGGCTTGCACACCCGATTCATAAGATCCATGAATACCGCCGGTGCGTTGGTTAGACCGAATGGCATCACCTAGAATTCGTAATGCCCATAACGGGTTCGGAAGGCAGTTTTCGGAATATCGGTGTCTCGGACACGTAGCAGGTGATAACCTGACTGGAGGTCGATCTTTGAATAAAAACTCAATCCCTGAAGTTGGTCAAACGGGTCATCGATTCGTGGAAGTGGATATCGGTTCTTAATGGTTAACTTGTTCAATTCTCGGTAGTCGATGCACATTCTGAATGAACCGTCCTTCTTTTTGACAAACAAGACCGGAGCTCCCCAAGGTGAAGAACTCGGTCTGATGAATCCTCTATCCAGGAGTTCCTGTAACTGGGTGGACAGTTCCTGAAGTTCTGATGGGGCTAGGCGGTATGGTGCTCGAGGCCACGGGTGCAGCACCTGGCACGAGATCGATTTCGAACTCAACCTGTCTTGGTGGTGGTAGACCAGGTAGTTCTTGGGGAAAGACTTCTGGAAAGTCTCGAACGATAGGCACATCCTCAAGTCGCTTCTCCTCCGACTTTTTCTCCATGACGTACGCGAGGATTGCCGGATAACCCTTTCTCAGAAATTTTCGGGTTTTCAAGCAAGAGATGATATTCAGTCTCGTCCCACCGGTCTCCCCCTGTATGATCAAGGTTCTAATGACGGCGAGAGGAATGCGAACAATCTTATCATGATAAACAATTTTGGCCCGATGCTTGGACAACCAGTCCATACCCACGATGATGTCAAAACTTCCGATTCTAACAGGCATGAGGTCAATTGAGAAAGTTTCGTCCGCAAGGTTTAAAGTGCAATTAGGTATTACACTATCGGTTTCTATGAGTTTACCGTTTGCTAGTTCTACGGTGTACTTAACATCTAAGGCCACGGGGGTGATGTCAAGTAGTGGGCAAAACTCATCAGATATAAAGCTCCTATCGGCACCAGTATCAAACAGAATAGATGCAGTTAAGTTGTTGAGGAGGAACATACCCGTGACCACATTCGGGTCTTGACGGGCGTCCCCAGAGTTGAGTACAAAGGCTCTACCTTTGGCGTTGTTGTTGTTGTTGCCCTTGTTCTTCAGTTTTGGGCACTCGTTCCTGTAGTGCCCAGGGTTCCCGCATTCGTAGCAGGCTTTGGAATGCCTGGCGTTGCGGTTGGAGTTGTTGCTGGAGTTGTTGGGGGACCTGCAGTCTTTGGTGAGGTGTCCGTACCTCTTACAGTTATTGCAGAGGGTTTCGCAGGAACCCTCGTGATAACGGTTGCACTTGGAACAGTAGGGTTTGCTCCCAGTGTAACCTCGTTTGGGTTCGGTGGTTGAGTTGTAGGCTTTGATGGTGTCGGGTTTCTTGTTCTGGTAACTGTTGTGGTTTTCGGACCACTTTCTTTTGTTGCTATTGGAGGATGGAGTGGGTGGTTCTGGGTCCTCGTTCATAGCTAGAAGTTCATGGGCCAATCGGATGGCGCCATGAAGGGTGGTTTGGTTTGATGAGGCGACGTTCCCCAGGATAGGTTCCGGAAGGCCGCGGATGTATTTCTTGATCTTTTCGGGTTCAGTACTTACCATAGCTGGGCGAAGGATGGTGAGTTGTTGGAATCTGGTGGTGTATCCAACAATGTCAGTTCCCTGCAGTTTCAAGTGCCAGAACTCTTCATCCAGCTTCTGGAGTTGTTCGGTTGGCAATATTCATCAGTGAGAATTTTCTTCAGATCCTCCCAAGGGAGTAGATAGGCGGTGTCAATACCCACAGACTGGGCATAGGAATTCCACCATGAGAGGGCACCATCTTCGAGGGTGCAGGTAGAGAATTTGACATTGTCGTCCTCCGCACATTTGCTGATGCGGAAAACGGATTCCATCTTTTCGAACCATCTGATAAGTCCGATGGCCCCTTCAGTCCCCTTGAAGCTCAAGGGTTTGCAGCTCTGTAAATCCTTGTAGGAACAAGGTTTGGCGGTGGTAGTGGTTTCGGCGGAATCGCTATTTCTCCCGGAGTTCGGTGTAGAATTCCGTGCCAGGGCTTCAGTCACAGCCTGAGTGATGAGTGACGTAAGCTGAGCGTCGAAGTACGGTCTCGTCTTTGGCGGCATGTTTCTTCAATAAGAGAAATGGAGATACATGAGATTTTGTAAGAAAGTTGTATTTATCACAGATGTTCATGTATAGAAGCGGTAATACATAACATCAATATGAAAATGGTAACTAATATAAATTGGAACAGTAGGAATATTTGGTAGATAATACGAGTTCAAGGTTACATCCCATGGATGTTTACAAAAGGTGTCGGGAATTGTTACATCCGACCGAATTATAGAGTAGCGTTTAGATAGTTATTAGATTACAAAACAAGGACTATACTAGTCGCGACGCAGATTAATCTGCTCCATCATTTCATCGATACGATCCACAGTATTTGCAAGTCTGCTGGCTTGTCGGCGTTATCTTCTGCCAGGACTAGTCGTTGCACTAAACTGCGAACATATTCCTCAGCTTCCCGTGAGCGTTGCTCACATTCTTCTAGCCTTTGTTGCAAAAGGGTGGTTTCTACGCTTATCTCCACTACCTTATTGCGAAGGACATCCACGTTGTTAATGGTGGTTTCGTGATCCTCGGAGACTTGGTTGATGCGCTCGAGGGATGTAAGTCTCCAGTTTTCATTGGTTTCTTGGAGTTCGATGTCCATGGTGTTAAGCCGTTGCTCGTGACGGTGTAGTCTAGCGGTTAACCCCGTTAGGGTGAAGTGTGTGGGATATGGGCCAGCTCGAGGCAACCTGGGGTTCCTCCTAGCTACCCTCGGGTTTTGAGATCCATAAGGATGAGATTGCGATGAATTGGATGGTGTGTTTGCCATTCTGAGACAAAGCGTTAGAGAAAGTGAGGCCTACTTATGTACATATATAATAATATCACATAATAGCCTAGGGTGTCTAACACAGACATGTTTGAGTCTCGGTTCTCTCGAGGTCAGAGTCAACTAGTGTATTCCCGTTCAACATAACCATTTCAGACCTTACATCATCTATCCTTAATTATACATAGTAGATCAGGCTATGTTAAATTAAAGTCGTATGCTGTAATTCCTGAACCAGTCATGCCTAATATGGAAATACTGCCTAACGGTCATAGTCTAGGCCCACTAAATGCAACCTAGTTCACTATAACCTTAGGCTCTGATACCAATCTGTAATACCCCCAAATTTACTGTTTAGCGGAAGCATACATTGGGTGTTACTAATCAATAATCAAAGCACATAGATATATAGCAAACGGCTATATATGCGTCGTTTTAACAAAATACATTAATCATAAGAAATGTTTACAACATTTGAAGCTGTACATAGCTCGTGTTCGATTAAATGAGAGATTTCAGTACATAAGTACTGGTACAAAATATACTAATGCAAGAAAATCTCTAATATCTGCATGCTGACTCGAGCTATAGTATTCCTGACGGCGGTCCAACCTACTGCTGTGTACCTGTGATACATGCTAAAATGGGTCAGCTAAAGCTGGTGAGCTCACAGGTTTGAAATCAGATAATATTGTATGAACCGCAAGATTTAAGTAATGATTTGCATCCAGCAAATAAATAATGATTTGCATCCAGCAAATAAATAGTAATGTATACAGCCATGAGCACAAAGTCTGAGCTTAACTCGAGGGTCGGGTCCCATATAGAGAATTCCGAGCGAGGTGCCTCCACGAGTGCCTAATCCACACTCGTCTGAACAATTATTAGTACGTCCGTTTACCCAGTTAGTGCATGCTAACCCGGACGAGGAGGGTCAATCCTATATGGTACCATATACTAATAATCACGCTACAATGTATTACCAAACTATGCTGACGGAGGACTTTGAAATGATTAGTGAAAAACAACTCATGTAGTATATTGAAAAGTTGTACTTGCGTTCACATGTTAAAATAAGCATTGAATCACACCCCTGAGTGAAAAGTAGTAAAAAGAGGGGCTATGAGACTCACCTGAGTCTTGAAGCGTTTGGTCAATAAACGTACGATGCTTAATCAAGCAGTGAGATGTCCGCAGACAGATAACCTGAGGGTGTCCACGACACGCGATGGCTATTAACATGAGTAGGTAGTTGCAAAGACTACCTTTGTAGTTGTTCGTTCAACTATAATGTCCAAATTACTACGATTTGGTTGTTTGATTAACTTGTGTTTTGAAAATGTGTACGACCCGTTGGTGACTGTTCGTAATAATAATCTCGACTTTTGTTATTATATTCGTGTAGTTGTATACTTAACAAATTACATATGTCTCGTGTATGAGTTTTATCATATCCGATTTGGTTGGTATAAAATGTTTCAAGACTTAGGAAAATATTCCAACTTTTCTGTTTTTGGCGACACTTGACTAGTGTCGCTATAGGCGACACTAGTTAGGCGACACTAGGTGAGTGTCGCTATAGGCGGCACTTGTTAGGCGACACTTGGTGAGTGTCGCTAGATTTCTGATTTTCAATTGAGGGGCAACACTTGATTAGTGTCGCTATAGGCGACACTTATGGATTTTGGCGTCACTAAGGGAGTGTCGCTAGGACAGATCTGATTAAGTATTTCAGCGACACTTAAGTAGTGTCGCTATAGGGGCGACACTTAGGCATAGCGACACTTATCTAGTGTCGCTAGCACTGTTTTTGGCACATTAGCGACACTTCAAACTGTTCGCCGGGTTTTGGACCGAAAACTAGTTTTCCGGTCACCGTTCGACCCAAATCTTTTACCCAACCCATATTTGGACATTTTGAACTAATAGAAACAACATTTATGTAAAAATGAACGAAATCAGAGCGTTTCGGGATTTATCGGAAGCTTACAAACTTAACGCCGGAGAAATCCGAAAAGATGAGAATGTAGATCGTTGCGAGGTGGTCGTTTTCTTCTAAATGAACCTTGGATGATGATGAGTTTTTGATGGTGTTTTTGTGGTTTTTGGAGGTGTGGTGTGGTTAGAGATATGAGAGAAAAGAGTAAAGAGAGAGAGAATAGAAGATGGTGAAATGAGGAAAAAAGAAAGAAGGGAGGTGGGGTTTGTTGAAAGCCCCACACTTTCAGCTCATGAAATCCTGCTCCGTGTGGTGTTCGTTTTCCCGGTCGTTTAAACGTTAATTAATTATTTTATATGATTAAATATACGTTTTAAAATACGAATAATTAATCAATATTTTTGTTGAAGTATTTTATTAAATACTTTATATTTGAGTTATAAAATATAACTTATCTTTATTCTGGATTGTTTGCGCGTTTGACACATTTAATCGCGAAATTGCTTGTACGATACTAGTTTGCATTGAAATATTATAAAAATAATATTTTGGATATAATAGCGTTATTAAATAATGTTATATTATTCAATAAAACTGTTCACCAATGTCCGTATTTAATTGAACCGAATTACATTCGATTTAAATTGTGTACGATTTAATCAAATCGCATAATCGTATATATTCAACAATATATATTTTGATACATTAATTAGCCTAACACAGAACTAATTACATGTATTTACAATTGATTAGGCACTAATTACTAGTCCTAATTTGACGGGTGTCACACAAGGTAACCAACTAAGCTCATCGAAACACCAAATCCCAAACTTATATATTATTACAATACGCAGATAAGCCAACAAAATTATAAATTTATATAGTTTTACAGTTATAAAAGATTTATCTATCCCATCGCATTATGCAATGGCAAATAATTTCTAGTATATATATTCATTCATTCATTCAGATTTTAACGAACAAACAAAAAGATACACTAACGAATAAATGAACGACACTTTTTATATTAAAGTATATTTGAGTATAAGACTTGGGCTGCGTTTGGATCAAAATGAGACATGGTAATGAGAAAGGGGATGAGAATGCTAAGCAATGCAATGAACATTCCTTATTACCTTTGCCGTTTATATTGTTTTGTTCATACAACTACACGTAGGCGTGAAAAATAGGGTTGGCTCAAGTTAAGGGGTCCAAAGTACCCGACCCGAATCCAACATTATTAAAAAATTGGATTGCGGGCTAATTACTTAACTCGTACACAATCTTTAATACCCATTAAAAAAACGGGTTAATGAGTTAACATGTTGGTTTCGGGTCAAATGAGTAAAATATAGTGGTTGCTTTCGGGTTGGTGGGTCGACCCATTAACCCAAAACTTGATTCGAGTTCGATCTGAAAAATTAAACGTGTCAAACAGGTTAATGGGTTGACATGATGGTTTTTATTTAATTCAGGTTGGTGAGTTAGTTTCGGGTAAAGAGGGTGAAATTTAGGTTTGACGGGCTTGCCCGTTAACCCGAAACTTGACCGGAGTTCGACCCGAAAAATTAAACGGGTTAGAGAGTTTAGCTCAGTTGGTTAACGCGTCAAGATGAGTATATAAATGTGAAAAGTTATGATAATTATAGTTAATGATACCATTAACCACTAATGAGCAATGAATGATTGCATTACATGTTAACCAAGCACCACCCTTAATACCTTCAATAAACACCCCATTTCAGAGAAGCTTTTCCATTGATAGAGAACTTTTTATTTTTTACAATTAATTAACTGAACTAACCTAAAAAGATTAATAGTTGAAATTACTTTCCTTAATTTCTTCTCTAAACTAAAAAGACATTGTTAAATTCGCTAACTAAACCGATTCCATTAGGCCACTCCCAACCCAAAAACCAACTGACTGAAACTGACGAAGCCACGTCAGCGCCACATCAGCTTTTTTAGAAAACTGACAGAAACCGACTAAAACTGACTGACCACTCCCATCCCTACTCAATCACTTTAACTTTTGGGTCCCGCATTTACTAATTTACCTTCCATTTTATACACACAAATTTTTTTTTTAAAAAAGAAGAAAAACAAACTGACGGATGGGGTTGGCATCGGATATCCGACGAGGGGTAAAGTGACTAACAAGTGACAAGGGTGGTGCCATCCCCATCACTTTGTCACTCTTTGTCACTTGGAAACCGAAGCAAACCGACGGATGGGGTTGGGAGTGCCCTTAGGCCACTCCCAACCCTAAATCAAACTGACCGAAACTGACCGAGCCATGTCAGCGCCACGTCAGCTTTTTCACAAAACTGACCAAAACTGATCAAAACTGACTGACCACTCCCATCCCTACTCCGTCATTTTAACTTTTGGGTCCCGCATTTATCAATTTACCTTTTATTTTATACACACAAAATTTAAAAAAGAAAAAGAAAAACAAGCCGAAGCTCGTCGGATAACCGAAGATGTGTAAACCGACCAACAAGTGACCACTTGGTGCCATCCGTGTCACTTCGTCGGTTGGGAACCGACCACAACCGAACACTTGCGTTGGGAGCAGACTTATACTAAAAAAAGGCTAACATAAATACAAAACACGATATATAACAAATAAAATGTGTGCAAGCTATAATGACCTAACACGTATCGTTTTTATTTAAACTAAAGACGGTATTTATTTATATTATTAAACAAATGGTAATTAAAAATATTATCAAGTGCAATGTACACCACACAATCATATGTCACCCAACTCATCACCATTAACAATTAAACTAATACGCTTCGTAATTAGCAATTAATTAATTAGTTGGACAATAATAATACATTTGTCATCTACAAACCAGTATAAGTTATCCTTTACTAATTAAAAAAACTTAACATTAATTATTTTAGAAAACAGAGTGTATCGTGTTGCAAAAATATGCTCAATCTTTAATAGTTTGATTAGACTACTAATATAATGAGTGTAAGTGTTTTATAATGTATAGCCTTTTATACAACTTTGACGATTCTTATTGTACGTATCAAGTTTTCGATTAAGAGCCACGGAGAGTTTGAGACTTATGATTTATGAGCGACATGGACATTTTATTGACCTGTAATATATTACTTGAAAAGATTGGATAAGGTTCTTAAAATCAGTTGCATTTTAAGAGGAAAAAGAGTCATATGATCTCAGCAATTGATTTTTGTGATCAACGTTTCAGATTTACTGCATTTTACGTATAAGGTAATTTTGCATAACCGTTGATCATAGAATTCAGCGGCTAAGATCGTCTGTCTCTATCTTCTCAAGATGTTCATATTATTAGTTATTATTGATTATTATAATTTATATTGTATGTGATATGTATAACGTTAGGAGGGATGTGATATGTGCTAATCTATATCTATAATAGTATTATATTGACCTTATCTTGTAAATATATAGAATAACAAAAGGCAAGATAGTGAGAGTGCTAATTATTCAAAAGAATATGCTTAAAGGATAATGGACATTATATTATCAATTAATTTTTATCAAAAAAAAAGTATATGAATTCGTTTAGATGGATAAAGACATTTTAGTTGGTTGTCGGGGACTGTTTTTATGTATTAAATGAAAAAGGATTTCTTATCTAAAATTTAGTGACAACTTTTTATTATGGTTTAGTGACTCATCAATGACTCTAGCTCATCCATATGCTTTTATTTATATAATAATTGAGAAAATGAGTAATAACCTAAGTTCTTTGTATGTTATGTACTACGAGTAATAACTAATAAGTAGTGTAATACTCGGGTGGTGCCCCGGGTGAATCTTTTTCTATTTATTATCTAAGCCCGTTTTGATCCGTACCGATTATGAGATGGCGGTGTTGTGACTGAATACGTGTTGACTCAATTATTCAAGCCATAGAATGTTACACCAATAGTTTTTTACGATTCGTATGTCTCGTTAGTGTCTTAATTAAAATTTTATATCGTGACATATACTCGTAAATAAATAGTTTATTTCAAATATTTGCAAAGACAGAGAAAAGTTATGTTAAAATACAACCATGAATGATGGCATACAAATACAGCATTTGTATGGATACATAAATAAAAGATGCAAAATTGAAAATACTAAGAAACTCTGTTTTTCTAAAGGGTTATAAATGGAAAAGAAATAAAATTGTGTTCAAGATAGCATTGAAATTATTGTATAACATTTGGTAAAGAAAAATGCTAGACACGTCTAATTAGTTAAGTCTAAACGTGGCCTAATAACGTAACAACGACACACGTTAAGTTTAACTTATAAAATTAAAACAGATAAGCTATATATCAACCAAAGAATGTGTTAGGCCTACTTTTCGATCCATATAAGTAGGCCTGGTATATTACTCGTTGGTAAAACCATTCACAAACATTATAACAAATTTAGGTGAACATTCGAACGTAGAATGAATTAACCAAACGTTTCGTTTACGAACACATGCTCTTAAATTACGTACTCCACACCTTTTGATCTTGAAATACCTTGATCACAAAACCAAATTAATTAAAAAAAAAAAAAGGGCACTTGCAATTTACACCATAAAAGTAAACAAGACTCAAATAAAAGAAAATAATACAATTACATGAACACAATATTTTCAAAGATATATCTACAAGGCAAAAACTGCCATAGATAAATAACAAACAACATTTTTCAAACTTAAGCATTGCTTCTGAATGAACCAAGTGCTTTGATAGCGGCGGCTCTTAGTACAAACTGGTGGTAGACCGCGGCGGCAAAGGCTCCGATGAATGGTCCCACCCAGAATATCCACTGCAGTTAGAAATCAAATTCATTCATGAGTACAATTTTAGAATATGTTAAAAAGTAGTAATGATAACTAAATTTGAAAGAGTTAAGAAAAAACCCAGAAATACATACTTGGTCATCCCATGCCTTGTCTTTGTTGTAGATCACGGCCGCGCCGAAACTTCTGGCAGGGTTGATTCCGGTACCGGTGATTGGAATGGTGGCCAAGTGCACCATGAACACTGCAAATCCTATGGGCAGTGGTGCCAATACCTTCACAATTTCATTTATATAATTAGCTTAAGCTTATATGTATATAGACTTCATTATTATTTGTGTAATTCCATTTTAATTTGTTAAAAATAAAAGGATCTTTTTCTTAAAAATCTTTACTTTGTCAAATGACTAAAATACTCCAAGGCCTCAAATGAAATTCTTTTAAGAGAGTTATGAAATTGTGTACTTACGGGAACATGGGAGTCTCGTGCACTTCTCTTAGGATCAGTGGCCGAGAAGACGGTGTAAACAAGAACAAAGGTGCCGATAATCTCGGCACCAAGTCCGGTTCCCTTGTTGTAACCATCGGCCAACGTGTTGGCACCACCACCGTACCGGTTGTAGTATGAGCTTTGGAAAGCTTTAACCAAACCTACACCACAAATTGCACCCAAACATTGTGCTATCATGTACCCCAAAGCCCTTATCAATGACACCTTTCTTGCCAAAAACAACCCGAATGTCACAGCCGGGTTAATGTGTCCTCCTGCGCATTTTAGCAACCACTAGTTAGTTATTTCATCTTTAGAATTGAAAAAAAAATAGTAATAAAAAAAATAAAAAAACATTTTAATGGTGTTACTGTTAAGGGGGTGAAATAGCTAAATAAAATTTCTGTTATATACCACATCAATTATTGTCGTGTACAAATCACATCTCATATTTACCTGAGATACCAGCGGTGCAGTAAACAAGGATGAAAATCATTCCACCAAAGGCCCAAGCGATACCAAGGATGCCAACGCCACCACACTGATCGGTATTCAATGTAGGATCGGTCTGGCTTTTGTATCCGATAACCGTTAAAACAGTGACATATAGGAAAAGTAGAGTGGCAACGAATTCTGCGATAAGTGCTCGATAAAAGGACCATTTGGTGAGTTCTTCCGCGTCAAAGAAGGGGGCGGGAGGTGGATCCTGGTAGTCCTTGGCGGCGTATTCGCCACCACCGTGGTGCTCAGCCACTTCAACGTCTTTAGTCATGGTTTTTGTTGGACACAAGTGTGATGAGGAGGGTAGGAAGTGATAATAGTTTGAGAGTGAGTGTGGTGTGTGTTGTAAAGGTTGGTATTTATGGACAGTAGTGATAGAATAAAGCACATTAGTTAAGACACAATTATTGATGGCTTAACATATTTTAATTTTAAGTGTGTTATTAAAAGTAGAATGATTATACTAGAAATTTCCAACCTATGTTTTATCATTTCCACGTCATCAAGTATAATGAAAGCCTTACACCACTGTTTTTAGCCATACACCACCAAACATGTTATAAGGTATTGTACAGTACAACACTGTAAAGCACGTTTAGTGGTGTATGGCTAAAACCAAGTGGTGTACGAATCACTCCCCATAATGAAAATACAAGTAATTTTGATTGTTCAAAAATTGAAGGAAGTTATAAATGATGTAAGTTTAGTAGTTTACCTGTTAAAAGTAAATATATAGTAATTAAGAAGGTTAGTACGAGCATGTAAGTATGAAAATAAGAAAATATGTAATCAGTCGTTTTTTCAAGGTGGGCGATGTGATCGACCGTTCAAAGCTTTCGAATTGAAGGGATACATCTTAAAATGTGTGTCTGTCATTACAACAAATTAATGTGTAACTTGTTCACATTGATTTATTCACGCTTTTGAAAAGTGTAAAAAAATATATAACCAAGTTGCTCACACTTAATAATGTGTATAATATGTTCACAACTATAAGCGTGAACAAATACGGAGTATATAAGGAAAAAAATGTTCACACTTACAAGCGTGACAAAATTAAAAAATAAAAACATAAAAGTGTAGAAATCATTTTGTAACTCTCAATTTCTTCTCGCTTGAGTTGTTTTAAAGTTGAAACCGCATCAAAAGAACATGAATAACATATGTCTCTTTTAGACAATGAATCAGCCTGTTTAATGACTAAAAAGGTAGATACGGAGTAATATATATTATATATGATCAAACTACGTACATGTATAAATATGTTTAATTCCTATAATTTTTAATACATTTTATACTTGCTTACTTCTTCTTATCGTCATTATTGATTTGAACACATCCGTGATTACTAATTATGAGTAAGGTTCAAATGAGTACACCAATTTTGAGTGAAAATGAGGGAACCAACAGATTTCTGCCATGTGTCACTTTATTCTCTCTCCTCCACACTTTATTCTCTCTCCTCCACATTTTTAAAAATTAAATATCTCACAAACGGTAAGTCGAAAAATCATGAAAATTGCACCATAAAATTCAGCGTTTTCTCCTCTTCGATTTGCCGTCCCTCAAGGCATACTTTTAACAACTTTTTTTTTTCTCATTTTTTGGTGGGTTTCACAAATTAGTAACACATGTGTTAGTGATTAGTTGTACATTTAATTTGAGGTTAAGGTTAGGGTTTAGGGTTAGGTTTAGGGTTTAGTAGGGTTTATGGTTTAGGGTTTATAAGGGTTTAGGGTTTAGAAGGGGTTCAAGGTTTAGGGTTTAGAAAGATTTAGGGTTTAGCGTTTTGTAAAGCGTTTAGGGTTTAGGGTTTGGGGTTTAGGGGTTAGGGTTTAGGGTTTGAGGTTTGGGGTTTCGGGAGAAACCCCAAACCTCAAACCCTAAACCCTAACCCCTAAACCCCAAACCCTAAACCCTAAACGCAACACTTTAACACATGTGTTAGTAAATGTGAAACCCACCAAAAAAATGAAAAAAAAAAAAACTTTTCGAAAGTATGTCTTGAGGGACGGCAAATCGAAGAGGAGAAAACGACGAATTTAATGGTGCAATTTTCATAATTTTTCGATTTGTCGTTTGTGAGATAATTGATATTGGGGGTAAATGGGTTTTGTACATGTGGAACATTCTCTTTGTACACATGGCTTGATATCATTGGTTCCCTCATTCTCACACAAATTCCTATTCTCATTTGAACCCTACCCTACTAATTATTCAATTCACTTTTAATTAAGTGTTATATGTACGTTTTTACATGAATTAAGTACTATGCATCATCAAAATGGTTAATACTTTAAATTATTTGCCGCCCATGATTAACAAAAATATAAATTGGTCTCTTTCATGGTCCCACAAATTCTGCTAACGGCTCTTTGACATCAAATTTCATGAATTTGTATTTTTGGTTTTTAAACGTTACAATGCTGTCAAGAGCCTAATCTCTACTTAACAAAAGACACACGGAAGGAGTATAAAGCCGGGTAAATCACCTGATCACAAATCACTCACATATGCGTAGACACGGATTCAAACCCCTGACCTGGGAAATGCGGCGGTGGTACAACTTGGGAAATGCCCAATTGATTATTTTACTCATTTTTAAAGGTCTCTTTTCAACCTCATTTCATTTTTGGCTAAGTATTCACACTATCACGAATATATACAACTTGTTGATCCCATTTATAGAACTTGAACCTGAAATCTCATTATTGAAAAGTTTTCACAATACCGCTAGTGTTATTCTCGTATATTTCTATATATTATCTTACTAGATTTAAGACCCGCGACAGCGCGGGTAGACCAAGTGAAACTTTTAAGTAATTTCAATAGTTTCAAGTATCCATGTCCAAAATCTAAGATCTTGGTGACTCATATATTTTTCATCTTATTATTTCATGTTGTAATCAAAATTGTCATGTGTCTTAAGTGTGAGGTGTCATATATAATTGTTTTTTGTACGTCGTTAAGATTGTGGCAAATGTATGAGAATGTTTTTTTTTTTGGGGTAACGAAATGTATGAATATGTTTGATTTCGGTAGGAGAGGAATTTACGTTTTGCAATAGATGAGTCACTGTCACAAGTCTTATTATTCTTATTGAAAATATTATAATAACTTTAAAAGTTGTAATAGTACTCGGGTGCTGAATTATACTAAACCAAGATTAAAGGTAATAAAGAAACTTTATTTGTGAAGAGTGTTATTTAAAATTATCAAATAAGAAGAGCAATTCGTGGAATTACATGAAACCCAAACCGATAAAATTGACTTTAATAAAAATAATCATATGCTTTGTAGGACCTCTTTGTAGACCACATTCTTCGTTGTGTTTGTTACTCGGCCATCATCATCCAATATCAATGCTCGTAAGCCTGCTTTGCTTGTTACTCTAGATAATGCCACACACACCATCACTTAGAACTCGACAGTTAAATGGTATTAGGAACCTATGTCTTTTTTGTGCTGCATTGCTATTGAATGGGATCAAGATTGATGATGTATCATTACCAGTAGATGTTGAAGCTGGTTGCTTCCTTTTTTTGGTATTGCGATTTCGTTTGGGTGGGTTCATGGTTTGCGTTAATGGGATATGATGGAATGAGTTTAGTATTTTTATTTTATTGGATTTATTTATAGAGAATGCGAATCTTCTGTATCCTATGTTTCTAATATAGATAAAAAATTTGTATTGTATTTGTGTTTGATTTGGTTTGGTTATGTATTATTAATATTAATTAATAATTTGTTATTAAATATTTTAATAATAGAAAGTCATATCTTTGATGTATATGTAATTTGTAATATATGTTCTATATAAAGGCCAAGAAGTCGGTGTACATTAGGTTTCCTTTGTGCTTATTTATAACATCCATTTTTTTCTTTTTAACTTTGTTTCCCCATTAATTTATTTTTGGTTGCATCCGTCAATTATTGCATACGGATAGATGATGGGTACGGATCAAATTTGTGAATTAAATAAAAAATGGTTTTTAATTATTATTTGAGGGGGGTAAATTGTAACATTATTATTTTTAATCTAATTTAATCATATACCATTGGATCAAATTGAAAAAACCCCATCGAAGGGTCCAAACTTCTCCATGGGATTTTGGTTTATATATTTATAAGATTCTACATACATCTCTGTTTTTTTTTTCTTCTTTTTTTTAGTTTTTGAATCTCCTATTTATGTCATTTTCATCTAAACATATTGAAGGAACGTTTAAATATGTAGTGATCTTCGATAACTCCTATCCGCACAACTTATTAATTAGATTCGTTACGTTTCTCTATGTTTTTCGTATTTGAATTGTCCTATTTTTGTCATTTTTTATTTTTATTAATGTATTATACTATCAAATGTAAGGTTAAAACTAACTAGGTTTGTTACGTTTCTGTTGAAAATACACATAAGGTAGATTTACTTACTAACTCGATCCATCTCAAAAAAAGTAACCTTAAAAAAATAAAAAAAATTAAGATAAAGTAAGTGATTGACATTTTTTATTCTATGTTCAAGTAATTTTGACTTGACATATTTACTTAATAAATAAGTTGCTAACAGTTATAAGTTGTAAAATAAGTGGGTCGGGTCAGATTGAATCACGCATCTAGATGAGTTCGCGTCTAGATGGGTTATTAGAGGACGGGTCTAACTGGAGTCGGGTCAAACGGGTCTCGAGTTGGAGGTTTTCACATCATTTTTTTGTTTGAGTGAAAAATGAAAAAATGAAATGATGTTTCAAAAAAAAAAAATTACCCAAGAGACCCGTTGTTTAATTGTTATACAATTGGAGGTTATATCAAATACTCATTTGGATTTTAAACCCAACTAAAAAAAATATAGAAACACCCAACAAAACTCACCATCTCATAAATTATACCCAATTTGACTCATAAATAACTAATGGGCTAAAAATTGTTACCTCTATGACTCTATGAGCATTAATAAATGATGGTATTTGGTAATATAGTGATTTCAAAAGCCTTCTTTTTTTAAGTGTACATTTTCTTTGAAAAAATAAAGATAGTAACGTGACACCTGATTAAAACGTTAACAACGTTCAAAGAAAGATAGAAAGACTCCGTTTGTTCAACCATTACTAGAAAAAATGCATATTCCAACGGGAAAAATCCGTTGGAGAACAAGCAAATTCCGTTGGTAATATCGATCATCAACGGGTTTACCAACAGAGAAGGGGTGTGGCAAAAAGGCTCGTTGCTAATTTAATTTATCAACGGATTTCATTAGTTTGTTGGTAAACCACCAACGGATATGCCGTGGATAATTGAAAATTTTCCGTTGGTAATTCTATTAGCCAAGACCTCATGTTCCGTTGTTAAATTGGTAAACTACCAACGGATATGCTGTGGATGATTGCAAATTGACCGTTGGTAATTTAGTTGCCGAGAAATCAAGTTCCGTTGGTAAATCTATAACTACCAACGGATATGCTGTTGGTGAGTGTATAACTTTCAGTTGGTAATGTTTATGGCCAACATCTTCAGTTCCGTTGGTATATTTGTAATTACCAACGAGAAATTTGAGGATCTAACAACGGGTTTCAAATCCATGGGTGTTTTGAAAACAGCTTTAACAACAAATGCTGCCCGTGGGTATTTCGCACGCAAACTCTGTTGTTGAATTTGAAATACCATCATTACCCACGACTTGAAAATTGTTGATAATCTAATACACACACACACACACACACACACACACACACACACACACACACACACACACACACACACACACACACATATATATATATATATATATATATATATATATACACACACACACACACACATTAATATAAATTGAAAGCTCAAACATTAATATTAAAACGAATATCCAATTTTACAATACAAAGCCAAATTTCTACTATCCATCAACATTCAAATAAATTAGAAACATCAAATACGAAATATTATAAACTAGCAATATTCTTGCAAGTCTGAATCTAACCAGTATCGCCATAGGCAGACCTTATTCAAGTTCGATGATAATTCTCGAGCATTTCTCTGATTTTCTCTTCCATCACGGCACACATTTGTTTCTTCCTTTTCATTCATCTTATTCTGCAGTTTTTCTTCCATCTCGACCCGTAATGAATCAACATGAGAAGTAACTCTAGTGGTTACTTCTTGCTCAATTTGTTCTTCGATGTTCATGGAGTGATAGTTTGGGGAAGAGTTTTTTGACAATGACCCAGAGTTGCAACATTAAGCTTTCAAATTCTGCATTATGACATTGGTCATACACTTGTTTATTTTTTGACACACCAGTCACCTCCAACCTTACTTTAGGATCAAAGAGTATCTCAGAAGATTGCTCGACACCATCAGATTGAAGCTTTTCTTTCATCGTTTCCTCGTACTTTTTAGCCACTTTTTCTGCCTTTTCAGCACACCACTCACCTTCACCCTTATCCTTTTTGTGCATTTTCACAAAAAAAGTTGAGTTTGTTAGGTGTGTGCCCCAATTCATTCTCCTGTGTGCAGTATAGTCAAAATCAACCATAAGAAATTAAACTCAATGCTAATTAAAAATAAATTAAACTATCAAGGTATTGATCAACATAACATATATACTAATCAACTTTTTCTTAATTGAAAACTAATTTAGTTGCTACTCAACAATGCACATATAATAACTGCTAGAAAAATGAGTTGCTGTCAACAGTGTTTTTCCTACAAAACGCACTCAAAAAACACATAAATAGATTTCAGAAAAATCCAGAAAAATTTGTGTATGTATACAATGATATTATCTACCTAATCCCCAAAAATTGTGCAAAAAAAAAAATGTTTAAGACCGTGAAATAGTGTCTGCAAGTGGCTGATTTGTTGTTGACAGCAGGTATAAATTGCCATTGCAGACATGTTTTCACCAACTAATTGTGCATGAGTTGACTCTAATCTTACTGTAGGACTTAGAAATATATGCGATGAACAATTACCAAAAAATTTTACTAAATACACTAGTGTTTGACGACTGCCATTAGGTTGCAATTTAAGGAGCAATGTATATATGAACACAAAAGTAACAATGAAAGCACTTATTTGTAAGTTAATCACAGTAACCAAACGAAAAACAAAATTCAAATAAAGTATTTGAAAATTTTTCGAGTGTTACAGAAACTAGATAAATAATATGCAATCAATGCAAAAACCACAAAGTATGAACTTTAATGGTTAATCAACGTTGTGCGATAAATAATAATACACCGTTACAATCTCATGGATTTAAATCACGTCAAATAGATATATGTTTGAGTGGACATACCATTCTTCGAAGATGTATGGCAAAGTTAACGGATCCTCCGGTGCGGCTAACAAACGAATCACCTCCATAATCAGCATAGACTCTTTTCTGATTCTTTGATCCGTTCTCTGAAAGTTTCTACCACATTCGGTCCATCCAAGACTCAATGATCACTTCCCAATCATCTTGGTGTACGAAGCGAGGACGAAACGGTTTCCAATTAGCTGGTTTGTACTATCTGAGTTCTTTTTGCAATGTTTTCTAACCTGGTTCCATGTTGGGGCGCTTTTCTTCAAATATCTCCCCCTACTTCGCTTCTCTTGAAGAGATGAGCCATGATCTATACATATTACGGTATATAATGTATCACCCAATATAAATCCAATATCATATAAAGAGTTATTCATATAGACGAGGATCATACCTAGGTTTTCCCCAACATCAGTTTGTGTTTCAAAGTCTCTAGTAGCAGGCGACATATACTTTCATTGACAGCTCCACGCTATTATCGTGTATAATCACTAGCTATCATTGTCTTCCTCTCATTTGTTACCACATACTAGCATAGACATATACTTTGATTGTAATAAAATAAAAAGGAACAACAATGATTTAATATGCGTTTATTTTTTAGAAACCTTCCAATAAAAGTAATATTTATTATTTTTTATGAACAATTATTGAATGACAAGAGTTCGTTTATCATTATAAGTATGAGAAGACTAGGGTTGTAATGAGGCGAGATATTAAAGCTCAACTCGTTAAAACTTCGATTTGATCTAAGCATACAAGAACTTAAGCCTGAGCTTGAAGATAGTTTGGAGCTCGTTTAATAAAAAAGATCGAGCTTCTAATATCTAGCTCGAACAAGCTCACGAGCCTAGATGAGTTTTTCATTAATTTACATACATTATTTTTTATTTTATTTTTATTTTTTTGTGAACAATGACGGAATAAGAAGGGATTTTTTATTATTAAAAACTAGGTTTAAACCCGTGAGTTCATGGGTTTTTTAAGAAGACTTAATTCTTGAAAATGTAGGTAATGAACATTAGTTAAGTAACCGTTAAAAATATTCGGGTTAAATGCTTTATTGTGTATCCGTATATACACATGGATGTAGAATCAAACTATCTTTCGTTTATGTGAATGTTAAATTCGTAAATACACATGGATATCGAACCAAACTATCTTTCAGTTATGTTAATATTAAATTCGAGTATACACACAGATGCCGAATCAAACTATCTTTCGTTTATGTGAATGCCAAACCCGACACACAGATGTCGAATCAAACTATCTTTCGTTTATGTGAATGTTAAACCCGTAAATACACATGCTTATGTGAATATTAAACCCGTGAATACACACAGATGTCGAATCAAACTATCTTTCGTCTATTTGAATGTTAAACCCGTAAATACACATGGATATAGAGTCAAACTATCTTTCGCTTATGCAAATATAATAGGCGTAAATACACATGAATATCGAATCAAACTATCCTTTCACTTAATTTGTACCATTTTGTATTATAATTTTAATTATCAAAGTTTTGGATAACTTATATTGTATGTTATTTGAAATAGATTTATAAGTTTTGAGTTTAATAATTAATATATGTTACCGATTTTATTTAAATTAATAATAAATATAATTAAAAAATGATGCCGGCCGAAGTTCTTGGCATTTAAATTAGTGATCTTTAGTATGGTCCTTATCTTTAAAAAATTTATCAAATTCAAATTGAAGCTTATTTATCTACTATTCTTAATTTTAATTTCACCTGTGTACGTAGGAGTAAAAAAATAATTTATAATACTAAAAAAATCAAGGGTAAAGCATTTCTTAAGGGTGAAGTAAAAAGATAATTAAATTGTAAATATGATTATTATTCTTTGATTCCGATTAAAAACTATGATAAATAAAGAAAAAGTACAGGTGGTGGTGAAAATCGTTGGAAGCAAGGAACACAAAGAGAGAACTTTAAATTGAAAAGAAGTAAATGAGTTTAAGGGTAAAGCGTATAATTTTGTCTTTTTAACTTTTTTTGTTCAAATAGAACATGAACAATTTGTTCTTGTTCAAGCTCGATACTCATATAGATAGTCAAACATTTTTTGATGAAC
Organism: Helichrysum umbraculigerum; assembly: GCA_949592205.1. Lineage (NCBI taxonomy): Eukaryota > Viridiplantae > Streptophyta > Magnoliopsida > Asterales > Asteraceae > Helichrysum > Helichrysum umbraculigerum. Next base: position 125,717,538 of record CATIUR010000002.1, read on the forward strand.
TATGTTACACATTCAATTTCCTGAGCTTAATTAATCTACTCATTGGGTAGCTCATACTCTAGCATATACTACCTCCTTTATATATACTCTATACGGTCTTATGTTAAAATCAAATTATTTCATTTATTTATATTTTAGAATATACTTGATTTTTGATAAATATTATATAATAACGTTTTAAATGTGGATACAAAATGGTAGTTTAAATAGTTCACGATTTTTCAACGGAAATAATAAATTTCCGTTGGTAATGTAGGAGGAAAAATCCCCTTAAAATAATCGACCTTAACAACGGAATTTATAAACTTACCAACGGTCATATTATGTTGTTAATTTCATGTTTCTAATTTACCAACGGAAACTTCCCGTTGATACTTATTATAACAATTCAGCAACTGTAAATCACAAAATGTCCCGTCGATATTTTTTGAGGAAATTTTTTCCTCTAGATAAGCAAAAATTGTCAACGGAAAACTAAAAAAAATACTGTTGCAAAATCGTGATACAAAAATTCCTTCGAATAGAAAATCCATTACCAACAAAAATTATGAGAATGTCGTTGCTAATATTAGCGCAAAAATTCCCTCAAAAAAGGGAATATTACCAACGGAAACATCAACGGAAAAGTACAAAATTCCCGTTGGAAACATATGGAGCCAAATCTCCTTCCAAAAATCTGAAATTTACAACGGAATCTCCAACGAGAATCCGTTGTTGAATTCTTAAACTCTTTTTGATGTTGTTCCGTTGTTAAATCCGTTGGTAATACCTAGTATTACCAACGAATTATTTAGTCGTTGTAAGAATTCCGTTGGTGTCTGCACCTTTTCTAGTAGTGAACTATATGTGGATGGCATAATGGCATATGCTTGTGTGGGTTCTCTTTTTTTCTTTTTTTTCTTTTTTTTTAACGGTAGAAATTAAATATATAAAAGTCAACTAGCAAGGAGCTAGAGACCAAAGTCAAAAAAATCCAGAAATACAACAACTACAAATTCTAGATTCAACCCGGAACTTTAACTGCAAGGAATGCAAAAGGGATGAAAAAACTCATGTCGATTATAGAAATACCAAGACATGAGAAAAACCCCCACCAAATACTATACATATACTTCCTCCGTCCCATTTCAAATATCCACATTACTATTTTTTAATTCTCCTATTAAAATGTCCACTTTAAAATTTAACCAATAAAAAAAGTTTTAGCCGGTAGATATTATACTCCGTATGTGATTGGTGAAAAATGTAGTTAGTAGAGAACTATAAAACAGTGTGCACAATCAAAGTGCACACTTTACATGGGACGAAGGGAGTATTATTCTTTTGGGCGATGATTCGTACATCACCAAAAATTATCCGTATACCACTAACTGTGTTTTACAGTAAAACACCATAAAGCACAATTAATGATGTATGGATAATTTTTGGTGATGTACAAAACACTCTCCCTTTCTTTAACTTATCTATATATTTATATTTATCTTTATATATAATAAAATCATAGTTTTCAATGGGTAATGCTCCCCTAATGATTGAAGCAGTTGATTAATTGAGTTTTGACAGATGGAACTATCTGGAAAGCACACTGAGACATCCCCAACTCAATGCTGTTTTCATATTTGTGATTTTGTATGTTATCCGAAAAGAATCATATTTGTCAGTTTGATCATTTTGTATTATGTCAAAATATCCGGTTACATATTTATTAATACTATGATAACGTAGATGTAGATGTAGAAAAAGGAGTTTACGTATTAATAAAATATGTGTAATATTATTATTTACGTATAATACTGCTATTTTGAGCAAAGTGTGTAGCATTTGTATTATCACCTAAACATTTAGAATGACTTGAAAGTTAAATGAAGTCAGCTAACTTAAAATGTTTTGAAATTTGATCAAGCTAGAACCTAGAAGTCAGTCGCGAGTTATATATCATTATTGACGAATTAAAATTAAAATAAATACAATAATAGATAAAAATATATATGTGATTGAGATCGTCACTCACTCACTCCGTCCTTCACAATATGCGGATGCTCTTCAGATTACCTTATTGGTGTGTTTGGCAACAATGAGTTGGAGTTGAAGTTTGTGGCTTGAGCTGATGTTTGACTTTATTCAAAAGCTACTTCAAAAAAATTTTTGTTTAAGGGCTTTTTGGAGGTCTATTTTTTCAAAAACTCATTTTAGTTGTGTTCCCAAACAAGACTTACGAGTTGGGCTTATTAAAAGTAGATTTTCAAGCACCTGAAAAGTGAAAACTCTCCAAAGGCCGTGTTAAACACACCTATATCTTTTTGTGTGCCAAAAAACAAAAATGGGCGTGCTATTGAAAAGGAAAGGTAAAATTTTAGTACGAAGTACGAGCGGCATAATTTAAGGTATTTTTTTTCTTTTGTTTGGGCAAATATAATTGTGGTATCTTTATGAAAAAATTGCTTTTTACGTGCATAAATCATATAACTGAGTTTGTAAATATCATAAATAATACTCTAATAAAGTGGGGTATCATTGGGTTGCGTTATTTAAGTCGGATTATTCGGGTTTTCAAGTATATTGTTTTATCCATAATCCGATTCAAATAAAGGCGGGTTATGCGGTTATAATTATTCGAGTCGGATTCGGGTGATGTATTTCTACCCGAATAAGATGATACTTTAAATTTTCACATCTTAAACAAAAATTTAACTTTACAAAATAACACCAATATTATATAAGTCATCATAAGTGATTTATTTATATGTATATTATATATAGATATATTCATATAAAATCATCAATAACTTACATATATACAGTTATATTTGTATCAAAAATAACATTTGTTGTTATTCGGATTACCCAAATTCTAGAATATTTATCCATTTCCAATTCAAATAAGACTCGGGTTATTCGAATTCAGTTGACCAAATAGCTTTGAATTTAGGTTATTCGAGTACGAGTTCAGGTTAGTTATTCGAGTTCGAGTATTTGTGACACCCGGTGTCTTGTTTTAAGGTAAGCCGGGGCAATTTGAAAAGCGAAATGATCGATAGTGTTAAGAAATGACACTACGAAACCGTAGTATTTAGCAAATAATATTCTTACAATCACAATGGTTTGATAATTACATTTCTAAATTGGAATGCTTTATTCTTAAATACACTTGTGAAAATGTGTTAAATTTAAGCTTATTTTTTATGTAATGAAATGTGGACCAAAGTAGCTGGGCGGTTTTATTTTAAATTGCCTTGCAAATTCTATAGCGACATAAGACTTTACAATATACGGAGTATATACGAACAAATATTGACGACGTTACACATTTAACCATATTAAAATAAAAATGTTTAAGAAAAAGGCTTGAAGTCTTTACCGAATTTGATTTATTTGCTTAATTATTGCCACCAATTCCATTATATATTTCACTATAACATAAGAGTTGACACTTAAAAATCCACGGGTCGTAATATGGGTTATTTTATTTTAGTCAAACATCTTATAACAATAACATTACTCAATTCCATCGGAGCAGTTCCTCTACAATAAGGTAAGAGACTACTTTCAGAAATACCTCCGGCAAGTGAGCGTACGTTTTTTTATGTGAAAGAAATATATATACAGTTCATGTTACCCGGAATTTTTACTGAGATGTATGCAGCTTAACCGGGTTATGTCATGACTGTTTTCGACCCTAAAGAAATATATATACGTATACATATATATTGTTTATACAAAGACAAAATAAGTAATATAATAGATTATATAATCAAGTTCATGTATATTGAGCAATGTTAGAATGAAACAAGTATTTTGAATATATATATCTACTCTCCTAACCGGCAATGTCTAATGTCTTCTCTCCATACATGATTGAACTATCCCTTCTTATAACTTGTTGGTTATAGGTGCTACTTCTAGAACCACCCTAAAAGCTCCATTCGATTTCGATAAGATTTCTAACATGTTATAAAATGAACCATAAAATATAATCACAAACTTGAGGCTGATGGGCCAACGGACTTGGGTCAGATCACCACAACAATCCACCCAAAAGAAGTTTCTATTACAACTAAAAGTTGGTGCTCCAAAGAAGGTAATTAACAGATTGGTATTACTTCAAAAACATGTAAAAAGATTTGAATTTTAATACTATGATAGTATAATGTACGTTATTGAGGTATGATAGGTCTTTGTAGCATTCGTATCGATCTCAATATCTCCGCAACTTAGAAAACAATGTAAATTTTTCTAAAATGATAAGGAACTGCAACTTACATTCGGTTAGTTTTACCTGAATTAATAAACAACGCTTGCTTTTTATGAGTAATCATGATACGCAAAATTACTGGTCAAACCAAGTCGATTTGTTCGCGCGAATATAATAATATCGACTTCTTACCAGTTATCATACCTAGGAAACATACACAATTAAGCTGTGTATCCAAGTTGTTTATCATCAAGACGAATTCTAAATCACATTCATCTAATAACTAAAATACATTCATAAACCACATTTTACAAGTACTCTAGATATCATGATCAACACAGATCTTTCAGGCATACTAGTCAAAAACTCGTAATAGTAAGTAATTTAATAGCTAGCTAAACTAGTACACTGCGCTCAATTGCAAGAAATGTTAATCAAAAACAACAAGTCAACAATGGATGGTTTTATTGCTTGAATGAATCGTAGCTCCAAACGAGTGATTCAGTAATCTATAGAAAAACCATATACAACTTACCATTAGATCTATTCAAAGGTAAAATATGCGATGCGTTTGATAGTGGCTTTAAGATTACTTAACCAGCACACTCGAAAAAAAAAAATCAAGTTGTAGAAATGGTCAGATCACATTTGTTAGTTGATACATGTCATCCAGCAGGTCAGCTATTTGTTTCTGCATTTTCAAACATCACTCCCGTTTTGCTGTCATATCCTGCGTCTCGAATTTCTTTTTCCATATTATGGATGCTTTCTAATTTTGAAATTTAAACTTTTGTAGTTCTTTGTAAAAAAAATCTATTTATATTCTCAGTGTTTTTCTTTAAAAAATGTTAAACCCGAAGAAGATCAATAGAACTTTTTATAAAGAAGTACAAAAGTATAGTTTCAGATATCGAAAGCATCGCAGAGAATTGAATATGAGACAAACATATAACACAAAAAACGGAAGCCAGGTTTGGAAATGCAGAAACAAATAGCTGCCCTGAAAACTAACAAGTATGAACTAAAAACAACTATTGTTACACAAAATGCAAAAACAATATAGTGCTAAAAATTCCTAAGAATATGCTTAAAGTAGGGAAAACTACACAAACAGATGTCTCTCAAGTCTCAACGCATATCAAGTATACGCTTAGCTAACAAATACGCAATTATATCATTATTCACCACAAATTAGGCAACAATATACTCTGGGACTCAAACATTCAGAATAATCTCTTCCTAAATCAAACAAATATGAAAAGGTTTCCACATAAACGGATACAATAAAACACATAATTGACAATATATCAGATTATGCATAACCAAAACTCAATCTGCAGTGAAAACGTATCAGATTAACTAAGAAGACAATAGTGATACGACTCTAGAACTCGAATTTGAACATTTTGGCAAAAACAAAAAGTCTACAACTTTGAACATAATAACCTAATGTAATGTACAACACAAATTTTTGACATCCATGTATACAACAATCTTCACCAAAAAAATCAACGAAGAGACTGCGAAATTGGAAAAAATAATCAAACATTTGGCAAACATGACTACCTAATTCACCCAAATTTGAAAAGGTTTAAGCATTTCAAGTATCTAGAAAACACACTAAGGCACATTATTCACCAAAAATATCATATTCTATGTAACCAAAACTCAAAATTCCCACATTTTATCAGAATGTCAGCAGTCATAAACTATTAACATCATAAAAACATAACTCCATGTCAAATTTTCATAATATCAAAAACAACATACCAATAATTAAACAAACAAACAAACAAAACACCATACGATCCTCGCTGCAAATTCAAAATCGATCAATTATAATATGATAAAATATCTATACACACAACTAATAATTCATTTTATTCATACGTATCTATGTCATTATCATTACACAATGAAGATACATGGAAAACAACATTAAAATAATATTGAATTAAATAATAATTTCAAACATAAACAAACAGTTTTAAAGCGAAAAAGAAGTTAAAAAAAGTCTACAAAACCAAACAAAAATGATAAAATCAACAAAACTTTCATATACAGAGCTAAATTAGAACCTTAACCTAATTTCATTTTGCTATGTGCTATCCGCTTTTTTTCAGTCCTTACACGTATGCCTTTCCGGTCCTTGGCGGTATCTTTCGCGATGTCGTTTCCGATTTTTTTCGGTGAGAGACCGATTTTTGGTGCGAGAGATGACGCGGCACCGATTTCGCCTCCGGTGAGGGGGACGTACACGTCGATGACTGTTGAGGGATCGAAAATCGGCGGCATTTTGGACGGCGGCGAGAGTGGGTTGAGTGTGCGTTGTGACAATGTGACTTGTGGTATTGAAAGGAAAAATAAAAATAGGAGGTAATGAATGAGGGCTTTGTTTGGGTAGTTTTTAGACTTTTGATTTGATGGACTTGTGATGTGGGCTTGAGGTTTGATTTGGGCTTTGAATTAGTTTGAGCAGTGCCAAGTGGCCCAAGTGATAACCAAAAAGCATGTAGATTGGCCCGAATGCATAATACGGCAATACGCTAGTCGAGAACAAATCTCATCACTGGATACGGTAGAGGAATGAAAGTGGCCGGTGGCGGTGTAGAGCTATAGATATAAGGAGTGAAAATACACACACCGACTGATGTCGGGTGTGATAAAGTTGCAAATACGAGATATTATTTGACTCTAAAATATATTGAAAATAATTTGAAGGAGTAAGTGATACATACTACTATAGAATTGGGTGACAATTTAGGTTATTGAAAGGAAGTGTGTTTTCTATCATTGTCATATTAGCCTTCAGAAAGAATTTGAAGTATTAGTGTCATAGTTGAGCGTTTCTATCAAATCGCTACATAGACACATTACAATGTCTCACTCTTGTATGTGATCCTTGAGTTCATTTGCTTTTGGTATTATATGGTATATCAATATCAGTACTTCAATAGCAATAGCACTCACTTACAATTTGACTACACATAAACACTTCATATCATATACCATTTGGGACCTTCAATATTTGAAAGGATTCCAGTTCATTACACGGAGAAAAGATGAAGAACGAAAAAACGAAATGAACGTTGTTTACTCCACGAGCCACACAACCACGCTACCACCACAAAGGGTCCCTAACCTGTTGTAAGGTGTCGAGCCCCAGCCCGAGGCCATAAAGACTACATAGAATTATAGAGTACTCGAATCCAACGGTTAAAATGATAATGAAATCGTGTCAAAAAAACGTAAAATGTTCCTTTAAAGTTATTGGTTACCCAAAATATATTTATGAATTGCACTGTTAAGAAACAATTTCAGGGGTTTATAATATTATTCAACCAATAAAATCAATTTGCATATCACCATCATTCTTTAGATTGTGCTTAAAATACCACCATCTTTTATTTATTATTAAAAATTAAAAATTATAATCAACTCACTTGATTGATACCCTTTAAAATTGTTATTTAAAAGAAGTTGCATTATTTATGGAGAGATCAATTGTCATGATGTACAAGTATCAATCGGCATCATGGTCCTTGGAAAGTGACTTTAACATACAAGTGTCATTTATAAAATGAACAATTTAAGTACACCACAAAAAATGGTCATTTGAAAGAGACCATAAACTAAAAATGCAAGTGCGATTACTAATACATAGCTATTAAAGGTCCCACGATAGTAGTCTAGTGGTGGGAAAAATGCAACGTAAAGACGGATGTCACGAGTTCAATCTTCGTCGTCCCATGTTAATTTAATCCCTGATTACGCGATTTACATCTCATCTTTGGAACGGTCAATATGGGACCGCTAGAGATCCATTTTTACTTTCTTTCTACATAAATACGAAGAAAAGATATGTTGTGCGCGTCAAATGACCTACGAATGGCCGTTTGAAATAGACCTTAATGAACAATTGTGTCATTTCTAGCCAAATACCAAAGACGATAAAGTTTCAAGTGCACGAGATGCACTTGAAATCATGGGTCAATACATTTAAAGCTCACGGACATACCGGCTTGGATAGTAGAATATATAAAATCAAATTTTAATTAAAATGGAAGTTTATTTCAAATGTGTATATGTGACTTTAGTTTCTAATCATATTGGCAAATATCTATAGTTTTAATCATCTACAATGAATACACCCGGTGTGATTAAATAAAGGGGGTAAACCGATCTTCTTGCAATTCCCTATCGACCGGTCCCACAATAAATATGAACAAAGTAAATCGTGTAATCCACGATTAAAGGGATGTGGGGACGGGACTTGAACCCGTGAGCTCCACTTTTACGATGTATGTCCCTCATCGCTAAGCTACTATCGTGGATCTTTTAATCATCAAATAAAACGAAACTAGTGAAATTAAAATACTATAGTGATTAAATATAATCCTAAGACTCTGGTTTATATAACTTATCATTAATAGAATAAACCTAAAAGACAACTATTTGCAACCACTACAATTGTTTACATTCCCATGAATAAGCTACGATCATCGTTTGGAGTGGTTAAGTGTGATGGGTCAACAACTCTTAACAATTCTAAGCATCGTCAAATTCGTACTACTACTTTTGGTTTTTCATTAAACGACTAATTTGCTCTGATCTTTTTAACGGTAAATTCAATGATATGCAAAACTATGCAATCGATGACCGATATGAGTTGAATGGCCTTGCAGCATCTTCCATGATAAGGATTTTCCGAAATAAATTTGTTTTTATCAAAAAGTTATTAAAGTAAATTTCATAATTGAGAATTGATATATACAATAACAAAATTGTTTCATACAAACACCACAGTTATAGCTTATTGTACAAGTATGCAGAAGCATAACTTTGTTGTATGAAACAAATTTGGTGTTGTATTTATATATCAACACACTTCATAAATGGTTATTTGCTGTTTAGATCTATGTAAAAAAATTGTCCCACAACTTGTATTCGCATTTTTTCAATGTAAAAACTAAATTTTTATAACGTACTCCATCGTCCATCTAAAATGACTACGTTACCTTTAACACTTTAACGAATTTCTTTTGCGTTATTCCACGTGTCTTTAGGCGAGCGTTGGCTGCAACACCTTTGTGGAGCAAATAATCTTTTATTTCTTATTTTTTGTTAATATGATTGGTTCGTCATATTTTCTGTCATATTATTTTTTGTGACTGCTTTTTGGGCGGTTGTCTTTATATTTCTTTTTCTCTGGATCGGGTGATTGTCCTTTAACGCTATTTTTGTTATGTATTTTCTTTGCCCGTTTGACCTGTTCAGTATAATTTGCTCTTTAAAAAAGTAACTACATATTTGAGATGGATTAAAATTGTAAACATTACTCCATCCGTCCCAATTTTATTGTGTACTGATAAAATACGCGCTGTTTAAGAAAATTGTACTGGTTACACATTCAAATGTTTTGATTTGTTTAAACTACAAAGTGGACGATAAATTTTGAAACATCCCAAAATGAAAAGATGAATTAAAAATGTAAGACGGAGGGAGTAATTTTTAAACTATGAACATGCTCCTTTTAACACAAACACAACGTAAGGCAAAACAAAACATACAATCCAGATTCTATCGGAAAAACTTTAAATTTATCAAATTATCAACCAACAGTTTTATAACAAAAAGAAGTTATGGTTGTGTGTCGCGTTTTGCAAGGACAAGGCCAAAAGGGAGAAAAGGTTGAGGTGTGATGGACAAAAACGCGTCTCGGCTCCACTTCACGTGGCTCCTCCAAATGCACACCATCGGCTCCACCACCACCTTCACATCAAATGGCTCGACATGTGTCCTAATCTTAGACCCCATTGGCTATAGGCGCGTACGTGTATGCATCAGGTGCACAAACTCATAAACATGATTCACCACCTCATGTCACGACAAAATCTTTAAAACCTCCCTTGTTTCTTGGCAAAAGTTATGAAATTGCATGGTGTATGTGACACGCGTATTTTGCAAAATATTATCTCCTACTTCCTAGTACGTCTTTTCATTTTAAGATATCTCAAATTTATTATCTACTTTATATTTTCAAACAATCAAAATACTTTAATCACTGAGATTAAATTTTGTTATCGGTTCAGTTTTATTAAAGTGTGTATTTTTTGTCTGTGAACAAGGAAGGTTACGTAATACACAATTTGTTAACAAATATATAGGGACGTAATTTTGTCTTGAATGGATATTGTAATGAATTGAAGTGTATCAATCTCGCCCCCTGTCCGTTTTTTTGTCTTTGTTGTGGACTGTGGAGTATATACTAAAAATAAGAAAACATGGGTACACTATACACGTATGCATTATTACACGTAAAAGTTGAGAATTTGTAAAAAAAACCTTTTAAAAAAAAAAAAAAAAAAAAAAAAAGACAAGAATTATATAACTAAAAAACCCCTCAAAAAGAGGATTAAGATCTTACACTAAGGTAGTAGCATGTGTTAAAGAAAGGGATCAAGCTTAGGAAAAATGAATAGACACCTAACATAAGACGACACCCATCGAACAAACCAAAAGTTATCCGTTAGCCATACACCTTGGGTCAATAATCCAACGATCCCAGCTTATATTCACCTTTCCACTTAAGAGAGATTGCAATGCCGGAAAGATGTCTTGCGATTTTGGACGAGCGACCTCTCCATCCACTGAATAAGGATTTTATTCCTCTAACGCCATATCAACCAAATGAACACATGTTGAAAACTTAATGAGGAAAATGCGATAGACCCACGTCCCGAATCAAAGAATGAGTCAGATAGAACTTGTATGGATCGAGCATTTGAAGGTTGCAATTGCCACCATCTCCAAAGAGAACTTGTAAAACTGATTTATATATATTTGTTTATATTTGAATGAAACTTAAGTTTTAATTGAAGGCAAATAGCTAAAAAAGGTAATTTAAGATTAAAAATTTCCCAATAAAGAAAATATTACTTTTTCCATCGCCCAAAAGGACCCATAGTTTTCATTTGTGCCCAAAAAGGATTATTATGTCAAAAAACTTAAATTAAGGGGAATATCAACCGCTTGATTTTTTATTTTTCAAAATTGACTCTTGATACGACTTGCATGAGTTATTATAAGTTTAAGAGCTTGACATCGTTGCATCATCGACACACAAGAAACCTTTAATTCCACGAATCGCCATCTTTTGGATACATATTTGTCAGTTCAATTTTGGAACCCTAGGTGGCTTGCTCAAGATCCCCAAATGTTTCAAACTTTAATTGGTGGTATAAAGTGTTTATAAATGATGCACATCACCTTTAACCGACCTTAATTGTTAAAAAATAAAAAATCGACCCGCTGATATTCCCCTAAATTTAAATTTTTTTATAAAATAATCCTTTTTGGGCAAAAATTAAAACTAATGGTCCTTTTTGGGCGATGGGAAAAATGATATTCCCTTTATTGACAAATTTTGAACATTTACATTACCCTTTTGGGCTATTTTATAACACCCCTCCTATTATAGTTATTTAAATACAATATATCGGAAGCGTCTGTCCAATTTAGAATTTTAATCAATCAAAACATAAAGGTTCAACTATTTTAAAACTTAGTTAATCAATCTGGGTGTTATATGAAAACACGAACAACACTGATTACAAAATCCAATATCAGAGTAACGCAACAAAGTCAAACATTCTTCAATTCATTCCTTACCCAGCCCAAAATCATCTCAAAACCTGTAAATAATAAATAGTGGGATTAGCACAAAGCTAAGTGAGTCAACCTGTCACAATCAGTACAACTCAGTATAACAATACTGATTATCACAAATATCACATAGACACTAACACAACATCACCAAGAGGATCAGTGGTCCTTGTGACACCGCTCAGACCCGGGAGGTGCACCAAGCGACACTTACAACCAACTGCAGGCGGCATTACCGATAACTGTTTGCTACCTTTAGTCAATATGTGTTCCATTCTCAACACATGATCACAAATCTCACATTGACTAACCTGTAGCAACCCAGTCCAACTAATCAGTCAAGTTGACCTCCGAATCACAGAATGCTCAAAGGCAACACATCACTTATTACACGTGTATTTCACAATTCAACAGTTCAACAATCACAATCACAATCACTATATCACTATGTTCACCTGTTGTAACCAATTATGTTACAACTAAATCACACTGAGAGTACGAGTCCACTCACCGATACCTCAGCTGCACGCTCAGAGATCTAATATTACTGAGCCTTCTCTCAATCTGAGAATCACAACAAAATATACAAGTCAGTAACTCGGCATCAATAACAAACTCGTTATAATAAGCAACACACGTTATAATCATATAACATGTTTCAACATCTCAATACATCAACATAGTAAGTATATATATTACTACCAAGTTACAATATCTCATAACACTACATATCATGCCAACACAATGATAGCAATCTTATGGTGATTAACAATTCATCTCTTGATCTATTAATACTAACTTATTATCATAAGTATTAGAATCATACTAACATCATCATCATCAAATGTATGTTAATCATGTTAAGTAACAAGTATTCATCATGACAGATCATCACTGTAATTTACACTTAGGTTGATTCACATATAAACAGTCTACAATTATGCAGCAACAAGACTGATCTGATCAGATCCTACATCGCGTCGCAATGGGGTAAAATCGCGTCGCAACTAACCATTAATCGCGTCTCTATCATCCTATAATCGCGTCGCTATTATACTAGGATCGCGTCGCTATCATTTATACATCGCATCGCGAAAGGTACTGAATCGCGTCGCTATGTGCACTAGTCGCGTCGTGACCTGGTTATTTCCAGCAACCAGCGATCTGATCAAAACCCTAACCCGAAAATCTTTACCAAAATCACAAAACTCCGTTTCTAACAGTTTTACACTATAAACAACTTCATATAATCATCATGTAATAGTTATAACATGTTTTTATCCTCCAATTCTCACAAATCATTCATGAATCTAATTGGAATAAAAATCAATTTCTAAGAACACTTACATATAAACCAAGAACATGATGATGCTAGTGATAAATCAGAGGTTGAAGCTAAATCAAGATCACAACTAAATTTGATTCAAAGTTTTGGTTTTGATTTCTTCAATTTTTGTGTTTTTAGTTTTCAAGAAATGAAAGGAGGAAAACAAATAAAAGGAAGGAGGTCGGCTACCCAAACCGACCTTCAATTATACGGATATAATTTAATACCCCTTCTCAACTTATTGTCTGGAACCCGAAAACCATTTGCGAGTCCAAACCTTTTGTTTTACCGTCAACTTTGTTAATTTAAATCACTTAATATTTTACTAACCACAATAAGTTCTGAAACTTATTTCCTATTTATTCGCAATTAATTCAAACAATATTATTTCCAAACACGTTAATATTATTTTAAAATCACCAAATAATATAAAACAACTAGGTCCGATTTACGGATGTTACATATTTGCCCTTTATTGAAATAATGTTAGAAATAAAAGGGGATTAATTGTTTAATCCAAAGTTTAATTTTTATTGATGATGTCATAATCCCGTTTGCCATATAATATCTGAGATGATCTATAGGAGAACTACTTTATGCGGCTAAAATGTAGATTTACGATCTTCTAAAATTTCATTTTGTTACAAAAGATGAAAAACAGATAAACTAAAATAATAAAATCTATATACTACATATACATTGATGATTGATTGTAGATGAATTAAATACTTATATTTATCATCAAGGGTGGGGTTCTTGGACGCAGGTCCATTAACGTACGCAGTGTACGCAGTCTGTTCTTTTCATTGATACACATTACACACCATATAGTTGATACACAATACAATTGATACACAACACACACCATATAGTTAATACACATTATAACGCCCCTAATTTTAAGCACATTTTTTTTTAAACATCGCGGAAGCAATATCCCATATATATATAACCCTGGACTACCCAAAATACATATAATCATTTACATAAGTATTTCGTTATATAACTACACAAAATAGATGGGCGTTACTTTAACAAAACTTCTAAAGTAGTACAAAAGTCATCAGAGTTTCATCATTGTCGAACATTCCCTCAATTTACTCCGAGACCCGCCCTTAACAAAATATATTAACCTGCAAGGAGTAAACAACGGGATTAGCACGAAGCTAAGTGAGTTAACTCATTACTAACACTACACTTAGTTTAACACCATGAGTCTACAACAATTTAACACATTGACTCAACATCACTAGAGGATCGGTGGCCCTTGCGGCACCCTCAGCCGCGGTGGCCCACCAAGCGACACTTACACCAACTGCAGGCCAATACAGTGGTTAACCGATAACGGTTTGCTACCTTTAGTCAACACAAGCTCTATTCACAACACATGTTCACAACTCTTGTGTTGACTAACCTGTAACAAAACGTCCAACAAGTTGACCTATTTAACACAATTATCAATAGATCTCTTAACACTTGCTTACTAACTCACAAAACGCTTAACACAAGAATGCAACAAATAACACTTGGAGTAACCACATAAGTGATCACTAAATATAGTGAGATATCAAAGTCCACTCACCTGTATCGATCCCGTCTCCACTCAAAGTTCTAACTTTATTGAGTCTTCGACGGTTCTGAAACATACGAGAAATCCAAGTCAATCTCAAAATCATACTATATATACTTAATATCCACCATCAAACATATACTAAGCAATATAATACAATGTACAAGTTAAATTACCTAATTAAGCTAAATTTAAAAGTTGCCCAGTCAAACCATGGGAATACGATCGTACTCAATTGAGTACGCCGTACTCCCATGAATACGACCCATGAGTACGCCGTACTCCCGGGAATACGACCGTATTCAAGTGAATATGCCGTACTCCCGACCATTTACAAGCTCAGTTTTGATCAGACCTTTATTTTGGGAGTACGATTTGGAATACGATTGGGAATACGCCGTACTCCCTGGAATACGAACGTACTCCCTGGAGTACGATCGTACTCCCTCGTCTTCCAAACCTGCGCAAATGCAGATTTCTGCACTATTCATGCTCGAACCAAAAACCACAAAATCGACCAAAATCCAGTTATAACTCAAATCTATACCAATATTTAGCTATCAAAACACCTAGTAACATCATATAACATAGTTTAAATCATCAAATCGCCACAATTCATTCTAATCACTTCTAACCTAGCAATTTCCATTCAAACTAAAAACTCAAGAAATCTATCATGTTTTATCATGAAATCGAGTACAAGAAGTTCAATCATCATCATCAATTCGATATACAAACACTAATTTAACTCATCAAGCTTCAAATCATAAAAATCAATAAATTATCTAAAACTCATCATATACACATTAAACAATAACTTACAAGATGGAGAGAGCAAAAGCAAGATGGTGATGATGATTATCTTTATGTTTTCAAGCTTCAATCTTCAATCAATTTGTTTTAAGCTTTTTGAGTTGAAAGGATTTGAGTGGTATTTGAGTTATGTTTGGAAACTAGGTGAGGAAATGAGGAATTGGGGAAAATGATCGGCCTCCCCATTTTATTTAAATCGACCCATTTGAGTTACAGTACAATATTATACCCTTCTTTGATCTATTGTCTGGAACCTAAATACTAGTTGCGAGAAAATTATTTTATTTTACCGTCGTCTAAGATGATTTAAAACAAATAATATTTTACTAGTCACAATATCTTCTGAGACTTATTTACCTATTAATTTCACAATCACATATATTTAAACAATTAAATGTACGTATTTAAATTTAAAGAAATACCTGATTCTACTGGGCCCAATTTCAGGGTGTTACAAATCTTCCCTCCTTAAAAGATTTCGTCCCCGAAATCTAACTAGACTCGAATAAACTAGGATGACGAGCCCGCATACTTGACTCAGTCTCCCAGGTAAGGTTTGCCCCCAAACTATGTTTCCATTTCACTAACACCATAGGTATCTCCTTCTTGCGTAATTTGATCACTTTTCTATCAATTAATTCTACGGGCTCTTCTACCAATTTCTGACTTTGGTCAACTCTAATATCTTGTAATGGAAGGATTTGGGTTTGATCCTCCACATTACATTTCCGCAAATAGCAAACATTATATGTGTCGTGAATACCACTTAATTCAGAAGGAAGGTCTAAGGCAACAGTTTGGTCATTAACTACTTGGCGGATTTTAAATGGACCTATAAATCTCGAAGCCAATTTGTCACGCTTACCAAAACGAATCACGCCCTTCCAAGGTGACACTTTTAAATAAACCAATTCGCCTTCGACAAAATTAACAGGTCGACGACGCGGATCAGCATATTGTTTCTGTCTATCTCTGGCGGCTTTCAATTTCTCGCGAGCTATAGCAACTTTATCGGCAGTAATCTGAACAATATCGGGACCCGCAAACTGTTTTCCCCCCGCCTCTAACCAACAAGTCGGCGTTCGACAACGACGTCCGTAAAGCATCTCATATGGTGGCATGCCAATGCTAGAATGATACGAGTTATTATAAGCAAATTCCACCAAAGGTAGGTGATAATCCCAAGACCCTCCATACTCCAATACACACGCCCGCAACATATCCTCAAGTGTTTGAATGATTCTTTCTGACTGTCCATCTGTCTGAGGATGATATGCAGTACTAAGATTAACTCGAGTACCTAACTCTTTCTGAAGACTCTGCCAAAAGCCCGACACAAACCTGGAATCTCGATCGGATACAATAGATAATGGAATTCCGTGCCTCGATACAATCTCATTAATATACAATTGAGCCAAACGTGTCAAAGAAGCGGTTTCACTGGTCGCAAGAAAATGGGCGCTTTTAGTTAAACGATCAACAACAACCCAAATCATATCGTTGCCTTTCTGCGTACGTGGTAATTTGGTGACAAAATCCATAATGATGTGTTCCCATTTCCACTCGGGTATCTCCAATTGTTTCAACGAACCATAAGGCTTTTGATGCTCGGCTTTTACTTGGGAACAAATATGACATGATTCCACAAATCTGGCTACATCCGTTTTCATTGTTGGCCACCAATAAAGAGGTTTCAAATCGTTATACATTTTTGTGCTACCAGGATGAATAGATAATCTTGATTTATGAACCTCCGTCAAAATCAACTCACGAAGTCCACCAATTAATGAGACCCAAACCCGAGACTGAAAAGTTTTCAACCCACGTGAATCATCAACTAACAAATCCTTTCGTTTCAACATGATCTCGGATTTCAAATTAAAATCCAATAAAGCTTCAATCTGTGCGACTCTAAGCTGAGAAATCAAATCAGATGACACCTCTAATCTGTGACAACTCTCCAAATTAGGTATTAATTAACAATTAAGCATGTGCATTCTTACGCTAATTTCCTGGTTAAGTTTTAACAAAACTTTTTGTCATGATATAAGCCTAGCAAGCCCGGTACTTTAAAACATAAAGTATTACAAATTATGTGAGTTATAATAATCGCGTACGAATATATCAGAACGAACCCGACAAAAATAAATAACAAAAGTTTCGTGACACAAAAATAATTAATAACTCAATTATTAATTACGAGTATTTATATATCTATAACAAATAGATAAAATGGTCTAAATATACGTTTAACATAAAACGTATTATAACACGAACAGAAACAATTCTAAAACGCACATAAAAGGTCGAATCATAAAAATACAAATTTTCTCATTCGATTGGAAGAAGTTAGAACATTACTTCGAAATATGAAATCCTAAATAAACTGAAATTTTGCGCTCAATTATATGTGCGCAGTAAAATGTACAAAATTGTGCAACTATTTAAAATAATGATAACGTCATTATTCTGATCATAAATAACGAACCAGGAGAACACCTACAAAATAAAAATGTAAATTGTTAACTTTTATATTGCTATAATTATACCCGTACTCGAAATTGATGTACCAAAAATGGCCAACAACCTCCAATAATGCAGAGACATCCCTGATCATCAACCCATACTCGTTTGATTATTTACTCCCTCCCATTTTCTCTCTGTGATCTTTCTCAACACACACACACATATCATTTCTTTCTCCCAAACAAAAATTAACAAGATCAAAATCAGCAGCAAGCAACAACATCAGGAAGCAGAAGTATCACCAAGATCATCATCATCATCCGTTGATCATCATTCTCACCATTTTCACTTTGTAAGGAAAACTTCACAATCTTTGATTTCTCTACTTATAATTCGTTTATAACATGTTTAGATAACATAATCTACACATATAACATATATACTTGATGATTAATAAGTTTGTTCTTGAAATGAGTTTATAAAACCAAAACTACAAAACTAGAATCGACACACAAAAACTTGTTAGAATAACGTAATAACTTATAAAAACGACATATAACACTTATATTAACGATTTGTAAACTGATACAAAGAATTTGGAACCAAAATAATCGAGCATCATTATTGCTCTGTTACGAACAGGTTCTGAGAACAGCATGAATCCGGCGGATTCATGCTGAATCCGGCGGATTCCCCTACGAAACTCGCACACCCCGTAACCGGTTTAAACATTTGTGAACGAGTAAAAGACACGCTCGAATCCGGCGGATTCACCTAAATCCGGCGGATTCCCAAAGCTTCACATGAACGTTTTGTGAACATAAAAGAATCCGGCGGATTCAACTAAATCCGGCGGATTCACTTAATTTTGACCAGACCCGGCGGCTTAACCCGAAGATCCGGCAACACCTTATCCATTAACGAGAATCCGGCGGATTCAAATAGAATCCGGCGGATTCACATACTGGGCTGGGCTTCAGGCTGGGCCGGTGGTCTTTTGGGCCAATGTAATGGGTTAAACCAAAGATTAAATAAATGGGTTATATAAACGAGTTAACGGACCAAACGAGTTACATTATTATTAGTGGGCCAACGAATCGGGCCGAGCCCAACAAACTATAAAACACTTGACTTTTATTTTAAAACACAAAACGTTTCCGTTAACGATATTATTTGTGCAAGACGTATACGAGACTTGATAAATTGTTAAATGACACTATAAACCGAGACAAACTATGAATACGGACATTGGACTTATTTAATTCGTACGAACAAACGATATATGACCTATATATATATATGAACTTTATGAACTATACAATTTGAATACGATTATATTATCGGGATATTCAAGACTTACTAAACAAACGTAGGGATATTAAAAACAAATGACATTCGTTTTATAAAAACAATCTAAGTTTTAAAACAAATAAAACTTGCAACCTTTTTAAAATACGAAACGACGTATTACTATATATATATATATATATATATATTCGAGAACACACAATATATATAGACACAAACGTATATGTTTTCTTAAACAAATGGAAACTTATATATATTTTAATATACGAGAACAACGTATTGATTAAATAAATATATACGACACTTAAGGAATATATATTCACAAATATATATATACACAATAAACTTCACGTTTAACCAACGTATAATCTAATAATATACAACAAGTATATTACTTAAGTATACATATATAAAACAAATATGTGTACTTACAATGATTTTGGAATAACATACGTACAACTGTAAGCAAAGTATATGTACAAATGAAACAAAACGACCTTCCGTTAAATAGACAATTACATATTGGTTTGTATACTTACAAGTGTACGACTGAGGAATAATAACAATATTTCAACGATGTGTCACTAACAAAGTTAACAACTTATATTGATAAGAAATCAACCGTTTCTTCAAACAAACAAACCGTTAACACAAATTGATTAAACAAATCAAACATACTTATGTTAATACATTTTGTATATAGGTTAACACACCTTGGGCAAATCTGTCAGCTGCTAGCATTCACACCGAGCAAACTACAGTGAGTTCACAGCCCCTACTTTACAAATGTTTTATGCTTTTAAACATAGGGGTGTAAACATAGAAACTGCATGCAAACATATGCAGCAAACTATATAAATGCTTTATTGATTTATACAAACTGTTTGATATGAAATATTATTTCACAACTGTTTTGGGAATTAGACAACAAATCCTAGTACGGACCAGACTTGAGATGTGTGCATGAAAGACCTTATGTCATGCAGACTATAACCATTAGCTAGGTGACTCTAGCCACTGAGTATACTAATAGTACTATTGCCGTGACGACCCTCCTGTGGATGGAGCGTATACTTAACTGTCCTTCAGGCAAGAAACATAAGTTTTGGTTGTGGTTTGGTTATAGGGTTAGGTCGCGTTACTTTAACCTGTGAGGTTTAGCTCACCTTTCAGGGGATTATAGTCTAAGCATTCCCACAATTATTATTTAGGATGAACATATCCTACAACTGTTTTATTTCAGTATACGTACTGATTATATTTATATTCTGGTAAACAACCAGACATACATTTGGGGTAACAACCCACATAAAACTATATTTTTGGGTAACTATCCCTAACATCTTATAAATTGCAAAACCTGCAACATTTATTTATTGAATATCATTTCAATAACTTAAACATAAATGGTTTAACATACCACTCATTTATACAAAACCTGTGAATTCACTCAACATATTTGTTGACGACTTTCTTTCTATGTTTTACAGGAAATTAGCAACGTAAGTAAGAATCGTATGCATTCATGATGGACAACCCTGGACTACTTAGGATGCCATACATTTTGGGACAGCTTTTGATGATTTCCTCTGTATTACTGCAGACATTGCAGTTATACTCATGAAATCTTATCTTAACATATGTATTGTAAAACTTAAATGTTTTAAACTCTATTACTACTGTACGACTTACATAGTCGTACTACTTTTGTAACAACTGTATAAATTGGCATCCTTAATATATTATGTTATGTATGATCATATGCTCTGATACAATGAATGCACAATTGATACGTCATCGCCCCGTTGTTAAACTGTTTACACATAATGCTTCCGCTAATCATAACTTGCTTCCGCTAAACATTAAATAAACACAATTATGGATTTTTGGGGTGTGACATAATCGCATAAAACAAATCTTGTCACTAGCTATATTTCGACTCAACGCATCCGCAACCACATTAGCTTTACCCGGGTGATAACGGATCTCGCAATCATAATCTTTAATCAATTCTAACCACCGCCTCTGACGCATATTCAATTCTTTTTGCGAAAACATGTACTGAAGGCTTTTATGATCCGTGCAAATTACACATTTCGTACCATACAAATAATGTCTCCAAATCTTCAAGGCAAAAATTACAGCCGCAAGCTCCAAATCATGCGTCGGATAATTCTTTTCATGTGGTTTAAGCTGTCTAGAAGCATACGCAATTACACGATCTCTTTGCATTAAAACACCACCTAATCCGGTATGCGATGAATCACAATATACAATGAAATCATCCGACCCGTCAGGTAACGCCAAAACCGGGGCTTGACACAATAATTGCTTTAATGTCTGAAAAGCTGCCTCTTGTTGTTCGGTCCACTGAAATTTCACATCCTTCCGAGTTAACTTAGTCAATGAGCTCGCAATTTTGGAAAAATCTTTGATAAACTTTCTGTAGTATCCTGCTAATCCAAGGAAACTTTTAATTTCTGAAGAAGACTTAGGCGCATTCCAATTCATAACAGCTCTCACTTTAGATGGATCCACTCTAACCCCGTCTTTGCAAATAATATGTCCCAAAAACTGCACCTCACGCAACCAAAACTCGCATTTCAAAAACTTTGCATAAAGCTGCTCTCTTTTCAAGGTTTCAAGTATCAATCTCAGATGCATTTCATGATCCGCTTCAGACTTGGAATAAATCAAAATATCGTCGATAAACACAATCACAAACTGGTCAAGATAGGGACGACACACCCGATTCATTAAATCCATAAAGATTGCAGGAGCATTCGTTAACCCGAACGGCATAACCAAAAACTCATAGTGACCATACCTCGTGCGAAAAGCGGTTTTAGGAATATCTTCCTCACGAACTCGGACTTGATGATATCCCGATCTCAAATCAATTTTTGAAAAATATGAGGATCCTTGCAATTGATCAAATAGTTCATCGATTCTGGGCAACGGGTATTTGTTCTTCACCGTCCTCTTATTTAATTCCCGATAATCAATGCACATACGGAGAGTACCATCTTTCTTCTTCACAAATAACACGGGAGCACCCCACGGAGATGAACTCGGCCTAATAAATCCCTTATCTAACAATTCCTGAATTTGACCCATCATTTCACGGATTTCGAAAGGAGCTAATCTATAAGGAGCCATTGCTACAGGAGACGAACCAGGAATTAAGTCAATTTGGTATTCTACATCTCTTACAGGGGGAAGGCCAGGCAATTCATCCAGAAACACTTCCGAATATTCAGAAACCACCCGAATATCGGAAATGGATTTCTTTTCTAATTTGACATCTACTACATAAGCCACAAAGGATTCACAACCCTTAACTAAAGACTTCCTAGCCTTCATCATGGATATTACCGGAGTACTACCCTTTGTACGTTCCCCACGCGCCACAACATATGATTGATTAGAAACTGGGAATTTTATCAACTTTTTATGACAAGAGATGTCGGCTTTGTTTTGACTCAGCCAGTCCATACCAAGAACAACATCAAAACTAGGGATTTGCATCAATAGGAAAGAAACTGGAAATTCATGATCCTCTATTAGTATACTAGCTCCGGCTACCGATGTGGTAACAGGAACTGTCTTACCATCAGCTACCTCAACTTCTAAGGGATTAGAAATCACAGAGGGCATCAATTTCAGTTTATCACAAAATTGCACAGATATAAACGAGCAATTTGCTCCAGAATCAAATAATACACGGGCTGGTACAGAGTTAACAAGGAAAGTACCAGTAATCACATCATCAGTAAGCACAGCATCATCCACGGTCATTTGAAAAGCTCGACCCTTAGCAGCTGGTGGATTCTTCCTTTTCTGGCCAGAAGATGAGGAACCTCTAACCGCACCCGTACCCTGCTTCCTTGCATCAGGACAATCACCCGCTCTATGTCCTTCTTTATGACATGTCCAACACACATTATTTGGATAAGTACAATCACTCGCATTATGACCCAACACTCCACATTTCATACACCTAGATGTCCGAATAGAACAAGGTCCGGTATGTTTTGATCGACATCTTGCACAATATGAATTATCCATCGGAACACCACCATAACTGGTTTTCTTGTTTGATTGAGAAGGTTGCCATCTTTGTTTTCCCCTACCGGAAGAATCACCCTTCGGTTTCTGTGCATACTTCTCTTTATTGATCAATTTCTTAGCCATGAAATCACTATCAGCGGATCGTGCCCACTCAAAAGCCTGAGAAATACTACTAGCTAATCGCACAGTGGTACGATAATCTGGAGGTAAGGTTTTCACAAAGTGGCTAATTTTATTTCTTTCAGTCGGGACCCACTGTTGCACAAATCTTAATTTCTCAGAAAATTGTCGGATAAGCTCATCGATTGACATCTCATCAGTCTTCCGTAAATCCATAAATTCCTGTCTGACACGATCAAGATTATATTCCGAACAGAACTGTTTGCATACCTCGGCATGAAAATCCTGCCACCTAATGGAACTCTTTTGTTGTGAAGTAAAATGAGCAGTTATTGAATCCCACCAAGACATAGCTTCACCTTTCAATAATTGGATAGCATATGGAACTTTGTCTTCCTCATCACAGTGACAAACCTCTAACTTTCTTTCCACATCACGCAACCAGTCTAAGGTAACCGTAGGATCAGGACTTCCAGAGTAAGAGGATGGTTTACTGGACATGAAAGTTTTGAGAGAACATCCTTTATTCGACACCTGAAAGGGTGGAAACAAATGTGCCTGATAACCAGTCGATCCAAATGAAGGAAACGGAATTGATGACTGAAATTCATAACCCTGCTGCTGTTGTGAAACATAAGGAAAAGTAACCGGAATCCGAGTAGAAGCAGTAATGGGAGGGGTAGTAGTAGCAACATGCGAATAAGTAGGAATTGACCGTTGAGATGACCCTGCACGCTCTCTCTCAAGTTCTACTACCCGGTTCTCTAATCTTAATATATACTCTTGACTAGTTTCAACTTCTGTATTTACCGGATTCGAAGTACCATTATGATCCACGTCTTCTGGGGCGGAGTGAACAGTAGAGACATTATAGAGAGTACGGGGTGGTTGCTCATTTTCTGCCATCTGTCATAACAACACATCTGAACATTTGTTAATTGTTAGCACTAGTATACTAACTTATTTCACTCTATGGCTAATCCCACAACCCGGAATGATTGACAACTCGACACTAGATTTGGGATTAAACACTCTAAGTTGTTCAATTCGCCTAAATCTAAGCACTGATACCAACTTATAACGCCCCTAATTTTAAGCACATTTTTTTTTTAAACATCGCGGAAGCAATATCCCATATATATATAACCCTGGACTACCCAAAATACATATAATCATTTACATAAGTATTTCGTTATATAACTACACAAAATAGATGGGCGTTACTTTAACAAAACTTCTAAAGTAGTACAAAAGTCATCAGAGTTTCATCATTGTCGAACATTCCCTCAATTTACTCCGAGACCCGCCCTTAACAAAATATATTAACCTGCAAGGAGTAAACAACGGGATTAGCACGAAGCTAAGTGTGACACCCGGTCAAAAATGACCCAAATTTACGTCCAAATTTAAACTTTTATTACAAAGTATTACATAACCCGAAACGATTATCTAATAATCACATATACACAAATCTGGTAGAACGCAGAAACCCAAAATGGATTTGGACGAAAAACATTTTTCAATGAAGTATTATTATAGAGGATAATAATAACTTACTCCGAAAATTATTTGAATAAATTTTAGATACATAAAACTATCCGTACATTTTAAGTAAAACAAAGTTACAATTTTAAACATCCGTAAAGTCATTTTTATAAAATACTTCGAGCAAAAAGAGATACGATTATGTTTTTAGGAAATTATCATTTTAAAACATTCTTACCAACTATCGATCGGATACCAAAACACGGGTCAAAATACCACGAAGCGGGGCGAACTGGGCCAACCACCTCCAATTATTGGAGATGGCCGGCCACTTCTCTTATTCCCTCCATCCTTCCCATTTTCTTCATTTTGATCTTCATTATCACTCTCCCTCTCGGTTTTTCTCTCAACTAAACAACAACAACATCAACACTATCATCAAATCATCATCATCCTCATAATCATCATCTTGGATCATCATCATCTTCATCAAAGTTCATCACCATCATCCACGGTTCGATTTCATTTTGTAAGAATCACTTACCATTTTCCTTTAATTTAGTGTTTAAAATATGTAATATAACTTGTATTAGCATTCTATTAAGTTGATTGTATGCGAAAACGGTTTTAAAACTGGTTTTGTGAGTATTCTGCTCGAAACAGACCTGAAACGACCTCACAGCCGTTCGGCTATACAAAGCAGTTCGGCTATACCAAAGCCGTTCGGCTATACCAAAGCAGATCGGCTAAGCTCAGCCGTTCGGCTAAGAAACCTTAGCCGATCGGCTATGTGCACTTTTCCAGCAAACCATATTTTGTAGTTTTGTAGTCCTCTGAGTCACGATCGTCTGGGCAGCTTGATCGCCTAAATCCGAGTTCGTATGAGGGAGATATGGTCAAAACGGTGCAGCCATGTCAAAACAGTTTCACAACGAACTTTTTACATATATACACGACGAATGTTCTTACGAAAACAAATCAAATTATGTTTTTGAAATATAATTTCAATTCCGTCACCAACGGGTCGTACACTTTTACAAACTACCAACTTAATTGGATTTCAAACATATAAACATAAACACGAATCGAATACTTTGAACACCTACAATCAAACGAACAAACATACGAATGATTCACTAAACACTCACTTACAAATATACAACCTCGCGTGTTTAGGACACTAAGAGACTTCGGGGATTGTTTATTACACGTCGGATACGTACATTGCTCGGATAGACTCAGGTGAGTCTCATGGCCCCTTTTTACTGCTTTACTTTGGGGGAGATGCATTACTTGTTTTACTCGAACACATGTATTTACACACTTGATTACAAACTGATTTACTGGTATATCGATTGCATGAGGTTTACTTAATCCAATGAAGTCCCTTTAATCATAGTCGTCAGTTATGGTCTTAAGCGCGAGTACTAGTAAATGGATCCATTAGGACTGACAATCCTCACCCAGGGTAGCACGCACTACCCCGAACATACATGTATAAATGGGTGTTTCTTACTCGTTACATATGAATGTTCTGGATTAGCATTCACGAGGGCAAAATCACTGATTGTTAAGCTTCGACTATGGTGCTCATGGCAATATATACGGAAACTATTGCGACTGTGCAATATTTACTCAATGATTTTACAAGCTGATGTGTTCAAACTGTTACTTACTATAAACCTGTGAGATTCACCAACCTTTTTGGTTGACCTGTTTTAGTAATGCATTCTCAGGTACACAGCAACAGTAGGGTTGATCAGTACAGATGGCCCAGCAGGATATGCTTTAGTAGCTCGAGTCGCATGCAATTACACATATGAAGATTTTACTTGCATTTTCTTTTGTATAATGATTATGTACTTAAAATCTAACAAAATAAGTTGCGAACTCATCAATGATGTATTACTTTTGAAAACTTATGTATTAATGTAACATCTTCTACAACGTCTCATTTAGAGTCGTTTGCTTGTACTTTGGATTTGATTATTGATTAGTCACGCCCCAAAACAGTCGCTTCCGCAAAGCATTAAATTGGGGGTGTGACACTAAGTGAGTTAACTCATTACTAACACTACACTTAGTTTAACACCATGAGTCTACAACAATTTAACACATTGACTCAACATCGCTAGAGGATCGGTGGCCCTTGTGGCACCCTCAGCCGCGGTGGCCCACCAAGCGACACTTACACCAACTGCAGGCCAATACAGTGGTTAACCGATAACGGTTTGCTACCTTTAGTCAACACAAGCTCTATTCACAACACATGTTCACAACTCTTGTGTTGACTAACATGTAACAAAACGTCCAACAAGTTGACCTCTTTAACACAATTATCAATATATCTCTTAACACTTGCTTACTAACTCACAAAACGCTTAACACAAGAATGCAACAAATAATACTTGGAGTAACCACATAAGTGATCACTAAATATAGTGAGAGATCAAAGTCCACTCACCTGTATTGATCCCGTCTCCACTCAAAGTTCTAACTTTATTGAGTCTTCGGCGGTTCTGAAACATACGAGAAATCCAAGTCAATCTCAAAATCATACTATATATACTTAATATCCACCATCAAACATATACTAAGCAATATAATACAATGTACAAGTTAAATTACCTAATTAAGCTAAATTTAAAAGTTGCCCAGTCAAACCATGGGAATACGATCGTACTCAATTGAGTACGCCGTACTCCCATGAATACGACCCATGAGTACGCCGTACTCCCGGGAATACGACCGTATTCAAGTGAATACGCCGTACTCCCGACCATTTACAAGCTCAGTTTTGATCAGACCTTTATTTTGGGAGTACGATTTGGAATACGATTGGGAATACGCCGTACTCCCTGGAATACGAACGTACTCCCTGGAGTACGATCGTACTCCCTCGTCTTCCAAACCTGCGCAAATGCAGATTTCTGCACTATTCATGCTCGAACCAAAAACCACAAAATCGACCAAAATCCAGTTATAACTCAAATCTATACCAATATTTAGCTATCAAAACACCTAGTAACATCATATAACATAGTTTAAATCATCAAATCGCCACAATTCATTCTAATCACTTCTAACCTAGCAATTTCCATTCAAACTAAAAACTCAAGAAATCTATCATGTTTTATCATGAAATCGAGTACAAGAAGTTCAATCATCATCATCAATTCGATATACAAACACTAATTTAACTCATCAAGCTTCAAATCATAAAAATCAATAAATTATCTAAAACTCATCATATACACATTAAACAATAACTTACAAGATGGAGAGAGCAAAAGCAAGATGGTGATGATGATTATCTTTATGTTTTCAAGCTTCAATCTTCAATCAATTTGTTTTAAGCTTTTTGAGTTGAAAGGATTTGAGTGGTATTTGAGTTATGTTTGGAAACTAGGTGAGGAAATGAGGAATTGGGGAAAATGATCGGCCTCCCCATTTTATTTAAATCGACCCATTTGAGTTACAGTACAATATTATACCCTTCTTTGATCTATTGTCTGGAACCTAAATACTAGTTGCGAGAAAATTATTTTATTTTACCGTCGTCTAAGATGATTTAAAACAAATAATATTTTACTAGTCACAATATCTTCTGAGACTTATTTACCTATTAATTTCACAATCACATATATTTAAACAATTAAATGTACGTATTTAAATTTAAAGAAATACCTGATTCTACTGGGCCCAATTTCAGGGTGTTACACACATATACTACTGAAACACATTGCTCATAGTTTTTTAATCATACATTCATATTGTTCATTGTGTATCACGTTTTAATACACAATGTTCATTGTGTATCATGTTTTTTATTTGATATTTCTAAACGTACTTGCATGATTTTCAGATTGTGCATTGTGTATCACTTTTAAAATTCATATTGTTCATTGTGTATCACGTTTTAATATTGTGCATACTCTGTTTATATTAAAATACTGCATACGCGAACCACGATTTTAGAAATCTTGTTGAACAATTGAGAAACTGTAAAAAATTTTGACGAGAAAGATGATTTGAAATTGGAAAAAGAATCTTTCTGGAGATATAATCGGAGATGACGGAATTAATTAACATATAAAATAAATTCGCTGCAAGGTAGGGATCTTGGCCGAAGAAGAAGAAGGAAGAAGGAAGGGAGAAGGGAGAAGGAAGAAGGAAGGGACACACGTCAATTCTATGGGTGCGTATGTTGCGTACGGAAAGAACGTGCGTATTTGAAACACGATCTTATCATCAATGTAACGATGTTCGATAAGATAAAAAATGATATTTATCGTGTATGTTATCTCTATCGCTCTTTTTGAGTGATCAGTCCTATGTGCCAATACCAGTAGTTCCATGAATAACTTGTGTGCAAACTCTATGGGTACTTCTTTTACTTGAATTATTGGTTATTATATATTGATTTGATTCCTGATATTGAAGATATTGGATGCTTTGAATGACTGGATAATGTGAATATGAAAAAAAATGTTCTAATATTAAATAAAAATTTAAAAGTCTCTTAATATACAAAGACACATGTACGGATAACAAATTCAACTACCTACTAAACACGTAAATACACGTTTATGAGTCGCACCCAATGATTTATTTTGGTAGTTATATTGGTAAGTCGCACCCAATGATTTATTTTGGTAGAATATATTGGTAAGTTATGTGTAATTATAAACCTCAACGCCAAAATATGATGAGACCACTCTCAGTGGAAGTGTCGTCCCTATCGTTTTTCTAGTACCACCAATAGACGCCACTGGCACGGTGGGTCGGTGGTGTCTATGGCTTCGTTGTTTGGGTTGCGTCACGTAGGAGATGGAAACGTGTGAGCCTATCTTTGTTTATTTTGTTTTGAATATATAATAAATGTATTATTGATAATTGTGGGATTCAATAGTTTAATTTTTCAGTCTATCATTGACAATCAAACAGTGTCCTGTCTTTCTGAGAAATTGCTAATGCGACGCTAAATTGATAATTATTTTTCGAGTCCATCATTGAGAATAGTCTAAGAATCTAAATCGAAGTCTCACAAAACCAATAATTCGTTACATATAGACATATATGCAAATAAACAATTGAACGAACCTTTCATTAGCTTAACGAGAAAAACAGAATAAAGCAGAAACAAATAAATATATCTAGGGTATATATATTAGTCTCGACTGTAATTATTAATTTTAACACACATCATATATTAAAATAAAATGATCCAATTATATAATATGATAAAATAAAATATCTATCCATACAACTAATAATTCATTTTATTCATATCTATCTAGTTATTATTATTATTATTATTATTATTATTATATTATTATTATTATTATTATTATTATTATTATTATTATTATTATTATTATTATTATTATTATTATTATTATTAATTATTATTATTATTTTAATGACCCGGTCGTTATCATTACGCAATGAAGTTGCATGGAAAATAATATTTAAATTTAAATAAATAATATAATATAATAATTTCAAATAAAAACAAAAATTAAACTGTTTTGGAGAGAGAGAAAAAAAGGAGAAGTTGAAGAAGTCTATAAAAACAAACAAAAATGATGAACTTTCATATACAGAGCTAAATCAGAATTTCAACCTAATTTCATTTCTCAAAAACCTTCAATCTCAATGGCGGCATCTAGAACCTACTTCGGTAGAGGTAACCACCGCTACTTCTCCGACGAAAACGTAAACCTTCCGGCACCAAATCTCACCTTCGAATTCAACGAATTCGACGTCTGGAACGTCACACCGTCGCCGGAATTTCACAAATCCGTCAAAAATTCACGAATCTCGAAGCGATCGTCACCGGCGACGGAGAATCGTAGAGCGGCGTTGTCGTTGCCGGTTGATGTTCCTGATTGGCCGATGATACTGAAACAAGAGCTCACGGATAACCGTACCGCCATTAGCCACGGCGACGGTGATAATTTTGAGTTTTCCGATGACCTAATTCCGCCGCATGAGTATTTAGCGAAAGCGAGAATTGCGTCGTTGTCCGTACATGAAGGAATTGGAAGGACGTTGAAAGGAAGAGATCTGAGTAGAGTTCGTAACGCTGTTTGGGAGAAAATCGGATTCGAAGATTAAAAAAAAAATTTAATTTTACGAATTTACGATCGATAACTTTGATTCACAATTTTGTATACGTAATCGAATATAGTAACTGCTACGAGTATATTTTTGATTTTTTTTTTTGTTTTACTTGAACAATTTGTTCAATTATTAGATATGTTTTAGACGGATTAATATGTATCTTCACGAGTGCAATTTGCAAAATTTTGGGGAATTTTTGTGTTTTTTACCTTTTATTCGTTTTGATTTTGAGAATTGGTAAGAAAATTGAAAGTAGTTTGTGAAGGCTTTTTTGTTGTTTTTGGTGGTGTAAACTGTAAAGTGTAAACGTATTGACTTTAAAAGTTCGGTTGTTGACCATTGACTAGGTCTTATTGTTGACTAAGTCAATTTCGGCGACTATTTCCAATATTTCCATACGTTTAGTTGCTTAGGCCTCATGGTTTCATGTTGTCCAGACTCTAGATTCATTCTTAGGCCTTCTCCGAACAAGTTCTCCAGACGTTTTTGAAAGAAAGAAGGGGGGACGTGATAGGCATCGGTGAATCATCTGTTCTGGTTTTGTTTTTCGAAGAGAGACAATGATGGACTAGTTTAGGGTATTAACAAGTCGAGCTATTCGAGTTCGATACCTCAAATTCGAGCGTAATACTATTTGGGCTCTGGGCTCGAGTCGAGCTTGAATTAAAAAGACTATTCGATCTCTTTCATGAGCTGGTCTTATAATACAACATATTTGGCTTGACTCGTTTGAAAGTTTGTTTAATTATCTCGAGCCAAACGAGCTAGTCAAGTTTGTCGAGTCGATAAAGCTAAACACGCTAAATTTATTATCGTTATAAATTTATTGTTGTATATGTTTTAAAAAGGTAAAAGACTTGTAATTAGTTTTTTGCTTAGTACTATATTTAGAAACACAAAATTAATGTACTAAAGCCATAGTAAAGACGACATAAGTTGGTTCTACCATTTCATGTATGAGATTTTATCTTTATAGTACGTTTATTTTCTTACCTTTGTTTTTTTTATTCTATGTGCTACAAAGTTATTATTCTTTTTTTATCCACGTTTAGAATGAGATGATTAACATTGTAAATACCAAGATCAAGTATCCACTTACATATTTGCTTATTGTAATGTATTTTGTAAACTTTATTTCAAGTTTTATAGGATAATTTGTATAGTTTATAATTAGCTTTTCTGAGCTAATAATTGGGCCTACCGAGCTCGACCTTCTAAAGAAGCATTGGGAGCTCAAAAACTAGTTTATTGTAAATCGTTGAAAACTTAAACGAGTGCCGAGCTCGAACCGTCTAATTGTTAAATGATTCGAGTCTAATACCACAACTCCTCGAGCCAACTCGGTTCATTAAGAGTACTAGGCTAGCTAATTTTATTTTTCCTCTTTTAGATATGGAATATAGAATAAGAGTATTATATTGAAAATGTGAGTTCAAAGAGTTCAGTTTCGTAAGTGGCAATGAAATGTCGTTAATGTGTATTAACTATTAACAACATTTTAATCCAAACGAATGAGTTTAGTTGTTACAAAACATCTTTTGGCCTTTAAACAAAAAATAGTTCAATTAACTGAGTAATCGGTGTCAGAGAAACATATAATATGAGTATATAACCATAATCTGTGGCTCAACAACTAAACCGCCTTGTCATTTATTTACCGAGTAAATTCGAAACATCAGCATTGGACTTTTAGGCAATTAGCCAACTTTAGTTAACAACTTCACGAATAGCTTTCCTGTGAATTTGAGATAAGATTATGAGTATACTTCATAGGCTTTCAAATAAGTTTTGTTTTGAAAATTTAAACCGAAATAAGATCAAATTTGAGAAAAATACATGTTTTACCCGGAGCTCTATCGAGTAAGAATCATGCAAAATACCATTTTCACGTAAATTGTATACGGAGTACTTAACATAATGTATTTGAGAATTATCTACCAGATCGACATTCAAATATGTTTGTATAGATAGACGGTACTCTGCGTCAATATTGTCGAAGGATTGTAACATCTATTTATTTCTTTTAAGAAAAATAAAAAAATAAAAAGAGAGAAAAAAAAAAAAGGTTATGAAATGATTTGCTATACCCAATGAGCCACTAAAATTGGGCCTGAAATGTGATAGCAATTCCACTAAAAAACATGGAAAACCAGGCCTTACAGACCCGGCCCATTTACATCTCTCACCCAACCTGTTATTCGCATCAACGTTTCTGCAGATAGTGAAGAACACAACTACCGGTAAAACCGTACTCTCATCAGTCCCAGATTCCCCCAAATTCTAAACTCAAAAACCCTAATTTTCAATTCCGAACCCTAATTCTACACTATTAAATTCTCAATTTAATAACTAACTTCCATAATGACATCCGATTCAAGCTCATCATCATCATCACAATCCTCCGACGAAGAACAACCGGAATCGAAACCTAATTCCGACGTCAACGTCAATTCAATCGATACCTCTTTAGACGCAATCGAGAATCAGTTATCATCAATCGCATTGAACACTCCAATTGACGACATAGCATCACCGTCTTCTGATCGCCATCACGAAATTGACACGGAGATCACAATCGAAAAACGGAGAAATTCGATTGGCGAAAGTAGTTCGTCGAAAGGATTTTGGAGGAATAATTTGGAGGTTGAGGTGGAAGGGGAAGTGGATGGGGGATTGTTAAGTCCTAGCAGTAGTGGTTATGCTGGTGAGAGAGGTAGTAGTGGTAGTGTGGGTAGTGTGACTAGTGGTTCTGGAACTGACGATATTCGAGAAATTCGGGATAACGGATTGGGTGATGATGATGATGGAGTGGTGGCGGTGGATTCTACACAGACGGAATGGATTCGTGGTAAACGGCATGCTGATGAGGTGATTGTTTATTGCAGAATGCTAATAGTCTACTTACTTAGAATATGAATATACGATCGCTTGTTTTAGTGAAGTTCGGTGAAATTTGAGCTACATTGGTTTACATGGAAAGTTTTAGATGATTTTTTAGTAGTCACAGTAGCTATCTTGTCATTTTATAATCATCATACTTGCATTTTCAAAAGCCAAATTTCAGGGGAGTTTCGGACTTTGGGTTGGCTTATTTGAAGAGCTTTATAGCTCATTGTATTGAGGATTAGTTATTATGATCAAGTGTTTAGATAGCAACATAACTACGCAAGACACACCTGTACATCTGGTGTTTGCAATGGTTACAGAGGACCAGAGAAGTCTATTAAGTAACATTATTGACTTTTAATATTTTCAAGGTTTATCACTTGGGAAAAGAAGAGCCACTTGTTAAGTATAGAAAAGAAAGCACGGGCTGTATTTTTGTTTTTAAGGTTAAAAATAAAATAAAATAAACATGTTAAGTGTGCTACGTATTCACAAACAAAAAGTCACAACTTAGTTTACCTTAACAAAAGTTGTAAACAAAGAAACCAAACGTAAGTTTTGCCGAGGCGGCAAATGTTTGGATGTTAGCGGATGCATTTCTTAGGCAGTGTTGTGTGTGATAGTTTCAGTATGTGTGACTAAGATGTCTATTTGCAGGCATGAGGTTTATGCTGCCATGGGTTTATTTAGACCATAATTTTCATGTGAATTTACTGTAACTTCATGGTATTTGTGGTAGTTAGCCAAATTATGGACTGAATAATATTGTTAGTACTGTATAGCTCACATTCATCAACTTTTAGGTTGTAGAAGATGACAAAAAATATAATCTCATAGCTTCTGAAAAATATAGCATCATGAACTCAGGATTCTTCTGAACTGATTTAACTCTTTTAAATGATGCAACTGCTTGTTAGACAAATGTATTTTGGCTAGGGAATGGATGGTAGAACATCATCAACCTGAGTTCCTCTAGGGTACCAAATTAATAAGCATTCAAATACTCAGTACTCATATGGTTTTGTCTCTTTCACTTTCCAATCGACTCCCATTACCCTCAATATATGATTGCGGTACTCCTAATTTTATTACACAATACCTTATTTGTAAGTTGTAACTAGCCATCCCTTCCCTTATCTGTACTTATTAGAGCTAAACTCTTCAATTTATTGAGGGCTTTCAGAGTGAAGTAATGGTTGTAGTAGTTTTACTGAAGAGATATAGTCAGGGGCATTTTATATGTGTAGCCATGTAGGGTTGTTGAAGGAACCTGGAACAGTAGTATGGGAGTGCTTTGTAAAGTAATAGCTTTGAGATACTGTAGTTCTGGTGTCTTTTTATTTACTGTATTTATTTATTTTTATTTTTTTTGTTGATAATGCATGTGTAATAATGTTGTGCATAATGTATTTCAACTAATAATGGATAAAGTGCAGGATGATGCTTCAGTTTCTTGGAGGAAAAGGAAGAAACATTTCTTTATTTTGAGTCACTCTGGAAAGCCAATATATTCAAGGTATGTGTGGGTTAATATCTGGGATGTTGTCATTATTTTTTGGTTATATGAATCTTTGAAAGATATATACATATTTGTCAAATTGCAGTAGACAGTTGTATCATATTCCTTTTATAGTATCTTGTAAAATTCACTTCAAGTAGCTTAATACAGTTACATATATATCTGTGTATACACATAATAAATGCTCATATCTGTGATAGTTACTCCTATGCCAATTGCGTCAACATTGCCCCAGTTATTATTCATTTCGGAGTCTTTTCTTGTTAATTGCTTGTTTCTAACAAGTGTTATGATTTGTTATAATAAAATTAATAATAAAACAGTATAAATAATCTTGTTTAGACTACCATTATTGTCTTATTAACTATAAGAGGAGCAAATGAGTTTCTAACAGAATCAAATAATTTAAAAGTTAGAACATAATAAAGCTAGAGTGAAGCGGAAAATAGAATAATGGGCTATCTTGATTTGTTGATTTCATTAACAGCCAGAAACACGTAGTGTACACCTAGTGGAATCGCCGCTATAGTACACACTAGGACTTCTTGACCAACATGAAATTCGGTCAAAATCTTTGGTATAATCACATATCTAGAAGGGATTTAGTGTTTACAGTAGTTATGTTGTTGTTTATCAAGCATCGTACTTGCACTTTCAAAAGCCAAATTTCAGGGGTGCTTAGGACTTTGAGTTGACTTATTTGAAGGGCTTTATAGCTTAGAGGAGCAAATGAGCTTCTCTTGTTTTGACAACAAAAACAAGAAACTTGAAATTAGAACATAATAAAGTGAGTGAAGTGGAGAATATACTAATGGACTCTTTTGATTAGTTGATCTCATTAACGGCCAGAAACAGGTAGTGTACTCCTAGTGGAATTACAACTATCGTACAGACTAGGACCTCTTGACCAACATGAATTCGGTTAAAATCTTTGGTATAAATACATATCTAGAAGGAATATATTGATAAGCAAAAAAAATTTAACATAAGAGTATTTCTTTGATGTTATATTCTGTTTCATGAATCTCATTGCATGTATCATACTGTGAATCACATAATTTGATTACACAAAATATAATAACTTTTCTTTTTAAATGATTTTCAGATAT
This sequence comes from Helichrysum umbraculigerum, assembly GCA_949592205.1. Classification (NCBI taxonomy): domain Eukaryota; kingdom Viridiplantae; phylum Streptophyta; class Magnoliopsida; order Asterales; family Asteraceae; genus Helichrysum; species Helichrysum umbraculigerum. The sequence goes on from CATIUR010000002.1 coordinate 125,754,195, forward strand.
GGAGATGAGCACAAGCTAGCAGGATTTTCAGCAACTTTGCAAGCCATTATTTCTTTTGTGGAAAATGGGTAAATATGTTAGCATCTTCTAGCTATGTAAACTAATTGTCGTTTTGACTAAGTACTTAACTTATAATTAGAAGAAGATGCTTCCAAGAAAGTAATTGAAGCTTGACAGAAAATTAATTGAATTTTAGAAACATTTAGACTTCTGGGGAATAATCTAATCAGTGGGTTTAGGACTTTAGGTTTGCGACATAATGACCAATTTTCACAAGTTTCACTATCTTTTCGCTTAGTCACTAGGGTAGAAACATATGAGATGGAACATCTTTCTCTCGCTCCCTAAAAGAGCAATCACCACAACCTCAGAGTCCTGGTCATAAGTAGGGAAGTATTTTTATTAAAGGCGTTAAAATCAAGTCAAAGGGGGTTCTTGGCAGTTACTATATAAACATGGGCTGAATAGTTTCTCATTAGTTTCTTCTTTCATAATTAATTCCTCATTTCATGTGTCCTGTCTGAAGTTTAGGAGGATTGTTAAAGAACCTATAGACTAAGTTGGGGACCATTGTGAGTTTTGGAGTTATCAAATTGGAAGAGACCTACATCTCAAATCATAGGGACTATCATATGTTCTTTTACTTCTTAATTTTAGGGTTTTAATCAATCAGTTGAGTTGTATTAAGTTACCTCGATTTCTTCGGGTGAACCCCTCGGGCACTCTCTACCCTCTCACAGCCTAACATGCACTTTTACACATGGGCTTTAAGCCTATGCATGTCCCGAGATGTCTTTCCGGAAGTACTCAACAGGAGTTGTTTTCGAGCAAGGTTGAGGCTTAGCCACCTTGCGTACATTAAGAAAGAGCTGTTGGAGCCGTATGGGGGTTTTGCAACCTTTTTTCTTGGTGGAATTAAACGTACTGATGATATGTATGAAGACGAGGTTTATGACAAGCTTAGTAATACAGTGGATGTTGACTCAAAAAGGGATGGCATATGCACACCAATGACCAATATTAGTGGGACCACCCAAGTGCGGGGCGGTGTTTTTATTTTTTAGCATGCATGTATGAGATGAATGTCAATCTATTTGTTACTTTCGGGCGTTCAAATAGCTATCAGGCTACTTGAAATCTCACTTTTGGAATGGTTCTCCTCGAGATAGTAATCGACAATCGGTGCGGTTAGATTCAGGGAGCTTCCTATCGGGTAACTTGCAGCATCATCTCATGTGCACATCTAATATTGCTCCACTTGTGGGCCTACAGTGAGTTTCAAGATAGAGCCAAGATCTTTCATGTTGGCATTGATGACCCAGTTCTCCCGGGCTGACACAAGGAAAACCAGTTCCTTTGATTTCAGAGCATGTCTATCCAGCACTTTTCATTCACTAGCCCCTTAACCTTATGTAGGTTGCATGACCCTATAATTAACACATCTCATTTAAGGATGCTTACAACAATTGAGAGAGCATAGAGATACTGTATGACATGAGGTATCTTGTCCACCAAAGAATACACTGCGCCAACAGCCAACTAGGACTCCCTGTTAGGCATCCAACAGACCCACGTGTATCGCTTTGTTAGCTATCACTACATATCCATCCAAGAGAGACATTGTAAGATTGTATTCTCATCTTGGTAAGAATCAAACATTGCTACCAAGTCCGAGTGATCATCATGATGTGAGATATACTGCTCAATGTGCATGTAATGGTAGGGAAGAAGTGGGGTCTGAGGACTATGGTCAGTTAAGTGAAGTAAGCTACAGTTAGGAGACTGCTACCATAAGGTGTCGCTGACTGCCTTTGGACAGGTTAACTAATTAGGGGAGTAGGTATAAGTCCCGTGTACAATCAGCATGAGGAGATTTGGTGCCGTTATGAAAAGCCATACCTTGAATCATCGCTCCAATGTGGATAGGTAGTACATCGTAGCCGGTAGATTTGAGAAATGCTTATCTTGCTGATATCACATCTTTTCATATTGTTTGTAGTAAAATGCAAAAGTACCATGATAGTGGCCTCCACATACTTACCTAAATAGTCGTATCTCCCAAGGCAGTAAGCAACATCTCTTGGTGGGTCTTTACGTTCTGGTTTACCCGAGTGAATTAAATATCTATTTATGTCCTTAACTTCCTCCACTTTTTACCATACCCTATTGAGTTGCACAACTCGTGTCATATTGATTCGCTTGTTCCCGGTGTCGGGAGGCGGTGCTAACAAAGATGAAGATCCCGTATTCAAATGCACGTGCTCACTAAAGCCACTGGAATTCTTCTGTTTCGTACTTGATTGGCGTAGCAGGTGCTATGCTTCACGCATTACACTAGCTTGTTTTTTTCGTGCACTTGTCTTGTTTTTAGCCTTTTTCATGTGTTAGCCAATTTTACACCTTCTACTATAAAATACAAGACTTTTAAGTAGTGTTGTCTGCTATAAATTAGATGCATAATGATGTATGTTATATGCTCTTATCTTTTCACAGTTACTTTAGTGCGTTTTATCAACAGTTCACTTTTTTGATCTCTTTCAGGGGAGACCGTGTCAAACTGGTTAGGGCAGGAAAGCACCAGGTCAGTAATGCTTTTAAACCATCTTTTCTTTGCTTGTAGCTTTGGGAAGAATATTTCAGCACAAAAGCTGCTTGACATTATTTATTTTTCTGCTAATTCTTGGGACTTCTTTTACTAGATAACTAGACTAGATGCCCACATTTTTAATGTTAATGGGTTTCTTGTCACTTCATCCAAGTTAACTAGAATATGATGATCGTATAGAATTATGATGATCATTTTTAGATTGAAACAATGAAAATGGTTGTGGAGGTTGATACCACGTTTGACAGCCGATTGAAAGATCATTCTGTGTCCTAAATGGCCTGGTCATGTGACGTTATTGTTAGAATATTGATAGTTTTGTGGCCACATTGTGAACCGTACGAGGCATAAATACTATCCCTTCATTTTTGTTAGTGGTTTATCCAAGTAATACATACAAGAAATGATGATTTAAGTGATAATGATGATGCCTATGCTTTACAGGTAGTTTTTCTTGTGAAAGGACCAATTTATCTAGTTTGCATAAGTTGTACAGAAGAGCCATATGAGTCACTAAGAGGGCAACTGGAACTTCTTTATGGTCAGGTAATAGTTTCCCTTGCTGCCTATTGATTTGCCTGAATTTTTTTTCACATACTTGCCTTATGAGTCTTGTTAGTGTAAACAGATTTTTTACAAATATGATTTTGTGTCCTATTGGCTGGTATATACTTATACATTATTATCCGGCTGATGTGACTACAGATGATACTTATTCTTACGAGGTCTGTGGATAGATGCTTTGAGAAAAATCCAAAATTTGACATGACTCCTTTGCTTGGAGGAACAGATGCAGTCTTTTCCTCTCTCATCCACTCTTTCAGCTGGTTTGCTTTTTTCCTCTTCTTGAGCCACTTCCTTGTTCATTTAAGAATGTTGAAGTTATTTATGTCTCTGCCGCTATAGAGGTTGTATGACACTCAAAGTTGGACAAATATATTGGAGACTTATTGAAATGTCAACCATTTCTATCAAAATTTGAAATGATTAGCCATTTAGTAATATTTTGAAGTTTACATATTGCTTCTGAAATGGGCTTCTTAACTTAGGTATTGGACAATCTCCACGAGCAATTCCTTTGGTTCTTCTTAGCTTTTAGTCTCAGTATGTACCATTTTAACTTCATTTCCGTCACACTTGTATAATTCCTTTATACTAGTTTAGGACCCGCGAAATTCGCGGAATCGTCCATGAAAAATACTTAAATACCCGTATCCATAGTCGTATGATTGTTATTATTATTTTGAGTTTTATATACTATATATACAATATTTTTTTATATATATAACATAAGATAATGTACATATCAACTGGTGAACCTTATACCATAGTCTATTATATTTGGATTTTCATGATTATCACATTTTAATTTTGTATGATATGAAAACATGAAATTGCTCGTTATCTTGAACGTACGGAAACTTTGAATTAGTTAATTAAAAAGTTAGTTTGCTAGCTTTAAGATTTGAAATCTTGAATATACTATAGTTTACGGTATTTTGGTTTCGTTTTTTGCTGTGTTTAATAACTATTTTTTTTTGCCAAAGTTACATACATGGGGATAACCGAAACCCTGAATAAATATGAAAAATCGATAGGTAATACTAATTGGGTATCCAGCGAGTATTTTGCTGAGTATGGGTACGAATATACTAAAGGGTATGGGTACAGATACACTAAAATCCGACGAAACTCGACCCGTTGGCATTCATAATCCAAGCATTGTAAATTAAAAATTCATAAAAGAATTCAAAAAATGCGGTGGTATAGGTACAGATACATTAAAATCCGCTAGAACCCAACCCGTTGGCTTTCATAATCCAATAATCGTAAGTTAGAAATTGATAAAAGAAGTCAAAAAAGGCGGTCGTATACGAATTTAAATCATTGGGTGATGGAATGAAGTCAAGAATTTTTTGGAATTGAAAATAACTTATTGTGGCTTATTTCATAAATTCATAAAAGAATTCAAAAAAGACGGTAATATGGGTACAGATACACTAAAACCCGTCAGAACCCAACCCGTTGGCATTCATAATCCAAGAATCGTAAGTTAGAAATTGATAAAAGAAGTCAAATAAGGCGGTCGTATACGAATTTAAATCACTGGGCGATGGAATGAAGTCATGGATTTTTTTGAATTGAAAATAACTTATTGGAGCTTATTTTAGAAAAAATAAATAAAGAAGATTGTATGAAGAGTTTAAATTATGAAAGAAATAATAAAGTAGTTATTAAATTTAAATTTTCATAAAATATTTGAATAATCATCTACAATTAAAGGAAAAAATGAGGATTTATTTTGTAAATATTGAAGGGTGTATATTGTAAATATATAAGGGTATATTAGTCTTTTAGTCACATAGAAATGAGATTAATGATGTCACTAAATAAATTAAGGGTTAGATCTTAATTATTGATCTCCATCTAATGGTTATTACTCTCTCAAGATTTTTCTTTTAATATATAAGATAGATTCTGAAGTTGTTCTGTCATTTCCTTATGTATGGGTTCACCAATTTGGTTTCATCGCGGATGATACTTCTTGAGGCTAAAAGAGAAACATATTAAAAATATTTAACAAACCGTGCCGAGGTTCAGATCCGTTACCCTCTTTAGTTTCTGCCTACACTGTCCAGCTTGATAAGTGATGAGCTAGATTGGTGTGTGTTAGCTTCCCTACGCTTATAAATCTTGCCTATTTACCTTTCGACATTTAAGTTTTCGCCTGGTTTGGAATTTATGCCTTGTTCATTGGTTTAGCGGAGTGGTCCCAAAAAGATGACTTTGACTTTAGTGAACTTACGCAGTTTATTTCAGTATTATTTTAATATAATGCTAAAATATGTTGTTTTCTATTTGATTTGTATAACATGAAGTTTGAGTTTGTTCGTTCTAAATGTTCAATCCTGAAATTTGGCATTTTGATCCATGTAAAATGTTTAATCAAGTTTAAGCATGATTATATTTTATTATTTGATTCATTTGAGTAGTTAGTTCATAATTTCATCTACAAAGTACTCGCGTCCAATTCCCATGAACTTATTTGATCATGTGCCTGCTATATGTGTCAGGAACCCTGCTACTTTTCTTCATGGTTACACCTGTCTTCCCCTTGCCTATGCTACAAGACAAGCTGCTGGAGCTATTTTGCAAGATGTTGCTGATTCAGGTGTCCTTTTTGCAATATTGATGTGCAAAGATAAGGTTTTTATAGCCACTACCTTCTATCTCAATTTCCTGAACTTCCCAACCCTCTTCTTCTTTTGGTAGTTGTATTTAAATAATATTTCTCTTTCTTTATTCTGTCCTTGGTATATCATCCTTAAATTAGAGCTAAAATGCAGGTTGTCAGTCTGGTAGGCTTGCAGAAAGTGTCACTTCATCCTGATGATATGCTACTGCTTGCTAACTTCGTCATGTCTTCTGAATCTTTTAGGCAAGTGCGTTATTTCACAATATAGCGATGTAGTTGTATTTTTCAAGTTAATCGTGATTATATGTTGATTGTTGTATTTGACATCTATACTACCCATATTCACACTTCGCCTGCATGTAATTATTATAAATACAATTCACAATTATTCTTTGATATAGAAAATACTCGCACAATGTGACTTGAACTTCTATATGTTGGTTGTCGTAATTGACATCTATACTACCCATATTTACACTTCGCCTGCATGTAATTATGATGAATACAATTCACAATTATTCTTTTATGTGGAAAATACTCATATGGTTGGAGAAATGGTTTTCAGGTCCTTGATGTACTGCTTGACTAGACCTCTGATGGTAACCTCATATTTGTTGTGTTACAAACTTCGACATGAGAACACTAATATCTTGATTATACAAATTCAACCTTAAAAATAAAGTTTTGATCGCTTCACTTCCTTTATATTATTTCTTTTCCTCTTTTGATAATTCTTTGCATTGCAGACTCTATTCTAGAAATGGCTATGTCATAAATACTACTGTATTGTGTTTTGTCAATTGCATGTTTATTATTAAGGAGCTATATTACTTTGTATATTATGCTTGTTTCTATCTAGAATATGCCTTTATGCTATTTAATGAACAATGGGAAGTAGATATATGGGATATATGGTACTGATGTTGCAATCTTTAACTGTTGCTGCAGGACATCTGAATCTTTCTCGCCTATATGTTTGCCAAGATACAACCCCATGGCATTTCTATATGCTTATGTTCATTATTTTGACGTAAGTAAATTACAGCTTTAACAGAGTTATCCTTGTACGATTTACATGCTTATGTAACTGGATGTTGCTAGTGTTTGTAGCTCATTAGAAGCTGAACTATTTCTATGTGTTTAGAATGTTTTGCATTATTACATTTTGTGATCACGTATAAAGTATATGGATTATGGGACATGAAGTGAATGTAACAGTTTGTATGTTACAGGTTGATACATACCTGATGTTGCTCACTACGAGTTCACAAGCCTTTTTCCATCTTAAAGAATGCAGGTATGTGCTCTTTGTTTTTTCAGGAGGTATATGGTCTTCGTTTTGGCACTTACTAATCTGGCTTAAAGTCGAAATACTTAGTTACTAATGACACGATAAACAGGTTTTGCTTATCATTATCTGATTATAAAGGGTAAAATAATTAGTTTCATCTGCTGCAACATAACTGTCTAAGGGTGAATTAATATTATATGTATATCTTACTTAGCTTAACTTGATGTACTTTTACTCCTCACTAAAAGCATCTCCTTGTTTTTAACCAAATTGTCTTTTTGGTCATCTTATTTTTAATTTCCATGAATAATCAAATTGGGCTAAAACACCATCTTATATAACCAGTCAAGGAATTGTGTTGCCATGTTCGCTTTTTGAAACTAACGACAACTACATTGAACAATAGAATATGAATACAAGACTTGTCAAAGACTGAATACAAGAATGCTTAAATACTAAAACTATCAAAACCCTAAAAGTCAAATGGGCTTAAACTAAGCTAACCAAATATGCTCCTACAGGAGATATTACACTAACAGCTTTCAAATGCATAATCTCCTTTTTTCATGAAACATACCAAGTGACAGGAATTGTGTGAGCCTAGTTTTCTAATTATGTTTCGTCTTGCACTAATTTTTTAGACACTGAAACTCCTCTCTGTAGAATACGTATTGAAGCGGTCCTTTCGAAGTCGAACGTTCTTAGCGAAGTTCAAAGATCCTTGTCGGAAGGTGGCCTGCGTATTGAGGATTTGCCGGTTGACCCATCTGCTCGTTCTGGATCGTTATTTAATTCTAATCAACGTAGACTAGCAACCAATTCTCAAGAGAAATTAAATGAAACACTTGTAGGCGTAGGTGGTCCTGCTGGACTCTGGCACTTCGTTTATCGAAGTATCTATCTGGATCAGTATGTATCTTCTGAGTTTGCATCTCCAATCAGTGGTCCCTCCCAGCAGAAAAGGTCTTTGTGCTATATCTATTGCCAGACGATGCCTTACAGTTTGAGCGCATTGTTATACTTTTACTGCAGAAGGTAACATTAACAATCGATTTTTTTCAGATTGTATAGGGCATACCAGAAGCTCTACACTTCCATGCACGATAAACGGGCAGGGCCCCATAAAACTCGGTTCAGAAGGGATGAAAGTTATGGTATATATTCTAATCTTCAGCTTAGCATGTTTGGTTTTGGCTTTATACTTGACTTTTACGGAAGCTTATTTATTGGATAATATTGGGCAAACCATGAGGCTTGCTTATGGCAAGTTAACAATGTTTAATTAACAAAATAAGAATACATCCTTCACAATTGTTATAGATGCCGGGCATCTTCTCACTATAGAGTATAGACGGCATATGTTGCAATTTTTTTTTGGGTAAAGGGGAATACCCTGGCAAACTTCATAGGTTGCCATTTCGGCCTATCTGTAAATAAATAGGCTGATTCAGATGATGTTCCATCTCTAACAGTGGTAACAGGCCAAACATTGAAGTGTATTTCAGTGCACACAACTGCTAAACCATTTTATTTAAAATAATAAATTATTTAAGTAATATAGCTTTTGGAGCCATATTTGGGTGATTAATTCTTTGTTAATTATTAATAGTTTTGGACAAAAATGAATTCGGCTCAACCTGACCCGTACTTTAAATTACTCATTTTACCATTGCCTAATCCCTATGACCCGCCGATATCGCCACATCTAACAAATGCACATAAGATGATGGTTAATTGCAACTTTGAGTCTTTGAGACTTGTTTTTATGTACGCACTTCTTTTTGGCTCATGGCTATACTTGAATCTTTTGTTGACGAGTCTTCATGCTTTTTCTATCTTTGGGTAGATCTGTTAGTTACGGTGAGTTTGTTTCTCTTGTAGTTCTACTGTGCTGGGTTACACCCGATTTTGAACTCTATGCAGCTTTTGATCCACTTGCAGACAAGGTGTGATTCACTATAAAGCTCTCTCTCTCTCTCTCTCTCTCTCTCTCACACACACACACACACACACACACACTAAAAACAATGCAGATCATGTAGGAGTGTAGGACTTGTAGCCCTAATTGTTCATTTACATATATGGAGAATTAGTTGCAGAGTTTTTGCTATCGTCTATTCGCTACCCAGAGTGTTCTTTTGCTTGGGTAGCTTCCTGAAAGTATAAGCTTCACACAGAAGACACATATTAAAAGAAAATATTAACTTTTTACTAACAACTTACCTCTAGTTCTTTTACCCAATTTTGTAATATGTTGCATAAATTGGTTATAAATTGGAAGAATTGGATAGTATGTTGCATTAACTGGTTAAATAGAAAGAGGTTGTGCTTGTACAGGTAAATTGAATAGGGTGTTGCACTTTTTTCTACCTTGCCTAAGAATATATTTTTTTCTATATAGATTATACAAACCCGAAATTTTGTGTGATATTAAATCCTAACACCCAAAAAAATAACTTGTTAATTTTCTTAATGGAGCTTGAAAGTTGTGTGTATGATGACATGGTTTAAATCCCTGGTAATTTTGAGTTTGCAGGCAGTGGCAATAAGAATATGCAACCGCGTGTGCCAATGGGTAAAAGATGTGGAAAATGAAATATTTTTGTTGGGAGCAAGCCCTTTTTCATGGTGATCATCTCCCCTAACGTAATGTATTGCATTTGTTTTTGTGGTCTTCTTTTTCGTCTACTATCTGTATTTGGTATCAAATTAACCAAAATAATCAAAGTTTCGTATAGTTTTAGAGAGACACACCAACCAACCTTGTATCTTGTTGTAGTCATTGTGTAACTTCTGCTTGTCTTGTCGATGAAAGCTAGGAACTTAGGCTAAGCTATTTTGCTTATTTATGTAAGTGCAAAAGGAATAAAATTTGAGTATAAAGCTTCTATTATTTTGATCTATAACATTTGGTTTATAACTTTTCTCCAAGCCAAATGAATGGCTTTCCGTTATTATTAATTTTTTTTGTACCATTTGTATATTACCTATTATCATTTTGTGCCATATGTATAACATTATTAGAATACTCGGACACAAAATGCAGAAAATTTCATTCGGCTACAAACCTCTACAAAACAAACTGCAAAACAAACTATCAACAGCTAAATTTGGGCACACACTAAATGACAGGAGTTGCTCCATGACCAAATCCACAAACTAAACACATATATATACATGAATTGGGCCATGACATCCATGCGGGTTTTTTTTATGTTTCTTCAAACACCAATGTAAGCCACACGAACCTAAAAAAAACAAGCTACACAAAAAATGACCGGGAGATCACGGCAAAAGAAGGGTATAAAAGTGTGATGGTTTATGTTTTCACCATAACTTGTGGATTCTCTTTAACGGGATGATAACGACCAGAAGTTGAGAAGAAACGAGGGTAGTGCAGTAAACCAGCTAAGAAAAGCCATAGCAGTAGCGGTCTCGAACTGCTTGCAGTGATTTTGAGCACACAAACCAAGATCATTACCTATAAGAACCGTGATACCAGCAGATGCACACGCGGCTGCAAATGTAAGAGTCGATGTGACCTGCAATGAGAGAAGACGAGGGTTTTAACCAGCAGTGAAAATCGCGGAGAGGGTATGTAATGAAATTTAATTAAGTTGCTCGATTTGGTGAATGCTATTGGAGATGACAATTTCGACCCATTTACAAATTATGTTAATCTTCTAACATGTCAAACAGATTAAGATATGGACCTGTGTTTTATGAATGTTATTGGAGATGACAATTTCGACCCATTCACAAATTTATGTTAATCTTCTAGCATGTCAAACGGATTAAGAAATGGACGTGTTGAAAGTCATAAGAAGTATTCAAATGCATAAAATCCGCTAAAGTGTTAAACTGAATAGGAATAATAGTGTCAAAATATTTTTCAAATCATATTTTACTCATTAATTAACTAAAAAGCTAAAAAATGATAAAGCAAGTGTTTGCTGGGGTGACCCAACCCATCCGACCAACTCAATTTGCCACATCTCAATATTACATTATCACCACACCAATTTATAATATGGCTAAGTATAGGTGCCCCATATTGGTGAAATGGTTGCACAACACCTCAAATCCAGTTTACTTTGACTGTTTATTCAACTGCAGCTTGAGGTTAATTTATTTTTTTCAAGAATTCAATGAAACTAGGTAAAGCATACTTGGATTAGTGTAAAATGTACCCACATATATTGATCAAGCTCACTTAATAAAATGTTATCAAGAGCAGTTATCTTACCCCATCTCCTATAGAAAAGAGACTAACAACTCTATAATTCTGCAACGTACGTCCAACCAAAAGGGCATGAACGTCAAGAATGGCAAGTGATAAGCTCCACACACTCTGCAGGCCAACAGCGGCAACAAGGTAGCTGGGACAGCAAAAATTCGAAAGCTATCATTAGTTTGGAATGCCATCAAACATAAAGATACAAAGATTTGCTTTTACAACAAATAAAGGATGCAAAAATAAGCTTAAATTTACATGGCTACTCAAGGATCTATCAAAATTTCTATGTTGGGCTCCATATTCTAACCAGAAAGAACAAAAAGTAATTAGCTAGAATTTAGGTGCCACACACCTACGACCTACAGGTCAAACATGTAGATTATAATCTGATCAACACGACGACAACTACAAGTAGCATCTTTGAACTTATAATAGACACTTTTGGATGACCACATGACAATTAGAATCATGTTACACAATTCAGATATAAATTATCATGTTGCCAAGGGCCAAGCTATAAATTACTATGTTTTCTCAAAATTTACCCACAAATAGGAAAGGTTCTTGAGGACCCAATTCTAACCCCTATACACATCTGACACAGCTATTACCAACTTTAACTATGTAAAATAAAAAAAAAACTACTATTATTTCATCTAAATGCAATCCATGTCCAAGCTAACATACAGTAAAAGACTGTTTCTTTCAACCACAGAAGTAACACCCTTACCTAACAATCTTCCAATAACTATTATCTAGTTGAGCTAAAACATGTCACTTTGGCATGTTCTTCAAACTATTATCTTATAACTAGGGTCAAATGCTAGATTAAATCCTGCCTAAAGCAATAGTTTCTATTTAATAAAGCCTTACGCACTAATATGCATCATGATCATTCCCCTCATTTCCCTACATTTATCAGTTTTGATAATAGTATCATCATCCTTCCAGCGAATTTATATGGCTATCTTACTGCTTCCCTATGTTCGTTCAGAATCTTTTAAAATTCAATGTTCCACTTGTTAAATCAAAGGCAACAGCGTCCACCTCGCCCATCATCGTCAATATAATCAGTTTATCCAACCTCTAGAGTATCTAACTATTCTTTCTCCATCTCAATTTGAGACAATAAGATCTAAACTTTTTTTCAGAAATCCATGTCTACTTGTGTTTTCACTTGTACAAAAAGGAACACGGCCATTCACAACACTACATGTGTAAAAACCAAACAGACTACTACTTTTTCTGTCTAATGGAATCCACCATGTCTAGGTGGCAAACAGTAAAAAGAAAAAAAGAAAAAAAAAAGAAAGAAAAAGATCTTTCAACCGCAGATGTAACACACTTATATAACAACCTTCAAAAAACTAATATCTAATCGAGATAGAGCATATGTGATATGTCAGACTGGCCAATTCTTCATACTAAGGCATCTGAGACCTTTGTAACTTAAGTCAAATGATGGATCGAATTAAACGGGTAAATGGAGGAGGTTCATGATCCAATTATACCCATGGAGGGCGATTCTTTTTTTGATTCAAATGTATTCGGCCTAACCGGGTATCCCCATGACCAGCTCTGACCCTTTCCCTTGCCACCTCCAAGATGTTTAACTAGAGAGGTTCGAACATGAGACCTCTTGTGACGACATGAGGACGCCTTACCAAATGCCAGATCAAATTCTACCTATATTTTATTTAATGAGCTTTACACACTAATATACTTTCATGTTCATCGTCAATTAATGCAGAATATTTTAGTAAATCCATCAATGATAATGATCTTCATATCATCCTTTCAGCAAAGTTATCTTGCTATCTTACTCCTACCATATATCGGTTCATAATTTTCGATATATCAAGTTCCACTTGCTTTATCGTAATCAAAAGCAACAGCATCCATCCATCATCATCAATATAAAAAAAATCTTCCGTTAATCCTTCCAATCCTCCATCTTAATTGCACACACTAACATCTTGAAAACTCCAGAAATTCATGTCTAGTAGTGCTTCAACTTGTTCAATACTCACTAGCAAGTAGCAATCCTATCAATTTGTACATTCTAGAAGCTTCTCACCCTTCAATCAATAATTAAATATCACATTATATCCAATTTTCACACAGTTGCAGCATATACAAACTATAAACAAATTAAATAACATCACAGACACAATCTCCAACTTCACTATAAAAAATCTCAGTAAGTAAACAATTAAAATCACACATATACTTTTAAAAAATTCAATTATATATACAAACTAATTCAAACAATAAGATCACAGTAACAAAAGCAGATCAAGTAAATTACCAGAAGGCAGTAACAGACGGAAAATCACTAGTTGTTGCCATTACAACTAGCGACACAATTGCATACGCAAATTGACAAAACCGCAAGCTTAATCCACCGATCGTTCCAGGCATACCTTGAATCACCTTCATTCTAACCCTAGGTGGTACAATTACACGATCATCAGCCGGCGGTACTTCAACCGGATGCACCGACGGATGACTGACGTTCATTTTACACCGTCGCCGCCGTTAACCACCGCCTGTAACGACGTTTTATCCACCGATCATCATCGATTATAAAAATTGAGTGATTTGATGGGCGGATCTAGGTTTTGTTAGGTGAAATTAGGAGAGTTTACGGTTCGATTAGTGATTTTATCGTATGAATTTGAACCGATTTGTGTTCTTGTTTGTTTGGTATTGTGTAAAGTGATTGAATTTTTTGAGTAGTGTTTATGGTGATTAAGTGTGTGTGTGTGTTTACGTGTGTGTATTATCCCCCAATTTTGCCTAACCTGTTGTTTGTTACGATTATTATTATTAGTCAAAGTAGTTGTTTAGGAAATGTTTATTTATTTGTTTATGCATAATTATTATTTATTATTTATTATTTTATTAATGAGAGTGTTAAAGTTAGTTCATTAGACAAGTCACAAATGTATGGATACTTGGATTGGATAGTAATAATTCATTGGTGTCTATATATTTCTACTTCAAATAACTCCTCATTCATTAAAGAGTTTTTGATATATAAAACTTTGTACCTTTTAGCTATAACTAAAAGCGTACCCACGCGATACGACGGTAAGATATTTACAAATTGATAAATGATAAGCGATTAATTGTATCTAACCTCTTTTGATTAGTTCTGTGCGGAGTATTGTTTTGTATGAAGTTAATATACGAAATTTTATTGAGTTTAGACATTTTTAATTTGACATATTTTTTTTCTTTTTTTTTTGTATGAGTAAAACATTTATATCATACATATGATGTTGGTGAGTTGTATAATATCATATTTAGAGTTTTATATGATATTTATAAGTTGTTTAGTATTTTTAGTATTTAAGAGATAAAATCATATGTTTTATAAGTAATAATAGTGATAGTGACAGTGATTATGTTAATCAAAATACGAAATCATTCTTGAGTTTGATGTATGTGTCCTTAAATGTATTATTAACATAATCCAATTAGTTTTAGTATAATGATTTTTATAAGTGGACTTTATTATGGTGGCGAAAATGGTATGATATTGATTGTACGATGTTATGAGAGACTAGTCGTCCCGCTAGATGGGATGTCTCGTTGATAGTTATGTTAGACGTTTGTTATAGACGAGACAATGTATAACGGGGAAAAGATAATAAATCACATAATAAATCGCATTGGATAGTGAGTCTTGATTCCTCCGGTGCCAGGAAGTTAATATTGAATATCCTTGAGGTAACCTCGAGCCTAATGCATTTCATCTTTTTCTGTTTCATTTTTATTTATGCAATATTATGGGTGTTCATCGGTTTGGTATTTGGTTTATATGGTTCTCAAAATGTTACAGGCAAAACCGAAAACATAATTTATATACCTAAACCGAACCAAAAATCGGATTCGCCGGTAATATTGTTTATTCGCTTCTCAAAATGTTACGGGCAAAACCGGAAACATAATTTATATATCTAAACCGAACCAAAAATCGAATTCAAATTCGGTTCGATTTCGTTTAAAACCGAAAAACCAACAAAATTATCATTTTTTTCAAAAACACCCTTCAACATACAAAGTTACGAAATATGCACAATTATATGATACAAATTATATAAATCTAACTATTGACAAGTGGTACTAATTGTTAGCCAAATTTGAGTTTAGAAAGCATAATACTGTCAATGTAAATGAATTTTAATGACCTAAGAAAACATTTATTTTTCACAAAGACACGATAACTAAAGAAATTAAAGTTTTCATAACGTTAAAATTTTCAAGTCTTTAACCAAATTCGAAAAATCACACACACACACAAACACACACACACACACACACACACACACACACACACACACACACACACATATATATTAATATAAATGATAATATATCTATTAAATCGAATTCGGTTTTCGATTTAACCGAATTAAAAAAATCCAAAACCGAAAACCGAATTTGAATTCGGTTTTCGATTTAACCGAATTTGAATTCGGTTTTCGATTTAATCGAATTTGAAAAATTCAAAATCGAAAATTGAATCTAAATTCGGTTCGGTATTCGGATGTAAGGGTTTCAAACCAAATATTGAAGACTCCTAATTATAGTTAACTTTGGTAAAAACTAAATGGAAATGAAAGCTTATAGATGAAGCTTGTGGTTTTAGGGTGTGTTTAGTACATGGGTTCCTAGGGGATCTCTTAGAGAATTTAGATTGTAGTTATAATAATCTACCTCCGTTATGAATAAAAAGCTCTATTTGGTAACAAAAATAGATAAAAGATTGTTGGAAAGAATCCAATAAAAGAGAAACTTTTTTCGAGTAGCTTTTAAAAAGAATCAACAATCACATTCTACAATTACCAAACCCAGGCACCAGCTTCAGTTATAACTAGTTTGTTGCCATAAACACGGGTTAATACACACAGAGGTGATTAAAGTATGCCCAAATGTTCGCCTAGAGGATTAAAGTTCACGTTGTAACATTTGCATGAATTAACTTTTAAAAACTTCATCTATGTTGAAATAAGGCCAACATTTGGGCATACTTTAGTTATCCTTATACACATTTTTATAAACTTTAGTTATCCTTGTACACATTCTTATAAACTATAGTTACCTTTAAACACATTTTTAAAAGTTAATTCATGCAAATGTTACAACGTGAACTTTAATCCCCTAGGTGAACATTTGGGCATACTTTAATCCCCTCCGTGTGTATTAACCCCCATAAACACCCGTAGTTGTATCTTAAAACGTAAATGGTCATACGAAAAAATGTGATAACTAATGAAATAAGGTTGTGTTTGGCGATTTTAATGAAGTAAGGAATGCAGACGAAAGGAAAGGTTCGAATTTCTGTTACAATGGAGCAAAGGTATTCAATGATTTTATACATAATTGTGGGTTAATTGAGATAAAATCTGGTGGCCGAAGATTCTCACGATTTACTAAAAGTGGTGATAAACTTAGCTTACTAGATAGGTTCTTAATAAATAATCAGGCATCTATAAGTTGGCAAAATCCAAATGTTGTTATCTTACCTCGAAATCTATCGGATCACTGCCCTCTTATTTTCAATTCGGACTCGAGAGATTTTGGTGCAACATACTTCAAAATGTTTAATTGTTGGCTAGATAATAAATTATTCCAGAAAGAGGTGAAAGATATGTGGGATAAGGTGGGATCTGGAGTAAATGATACAAAGATACAAGTGTTTATGCATAAGTTAAAATGTGTGAAGCAAATGGCAGATGAAGAATTGAGAAGATGCATGTGGTGAACGTATAAAATTGGAGAAAAAAGCAGTGGAGTTAGATTTAAAGGCTGAGAATGATGGGTTGAACGAAGAGGAAAGAAAATATAGAATAGAAGTTGATATGAAGAGATGGGAGATAGAAAGAATTGAAAAGACAAAATTGAGACAGAAGGCAAAATTGAAATGGGCCACTGATGGAGATTAAAACTCGAGATACTATCACAGTGTCATAAATTGTAATGCCAAAAGGAATTTCATTCATGGAATTTCTTATAATGGTACATGGGTAATGGATCCGGATGGTATAAAGGAGCGAGCGTGGGAATTCTTTGCTAAGAAATTCGAAAGAAACACAGGATCTAGACCTTCGTTTACTTGCAACAGTTTTAAAAAATTAACTTCGGCCCAGATGATGGACTTGGAAAGATCAATTTCAGAGGTGGAAGTCAAACAAGCAGTCTGGGAGTGTGGGGATGAGAAGACACCGGGTCCGGATGGCTTTACCTTACGTTTCTACAAGGTGTTTTGGGATCTGATAAAAGCTGATTTAATGATGGCTATAAAGAATTTTGAATCAACCGGAAAGATTGGTATTGGCTGTAATGCCTCGTTCTTAACTTTGATTCCTAAGATTGATAACCCATTAAGCTTTAGTGAGTTCAGACCTATAAGCTTGATCGGTTCATTCTACAAAGTGGAGGCAAAAGTAATGGCGTCGAGACTCAAAGGTGTAATCAACGATCTAATTGGTATGGAGCAAACAGGTTTTCTAAAAAACAGAAGCATATTGGAGGGGCCAATGATTATGAGTGAATTAATTTCATGGGTCAAAAAAAAGAAGAGGAAATCATTTATCTTGAAAGTGGACTTTGACAAAGCTTTTGACTCAGTTTCTTGGGAATTTTTGGATGAAATTATGGCGCAAATGTCATTCGGAATCAAATGGAGAAGTTGGGTGGCGGAATGTCTAAAATCATCATCTATATCGGTTTTAATCAATGGTGCTCCAACTAAACAGTTTTACCCAAAGAAAGGGGTGAGACAAGGCGACCCCATGGCACCATTATTATTTTTGCTAGCGGCATAGGGCATGAATCAAGTATGATGATTGTGCAATCCTTGGTCTCTGACGTTGACAGCGAGAGGTTCAAATCACTCACTACACCAATAAAGTCAGTTGTCGATGATCTTCAATAAAGAAAGCCACTGAAAGATGATAAGACGAATTACTCTACAAGAGCATGTTAGTTCGCAGTAAGTGATGAAGTGTAAGACCCGAAATTTTAAAAGTATTATTATGTTAAAAGTAAAAGTAATTGTTTTAAGTTATTATTGTTTTAGGTAAAATAAAATAATAATAATTGTAAGTCAGTTTTGTAGTTCCAGACAATGATAAGTACGGGGAGTAAAATTTACTCACTTATATTATCTACATACATATGTAGGTCGGTACGTAAACACACAAACATATTCCTACACATTCCAGAAACAAAGAAATCACAGGAACTAAGTGAGAAGCAAGAATCGATTAAATCATATGAAATTGAAGAAGAAAACATTCAATTAATCACTCTCTTGATTCTTCTAAATCAAAGGTAAGTATGATTCTTTAATTTTCTAAACCTAGAAATGGGTTTGATGGAGGTTTAAGAAATTGATGAGTTCTAACATGAAATTAAGAAAGGTTATGATATAATTATGATGTAGAAGTGTTGAAATCTTTATGGTTAACATCAATTTAACCTAAAACTTGATAAGTGAGATGTAAGAATGATGATTAAAATTGAGTTTTGGTTAATTGTTGTTAATTATTATAAGTTTACCCTAATTATGAGTTAGAGAGTTGTCATGATGTTAAGAGAAGTATTTAATGCGGTAATTCAAGTGAATTAATACTTGAAGTAATTATGGTTATAATGATAAAAGTTGTCAAGTCAACCAAAGGTGATCATGATCTTATAAAATAGTGGAAATCTACTTAATTTCAAGTAGTAAGAATGATTGTGATGTTTTGATCATAACTAAGGTAGTAAGTGAAGTATGTAAGATTTGAGTTAAAGATAATCAAGTAAAGTAAAGTTATGTTTAATTGATTTAAAGATCAACTTGTAAAAGTAAAGTGTTAATAATGATGATTAGTGGAATTTGATCATCATGTGATGCTAAGTGTATTGTTACATTTATATGTTATATGATAGGTGATCAAAAGATGTGAAGTTTCTAAGCAAGTGTTAAGTCGCTTAATCGCCTATAAAGCAAAGGTGAGTAGGTTAAATGGGTAAGGGTTGTATGTTCCGGATTGCTTCCGAGCAAGAGGTTCATACAACCGATGGAAGTATTATTTATGTCATATATTATTGATTATGTAGTTTGATACTATGGTATGTGATATGAATACTTGTTAAGTGGTAAGTGTTGAAAGAACTTGTTATAAGTGAAAGTTATATTATTAATTAATATGTGAAAGTATCTTCATGACTTACTATGTAAGTATATGGATGATTGTGGAAGTAAGTAATGACTATGACATTAGCTTGATGTTTAGCCAAGTAATGATCATGGCATTATCTTGGTATAAGATGTTAATTATTATTAACTAACATGTGGAAGTGGTTAAGGATCCTTAATATTGTGGAAGAGATAAAGAGAATAACCAAGTAAGTTTATTATGATAAAGTACACTAACTTGATAAGATAAGAAAGTAAAGGTAATGTGTTAGCTAACTTGTACCATTGATATATGGTGCACTAGCTTGATAAAGAAAAGATTGATATGTAAAGTATTGTTAGTAAAGTTAATGATTGTTAGTGTTTTATTCATTTAATTACCCGTATACCCACTAAGCTTTATGCTTACCCTTCAAGTGTTTAATGTTGTAGGTGCTTGGTTCGGTTGAACCAATTGGTTAATACGAGTAGATTATGGTTGCACTAAGTAGCTTGGAATGGAGCTTTCTTTATGGTTATATAAGCTCTTTCTGTAACGCCCCAAAAACATGTAAGTTTAAATGATTTAAAATACGTTTACGTTTCAGTTTTATATGTATTTAATATGTTAAATGTTTAAAGTAACGAAAAGTTTAGAATTTGGTTAGAGGATTAACCAAATAAAGAAAAGAAAGTTAGAGGGACCAAAGCTGTAAAGAATGAAAGTTCAGGGGGTTAAAATGTAAAATGCTAAAACATATCCTCCTACATGTTCAGAAATGTTCCAGACTTAATTGTAATACGTATGTGTGCATGAGATTTGGAGGGAAAACAAGAAACAAGTCCAATAATCAACAATCAAGTTAGGGTTTATGTGATTGAAGTTTGTAATCATCAAATTAAGCTTCTATAAGGTATGTTTGATCTTTCCTTGAGTTTAATTGAAGTTAGGGTTTAAGTTAGATAAACCCTAGATGATAGAAAGATCATGTATGGTAGTTAATTTGATTAATTAGTGTTCCATGTGTGTTTATGAGTTGTATGCTATGCTTAATTCATATTAGTTTAATTAGAAGAATCATGTTCATATGTAATTGGGTTTTTATAGGTTATGAGTTTATGAGAATTTAAGAATTTAGATCAATTGATAATGATTATGCTTAGATAAGTGATGAATACCCAATTACATGTGATAAGAAAGTTAAATCATGGAACACTAGTGATGTATGATGGGTGTTAGTGAGTAACACCTAATTATGAGATTTAGTAAAAGTAGTGAGATAGGTGTTAGAGGTCTAGCACCTTGTTCATGAGATTAAAGTTAAGAAAGTAAAAGAGTTATGTTAATTGATCATGCTATGTGTTTATATGTATAGGTGATCAAGCAAAAGAAGTTAGTTCAAGTTTATTGCTTAGCCAAGATAAAGGTAAGTAGATGGATATAAATGTGGAGTCAAGTAATGGGTGAGCCATTAGCTTGACGGTTTTCCAAGTAATGG
Source organism: Helichrysum umbraculigerum (assembly GCA_949592205.1). Lineage (NCBI taxonomy): Eukaryota > Viridiplantae > Streptophyta > Magnoliopsida > Asterales > Asteraceae > Helichrysum > Helichrysum umbraculigerum. The sequence goes on from CATIUR010000002.1 coordinate 125,775,199, forward strand.
ATCATGACCATTAGCTTGGTATAAATGTTAACTCTTAGTAGTTAGCATGATGATGTTTAAGGATCCTTAATGTGATGATGTTTATGTTTAATTTAAAGTTTCCATTACTTACTAAGCAATTGCTTATGTGTTATGTTTAAACGTTTCAGGTGAGCCAAGTGTTAATAGAGGGGACTTGGGTAAAGGGCACGTGTGAAGCTTTTGGTGGAGCTTGTTACTTAGTTCGGTAACAAGTCTTATCTCTTTTAATCATGCTCATGATACATGTACACCCCTTTTGTAAAAGTTATGACACTAGCTTATGTTTTGAAAGAATGTTAAGTCCCACTTGTGATGTTTTGTTGAAAGTTAAACTTAAAGTTAAAGTCAGACTTAGTGGTCAGATTTTTATGTAAAAAGTTTGAAAGTATGTGTAATGAGAAAGTATGCTTTTGAAAGTGGAATTAGTCAAATGGTTGATGTTAGCAAGTTAGTTTGACTTAGACAAGTCCATTAAATGAAGTTTGACTAAAAGAATGGGTCAATTTGGTCAGAGGCCCAATCGGGTCGTTTTGGTGTCAAAATGGGTCACCAATGGGTTTACGAGTCAAACTGAGTTAGACTTGATGAAAGTCAAATGTATTTATGTCCATAAGTCTTAAATGTGATGTTGAATAAGTGGTCAAAAGTTTAAAGTCTGAATGTGAATGGTTTGAGTATTGGTAAGTTGAGATTTTTGGTCTAAAATGGCCTAAAACTCGTCTACGGGTCAAATCTTGTTAAAATGAAAAAATTGAAAAAGTGGAATTGAGGGCATGTTTATATGGTCATAGTGAATGTGTGTGCAAAATTTCAGGTCCTAACTCATAACGAGCAAAAAGTTATGCATGTTTGAAGTTGGTTAAAAAAAAGTTAAATTTGGCTGATTTCTGAAATACACTAAGGAACGCGATCCTGAGAATTGAGCCGGATCGCGTTCGTAAGGCACAAAACTAAGGAACGCGATCCTGAGAATTGAGCCGGATCGCGTTCGCAAGGCAAAAATGGTGACAGAAAGTTTATAACTAAGGAACGCGATCCCGCCCACTTTCCCGGATCGCGTTTGATGGTAAAAACTGAAATTTTAGGTTCTAAAAGGCTCGTTTCAACTAGGGAAAGTTACTAAAATTAAATTATACAAATGGAGTAGTTATGGGACATTATTAAGAGTAAAAAAAAAAAAAAAAAAAAAATGGTCACGTTTTCGGGGTGTTTCAAGTTGGTATCAGAGCACGGTTTAAGGGATTCAGGTATCCACCATTAGTGGGTACTTGGACTTAGACCAATTCTATTATGATGTTGAGCATGACTTAGTAAGATATGTTTATGGGTTAATGAATTGTTAATGATTCCTTACTCGAAGTGTGGCGTGCAGACTATGGATGTGTTTAATGTAATACGATAATTAGAGCGTCTGGCCAACGCAATGATTACCATATTACCTTATATGTATCCATGGAAATCACGAGACATTAGAGGATTGAATGTTAACAAGTTATTAACTGTTTGTAGCAAAGTTTGTGATAAGGTAGATGTTAAATGTTTAAGTTATTATGTTAATGTGTTATGTGAACTTTCAGATAAGATGAGTAAAGAAGTAGAGACTACTGATACAGGAGGCAGTCAAGATAGGCCTCAGTCTCCTGTTCAAGATATAGATCCAATAATTGAAAAGATGAAGTCTTTCATTTCGCAAGAAATTGGTATTGCTCAGAAAGCATCTATTCCTCTTCTAAAGTCAACGATTATAGAGACTGTTAGAGAGGTAGTTAGTGAAGAGTTTCAGAAACGACAAGATAAAACAGTTGGAGTTAGACAAGAAGTACCTCCTCAAGCTCCAATTGTAGAAGAAAGTAGAAAGTTCAGTTACAAAGACTTTTCAGCTTGTAATCCGCCAGATTTTGAAGGGGATTTAGACCCGATTAAATGTTATAGATGGGTTATGGAGGTTGAAGGGGCTTTTACTACTTCACGTTGCCCCGCAGATTTGAAAGTAATCTTTGCTGCTAATCTCTTGAAGGCACGTGCTAAAAATTGGTGGGAAGTTCAACGCCGTACCTTAGGGGATGAAGCTATAAATAAGATGACTTGGGATGATTTTAAGAAGATGTTTGAGAATACCTATTCTCAAGAAGCAGATTTGAAGAGAATTCGTCGTGAGTTTCTTGCAATGGAACAAACGACTGAGTCGATTAATGAGTTAGTTGGTGTATTTCTGGATAGAGCTCAATTCTGTCCAGATTATATGGAGAATCCAAAGTGGCTTATAGATCATTTTCATGAGGTGTTGAAGAAAGAAATCAGTCAGTTTATTCAACCTAGCCGTTGTAAGTCTTTTGAAGAAATTGTGAATGAAGCTCGTTTTCAAGAGCTAGAGTTAAAGAAAGGTGAGAAAGCTGTTGCAAAAAGAAAAGCTGAATCAAGTCCTATTCCTTCAAAGAAGTTCAAAGCTAGTGAAAGTTCTCGTCGAGAAGAGAAGAAGACAGAAAAGTCTGTACCTCCAGAATGTAAGAAATGTCACAAGAAGCATTTTGGAGTATGTAGATTTGGGTTAAATGTTTGTTATCAATGTGGTGAGGAAGGTCATTTCAGCAAGGACTGTCCTCATCCATTGAAGGTATGTTATGGATGCTACGAGCCTGGTCATGTGAAGTCAGAATGTCCAAAGTTAAAGTCTCAGTCAGCTTCTTAGCATATCGTAAGCCATCCGATAAGAAGTCGACTGAAGTTCCAAAAGCCAGGCCTCGTTCATTCCAAATCACAGCAGAGGAAGCTAAGGGGACCCCAGATGTAGTGTCAGGTACCTTTTTAGTAAACCTAATACCTGCATATGTTCTTTTTGATTCGGGTGCCTCTAGATCTTTTGTTTCAGAAAAGTTTAGTAAAAGTTTCATGATTCCACTTTCTGACTTAGACACTCCCTTAGATGTTGAAATAGCTGATGATAGAACAATATATGTCACGAAAGTTTATAGAGGGTGTCGGTTAGAAATAAGTAATGAGCCTTTTTCCATAAATCTAATCCCTATGCAAATGGGGGAATTCGATGTTGTAATTGGTATGGATTGGTTAGCGGCTCATGATGCAATGATTCAATGTGAGCAAAAGATTGTAAGAGTTAAGTTACCATGTGGTGAATTGTTAGATATCTATGGGGAAAAGAAAGAAATGCCTATCCCGGTTTGTACTTTTGCTAAAGCTAAGCGACATCTGTCACATGGTTGTCAAGCCTTTTTGGCACATGTGATAGATGTTCAGATGCAAATTCCAAAGATTGAGGAAATTCCGGTAGTAAGAGAGTTTATTGATGTATTTCCCGATGAATTACCGGGCATTCCGCCCGATAGGCAAGTTGAATTTAAGATTGAATTGATGCCTGGAGCTACACCTATTGCTAAGACACCATATAGGCTTGCTCCAACCGAAATGCAGGAATTAATGAAACAGTTGCAAGAACTGTTAGACAAAGGTTTTATACGCCCAAGTAGTTCTCCGTGGGGAGCTCCTATTTTATTTGTGAAGAAGAAAGATGGTTCGATGAGAATGTGTATAGATTACAGAGAGTTAAACAAGGTGACTATCAAGAATAGGTACCCATTACCTAGGATTGATGACTTGTTTGACCAGTTGCAGGGTGCAAGTTATTTTTCAAAGATTGATTTACGTTCAGGTTACCATCAATTGAAGGTTAGAGAAGAAGATGTTTGTAAAACTGCCTTCAGAACAAGGTATGGACACTATGAATTTGTGGTAATGCCGTTTGGTTTGACGAATGCACCTGCAGCTTTTATGGATTTGATGAATAGAGTATGTCGTCCTATGCTGGATAAATTTGTGATTGTGTTTATTGACGATATCTTAATCTATTCCAAATCTGCTAATGATCACGATTATCATTTAAGACAAGTGCTACAGATGTTAAGGAAAGAGAAGCTTTATGCTAAGTTCTCGAAGTGTGAGTTTTGGCTTCGAGAAGTGCAATTTCTAGGTCATGTTGTCAATAGTGAAGGTATTATGGTTGATCCAGTGAAAGTTGAAGCAGTCATGAAATGGAGTGCTCCAACAACTCCAACCGAAGTCAGAAGTTTTCTTGGATTAGCTGGCTATTACAGACGGTTTATTCAAGACTTCTCAAAGATTGCAATGCCACTTACGAAACTTACAAGAAAGAATATCAAGTTTGAATGGAATGATCAAGCAGAACAAGCTTTCCAGATTCTTAAGCAGAAACTCAGTCAAGCACCAGTCTTAGTACTCCCAGAAGGTACTGAAGACTTGGTAATTTATTGTGATGCATCGTATAGTGGTTTGGGTTGTGTTCTTATGCAACGTGGCAAAGTGATAGCATATGCTTCTAGACAGTTAAAAGAAAATGAGAAGAATTATCCAACACATGATCTGGAACTTGCTGCAGTGGTTTTTGCCTTAAAGATATGGAGGCATTATCTCTATGGTGTGAAGATTACCATTTATACAGATCACAAAAGTTTAAAGTACTTCTTCGATCAAAGAGATTTGAATATGAGACAAAGAAGGTGGTTAGATCTTGTTAAAGATTATGATTGTGAAATATTGTACCACCCGGGAAAAGCTAACATTGTAGCTGATGCTTTAAGTAGAAAGGCAGCTCATCTTGCGCTAACAGTTAAATCTCTTAGAATTAATGTTACTCCTAGCTTGTTTGATCAAATTAAAGAAGCACAGCAAAAAGCTTGGAGAGAAAAAGATATTCGATCAGAACGGATCAAAGGTCAAGTTGATAGTATTGTGGAAGATTCACGTGGGTTAAAGACACGTTATGGTAGAGTTTGGATTCCAAATTCTTGGGATTTGAAGACATTATTGTTAGATGAAGCCCATAAAACAAAGTATTCTATCCATCCTGGCGCAACAAAGATGTACCACGATTTAAGATCAGAGTATTGGTGGCCAGGTATGAAAAGAGATATTGTTAAATATGTTGAACAGTGTTTAACTTGCTTACAGGTGAAGGCTGAGCATCAGAAGCCATATGGGAAGATGCAGCCTTAGACATACCTGTTTGGAAGTGGGAACACATAACGATGGATCTTATCACCAAATTGCCAAAGACTCAGCGTCAGCATGATGCAATTTGGGTGATAGTGGATAGATTGACGAAAAGTGCATTATTTCTGCCGATTAAAGAAACGATGTCTATTGAAGCTTTGGCAGATTTATATGTTAAGGAAGTAGTTGCACGTCATGGTATGCCAGTATCTATTGTCTCGGATAGAGATAGTAGATTTACTTCAAGGTTTTGGGCCAAGTTTCAAGATGATATTGGTACACGTATTAATCTTAGCACAGCTTACCACCCGCAGACAGATGGCCAAAGTGAAAGAACGATACAGACTTTAGAAGACATGTTGCGGGCTTGTGTTATAGATTTTGGAGGTAATTGGGATGTGCATTTACCGTTAGCAGAGTTCTCCTATAATAACAGTTACCATGCAAGTATAGGTATGCCACCTTACGAGATGTTATATGGGAGAAAATGTAGAACTCCAATATGTTGGGGTGAAGTCGGGCAAAGAGAAATGGGCAGCACGGATATAGTTCAACAAACGACAGAAAAGATAGATCAAATCAGAGAGAGGTTAAAGATTGCTCAAGATATACAGAAGTCATATGCCGACAAAAGAAGACGCCCATTAGAGTTTAAGGTTGGAGATATGGTTATGTTAAAAGTATCTCCATGGAAAGGTATTATCAGATTCAGGAAACGAGGCAAGTTAAGTCCTCGGTTTATTGGTCCATTTAAAATTCTTGAAAGAGTTGGAAAGGTAGCTTATCGTCTTGAGCTACCAAGTGAATTGGCAAGTATCCATAGCACTTTCCATGTTTCGTATTTAAGGAAGTGTTTAGTAGATGAGGCATCTTATGTGCCATTGGAAGAAATAGAAATCAATGATCAATTGAATTATGTTGAACAACCAATAGCTATCCTTGATGAGAAAGTCAAGAAGTTAAGAAATAAAGATATTCGGTTGTTTAGAATTCAATGGAAGCATAGAAAAGGTTCAGAGTTCACGTGGGAGCCGGAAGAAGAAATCATTGTTTATTATCCGGCTTTGTATCAAGAATGGATTATGAGGACACAATCCTAAATAAGTAGGGGAGAGTTGTAACGCCCCAAAAACATGTAAGTTTAAATGATTTAAAATACGTTTACGTTTCAGTTTTATATGTATTTAATATGTTAAATGTTTAAAGTAACGAAAAGTTTAGAATTTGGTTAGAGGATTAACCAAATAAAGAAAAGAAAGTTAGAGGGACCAAAGCTGTAAAGAATGAAAGTTCAGGGGGTTAAAATGTAAAATGCTAAAACATATCCTCCTACATGTTCAGAAATGTTCCAGACTTAATTGTAATACGTATGTGTGCGTGAGATTTGGAGGGAAAACAAGAAACAAGTCCAATAATCAACAATCAAGTTAGGGTTTATGTGATTGAAGTTTGTAATCATCAAATTAAGCTTCTATAAGGTATGTTTGATCTTTCCTTGAGTTTAATTGAAGTTAGGGTTTAAGTTAGATAAACCCTATGTAACACCTGCATATATATGATAATTAATTATGCCTAATTGTTTGTAACTAGTTGTAATTAGTATGTAATAGGACTAATTACAGGCTCTATTTGTATATATATAAGGTGATTTATATATATGTGTGTGTACTTACGCGATTTAGATAAATCGTGCGAATTAACCGGACGGAGTCCGACACAATTACTTGGACGTTGGTGACAGAAAGTTACTTAAATAATGAGAACGTATTTTGTTATATAAAATACGCAACCGAACGAGCATTATTTATATATTATCGCGACGACATTTTAACTAACGCAACAAAACGTAATAAACGCGGCTTAATAATTAAAATATTGCGACAAATGTTTTACTATTAATTCCGAAGTATTTTTATTTAAATACTTTAGTTACATTTTAAAAATATAAACATTTGATTAAATATTAAAAACTAGTGATTAAACGATTAGGACACGGAGTCAACACTGTGTTTTGGGGAGTATTTTCCCCTCCTTCCTTGGTGGATCAGCCAAACCCCACCCCACACCCAACTCATTTTCTTTCATTTTCATTTCTCCAAAAACACACACACCTCATAAACTCTCTCAACTCCAATTTACACCAAATTTTCGGAATACAAACCGACACACGAAATTTACATATTCGGAATCACCATCACGAGTGGAACAAGAATATCAAGACCGTTTTCATCATCTCATCCTCCATTTAGCTCGATTTGCAAAAGTAAGAAATTTCTAAAATCTTAGATCTATTCAATTTGGTGTAATGTTTTGATGTTTTGATGTGTACACAACTTAGATATAACCTAATACATGAAGAATACACGATTTTATAGCTCAAAAATGGGTTAGATTTGCGTTTTTGGTCGGAAAATCACGAAACCCGAAAGTTTCTGGACTGATGTTCATCTTTGCGACACAACGTTTGTGTCGCATACTATGTCGCATAAACCATGTTGTGTCGTATTTTATGTCGTACTCTGTGTCGTACCTTTGTGTCGTAAACATTATACGACACAACCCTTATGTCGCTATTGATTTAGCATCGCAAGCTTTTGCGACACAATCACTGTGTCGCAGGGCTCTTGTGTCGCATTCCTATGCGACACAACCACTGTGTCGCATACCAAACTTTAGTGTCGCAGATTGTGTCGCAAAAAACACAGAAAACCAAAATTTTAAAGTCAAAGTTACTGTACAAAAAAGTCAAATTTTACTGTAGCAGTACTGTAGCAATTTACTGTAGCAAAGTCAACATTTTAGAAATTTTGCTACAAACCGTCACCAACGGGCCCAAACATGTTTTTCAACAAACAAACAATTACAAACATACGGACAAACATTGGATATACTAGTTGTGTACAACTAAACAAAACGTCTCGCGAGACACATACTTACATAACCTCATATGATTAGGCATTTGAAGGTTACGGGTTCAGAGAACCTACTTGCTTTACTTACTACTTGCTAATTGCAACTGATTACTACAAGACTCAGGTGAGTCTTACGGCCCCACTTTTACTGTTTTATCTTATTGGGGGAGAAACATGCTACTACTTTTCCTTGAACACAAGTACTAAACTGTTTACTATACCAAACGGAATTGCATGAGTTTACTTACAAACAGAAGTCTCTCCATCATATATCGTTAGTTATGGACTTAAGCGCGAACACTAGTTAATGGATCCATTAGGGAAATGACCCTCCCCGCCCGGGGCAGTAGCGCTGCCACGTACTGATTTACACGTAGAAACGGGTGACTACTTATTCGTTACTGATGCTTGCTCAACTACGAGCATGTCACGGGAGCAAACTTATTACTTACGGGTTAAGCTTCGATTATGAGCCTCATGGCAACGGTATAAACTTACTTACTTACATTTGCGGGATTGCAAATACTGGTTTACGATTTCTGGATTGAAATTGCTGATTTTACGCCTGCGGGCATTACTGATGAAATCTCGTGTTCAAAGCTGATATTACTTACAAACCTGTGAGATTCACCAACCTTTTGGTTGACACTTTTTAGCATGTTTTCTCAGGTACCCGGATGGAGTAGGATTACTCCAGGATTTTAGCTAGAGTCGCATGATTTCAACACAACTGCATTAACGGAGATTCTTAGCATTATCTTTTGTATATTACGATTATGTAATAGAATCTCCCGCTATACGCGTGGACTCTAGGGGAAACTACATTTTGTATACGAAAACACTAAGTTTTCAAACATTATATCTATGGAATGTAACTAATTTACAAACGTTGCATATAGATGTCGTTTGCTTTATCTTTGTGCTGTGATATTTGATTAGTAACACCCCAAACTATGCTTCCGCAAAACAGTGAATTTCGGGGGTGTTACAGATTGGTATCAGAGCCTAAGGTTATAGTGAACTAGGTTGCATTTAGTGGGCCTAGACTATGACCGTTAGGCAGTATTCTCTTATTAGACATGACTGGTTCAGGAATTACAGCATACGACTTTAATTTAACATAGCCTGATCAACTATGTACAATTAAGGAAAGATGATGTAAGGTCTGAAATGAATATGTTGAACGGGGATACGTTAGTTGACTCTGACCACGAGATAACCGGACCATTACTTGATACGTGCTAGACAATAGGCTGGATATGATATATGTATATACATTAGCCTCGTCTTACTTACATTTTGCCACATGAATGGCAAACACACCACCTAATCCGTCACACTCTCACTCACATGGGTTACGGAACCCACGAGTAGCCAGGAGGAACACAAGGTCGCCTCGAAACAGCCCCTATCCTGTTCATAACTCTCAGAACTCGGCACATCTCACGATGCCAGTGTTGGCTACCCAACTTAACCGTCAGGAGCAAAGGCTCGAACATCTCGAACGGGAACAACTCCGAATGACCTACCTGCTTCGCCAGGCACTTGATCACATATCCCAACTCCAGCGAGAACAAGAGGATACCAACCTCTCTATAAGCATAATTCAGGACTCAATGACCGCCGAATTAGGTGCGGATGAACTTGTAAGGAACCGACTAGAGGAATGTGAACAACGTTCACAGGAGACTGAGGATCACTCTCGTGTACTAGCACAACGACTGGCCTTAGTTGAAGACAATGCCAGGCAAACCAACAGGCTGGCAGAAACCGTGGACCGCCTTGTCGCGCTGATGGAACAAATTAATCTACATGAAGACTAGTGTAGTCTTTGTCTTGTAATCTATCTCGTAATCTTTTGACTATCTAGCACTACTCTATAAACTAGTCGGATGTAACAATTCCCGACACCTTTTGTAATATCTCTGTAGGATGTAACCTTTGAACTCACATTATCTATCAAACTTCCCTTGATATTTCAACTCATAATAATTGTCATTTTTCCATGTTGATGTTATGTATTACTGCTTTTATACATGTACATCTGTGACAACTACAAGTTCCTACAAAATCTCATGTATCTTCATTTCTTTTATTGAAGAATCATGCCGCCAAAGACAAGACCATACACCGATGCCCAGATTACCTCCCTTATAACCCAGGCTGTTACTGAAGCCTTGGCTCGGAATACTCCACCAAATTCCTCGAGGAACAGCGATGCCGCTGAAACCACTACTGCTAAACCCTGTTCATACAAAGACTTTCAGAACTGCAAACCTCTAAACTTTGCAGGTACTGAGGGAGCTGTCGGTCTAGTACGCTGGATCGAGAAAGTCGAATCCGTATTTCTGATCTGCAACTGTGCGGAAGGAGACAAGGTTAAGTTCTCCGTTAGTACTTTTACTGACACCGCACTCACCTGGTGGAACACCTATGCCCAGACTGTGGGTGTTGCTAATGCTTACAAACTCCCGTGGGAGGAGTTGAAAGAAATGTTGAGGGGCGAGTACTGCCCCAGGGATGAATTAAAACAACTGGAAATGGAATTCTGGAACCACAAGATGCAGGGTGATGATATCACCGGATACACCAACCGTTTCCACCAACTGGCACTTCTGTGCCCAACCATGGTCGATCCTGAGTACAAGAGGATCGAGAAATTCGTTGATGGACTTCCCGAGAGACTACAGGACCTGGTGACTTCATCCAAACCGGGTACTATTCAGAGCGCCATCCGTATGGCCCATGAACTAACGGCAAATTCTGTCCGCCGTGGCACAACTTCAACCCCATCTGCAAACAACAAACGCAAGTGGGAAGGTAACCCCAACTCACCCAACCAAACCACCAACAAAAAGCCTGAGTACATTAAGGCTTATTCATCGGGGACTTCGGAGAAGAAAGGGTACAGCGGGAACAAGCCTTACTGTTCCAAATGCAGCCGCCATCATGACGGTTCTTGCCCTTGCTCCAACTGCAAACGGTTCGGGCATCTAGCCAAGGATTGCCGAACCAACATTTCTACCCCCAACACCAATGCACCAAAGGCCTGCTTTGGGTGCGGAAATTCAGGGCACTTCAAGAAGGATTGCCCAAAGCTGAAAAACAACAACAACCCTGCTCGTGGTAGAGCATTCGTTATCAAGGCTAGGGAAGCCAGACAAGACCCGAACGTCGTGACGGGTACGTTCCTTCTCAACGACCTTACTGCTTCTGTATTATTTGATACCGGTGCCGATAGAAGCTTCATTTCTGAGAAATTTAGCCCTTTACTTGACATAACTCCCACTGCCTTAGATGCTAAATACATTGTAGAATTAGCTAACGGCAAACTGATTGAGACGGATAGCATCATACACAACTGTACACTTAACCTCACGAACGAAACGTTTTCCATTGATTTAATCCCTGTCGAGATCGGCAGCTTCGATATTATTGTCGGTATGGATTGGTTATCCAAGCACCGAGCTGAAATCATCTGTCATGACAAACTCGTTCGCATACCTCTTGTCTCCGGTGGAACCTTAGTCCTACAAGGGGAGACCGGCAGACGAAATCTGAATATTGTCTCCTGTCTGAAAACTAGAAAATACCTACAAAAAGGGTATCAAGCCATCCTTGCACATGTAACGGAGAAGAAGTCGGAGGAGAAGCGACTTGAGGATGTTCCGATCGTGCGGGATTTCCCGGAAGTCTTTCCTGAAGACTTGCCCGGACTTCCGCCTCCTAGACAAGTTGAATTTCAAATCGAACTTGTGCCCGGAGCTGCACCCGTGGCACGAGCCCCTTACCGTTTAGCACCATTCGAAATGCAGGAGTTGTCTAACCAACTACAGGAACTCCTGGACAGAGGATTCATTCGACCAAGTTCCTCGCCTTGGGGAGCTCCGGTCTTATTTGTGAAAAAGAAAGATGGATCTTTCCGCATGTGTATCGACTACCGAGAGCTGAATAAGCTAACCATAAAGAATCGGTACCCACTTCCTAGAATCGATGACCTGTTTGACCAACTCCAGGGATCGAGTGTTTACTCAAAGATTGATCTACGGTCGGGTTATCATCAACTCCGAGTCCGTGACAATGATATCCCAAAGACAGCTTTCCGAACTCGTTATGGGCATTACGAATTCCAAGTGATGCCATTCGGGTTGACCAACGCACCGGCCGTATTCATGGACCTTATGAATCGGGTGTGCAAACCATATCTTGACAAATTCGTCATTGTGTTCATCGATGATATCTTGATTTACTCTCGCAACGAGCAGGAACATGCTCAACATCTGAAAACCATTCTAAGACTCCTGAAACACGAAGAGTTATATGCCAAATTCTCTAAGTGTGAGTTCTGGATTCGAACCGTTCAATTCCTCGGGCACGTGATTGACAGCCAAGGAATTCATGTTGATCCCGCCAAGATTGAAGCAATCAAGGGCTGGGAGTCACCGACAACTCCAACCGAAGTGAGACAATTCTTAGGTCTTGCTGGTTACTACCGCCGATTCATCGAAAACTTTTCAAGAATAGCTGTTCCCCTAACCACACTGACTCAGAAAGATAAGAAGTTCGATTGGACTGATAAACAAGAGTCAGCCTTCCAGCTATTGAAAAACAAACTTTGCAGTGCACCAATCTTGTCCTTACCCGAGGGCACCGACGACTTCGTAGTTTACTGCGATGCCTCACACCAAGGACTTGGTTGTGTGTTGATGCAACGAGAAAAAGTCATTGCCTATGCCTCATGACAACTAAAAATTCACGAGAAAAACTATACGACCCACGACCTCGAGTTAGGTGCTGTGGTCTTCGCATTGAAAATCTGGAGACATTATCTCTACGGTACGAAAAGCACCATCTTCACCGATCACAAAAGCCTCCAACACATATTCGATCAGAAAGATCTAAACATGAGACAACGTCGCTGGGTTGAGTTACTTAGTGACTATGACTGCGAGATCAAATACCATCCGGGCAAGGCTAACGTAGTTGCCGATGCCTTAAGCCGAAAGGAACGAGCGAAACCCCTTCGAGTCCGAGCACTTTCTATGACAATTCATAACGAGCTTCCTGCTCAAATCCTTACCGCTCAACTTGAAGCACTCAACGATGAAAACTTGAAAAATGAAGCCTTGCGAGGCTTGGATAAACAATTCGAAATCAAACCCGATGGAACTCGATACTTCTCTAACCGGGTGTGGTTACCCAAATTCGGAAACTTGCGAGATTTGGTGATGGTTGAAGCTCACAAATCTCGATACTCTATACATCCTGGTTCTGATAAGATGTATCATGACGTCAAAGGGTTGTATTGGTGGCCTAACATGAAAGCTGACATTGCCTTGTACGTCAGTAAATGCCTAACCTGTTCCAAAGTCAAGGCCGAACACCAAAGACCCTCGGGGTTGCTCCAACAACCTGAAATTCCTCAATGGAAATGGGAACAGATTTCCATGGACTTCATCACCAAACTACCGAAAACTCCGAGTGGTTGCGATACCATTTGGGTGATCGTGGACCGTCTCACGAAATCTGCTCATTTTCTGGCCATCAAGGAAACCGACAAGATGGAGCGTCTGACTCGCATCTATGTCAAAGAAATCATCTCGCGACACGGTGTACCTATCTCGATCATCTCGGATAGGGACAGCCGTTTTACTTCTAACTTTTGGCAATCGCTACAGAAATCTCTTGGTACTCGTCTTGATATGAGTACTGCTTATCACCCGCAAACAGATGGCCAAAGCGAGCGAACTATTCAAACACTGGAGGATATGTTACGAGCCTGCGTAGTTGACTTCAGTACTTCTTGGGAAAATCACTTACCGTTGTGCGAATTCTCGTACAATAACAGTTACCATACCAGCATAAAGGCTGCACCCTTCGAGGCACTTTACGGGCGTAAGTGCCGATCACCTATCTGTTGGACTGAGTTAGGAGATTCCCAACTCACGGGTCCAGATATTATTCAGGAAACTACTGAGAAAATCGTCGGTATCCAAAACCGGCTGAAAGCCGCACGTGATCGTCAGAAAAGCTATGCTGACGTGAGACGCAAACACCTTGAGTTCCAGGTAGGGGACAAGGTACTTCTCAAAGTGGCACCGTGGAAGGGTGTCATTCGATTCGGAAAGCGAGGCAAACTAAATCCTAGATACATCGGACCATTCGAAATCCTGGAAAGGATTGGTCCAGTGGCATACCGCCTGCAATTTCCTGCTGAACTTAGCAGCGTACACAACACATTTCACATTTCTAACTTGAAGAAATGTCTGTCTGACGAGACACTGATTATACCGCTCGACGAAATTCAAATCGATGATAAACTTCATTTTGTCGAGGAACCTATGGAAATCATGGACCGTGAGGTCAAACGATTGAAACAGAGTCGTATTCCCATCGTAAAGGTCAGGTGGAATTCTAGGCGCGGCCCTGAGTTCACCTGGGAACGGGAAGACCAAATACGACAGAAATACCCACATCTCTTCCCAGATAACGCACCGTCCGTGCACCCAAGCTAATTTCGGGACGAAATTTATTTAACAAGGGGAGAATGTAACACCTGCATATATATGATAATTAATTATGCCTAATTGTTTGTAACTAGTTGTAATTAGTATGTAATAGGACTAATTACAGGCTCTATTTGTATATATATAAGGTGATTTATATATATGTGTGTGTACTTACGCGATTTAGATAAATCGTGCGAATTAACCGGACGGAGTCCGACACAATTACTTGGACGTTGGTGACAGAAAGTTACTTAAATAATGAGAACGTATTTTGTTATATAAAATACGCAACCGAACGAGCATTATTTATATATTATCGCGACGACATTTTAACTAACGCAACAAAACGTAATAAACGCGGCTTAATAATTAAAATATTGCGACAAATGTTTTACTATTAATTCCGAAGTATTTTTATTTAAATACTTTAGTTACATTTTAAAAATATAAACATTTGATTAAATATTAAAAACTAGTGATTAAACGATTAGGACACGGAGTCAACACTGTGTTTTGGGGAGTATTTTCCCCTCCTTCCTTGGTGGATCAGCCAAACCCCACCCCACACCCAACTCATTTTCTTTCATTTTCATTTCTCCAAAAACACACACACCTCATAAACTCTCTCAACTCCAATTTACACCAAATTTTAGGAATACAAACCGACACACGAAATTTACATATTCGGAATCACCATCACGAGTGGAACAAGAATATCAAGACCGTTTTCATCATCTCATCCTCCATTTAGCTCGATTTGCAAAAGTAAGAAATTTCTAAAATCTTAGATCTATTCAATTTGGTGTAATGTTTTGATGTTTTGATGTGTACACAACTTAGATATAACCTAATACATGAAGAATACACGATTTTATAGCTCAAAAATGGGTTAGATTTGCGTTTTTGGTCGGAAAATCACGAAACCCGAAAGTTTCTGGACTGATGTTCATCTTTTCGACACAACGTTTGTGTCGCATACTATGTCGCATAAACCATGTTGTGTCGTATTTTATGTCGTACTCTGTGTCGTACCTTTGTGTCGTAAACATTATACGACACAACCCTTATGTCGCTATTGATTTAGCATCGCAAGCTTTTGCGACACAATCACTGTGTCGCAGGGCTCTTGTGTCGCATTCCTATGCGACACAACCACTGTGTCGCATACCAAACTTTAGTGTCGCAGATTGTGTCGCAAAAAACACAGAAAACCAAAATTTTAAAGTCAAAGTTACTGTACAAAAAAGTCAAATTTTACTGTAGCAGTACTGTAGCAATTTACTGTAGCAAAGTCAACATTTTAGAAATTTTGCTACAAACCGTCACCAACGGGCCCAAACATGTTTTTCAACAAACAAACAATTACAAACATACGGACAAACATTGGATATACTAGTTGTGTACAACTAAACAAAACGTCTCGCGAGACACATACTTACATAACCTCATATGATTAGGCATTTGAAGGTTACGGGTTCAGAGAACCTACTTGCTTTACTTACTACTTGCTAATTGCAACTGATTACTACAAGACTCAGGTGAGTCTTACGGCCCCACTTTTACTGTTTTATCTTATTGGGGGAGAAACATGCTACTACTTTTCCTTGAACACAAGTACTAAACTGTTTACTATACCAAACGGAATTGCATGAGTTTACTTACAAACAGAAGTCTCTCCATCATATATCGTTAGTTATGGACTTAAGCGCGAACACTAGTTAATGGATCCATTAGGGAAATGACCCTCCCCGCCCGGGGCAGTAGCGCTGCCACGTACTGATTTACACGTAGAAACGGGTGACTACTTATTCGTTACTGATGCTTGCTCAACTACGAGCATGTCACGGGAGCAAACTTATTACTTACGGGTTAAGCTTCGATTATGAGCCTCATGGCAACGGTATAAACTTACTTACTTACATTTGCGGGATTGCAAATACTGGTTTACGATTTCTGGATTGAAATTGCTGATTTTACGCCTGCGGGCATTACTGATGAAATCTCGTGTTCAAAGCTGATATTACTTACAAACCTGTGAGATTCACCAACCTTTTGGTTGACACTTTTTAGCATGTTTTCTCAGGTACCCGGATGGAGTAGGATTACTCCAGGATTTTAGCTAGAGTCGCATGATTTCAACACAACTGCATTAACGGAGATTCTTAGCATTATCTTTTGTATATTACGATTATGTAATAGAATCTCCCGCTATACGCGTGGACTCTAGGGGAAACTACATTTTGTATACGAAAACACTAAGTTTTCAAACATTATATCTATGGAATGTAACTAATTTACAAACGTTGCATATAGATGTCGTTTGCTTTATCTTTGTGCTGTGATATTTGATTAGTAACACCCCAAACTATGCTTCCGCAAAACAGTGAATTTCGGGGGTGTTACACCCTAGATGATAGAAAGATCATGTATGGTAGTTAATTTGATTAATTAGTGTTCCATGTGTGTTTATGAGTTGTATGCTATGCTTAATTCATATTAGTTTAATTAGAAGAATCATGTTCATATGTAATTGGGTTTTTATAGGTTATGAGTTTATGAGAATTTAAGAATTTAGATCAATTGATAATGATTATGCTTAGATAAGTGATGAATACCCAATTACATGTGATAAGAAAGTTAAATCATGGAACACTAGTGATGTATGATGGGTGTTAGTGAGTAACACCTAATTATGAGATTTAGTAAAAGTAGTGAGATAGGTGTTAGAGGTCTAGCACCTTGTTCATGAGATTAAAGTTAAGAAAGTAAAAGAGTTATGTTAATTGATCATGCTATGTGTTTATATGTATAGGTGATCAAGCAAAAGAAGTTAGTTCAAGTTTATTGCTTAGCCAAGATAAAGGTAAGTAGATGGATATAAATGTGGAGTCAAGTAATGGGTGAGCCATTAGCTTGACGGTTTTCCAAGTAATGGATCATGACCATTAGCTTGGTATAAATGTTAACTCTTAGTAGTTAGCATGATGATGTTTAAGGATCCTTAATGTGATGATGTTTATGTTTAATTTAAAGTTTCCATTACTTACTAAGCAATTGCTTATGTGTTATGTTTAAACGTTTCAGGTGAGCCAAGTGTTAATAGAGGGGACTTGGGTAAAGGGCACGTGTGAAGCTTTTGGTGGAGCTTGTTACTTAGTTCGGTAACAAGTCTTATCTCTTTTAATCATGCTCATGATACATGTACACCCCTTTTGTAAAAGTTATGACACTAGCTTATGTTTTGAAAGAATGTTAAGTCCCACTTGTGATGTTTTGTTGAAGGTTAAACTTAAAGTTAAAGTCAGACTTAGTGGTCAGATTTTTATGTAAAAAGTTTGAAAGTATGTGTAATGAGAAAGTATGCTTTTGAAAGTGGAATTAGTCAAATGGTTGATGTTAGCAAGTTAGTTTGACTTAGACAAGTCCATTTGTTGGGTCAAAACTGTTTCAGGTCTGAGTTGAAGTTCTGATGAGAAGACAGAGTACAAGTGATTAAAACTGTTTGCTTTAAAGGTTAAAACTGTCTTTACGAAGTTACAACTGATAGAAGAAAACTGAAGAGAAGACAAGTGTTACAACTGTTTGAAGATAGATTACAACTGATAGTTATGTGTTTGTAAGTAGTTAAAACTGCTTATGTATTAGTAACTGTTAGTTATATATGAAACAGTTAACACTGATTATGTATTTGTACTTGGTCGCATATTACAATTGAAGCAGTTACCACTGAATGTGTAACTGTTACAACTGTTTACATCAGAATGGTAGTTAAAACTGTTTATGATTTTGTGATAAGTATGAGTCGGTTATGGAAGTTATTTTATTCCATATTTGTAGGAGATTGTATAGGACTCTATATGTTATAAATAGAGATCCTTTAGACCTAGATAGGTTAATGATTTTTGCGCAGCTTCAAGGTTTTCTGTAACCCTAATACATCAAGTGTATTCGTCTTATATCATTAATAAGATTGAAGCTTTCGGTATATTGTGTGTTCATTATATTAATTAATATTTATTGGTCTTCTTAATATTATTGAGTGTGATTCCGCAACTTCTCAATAATATATTCAAGGCTTATTAAGTAAGATTGTTTATTAAGTTAAACAGGGACTAACAAAGTGGTATCAAAGCTTGTGAAGCTTTGAAGACAGGAAGATCTGGGATTATTAGTATCAGTATTTGAGTTTAGTTCAGATATTAAGTTTTGATTTCAATGGCGTCTGAAGGCAATGAAGGAATTCAAGCAACGAAGATACCAATGCTTAAACCTGATGAGTTTGACCTATGGAAGGTCAGAATCAGGCAATATATGCTTCTCACGGATTATCAGATGTGGGAAGTTGTTGTTAATGGTATACCAGTAACGCTTGATGGAGATGGAGTAAAGCAACCAAGAGCACCACCAACATCTGAAGCAGAGAGGAAAATCAGATCTACTGAGTACAAAGCACTTAGTACTCTGTTGCTATCCATTCCGAATGAGCATCAGAGCAGATTTGATAATTGTGAAGATCCCAAGTTATTAATGGAGGCAATTGAGAAGAGGTTTGGTGGTAATGATAACACCAAAAAGAATAAAAGATCTCTGTTAAAACAACAATTTGAAAATTTTAGCCATGTGAAATCTGAAACTCTAACTCAAACCTTTGATAGGTTTACTAAATTAGTTGGAGAATTGGAAAATCACAAGGTTAAGATTGACAAAGAAGATCTTAACAGAAAGTTCTTGAGATCATTAGGTGATGACTGGACAATCTATACTGTTGGATTGAGGCAGAGTTCAGACATTGAAGTTAAGGAACTAGAAGATATATACAATGATCTGAGGAACTTTGAGTCTGAGGTGGAAAGTAAGAAGCAAGCAACTGGATACAGTCATAATGCTGCTTTTATGTCTATGGCTGGAACAAAAGCAGAATCAAGTCAAATGGGTTCTACTCATGTTTCAGGAGGAGCAGGATCATCATCAAATAATTCTAATGATCAAATATTGGAATCTTTCTTTGCAAGTAATGTGAATTCTTCACTTACTAATGAAGATCTGGAACAATTTGATGGTGATGATCTAGAGGAGATGGACATCAAGTGGCAAATTGCATTGATTACTCAGAGAGCAAAAAGGTTCATGCAGAGGACTGGTAGAAATAACTTTGCATACAAGAGGAATGATGCAAATTGGTTTGATAAGAGCAAGATTGAGTGTTTCAACTGTCACAAGATGGGACACTTTGCCAGAGAATGCAGAAACCCTAGGCAAGAGCAGAATGGTAATGGTCAGAGATCTGGAAGCACTGGAACACAGACAAGAAACATTCCAATTCAGGGGGCTTCAGCAAATGCTTTGGTGTCTATGGATGGCTGTGGATGGGATTGGAGTGATCAAGAAGAGCATGTTGTGAAGAATCAATGTCTCATGGCCATTGCAGAATCTGACAAAAAGTCAGAAGTTCCTACTGAGGTACAAAATAAATTATGTTCTGCTGTTTGTAAACAAACTGTTAAACACTACAGAGATCATAATATAAAAGTGTGTGAGGAACTAAAACAATGGGAAATCAAAAGTAAACACACCATAGCAGTCATTGAAAATCTGGAAAATCAAATAAAGGCATATGAAGTCAATGCAACACAGTTTAAGTATGACATTGAATATGCTGGGTGGGAGAGAGACTCTTTTAAAGATAAAGTTGATTTGTTATCTAAGAAACTTACTGAGGTCACATGTGAAAGAGATAGTATAAGGCTTGATGTAAGTAAATTAGAACATGCTTCAAAGAGTGTAAATAAACTTATTAATTCACAGATTCATGATAAACTTAAGACTGGATTAGGATACAATAATGTACCTCCACCTTATAATCACACCTACTTTCCTCCCAAAAGTGAAATTGATATCAATTCACTTAAAAGAGAAATGGTAGATGAGGTTAAAAAGGCTGATCCAATTAAAAGTTTATCTGATGATGATCTGTTTGTAGAAGGTGAAGTTAGTGACTGGACTGAAGAAGATGATCAGAGTGATAGGACATCTGATAGTGAGAAGAGTGTAAAATCTGAATCATCTAAGTCTGAGTCAACATGTGAGGATGTGAAGAGAGTAATTACTGATCTAGTTGTTAATCTTAAAACTGATAAGCTAGAAGAGGGTAAGAAAATGTTTAAGGAGAAGGTTAAATTGGACTTAGAGAAGGTGAGCTTGAATACTAACAAATCTAAACATGGGTTAGGATATGTTAGTAATACAGTTAACTCAGTTACTAAACCTGTTGTTGAATCTGTTGTGAATAACTGTGTGAATTGTAAATGTAAAGCAAGTGCTTCTTCTTCACAGAGTTTTCAAAATCAAAAACCCAGAGGTAATCAAAGAAATTGGAATCAAATGATTTCACAAAAACTGGGTAATAATGTTACTGTGATTAAAGAAAAGTCTTGCTTTATATGTGGAAAAATGGGTCATCTTCAATATGACTGCTATCATAATCCTGAGAATGTTCAAAGGATTAGAAAACAGTCATGGACAAAAGCAAATATGATTAACAAACATAATTTTCAATCAAAAGTTGATCATACTGCCAGAGTTCAGAAGATAAACTCAAAGGCTACCATGTTAAACACTGTTACAGGTAAATCTACTGCAGCAGTAATACCAAAATTAGCCAAAAGCTCAAAGACTAAAACAGTGGTAACTGATTTCAAAAACAGTGTTAACAAAATTAACACTGAATCGTCAATTGGTAAAACAGTTAAAACTATTAAGCCAAAGAACACTGTTAAGTCTAAAATTAGTTGGATTTGGACACCTATTAAGTTTGATAAATTAACAGATCCAAATACCAACAGTGCTTCACAATCAATAATCTTTAAGAAAGTTGATTATGTGAATGCACATGGGAAACCCAAAGCCAAATTGGTTTGGGTTCCCAAGAGAAATTAAATTTTTTTTTTTTTGACTATTTGTGCAGGGCAAGCCTAAGAGCTTATGGCACATTGATAGTGGATGCTCACGGCACATGACTGGAGACAAAGAAAAGCTGCAGGACTTTAAATCTTTTGATGGAGGATATGTAGCTTTTGGAAGCAATCCAAAAGGAGGAAGGATCACAGGGAAAGGAACAGTTCAGAGTGAAAAGCTAAGTTTTGATAATGTTTATTTTGTGGAACAATTGAGGTATAATTTACTAAGTGTGAGTCAAATCACAGATAAAAAGAACCCAGTTCTTTTTACTGACACTGAATGCCTTATCTTGTCCAAAGAATTTAAAATACCAGAAAACATGATTTTGATGAGAATTCCAAGACAAGATAATGTATATAAGTGTGACTTAGTAAATATGACACCTCAACCTGATTTAAACTGTCTTATTTCTAAAGCAAGTGTGAATGAATCTGAACTGTGGCATAGGAGGATGTGTCATATGAATTTCAAAACCATTAATAAACTTGTCAAAAACAAGCTTGTTAGAGGTTTGCCTGAAAAGGTCTATTCATGTGATGATCATTGTGTTTCTTGTCAAAAGGGAAAGCAACACAAATCCTCATTTAAGTCCAAATCTGTGAACACAAATATCACACCCTTACACTTATTGCATATGGACTTATTTGGACCAACCAGTATAAGTAGTATGGGGAAAAAGTCTTACTGTCTTGTGATTATTGATGATTATTCTAGATTTACATGGGTTTTCTTTCTTAGGACAAAGGATGAGACAGGTGAAATACTTAGATCATTTATAACTAAGATGGAGAATCAATTGGATAAAAGAGTAAAGATCATCAGAAGTGATAATGGAACAGAATTTAAAAATCATGAGATGGATAAATTCTGTGAAGTTAAAGGTATTAAGAGAGAATTTAGTGCACCTAGAACTCCTCAACAAAATGGAGTAGCTGAAAGGAGGAATAGGACACTGATTGAGGCTGCTAGAACCATGCTATCTGATGCAAAGCTACCTATGTCTTTTTGGGCAGAGGCAGTTAGCACAGCTTGTTATGTTCAGAATAGAGTATTAGTTGTTAAGCCTCATAACAAGACACCATATGAACTGTTGTTTAAGAGAAAGCCTTTGGTTAGTTTCTTAAAATCTTTTGGGTGTCCTTGTACAATTTTAAATACCAAAGATCACTTAGGTAAGTTTCAGAGTAAGGCTGATGAGGGGATATTTGTTGGTTATTCTATTCAAAGTAAATCTTATAGGGTATTCAATCAAAGGACCAGAATCATAGAAGAAACAGTGCACATTACTTTTAATGAAAACACTGTTAATCCTGAGGGAAAAGGTCCTGAATCACTGTTTGATA
This sequence comes from Helichrysum umbraculigerum, assembly GCA_949592205.1. Classification (NCBI taxonomy): domain Eukaryota; kingdom Viridiplantae; phylum Streptophyta; class Magnoliopsida; order Asterales; family Asteraceae; genus Helichrysum; species Helichrysum umbraculigerum. The sequence continues at coordinate 125,797,966 of CATIUR010000002.1, forward strand.
TTGATGCACTTAATACTGCTTTTAGATATACAAATGTGGATACTAGTGCAGGTACAAGTGCAGGTACAAATGCAGGAACAAGTGATGAAGAAGGTAGAGCAAAATCAGGAATATCAGTTGGAAAGAAGAATGATTCATTGGAATATATATTATTTCCAATTTGGTCTCCTGATCCTCCAGAAGTGTTTGATACTGATCAACCAACGACATCACAGGATGTGGAAACAGGAAAATCAGATGAAACATCATTTTCTCATGTTGATGATTCTGATAGACCTGTTATTGAAGATAGTACAGAAGACAGTGATGTGAGTCCAGTACAGAAGAATACAAAGGCAGGTGTGAATGTTGATCAGACACCTACAAAGCATCTTGACACAGAGCAGGAACAATTGAATTATCTACATTTGATGAGTTCTACTCCTTTGTCAAAGAGAATTGCAAGAGAAGTGTCAAGTAGTGAGTCTGGTCAAGAAGGAAATTTTACCAACTTAGAGGAGAGTATTCAAGAAACAGCAGCATCTAAATACATTTCTCATAAAGATCATCCACTTGAGAATGTAATAGGAGATATTGAATCAGCTGTTAAAACAAGAAATCAAAGTCAGGTGTTTGAAGCTTCAGCAAATGAGGAAGAAGTAAATCTTGATACAGAAGCTGTTAATACTTCTTTGTTTGCCTGTTTTCTGTCTCAAACAGAACCAAAGAAGGTTACTGAAGCTTTGAGAGATCCTAGTTGGATTGAAGCTATGCAAGAGGAGTTGCTTCAGTTTAAGATTCAAGAAGTTTGGACATTGGTTGATTTGCCTAAAGAGAAGAGGGCAATTGGTACTAAATGGATTTTCAAAAACAAGAAGGATGAAAGAGGTATAGTGATCAAAAACAAGGCTAGATTGGTTGCACAGGGGTATTCACAAGAAGAGGGGATTGATTATGATGAGGTTTTTGCACCTGTTGCAAGGATAGAGGCAATTAGATTGTTTTTGGCTTATGCTTCATTCAAGGGATTCATTGTGTATCAGATGGATGTTAAGAGTGCTTTTCTGTATGGCACTATACAGGAAGAGGTCTATGTATGTCAACCACCAGGGTTTGAAGATTCTAAATTTCCTGATAAAGTTTTCAAACTGGATAAAGCTCTTTATGGTTTACATCAAGCACCTAGAGCCTGGTATGATACTTTTTCAGATTATCTGTTGCAGAATGGATTCAAAAGGGGTGCAATAGATAAAACTTTGTTTACTAAAAGAATTAAGAATGATATACTACTGGTTCAAGTTTATGTAGATGATATCATTTTTGGTTCAACAAAGGATAGTCTTTGCAAGGAGTTTGAATCACTGATGCATGACAAGTTCAAGATGAGCTCCATGGGGGAATTAACATTTTTCTTGGGGCTACAAGTAAAGCAACAGAAAGAAGGAATCTTTATTCATCAAAGTAAGTATGTGAATGATATACTGGATCGGTTTGGGTACAAAGATGCTAAAGTTACAAGCACACCAGTTGAGACAAACAAGAAATTACATGCAGATCTTGAGGGGGAGAGTGTGGATGAACATCTTTACAGATCAATGATTGGGTCTCTTATGTATCTCACTTCATCAAGGCCTGACATCATGTTTGCAGTGTGTTTATGTGCAAGATTTCAAGCTAATCCAAAGCTATCACATCTTCTAGCAGTCAAAAGAATTTTTAGATATTTGAAGGGTCAATCAAAATTGGGCCTTTGGTATCTAAAGTTTAATTCTTTTGATCTGATAGCTTACACAGATAGTGATTATGGAGGAGCTAATTTGGACAGGAAATCTACATCAGGAGGTTGTCAATTTTTGGGAGAAAGATTGGTTTCATGGCAATGCAAGAAACAAACCACTGTATCTACATCTACAGCAGAGGCAGAATATGTAGCAGCTGCAAGTTGCTGTGCTCAAGTGCTATGGATTCAGAATCAGATGCTAGATTATGGTTTTACCTTTCTTAATACTCCTATTTTTATTGATAATAGCTCTGCAATCAGTATTATTAATAACCCAGTTAAACATTCTAAAACAAAGCATATTGAAATCAGATATCATTTCATTAGAGATTGTAATGAGAAAAGACTTATTCAAATTTTGAAAGTTCATACTGATAATCAATTTGCTGATCTGTTTACAAAAGCTTTTGATGTAGGCAGATTCACATTCTTGGTTACTAGTATTGGAATGATCAATTTGTCATAAGTTATTTCTCTTGTTACTGCTTTCTGTGAATAATATCTACTGTGATTTCAATTTGGGTTAATACTGATTTGTTACTTAAACACTGATTGTGTGTAATGTGTATCGTTATCACTGTTTCTTACTTTTATTATAAACAGTGGTAATAATCACTTCACCACTGTTGGTGTATAGTTAACACTGTTACTGTTATTTTTGTTTGGAATTACCACTGCAGGTTATATTGCTAGTTTTTGGAGTCTAACTTATGCAGGTGTTTATGAAGTGTCACTGCTTGTGGAGTTTGGTTTCGGTAAAAAAAAAAAAAAAAAAATAAAAAAAATAAAAAAAATATTCAACCACTGCTTTGTTTATATGATTTTGCTAGAACTGAAGTACTACTTGTATTAAGTTAGCACTGCCTTGGTCGGTTGGTACTGCTTATACAAGTTAGCACTGCTAGCTTAATTATGTAAATGATGCATTTGAGAAACCAAGTGTTGATTACCACTGATGGTTATTTTCACAGTTATCACTGAACGTATTATTTTATTTAATTAACACTGTTTTAGTTATAATTGGGGATCTGATCAAATTAGGGCTTACAACTGATTTAATTTTAGTACTTAACTCTCAACACTTAGGGTTTCTCATTACGCTTTCAAAATTTCACATACAAACAACTGCGATAAGTCTCATTGATTTTCGATTCTGTAAAATCATCTTCGATTCTTCTAGATTACTTGATTTCTTATCATGGCATCGACTTCGTCTACTGTTCAACTACCGATTGGAAAAGATCACAATATGATTGCATTCTTAATGAAACCTGCAGAGGCAAACGAGTATGTGGAAATCATTGATTTCCTTCGTGCTTCACATATTCGTCATGCTCTCACTGTAGCACCCAGAATATCTCACGATCATATCAACAATTTCTGGGTGAATGCATCAATAGAAGAGGAACAGGGGATTAAAAGAATCGTTTCAGAAGTTATGGATACACGTGTTGTAATCACAGAAGCTACTGTTAGAGCTTCATTACAACTAGATGATGAGGCATGTATATCTTCTTTAGAGGATACTGTTATGTATGATACTTTACGATTGATGGGTTATGAGGGTTCTTTTGAAATTTTTACTTTTCAGAAAACCTTATTTTCTCATCAGTGGAGATTTTTAATACATACAATTTTACACTGCTTATCATCTAAGAGATCATCTTTTGAGCAGTTTGGGAGCAACATTGCTTATGCAATTGTTTGTCTTGCAACTGGTCAAAGGTTTAATTTTTCAAATCTGATATTTTCTGGTATGCTTAGAAACATTGAGCAGCCAAAGATTAAGTTTTTGATGTATCCACGTTTTGTGCAGTTGTTCTTAAATGAACAAATTCCTAATATAACTGCACTTGAAAAGATTATTGGTATTGTCTCTTTTAAACCAAAAGTTTTTGTAAATATGAAGAGAGATACTAAATTTTCTAGGAAGGTTACAGCATTATTTTCTACAATGCTTTCTGCACCTTCCACCACAGCATCAGTACTACCAACTGAAGCTGAACCAACTATTGAGAGAATGGTTCCACCCACCACTTCTCAACCCACAGTAGTTGGGGGTACTAAGAGAAAACAAGGGACCAAAACAGCAAAATCTTCTAGAGCCAAAAAGGCTAGAACACAGATGTCTGAGGATCATGTTGCTCAGTCATCTCAGTCAATGGACAGTGGTCCAGAACAACATGTGGTCCATAAGGAGAGGGGTGACCATTCTGAGAGGGCTGCTTCTACTGCTTCTAGCCCACTGGCAGAGCAGGACAGAAGTAACATTAATAAGACCCAATCAGAGGCAACACATGGACATGATTCTACACATATAGATGATCCTAGTGGTCCCAGTACCAAGAACCAAGGGGACTTTGATGATCATGCTAGGCATGAGTCAGAGTTTAATGATGTCAATGATTCACCAAAGGATTCACATTCTGAAGGTGTTGAGGCTAGAACTAACTTGGAATTGACGAAAATGATTGATTATGTATGGGCTGAGTTTGTACAAGAGAGGAAGAAGAATAAGGTTAAGGTTAAGGATGAAGTTATAACTCAGTTGCAGAGGAAAGTGAAGCAGTTAGAGAAGATTGTTATTAAGTGTTTGAAGAAAGGAAGGAAATATGTGATTCATGATACTTCAGAACCTGAGGAGACTTATAATTTTAAACAAAATGCTTTCAAAAAGGGGGAGAAGGTCTGGACAAATATGGGTGATAAGAGGAATGAGAATGAGAAGGTTGTGTCTGATGATGAAAAAGTTGATGAAGACATTGAAATGGAACAACCAGTGGAAGATGAATTTGTACATACACCTCCAACACCACCTACTGAGCCAGAGGTTAATGAGTCAGTGTTTGAGACAGTGGAAACAGAAATGAAGGAATCAGTGGCAGATGAAGATAAGTCTGATCATACTGAGGTTGTTGGGTCTGATCATACTGAGGTTGTTGGGTCAGTGGAGCAAACTACAGAGGTGATTTTGAATGATAAGACTGAGGAGTTAAAGATTGATGAGGATGATGGTGAAGAGGTGAGTAAACCTGAGATAGCAGTTGAAAAAGAAGAAGTGAAGACTGAAGTTAAAACTGATGCTCAACAAGTTGAAAAAACTAGAAAGAAGAGCATTCCAGTTAAAACTGCTAAAATGACTGGAACAGGAAAGAAGGTTGAAACTCCAAAGAAGAAATCTTCACAACAACCATCTTTGCCTGGATTTCAAATTAGAGAACCTGCTGCTGCTCCTGTTCAACAGAAAGAATTGCCAAAGATAGATCCTAAAGATAAAGGCAAAGGAAAACTGGTAGAAGAACCAAAGAAGAAAAAGAAAAAACCAGTGCCACCAGAAGTAACTGCTCATGATACTGAATATGCAGAAAGATTACAGGCTGAGCTGAATGCAGAGGGCTTGATTGATGTTGAGGTTGAGGAAGGAAAATTTGTAAAAATGACAAAAGAGCAAGTGGCAGAATGGGATGAGTATTTGTTGAAAGAGCAGAGACAGGATGATATTGAATATTTAGTTGATCAGCTTAAGAAGAAGAAAGCAGATGAAGCAAGAAAGAAGAAAGCTGCAAAACCACCAACAAAAGCTCAAATGAAGAAGAACTTGATTGCAAAGTTGAAAGGTGGGTATATTCCTTTGAATGCTTTAAAACAGATGAGTTTAGAGAGATTGCAGGAGTTATGGGATAAAGATGAGTTGAATCCTGATGTGATTGAAAAGAAAGAAACAGAAAAGAAAGAAGCTGAGAAGAAAAAGCAGGAAGTTGAAAAGGAAAGAAAAAAGGCTGAAAAAGAAAGAAAATTGAAGGAAAAGGAAGAAAAAGAAAAAAGAGAAAAGATAGAAGCTGAGAAGAGGAGGAAAGATGAGCTTGAGCAAAAGAAGAGAGAGTTAGATGAAATTCCTGATAGAGAAAGGAATATTGATGAATTGAAGGAGTTTATTCTATTACAGCCTATGGAATCTGAGGTAATTAATGTTGAATTACCTGGTATAATTGATTGGTCTATAGAGCAATTTGTCAATCCTGTTAAGATTCACAAGATTAAGGTTGAAAGAGCAGATGGAAATATATCTTGGTGGAGATCTTTTAGGGATTTGATAAAGAGGATTAGTAGGACTGATTTGGTGAGGATGTATGAGATTGGAATGGAAAAGAATTTAGATTTGAAAAGATTTGATAATCTGGTTGAGAAAGTTACATGGCATTGGATTAAGGCTATGTTTGAACCAGAAGAGTTTCCATTTCAATTTGCTACTTTTAGCAAGGTCAGAAATTGGATTTATCATGCTAAACCTGGAGTACATCAGATTGTTATGGAGGATGCAGTGTTTATGTGGTTATTGACAGATAGATTTTATGATATCAATCTGAGATTTTTGATGGGTTTGAGAAATGCAAGGTTACAAGCTGCAGTGTTAGATGATGTAGCTCTAGAACTGGTATATATGGTGTTAAATCAGATTCATAAGAAGGAGGAGATTGATAGGAGGAAGAGAAGAAAAGACTAACAGTTTTGAAAGAATTTTGTGAAGTTTATAATGGAGAATTAGAAGAAACTTAATGCTGTGAAGGACAGATTAAGTTTAGGGGGAGATTGTTGGGTCAAAACTGTTTCAGGTCTGAGTTGAAGTTCTGATGAGAAGACAGAGTACAAGTGATTAAAACTGTTTACTTTAAAGGTTAAAACTGTCTTTACGAAGTTACAACTGATAGAAGAAAACTGAAGAGAAGACAAGTGTTACAACTGTTTGAAGATAGATTACAACTGATAGTTATGTGTTTGTAAGTAGTTAAAACTGCTTATGTATTAGTAACTGTTAGTTATATATGAAACAGTTAACACTGATTATGTATTTGTACTTGGTCGCATATTACAATTGAAGCAGTTACCACTGAATGTGTAACTGTTACAACTGTTTACATCAGAATGGTAGTTAAAACTGTTTATGATTTTGTGATAAGTATGAGTCGGTTATGGAAGTTATTTTATTCCATATTTGTAGGAGATTGTATAGGACTCTATATGTTATAAATAGAGATCCTTTAGACCTAGATAGGTTAATGATTTTTGCGCAGCTTCAAGGTTTTCTGTAACCCTAATACATCAAGTGTATTCGTCTTATATCATTAATAAGATTGAAGCTTTCGGTATATTGTGTGTTCATTATATTAATTAATATTTATTGGTCTTCTTAATATTATTGAGTGTGATTCCGCAACTTCTCAATAATATATTCAAGGCTTATTAAGTAAGATTGTTTATTAAGTTAAACAGGGACTAACACCATTAAATGAAGTTTGACTAAAAGAATGGGTCAATTTGGTCAGAGGCCCAATCGGGTCGTTTTGGTGTCAAAATGGGTCACCAATGGGTTTACGAGTCAAACTGAGTTAGACTTGATGAAAGTCAAATGTATTTATGTCCATAAGTCTTAAATGTGATGTTGAATAAGTGGTCAAAAGTTTAAAGTCTGAATGTGAATGGTTTGAGTATTGGTAAGTTGAGATTTTTGGTCTAAAATGGCCTAAAACTCGTCTACGGGTCAAATCTTGTTAAAATGCAAAAATTGAAAAAGTGGAATTGAGGGCATGTTTATATGGTCATAGTGAATGTGTGTGCAAAATTTCAGGTCCTAACTCATAACGAGCAAAAAGTTATGCATGTTTGAAGTTGGTTAAAAAAAAGTTAAATTTGGCTGATTTCTGAAATACACTAAGGAACGCGATCCTGAGAATTGAGCCGGATCGCGTTCGTAAGGCACAAAACTAAGGAACGCGATCCTGAGAATTGAGCCGGATCGCGTTCGCAAGGCAAAAATGGTGACAGAAAGTTTATAACTAAGGAACGCGATCCCGCCCACTTTCCCGGATCGCGTTTGATGGTAAAAACTGAAATTTTAGGTTCTAAAAGGCTCGTTTCAACTAGGGAAAGTTACTAAAATTAAATTATACAAATGGAGTAGTTATGGGACATTATTAAGAGTAAAAAAAAAAAAAAATGGTCACGTTTTCGGGGTGTTTCACTTTCTCTTTTAAATTATCGTTGTGGAAACCATTGTGTAAATCGCCCAAAAGAACACGTTTTAATGATGTAAATGTTTAAAGTGTAAAGTTGCTAGTGATTGATGAATTATACCTTTGACATGGTAAAGTCAAGGTGAATGATAAAAGTAAATGGTTGGTAAAAAGAAGTTATGTTAAGAAATGGTTAAGTAATGAAATGTGGTTATGAGTTAAATTAAGTTTTTGGTTAAGATTGGTGTTGACATATAGTCAACTACCTTGGAAATGGTCAATTATATGTGAAAGTGTAAGTGAAATAGTCAAAGTGTGATTATTATGGAAAACGGGTCAAAAAGTGCCCAAATGGGTTGTCAAAGTGTGATTATGTCAAAATAAGTTATGATGGACGTATGATGTTTGTTGTTATTGGATTAGATGTCAAATGTATAATATAATATGTTGGTAAAAGGTCAAGGTTAGAGATTGAATGGTTTGAGTTTTGGTATGTCATCAAAAAGTGGTCAAAATGACCATAAATTGGTCATACGTTCGAAATCATCATTATTGTGAAATTTGAAAAGGTGTAAAAAGGGAAAGTTTTATTTTGTCATATTGGAGGTGCATGCAAATTTTCAGGTCCTAACTCTTAATGAGTTAAAAGTTATGTACGTTTGAATTTCGTAGTTTTATTTGAAGTGTGCAGGTTTTGGTCAGACCTGGTATTGCTGTAAACACAGCATACCCGACGGGTAACACCCATACCCGGCGGGTAAGTGTGTACCCGGTCGGGTAATCCGGCGGATAACAAGGTTTAAACGGGTAGGCCGTGTACAAATTGAAATATGGATTGAGGGTGTGTTGGGTTTGAAGTATACCCGACGGGTACCTGGCTGATTTGGGTGATCCATGGTTGATTTATATGTTTGGGTCCAGATTTTATAATAATAGAAACAAAGAGAGTTAATAAGTTATGTTAAGTTATTGGGACATTGAAAAAATAATGAGAGAAACCTGGAACACGGTGAGAGAAAATAATCGTGCGGGGGGAGGGCATCATGGCGGAATCAATCAAAGAACCACTTCATTTTACATCTCCGACTTCATGGATGATGTATCTGAAGCAGACTTATGGAAGGCGTGTATCAAGATCGGAAAGGTGGTTGACATATATATAGCACGGAAAAACAATAAATGGGGAAAAAGATTTGGTTTTGTTCGTTTCATGGACGTTAACAACACCAACAGAATTATCAGGGCTGTTAAAGGTATGGAGATAAAAGGGGGGGGGGGGGGGGAATACATATCAAAGAAGCAAGGTTTGATAAGAGCGAAGTTAATCAGAGAGAAAGTAATGTCAGAAAAGGGGAGGGAGGGAAACAATTTATGGAGAAACAGAATCAGAAACAACCAAGAATGATGGAAAAAAATCTCACGTGGGGAAAAGGATCATTTACTGAGATTGTAAGGGGCAAAGAAGTTAGACCACAGATTAGAGTGGGGTCGTCCGAGGTGACTAGGCAATGGGCCAAATGTAACCTAATCGGAAGGGTATCATCATTGGAAAAACTCTGGAACGTAGAGGAAATGAAGAACGCGGAAGGTGGTGAAGATATAACTTTCAGATACATTGGGGGTTTTCACGTTCTTGTGGAACTGGAAAATGAACTAGCGGCAAGCAATTTCCGGGTCATTCTATGATGAAGAACTGGGTAATCACTCACCGGAAAAAACATCCGACGAGAAAGGAGATGAACAGACCATGAGGATTGATGAAGTGGAACACGAAGAGTCGGGGGACGCCTCAAAAATTGGGTCAGATTTGAATTTTTCGGAGCTCAAGAAAGATGCGCAGACGGTTGGTAATTTGGAGGGAAATTCGGGAAGTGAGGATAATGGGCAAAATAATATGGATAATGGGTCAATTGATATGGAGCAGGATAGAACAACAAGGCCCAATAACATGGAAGAGGAGCCCAATAATGATCATATGACAAATGGGTTTGAGCAGTCTGTTGGGCCAGATTCAGGTGATAGTATTGATAATATCGGTAATGAGGTCCAAAAAGAAAACACAAACGATGCAGGGTTTTTTAAAAAGGAGAAGCAGAAGAAACATGGAAAGGGGGTAATAGATCTGAATAAAATTGCAGGTTCTCACTTCTCTCATATGATTTCTAAATCATCATCGGTCTCTGGTATGCTGGGAAGAAAAAATAAGCATCGAGCAGGGTCTTACAGTGTATCGATGGCGTCAACAGAGGTTGAAGAGACTTTGGAGACTGGGAAATTGGTCGGATTTGATATGGAGGGTAAGGAAGATGAAATTAGAAGGGTAATTGTAGAGGCAGGTGTCGAGAATGGTTTTAAATGAAGATCCTATCTATTAATATCAATGGGGTGGGATCCAGTGATAAACAAGATTGGGTGAAGGGACTAAGAAAGATGAATAAGATTGACATACTTGGAATACAAGAGACAAAATCGGGATTAATGTATAGTGTAAGTATTCGAAAGCTATGGGGGGCAACAACTTTGAATTCATACAAGCAGAAGCGATAGGTGCATCGGGGGGCATAGTCTCTATTTGGGATCCAGCGTGCTTTAAAAAAGAAGACAGTATAGTCAAACAAGGTTTAATTGAGGTTTAGGGTAATTGGGTAGTAAACGGAGAAACATATGGCATCATCAATGTATATGCACCTCAAGAACTATCGAAAAAGTAAAAGCTATGGGAAGAAATTGGATTGATCCTACAACAGAATACAGAGGTGAATTGGGTTGTGTTTGGCGATTTTAATGAAGTAAGGAATGCAGACGAAAGGAAAGGTTCGAATTTCTGTTACAATGGAGCAAAGGTATTCAATGATTTTATACATAATTGTGGGTTAATTGAGATAAAATCTTGTGGCCGAAGATTCTCACGATTTACTAAAAGTGGTGATAAACTTAGCTTACTAGATAGGTTCTTAATAAATAATCAGGCATCTATAAGTTGGCAAAATCCAAATGTTGTTATCTTACCTCGAAATCTATCGGATCACTGCCCTCTTATTTTCAATTCGGACTCGAGAGATTTTGGTGCAACATACTTCAAAATGTTTAATTGTTGGCTAGATAATAAATCATTCCAGAAAGAGGTGAAAGATATGTGGGATAAGGTGGGATCTGGAGTAAATGATACAAAGATACAAGTGTTTATGCATAAGTTAAAATGTGTGAAGCAAATGGCAGATGAAGAATTGAGAAGATGCATGTGGTGAACGTATAAAATTGGAGAAAAAAGCAGTGGAGTTAGATTTAAAGGCTGAGAATGATGGGCTGAACGAAGAGGAAAGAAAATATAGAATAGAAGTTGATATGAAGAGATGGGAGATAGAAAGAATTGAAAAGACAAAATTGAGACAGAAGGCAAAATTGAAATGGGCCACTGATGGAGATGAAAACTCGAGATACTATCACAGTGTCATAAATTGTAATGCCAAAAGGAATTTCATTCATGGAATTTCTTATAATGGTACATGGGTAATGGATCCGGATGGTATAAAGGAGCGAGCGTGGGAATTCTTTGCTAAGAAATTCGAAAGAAACACAGGATCTAGACCTTCGTTTACTTGCAACAGTTTTAAAAAATTAACTTCGGCCCAGATGATGGACTTGGAAAGATCAATTTCAGAGGTGGAAGTCAAACAAGCAGTCTGGGAGTGTGGGGATGAGAAGACACCGGGTCCGGATGGCTTTACCTTACGTTTCTACAAGGTGTTTTGGGATCTGATAAAAGCTGATTTAATGATGGCTATAAAGAATTTTGAATCAACCAGAAAGATTGGTATTGGCTGTAATGCCTCGTTCTTAACTTTGATTCCTAAGATTGATAACCCATTAAGCTTTAGTGAGTTCAGACCTATAAGCTTGATCGGTTCATTCTACAAAGTGGAGGCAAAAGTAATGGCGTCGAGACTCAAAGGTGTAATCAACGATCTAATTGGTATGGAGCAAACAGGTTTTCTAAAAAACAGAAGCATATTGGAGGGGCCAATGATTATGAGTGAATTAATTTCATGGGTCAAAAAAAAGAAGAGGAAATAATTTATCTTGAAAGTGGACTTTGACAAAGCTTTTGACTCAGTTTCTTGGGAATTTTTGGATGAAATTATGGCGCAAATGTCATTCGGAATCAAATGGAGAAGTTGGGTGGCGGAATGTCTAAAATCATCATCTATATCGGTTTTAATCAATGGTGCTCCAACTAAACAGTTTTACCCAAAGAAAGGGGTGAGACAAGGCGACCCCATGGCACCATTATTATTTTTGCTAGCGGCATAGGGCATGAATCAAGTATGATGATTGTGCAATCCTTGGTCTCTGACGTTGACAGCGAGAGGTTCAAATCACTCACTACACCAATAAAGTCAGTTGTCGATGATCTTCAATAAAGAAAGCCACTGAAAGATGATAAGACGAATTACTCTACAAGAGCATGTTAGTTCACAGTAAGTGATGAAGTGTAAGACCCAAAATTTTAAAAGTATTATTATGTTAAAAGTAAAAGTAATTGTTTTAAGTTATTATTGTTTTAGGTGAAATAAAATAATAATAATTGTAAGTCAGTTTTGTAGTTCCAGACAATGATAAGTACGGGGAGTAAAATTTACTCACTTATATTATCTACATACATATGTAGGTCGGTACGTAAACACACAAACATATTCCTACACATTCCAGAAACAAAGAAATCGCAGGAACTAAGTGAGAAGCAAGAATCGATTAAATCATATGAAATTGAAGAAGAAAACATTCAATTAATCACTCTCTTGATTCTTCTAAATCAAAGGTAAGTATGATTCTTTAATTTTCTAAACCTAGAAATGGGTTTGATGGAGGTTTAAGAAATTGATGAGTTCTAACATGAAATTAAGAAAGGTTATGATATAATTATGATGTAGAAGTGTTGAAATCTTTATGGTTAACATCAATTTAACCTAAAACTTGATAAGTGAGATGTAAGATTGATGATTAAAATTGAGTTTTGGTTAATTGTTGTTAATTATTATAAGTTTACCCTAATTATGAGTTAGAGAGTTGTCATGATGTTAAGAGAAGTATTTAATGCGGTAATTCAAGTGAATTAATACTTGAAGTAATTATGGTTATAATGATAAAAGTTGTCAAGTCAACCAAAGGTGATCATGATATTATAAAATAGTGGAAATCTACTTAATTTCAAGTAGTAAGAATGATTGTGATGTTTTGATCATAACTAAGGTAGTAAGTGAAGTATGTAAGATTTGAGTTAAAGATAATCAAGTAAAGTAAAGTTATGTTTAATTGATTTAAAGATCAACTTGTAAAAGTAAAGTGTTAATAATGATGATTAGTGGAATTTGATCATCATGTGATGCTAAGTGTATTGTTACATTTATATGTTATATGATAGGTGATCAAAAGATGTGAAGTTTCTAAGCAAGTGTTAAGTCGCTTAATCGCCTATAAAGCAAAGGTGAGTAGGTTAAATGGGTAAGGGTTGTATGTTCCGGATTGCTTCCGAGCAAGAGGTTCATACAACCGATGGAAGTATTATTTATGTCATATATTATTGATTATGTAGTTTGATACTATGGTATGTGATATGAATACTTGTTAAGTGGTAAGTGTTGAAAGAACTTGTTATAAGTGAAAGTTATATTATTAATTAATATGTGAAAGTATCTTCATGACTTACTATGTAAGTATATGGATGATTGTGGAAGTAAGTAATGACTATGACATTAGCTTGATGTTTAGCCAAGTAATGATCATGGCATTATCTTGGTATAAGATGTTAATTATTATTAACTAACATGTGGAAGTGGTTAAGGATCCTTAATATTGTGGAAGAGATAAAGAGAATAACCAAGTAAGTTTATTATGATAAAGTACACTAACTTGATAAGATAAGAAAGTAAAGGTAATGTGTTTAGCTAACTTGTACCATTGATATATGGTGCACTAGCTTGATAAAGAAAAGATTGATATGTAAAGTATTGTTAGTAAAGTTAATGATTGTTAGTGTTTTATTCATTTAATTACTCGTATACCCACTAAGCTTTATGCTTACCCTTCAAGTGTTTAATGTTGTAGGTGCTTGGTTCGGTTGAACCAATTGGTTAATACGAGTAGATTATGGTTGCACGAAGTAGCTTGGAATGGAGCTTTCTTTATGGTTAGATAAGCTCTTTCTCTTTTAAATTATCGTTGTGGAAGCCATTGTGTAAATCGCCCAAAAGAACACGTTTTAATGATGTAAATGTTTAAAGTGTAAAGTTGCTAGTGATTGATGAATTATACCTTTGACTTGGTAAAGTCAAGGTGAATGATAAAAGTAAATGGTTGGTAAAAAGTAGTTATGTTAAGAAATGGTTAAGTAATGAAATGTGGTTATGAGTTAAATTAAGTTTTTGGTTAAGATTGGTGTTGACATATAGTCAACTACCTTGGAAATGGTCAATTATATGTGAAAGTGTAAGTGAAATAGTCAAAGTGTGATTATTATGGAAAACGGGTCAAAAAGTGCCCAAATGGGTTGTCAAAGTGTGATTATGTCAAAATAAGTTATGATGGACGTATGATGTTTGTTGTTATTGGATTAGATGTCAAATGTATAATATAATATGTTGGTAAAAGGTCAAGGTTAGAGATTGAATGGTTTGAGTTTTGGTATGTCATCAAAAAGTGGTCAAAATGACCATAAATTGGTCATACATTCGAAATCATCATTATTGTGAAATTTGAAAAGGTGTAAAAAGGGAAAGTTTTATTTTGTCATATTGGAGGTGCATGCAAATTTTCAGGTCCTAACTCTTAATGAGTTAAAAGTTATGTACGTTTGAATTTCGTAGTTTTATTTGAAGTGTGCAGGTTTTGGTCAGACCTGGTATTGCTGTAAACACAGCATACCCGACGGGTAACACCCATACCCGGCGGGTAAGTGTGTACCCGGTCGGGTAATCCGGCGGATAACAAGGTTTAAACGGGTAGGCCATGTACAAATTGAGATAGGGATTGAGGGTGTGTTGGGTTTGAAGTATACCCGACGGGTACCTGGCTGATTTGGGTGATCCATGGTTGATTTATATGTTTGGGTCCAGATTTTATAATAATAGAAACAAAGAGAGTTAATAAGTTATGTTAAGTTATTGGGACATTGAAAAAATAATGAGAGAAACCTGGAACACGGTGAGAGAAAATAATCGTGCGGGGGGAGGGCATCATGGCGGAATCAATCAAAGAACCACTTCATTTTACATCTCCGACTTCATGGATGATGTATCTGAAGCAGACTTATGGAAGGCGTGTATCAAGATCGGAAAGGTGGTTGACATATATATAGCACGGAAAAACAATAAATGGGGAAAAAGATTTGGTTTTGTTCATTTCATGGACGTTAACAACACCAACAGAATTATCAGGGCTGTTAAAGGTATGGAGATAAAGGGGGGGAGAATACATATCAAAGAAGCAAGGTTTGATAAGAGCGAAGTTAATAAGAGAGAAAGTAATGTCAGAAAAGGGGAGGGAGGGAAACAATTTATGGAGAAACAGAATCAGAAACAACCAAGAATGATGGAAAAAAATCTCACGTGGGGAAAAGGATTATTTACTGAGATTGTAAGGGGGGCAAAGAAGTTAGACCACAGATTAGAGTGGGGTCGTCCGAGGTGACTAGGCAATGGGCCAAATGTAACCTAATCGGAAGGGTATCATCATTGGAAAAACTCTGGAACGTAGAGGAAATGAAGAACGCGGAAGGTGGTGAAGATATAACTTTCAGATACATTGGGGGTTTTCACGTTCTTGTGGAACTGGAAAATGAACTAGCGGCAAGCAATTTCTTAAAAAACTCCGAAGAGACATGGAGAAACTAGTTCGTCGAGATGATAGCTTGGCATAAAGATTTTAGGGTGTCAAAAAGATTTGTTGCTCTCAATGTGTGTGGTGTTCCACCGCATGCATGGAGTTCTGAGGTGTTTGATGAGATTGCAAGTCAATTTGGCGAGGTGGTGGTGTCTGAAGGGTGTACAGAAGACCATCGCAACTGGTCGGTGGGCAAAGTAATCATTTTATCAGAGGATTTACGTAAGATTGACACAGACATCTCCATATTGGTTGACAAAGAAGAAGTTAAAATTAGAGTGTTTGAGGATCAAGTAGAATCGGTTAATTTAATCCCTGGTGGTTTGAATAAGGTTTCATCATGGGTTGGGAATGATTCTGATTTCGAGATAGGCAGTGATAATTCGGATTCCGGGTCATTCTATGATGAAGAACTGGGTAATCACTCACCGGAAAAAACATCCGACGAGAAAGGAGATGAACAGACCATGAGGATTGATGAAGTGGAACACGAAGAGTCGGGGGACACCTCAAAAATTGGGTCAGATTTGAATTTTTCGGAGCTCAAGAAAGATGCGCAGACGGTTGGTAATTTGGAGGGAAATTCGGGAAGTGAGGATAATGGGCAAAATAATATGGATAATGGGCCAATTGATATGGAGCAGGATAGAACAACAAGGCCCAATAACATGGAAGAGGAGCCCAATAATGATCATATGACAAATGGGTTTGAGCAGTCTGTTGGGCCAGATTCAGGTGATAGTATTGATAATATCGGTAATGAGGTCCAAAAAGAAAACACAAACGATGCAGGGTTTTTTAAAAAGGAGAAGCAGAAGAAACATGGAAAGGGGGTAATAGATCTGAATAAAATTGCAGGTTCTCACTTCTCTCATATGATTTCTAAATCATCATCGGTCTCTGGTATGCTGGGAAGAAAAAATAAGCATCGAGCAGGGTCTTACAGTGTATCGATGGCGTCAACAGAGGTTGAAGAGACTTTGGAGACTGGGAAATTGGTCGGATTTGATATGGAGGGTAAGGAAGATGAAATTAGAAGGGTAATTGTAGAGGCAGGTGTCGAGAATGGTTTTAAATGAAGATCCTATCTATTAATATCAATGGGGTGGGATCCAGTGATAAACAGGATTGGGTGAAGGGACTAAGAAAGATGAATAAGATTGACATACTTGGAATACAAGAGACAAAATCGGGATTAATGTATAGTGTAAGTATTCGAAAGCTATGGGGGGCAACAACTTTGAATTCATACAAGCAGAAGCGATAGGTGCATCGGGGGGCATAGTCTCTATTTGGGATCCAGCGTGCTTTAAAAAAGAAGACAGTATAGTCAAACAAGGTTTAATTGAGGTTTGGGGTAATTGGGTAGTAAACGGAGAAACATATGGCATCATCAATGTATATGCACCTCAAGAACTATCGAAAAAGAAAAAGCTATGGGAAGAAATTGGATTGATCCTACAACAGAATACAGAGGTGAATTGGGTTGTGTTTGGCGATTTTAATGAAGTAAGGAATGCAGACGAAAGGAAAGGTTCGAATTTCTGTTACAATGGAGCAAAGGTATTCAATGATTTTATACATAATTGTGGGTTAATTGAGATAAAATCTGGTGGCCGAAGATTCTCACGATTTACTAAAAGTGGTGATAAACTTAGCTTACTAGATAAGTTCTTAATAAATAATCAGGCATCTATAAGTTGGCAAAATCCAAATGTTGTTATCTTACCTCGAAATCTATCGGATCACTGCCCTCTTATTTTCAATTCGGACTCGAGAGATTTTGGTGCAACATACTTCAAAATGTTTAATTGTTGGCTAGATAATAAATCATTCCAGAAAGAGGTGAAAGATATGTGGGATAAGGTGGGATCTGGAGTAAATGATACAAAGATACAAGTGTTTATGCATAAGTTAAAATGTGTGAAGCAAATGGCAGATGAAGAATTGAGAAGATGCATGTGGTGAACGTATAAAATTGGAGAAAAAAGCAGTGGAGTTAGATTTAAAGGCTGAGAATGATGGGCTGAACGAAGAGGAAAGAAAATATAGAATAGAAGTTGATATGAAGAGATGGGAGATAGAAAGAATTGAAAAGACAAAATTGAGACAGAAGGCAAAATTGAAATGGGCCACTGATGGAGATGAAAACTCGAGATACTATCACAGTGTCATAAATTGTAATGCCAAAAGGAATTTCATTCATGGAATTTCTTATAATGGTACATGGGTAATGGATCCGGATGGTATAAAGGAGCGAGCGTGGGAATTCTTTGCTAAGAAATTCGAAAGAAACACAGGATCTAGACCTTCGTTTACTTGCAACAGTTTTAAAAAATTAACTTCGGCCCAGATGATGGACTTGGAAAGATCAATTTCAGAGGTGGAAGTCAAACAAGCAATCTGGGAGTGTGGGGATGAGAAGACACCGGGTCCGGATGGCTTTACCTTACGTTTCTACAAGGTGTTTTGGGATCTGATAAAAGCTTATTTAATGATGGCTATAAAGAATTTTGAATCAACCGGAAAGATTGGTATTGGCTGTAATGCCTCGTTCTTAACTTTGATTCCTAAGATTGATAACCCATTAAGCTTTAGTGAGTTCAGACCTATAAGCTTGATCGGTTCATTCTACAAAGTGGAGGCAAAAGTAATGGCGTCGAGACTCAAAGGTGTAATCAACGATCTAATTGGTATGGAGAAAACAGGTTTTCTAAAAAACAGAAGCATATTGGAGGGGCCAATGATTATGAGTGAATTAATTTCATGGGTCAAAAAAAAAGAAGAGGAAATCATTTATCTTGAAAGTGGACTTTGACAAAGCTTTTGACTCAGTTTCTTGGGAATTTTTGGATGAAATTATGGCGCAAATGTCATTCGGAATCAAATGGAGAAGTTGGGTGGCGGAATGTCTAAAATCATCATCTATATCGGTTTTAATCAATGGTGCTCCAACTAAACAGTTTTACCCAAAGAAAGGGGTGAGACAAGGCGACCCCATGGCACCATTATTATTTTTGCTAGCGGCATAGGGCATGAATCAAATGATGCACAAAGCGAGGGGAGTAGGGCTATTTCATGGTATTAAAATGTCGGATAGTGGGCCTGAAATATCTCACCTACAGTACGCGGACGACTCAATATTCGTTGGGGAATGGTCACACAGAAATATAAAAAACTTGATAAGGATGATGAGGTGCTTTTACTTATCATCGGAATTGAAGACAAGCTATGCGAAAAGTAGTCTATTTGGGATCGGGGTGGAGGACAATGTGGTGAACTCGATGGCGCTGGAAATAAACTGTAAGGTTGGTGATTTTCCATTCAAATACCTCGGTTTCCCGATTGGTGCATCAATGAATAAAACTGAACACTGGGATCCTCTGATTCGGAAATTCCACAACAAATTGTCAACATGGAAAGCAGAAACATTATCAATTGGTGGAAGGCTACAACTATGCAAAAGTGTACTTGGTAGTTTAGGTACATATTATCTATCCCTTTTTAAAGCTCCGGAAAAAATTATTTCAAAGTTGGAAAGAATTCGGGCTAATTTCTTTTGGGGGGTAATAAAGAAAAGAGATAAATAAATTGGGTATCATGGAAACAAACGATGGGAGGAATGGACAGGGGAGGATTGGGTATTGGTTGTTTGAAAGCTCAAAACTTAGCGTTATTAAGTAAATGGTGGTGGCGTATGTTAGTTGAAAGGAATAGTTTGTGGAGGGATATTATAATTGTTATACATGGGAAGGATGGGGGGATAGGAGATAGAATGGCAAGGGGGAGATGCGCCGGTGTTTGGAATAACATTTTGAAAGTTGGTTCCGAGCTAGCAAAATTCAACATCTGTTTTTCGAGCATGTACCAACTTGATGAAGGAAACGAAAACCAGAAATGGACTTGGAGGTGGAACAACAATGGGGAGTTTACTGTGTCTTCCATGAGGGCGGTATTGGATGAAGTTTATAATAACTCTGCTTGTAATATGCATTTTAAATGGACAAAAGAGATTCCAAAAAAAGTTAATGTTCATGCGTGGAGATCTCTGTTAGGAAGATTACCTACAAGACATAACTTGGTAAAAAGGGGCATTCAAGTAAGAAACGGATCATGTCCGTTATGTGGTAATTTCGAAGAAACGGAGGGGCATATATTCATAGAATGTCGTTATGCAAAAGGAGTGATTGGATGGATAGGTAATTGGTGGAAGATTGATGTTAGTAATCTGCTGTCAACAGGAGACATAATGCATTGGATTGATTCAAGTGGGTTGAAAGGAAGATCGAAAGAGATGTTTGTAGGGGTGATATACGTATACTTTTGGATTATGTGGAACTTTCGGAACGAAGTGATATTTAGGGATAAGAACTTGAATGAGTTTGATAACATAACGATAATACTGATGGGCAAGGCTTATTTTTGGATAAGTAATAGATGTTCTGGGAAGAAACCAAAGATACAATGGGTGGAGTGGTGCACGAATCCGTTGGGATGTTAATTGGTAGCATATGTATCTATGTAATGTTAGAGTATCATTATTGTAATCATGGTTTCCTTGTAATTCTAGCATCTTGCTAGCTTGTGTTATTAATATAGTTTGGGGTTCGGGTTTTGGGGGTGATGGATGTTAATTGGTAACATCGCTGTTAATATACAAGTTGGTTGACGGTCCCTGATTAAAGAGTGTCAGCAACATACAAGACTTTACAAGTGAAAGATTGCATGACATCAAGGTTAATTGTGATTGGAGGATTTCTAAGTCACGCAATTCACATGATGAGAAATGGGGACCATAGAATCTGCTTTAAACGTTTTTCAGTCAGAGTAGAGCTAATCAAGCAGCAACACATGTCATTATATATTCCAGAGTTTTAAAATATTTTATGGCACATCTTGCCTATATATAAAATGACATATTGTACTTAGAAAGTTGCCATTTTCGTATTAATAATTTGTATGTTAATGATTAAGTTTGTCTAAGTACGAATACATGACAACCAGTTCTACTTGACTGATTAGTTGAGTCAATAATAGATAAGCGATTGTAATTGTCGAGCCCCAATCCGACACGGTCGTCAACGCAACGGAAGGGGACACGACAGTGGGGTGTTTTAAATTTATAGAGCTGGGGACCTAAGCTTTACTACGGCTATATAGCAGCAGTATGACCTAGGGTCGTTCTTCAAGCTAATCGTATTGTGAAACGGAAGTATCAAGACAAGTTGTTTATTTTAGTGACGGGATTTTAAAACAGAGTTTTGAGTGGGTTTTTGTTACTTAGGTCCGTAAATTAAAGCAATTAAATAAAAAGTAAATAAATGGAAAACAGAAATAGGGATGAAATCAGTATGGAGTAGATGTGTTTGTTATGACTTCGTTAGCTTATGCGGGGGTGATGCTAGGGTTTTGATATGAAAACGTCTTTTTAAAGGTTTGTGTTTTATCTGAGCTTAATTGTTCGTAGTGTAATCACTAGTACCCTACTGATTCGGGAGACCAATCAGTATGTCACTAAGTACTAGGCCAAATTGAGTCTGATCGGAGGAGGATGCTCAACTCTTCAACGTTATCCAATGACGGAGTAACGACCCTTCTTGGAATGTTAGTTCCTGGGTGCATGAGATAGAGTAACATACCCACTAAGATTCCGACCTTTCTTAACACTACGGGGACAACGAAGTCAAATAAGGCATTTAAGATTAAGACTTGGTTTGGTAACTATTAACTTTATATTAATGGTTATATTTAAGTCTAGAGCTTTCATCACGGTGTACAGTGCGATTATGCATTTCACAGTTTTCCAGACCCGAGATGCACTAACGGTGTACAGTGCAATTAAGCATTTCCACAGTGTTCCAGATCTTTAGGTGTACTAACGGTGTACAGTGCGATCAAGCATTTCCACAGCTTTAAAGTTAAACCAGGATGTGACACAGTCTTCAACCACCGACATTTCCTTAGCTCCTACGTATTTGTACTCCACCAGAGGTGTTTCCAACGTTACACGAAGTACAGTGCCGTTTACCGTGGTCTTTCCGGGGTCACATACTTTATGGTCACTCTAGACTAGTTTAAACTAAGTTTGTATTAAAGCCCAACCATCTATGATATAAACCAGCCCTCACTATTTCCCAATAAATCCCTGATTGATTCACGGTGTACTATACGAAAGGTTTTAAACAATATTTCCACAGCTACGCAATTCAGACCATGTTTACAGTTTCAGAAAACATAGATAGGTAGTGACCGTTTGATCAAGGTTCGCGACTCCTTGTCATAAAGGTTCTAACCACGTTTAATTGGAGGAAATGCGATTAGGTTTAGAAAATTCATAAATACAAGGTTAATAAATCACCGGTTTTCATTATATAATATAATTGGGATCATTATTTCCACAACGGATTGTGCCCACGACTTTCATAGCTTCCACGTTCCGTACTACGCACATAAGTGATGATTCCGGCGATATACAAATGAAAGCCGTATAACTTTACCTCCGTTATATCATAATGTTATCCAATTATATGTTTAAAGCAGCATCACCCCATACATATATAAACTAACTACATCATAACAAACACACAAGGAAACTACTCACTACGCATAATAACAGGTCCTAAATCTAGCATAATAACAATAGCAATTATCATTATAACAGATAAGGAAAGAAGTAACCGTTAATAAAGCGTAGATTGAATAAGCGTTTAGAGAGAGAGTACAAGCAGAACTTCCGCAATATCCTTGACAATATTACAATAAAAGCCCCTGGACTATTCCCTACGCTATTACAAAAGTATCCCCTCCGTTAGTTTTAGTTAAATACTAACTGAGAACTAACTGGATCAAACCCTAATTTCTAGAGAGAGAAAGAAAGAAAGAGAGAATAGAGAGAGAGAGAGAGAGTGTGTGTGAGATAGAAAGTGGAAATGGAGAAATGTGTGAAATGGTGAGGTGTGTTGAATGTTGGATGGGTGACCTCCTATTTATAGGCAAAGCTTGAAATCAGCCGTACAAGTCGCGAAGCACGCACGTACAAGCAAACGAAGCACAAACGGGCAGCATATAGGGTACCAGTGGCCGTATACGGCCCCAGTGGCCATATACGGCCTTCATAGGGCCGTATACGGTGTATAAAGAGCCGTATATGGTCTATGAAGGGCCGTATACGGTGTGCAAGGCCGTATACGGCATCCGTCTGATTTCGTTCGTTGCTTAAAACGTCCGTATCTCCTTCGTTATGCGTCCGTTTGACCTGATTCTTTCGCCTGTGTCTTCGTAATTCCGTTACGCTTCTAATGGTGCCAATCTAACTGAAATTGGATGTGTATAACTTTAGCATAGCTGAAATCACTTTATAGGAGTTTGTAACCGTCCTGTCTTCGCCGTTCTTTATCTGATTTGCATGATTCTTGATTTTTTTCGTCTCGATTTTACCTATTACAACATATCATAAGGTTAGAATGTGTTTATCATAGGATAAATGAGGGTGCGAGAATCGGTTGCTGCTTATTTGCTCCGTTTTGCTCGTTATTCGGATGTTTTAGTGACTTTTGTAGCAACGTCTATATTTTGAGCACTTTAGTGAATTTTAGTAAATAATGATTGTTTTGGAATGTTTTCACTAAAGATGTGCCCAAAAAGTGTGGAATAATGGCCTTGAAAACATGACTTTTTGTGTCACATCAAGTTATCCCACACTTAGACGTTGCTTGTCCTCAATCAACACTCAGTTTTTGAAAACATTTTAAAACATTTTTTTTAGAGCGAGCTTCAACATTTTTAAGAGTTACCACTGTCAAATGCAAATAAGATAGTTTCAGGAATTTAGGAGAATATAAGATGATCCTTCCTTAAACAAGAAAAGATTCTCTTAGGCATACATCCAAATCTCATGATCTTGGAGTACACATGACTAGGCGATCTCACAAAAGGTGGTCACTCAATTCACTCAAAGTGTATCGGGTTTCCTATCAATCTAGAACAAACGAAATCGCTCAAATAGCCAGTCATGCAGCACTCATCGTCATAGGCTTGGTCGAGAATCGGATCTCCACCACTTAGGTGAGGATGGTGCTAATTATCCCAAGACATTCATGAGGGTTGTAGTGTTTGATGAGGGGTAAAGGGTATGGATAATGGCATTTTTGGGTTGTAGGGGTTGCTTATCTTAAAACAACTGAGATCATGAATAACTTTATTTCAGAACGGAGAGAGAGGTAGCTTTTGGTCTTCTATCAGGATCTTCTTGTGAGGATGATACTTCAAAGGACTTTAAGCTTTATTCTTTTTCTTTCTTTTCTTCTTTTTCTTCTTTTTATTTTCTTTTTCTGCTTTTATACTTTTCTATTTTCTTTTCTTCTTCAGAATTTCTTTGCCAGAGAATTTCCAAGGATATTTTTCTTCTTTTGATTCTTTCAGAAATCCCTTATCTTGAACATTTCGAGTCTTTTCGCAGTGTCAATTTTTCACACCAAGGATTCTTCAATCTTTTTGAAAACACAAAGGGGTAGGATAAGTGAAGCGGATATTCTAAAAGATGTTCTTCATAACCTCAGAAATTCTAAGATAAGTTTGGGGAATATTTTTGGGAAGTATGGTTTTATGAGGGTTTTATGAAACGAAAGGTTTAGGCTCAACAGGGTTTACTAGGCGGATCATCGATACTAAAAATGAGTATCGGAGGGGTTTTGGGCTTGAAAAGATATGTAAAAAGGGTTTCAAATCCTAGGGAATGTCAAGGTCATCTAATTGCACCTATACCGCGTACGGTACACACCAATGTGGTCTCGAAGCGTATGTCAAGAGCAAGCTATAATTCAGAGATGCATGCATCGGCACACACAAGAAATGAATAGTGAAGCATTAAAGTTGAATGATATTAGGCTCAAGATACCTCACTGCAAATAGGGTTGTATGTGCTTCGTCATGCTTCCATCAGATTATTATTTCTTGCTTAAGCAATTTCTACCTTATTTCCCTAGACTCCGAAATATATTACTCACATCTGAAAATAGCTCCTCTCAAAAGATATTTTGGCTCAAAAT
The DNA here is from genome assembly GCA_949592205.1 of Helichrysum umbraculigerum. Lineage (NCBI taxonomy): Eukaryota > Viridiplantae > Streptophyta > Magnoliopsida > Asterales > Asteraceae > Helichrysum > Helichrysum umbraculigerum. The sequence continues at coordinate 125,822,661 of CATIUR010000002.1, forward strand.
TAGCAGAGTTAATCAATAGATTTAGCTCATACTTTCAATTTTCTTGAAAAAATTTTGAAAAATTTGAGGAACATTTTCTGAGTTTACTATTTCGGACATTAAAAATCAAAGAAAACTAACCAAGGTATTCTATACCTGCTATCCCACACTTAGAGGAACATTGTCCCTAATGTTCTCTTGAGTTGAGATTTACTGGAAGTAAAATCCCACACTTAGAGTTTGAACATGTAAGAAAATGTTTCTCAAGTGTTTATTTTGGGCTGGAATCTCACACTTAGTGATAAGCTTAGGATAGAGTATAGACTACTTTAACAAACTAACAAAGCAAATAATAAACCGAATCATAAACAAAAGAGAGTAAAGGTTAAGACACTCCCCAGATAGCGAGTAGCAAAGAAGCTGAGAATCTGAATTTGCTGAAAAGAGATGTTGCCAAGATTATTTTCTGCATTCATGAAGAGCGGCACAGCTTCAAGCGTCTTGCTATTGGTTTTTTCTCCATCCATTATTTCTTTTGTGAATCAATCTCGTAAGTGTGAACACGTTGGTCGTACCAGTTTATAAACTCAAAGTATTTGCAAATGAAAAGATAAATCACCGTCTCAGAACTTGAAAAGATGTTTTCTACTACAAATCATTTTTCTAAAACATGTGTTTTTAAACGCGTTCGAGCATAATGCATAAAAGTAGTATGCAAGTACCTCAAATGCTCGAAACACATGAATGATCATTTTTCAAATTGATTTCCTTATTAATTGAGACAAGTGGTTTATTTGCAAGTGAGTTGTAATATCAGAAAAGCGTTTTGGTGACGACCAAGTGTGAAGGATAGTCAGAGATATATCTTCACTTATTGACATTGTTCTCTCTACACGTCTTATTGCACGGGTTGCCTCCCGAGAAGCGCTGCTTTTAGAGTCGAGAGCTCGACTTTGCCTTCCTTCAGATTAGTTGGTGCTGGAACCTCCAAGACCGGAAGTGCTCAGTAGTGGAATCCTGGGGTTGCGTGGGTAGATTCTCAGAAAATGACGAGCGATGATGTCAACGATGTTCGGAATCTCTGATGAAAAGATAGGGAAGCTTTTAAGATGATTCTCAGCAACCCTTTTCATGTGTAGAAGATCCCAAGTTATCTCCTTTACTGTTTTGGAAATGGTTCCACGGGAATCTACAAAAGAGAATCCATCAGCCTCGATCATTTCTCGTTCAGGATGCTGTCGTCTGAGAGAGTCCATGAATCCAAAGAACTGCAGGTGTAAAGTCTCGTGATTTGCAATGCCAGAGTTTCCTCTAAGTTCTCGGATTGACTCATGGATCTCTTGGAGTAGGTGAGTCTGATAGTGGGAAAACGTGAGGTTTGAGTTCTTGAAGGTATTGTTTACTATATCGTAAACCTCACGTAATCCGTAGTTGAATATTTGACTATGCTCTTCATCAGGTACCTCAGCGAAGATTTCCTTGATTCGATCAGTGAGGAAGTTTGCGATGTTAACCATTGAACCTTCAGGTATAAAAGAAGGGATGACACGCGTCCTCTCGTCAGAACTCACGTACTCGAGATCTTCAGCAATCTTGTGAGCATGGTACTCGATGGTGCAGTCAATGTAGAACCTATGAGGAGAAGTTTCGTCGATATGATCATTCCTAGCCATAGAATCTAGAAGTCCTCTAAGATCATTCATCAACCGGATGTCTATGTCTGCGTCGGGATTCCCAGTAGCATTGTACATATTGTTGAGATAAGAATTTAAGAACTCGTGTTGTTCAGCAGAATATGGAAATGCGGATCTGAACAGCGTGTCATAGATCTTCCTGTACATGCGTCTTTGGTCTTCAAAGAACTCTAGCTCCTCAGGTGTTGGTCCAGTAGTGTGGTGCTCTTGTAGCAACTGAGCAGCGAGGTCTTCGGCAAAGGCATTTAGGCGGTTGTGGAAGAATCTGTAATCTTGTGAATTCTCGGCCTGGTTGACCTCAGATTCTGCTATGATTTCCTCAATCAGGTTCCTTTGGTGTGGAGTGTAATCATTGGTGGAGTTAATGATAATGCTTGTCATCGTAGGTACGTCGTTTTCGAATTCTTCAATAGCACTAATCATTTCCTCATGGTGGGAGATAGTCGGAATTTGGGGAGAAGCGGGAACAGTCGAAGATGCAAGAAGTCGGACAGACTGGATATCTATTGGAACATCAGTATAGATGATGTCATCCTCGTCACTCTCCTCAGCTGGAGTATCCCTAGCCTGGAAATCAGGGAACTCAACAGTATCGGACTGTGGAAGGGTGTCATCAGTAATCTGAGATATCGGCTGAGAGGAATCCACCTCGATGTCTTTCTCCTCCTGAGAATCAGAATCACGGCTAGATCCGGAGGTGCTTCCCTTCTCGAATTGACTTCGAGGTGCAGATGTGTCAAAGGTTTGAATCCTTTGGGGAAGTCGGGATGTTTTATATGCTGCAATCTTTCTCAAGAGTTTGTCTCGAAGCTCTGGGTGTTGTGCGGATAAGGCTATAGTCTTCTCAATATTCAGCAGAGCATCAAGTCGGGGAGACGCGAGAGGTTTGGTGGGATCAATAGCTGATGCAATGAGTTTTTCCATGGTGAGACCAAATTCTGCATCATGAGAGTAATCAGTCAGTGTATCTTCATCTGATTCATCTTGTGACAGAGGGATGAAGTTCTCAAGGTTCTCGATCTGCATAATCTCTGCTGTCGGTAAATATGAGTCAGGAAGGCATTGATGAGGTGGTGTGGACTGATATACTTCCTCGTGCTCTGATTCTTCCTGCTCTTCCTCGGATTCTTCCATTTCTTCTGGTTCCGTTTCTTCCATCTCCTCTTCCTCTGGTTCTGTTTCAGGTTGTTCCTCTTCTTCTTCATCCTGCTCTGAATCTTCCTCATCTTCTATTTCTTCCTCTGGTTCAGATTCTTCCATTTCTTTGTCTTCTAATTCTGACTCTTCAGTAGCTGAGATAAGACAAGTATGCTCATATGGCCTGTATGGTTCTGGCTCTGAATCAGAAGTGTCATTATCTGAAGTAACTCTGCCCATGGATATTGCGTATATCTCTACATGCTCCATTATTGAACAGTCAGTCTGATCAATCTTGTATGATATTGTCTGTCCATGTGCTCGTAGACTGATAACCTGAGAGTATACATCAATAATAGCACGTGCAGTATTCATGAATGACCTACCTAGGATAATGGGTATGTTAATGTCTTCCTGTATATCCATCACTACAAAGTCAGTGGGGAAATAGAACCTGTCAACTTTTACCATGACATTCTCAGCAATGCCTTTCGGGTATCGGACTGATTGATCGGCAAGCTGGACACTCATTTTAGTGGGCTGGAGAGGTCCTAATTCTAATCTGGAATAGAGCGAGTAAGGCATCAGATTGATACTAGCTCCAAGATCGGCCAAGGAGCGTATTGTGCCTGAGTGATAGATGGAACAGGGCAAGGTGAATCGACCCGTGTCTCCTAGCTTTTCCGGTAAGGCATTCTAAATGACGGCTGAACACTCGGCGTTCAGGGAGACTTTAGGAGTGGAAGGAATCTTGTCCTTAGTTGCCAGCATTCGTCAGATGTATTTCGTACTAGAGGGAATTCTAGACACGGTGTCTAAGTACTTTCCATCAAGTTTGAATGACTTGGCATTATACTTCTTGTGCAGGCGGTTAGGGAAAGGAATCTCAACCTCACGATTCGGCGTGGGCATTGATTTGGTCTCAACTGTCGGCGGGACAGGAGAATGTTCCCTTTTTGGAGAAGCAGTCATAGAAGGAGTTGGTTTATCAGAGTTTAAGGTCTTGGCTTCCTCGACGTGGGGGTTCTGAATAGTATTGCTTGGTAAGGTCCCTTGCGGTCGGGTATCGAGACGTTGGGCTAACTGACCGATCTGGTTCTCAAGGCTTTTCAGGACCGATAGTTGATTTCGAAGGAACAGATCAGTTTGGTCTTGTCGAGCCGTAGTCTTTTGGTTGAAAGCGGTCTGACCTTGGATGAATTTGTTGAGGTTGTCATCAGTACTCGTGACTGGAATGATGGTCTTCGTAGGCTCAGCAGGCTGGATATCTTCAGTGGCAATTAATGGAAGTGGTTGATTGTATGGGAGTTGTGGTTGTTGCGGGTACATCGGATAACGTGGCTGAAACCTGGGCTGGAAAGGGGGTTGGTTGTTCCGTGGAGGATATTGGTTTCCTCGAGTTCTGGGTGGTGAAGTTCTAGCGAAGCCAGGAGGATTTTGAGGTCTGACAGGGAACTGGGCATAGTAGACCGAACCGTCAGTAGGATCTTCGTACTCAACCTCGTATTCTTCAGCGGGATGGTTGGCACAGTTCTGGCAAGCCTGAACTTGGTGGATCTGCTGTGGTTGTTTCTTCAGATCTGCTATCTGTTTTGTCAGAGTCTCAATTTGTTCGCTCAGAGACTTAATGGCTTCAGTTTGGCGGGTGTTATTTGCGGAGAGGGGTAAGGATGAGGATTGCTCATCAGACTTCCAATCGTGGGGGTGCATCGTCATATCCTCAATCAAGCTCCATGCTTCATCATCAGTAAGTTTCATGAAGTTTCCTTGAGCTGCTGCGTCAAGATTGATGCGATGGTTAGGATCAAGGCCTCGGTAGAAGGTGCACACCTTGTCAGTTTTCGTCATTTGGTGGTTTGGACATTTCCTTAGTAAACTCTTGAATCGCTCCCATGCTGAGTAGATAGATTCATCGTGGGCTTGTTGGAAGTTTGCGATGTCATTCTTTGCCTGAGTTTGTTTGGACGGGGGAAAGTATCTAGCAAGAAACTTATTACCCATGTCGGTCCATGAGGTGATTAAGCCGGTCTCAAGTCCCTCAAACCAGGTAGAAGCATGTAAAGCGAGAGAATAGGGGAACAAGTATAAGCGGATGATATCCTGCTCAACCCCATTCTGCTTATAGAGGTTTGAAACCTAAATGAATTTGTCGATATGAGCGTTGGGATCATCACGGGGTAGACCGTGGAATTGGCAGTTATCTTTTATGAGTTGTACGATGTGGTGTTTAAGCTCAAAAGAAGCTCCGTCAATCACTGGATAGCTAATCGGTCCTCCGCGTCCTTCGATGGATGGTTTGGTGTTGTCGGCGAGAGTAACACGAGCGGCCATTTGTGGAAAACGGGAACGTCTTTCTTTGCGGATGGTACGGATAATCGACTCAGGATCGGGTACGAAAATGAGAGGTTCAGATCCGGATGATCTGGTCGAATATCGTTGTGGGATATGGGAAGATATTGTCGGTTGGAACAAGGAAAAGAAAATAAGAATGGGAAAGAAGTATCACTAAATAGAAAACTCGTCTGGACGCTTCAGAGTCTTACGATTAACTCCCCGGCAGCGGCGCCAAAAACTTATCGCGCCCCTATCCGACACGGTCGTCAACGCAACGGAAGGGGACACGACAGTGGGGTGTTTTAAATTTATAGAGCTGGGGACCTAAGCTTTACTACGGCTGTATAGCAGCAGTATGACCTAGGGTCGTTCTTCAAGCTGATCGTATTGTGAAACGGAAGTATCAAGACAAGTTGTTTATTTTAGTGACGGGATTTTTAAAACAGAGTTTTGAGTGGGTTTTTGTTACTTAGGTCCGTAAATTAAAGCAATTAAATAAAAAGTAAATAAATGGAAAACAGAAATAGGGATGAAATCAGTATGGAGGAGATGTGTTTGTTATGACTTCGTTAGCTTATGCGGGGGTGATGCTAGGGTTTTGATATGAAAACGTCTTTTTAAAGGTTTGTGTCTTATCTGAGCTTAATTGTTCGTAGTGTAAACACTAGTACCCTACTGATTGGGGAGACCAATCAGTATGTCACTGAGTACTAGGCCAAATTGAGTCTGATCAAAGGAGGATGCTCAACTCTTCAACGTTATCCAATGACGGAGTAACGACCCTTCTTGGAATGTTAGTTCCTGGGTGCATGAGATAGAGTAACATACCCACTAAGATTCCGACCTTTCTTAACACTACGGGGACAACGAAGTCAAATAAGGCATTTAAGATTAAGACTTGGTTTGGTAACTATTAACTTTATATTAATGGTTATATTTTAGTCTAGAGCTTTCATCACGGTGTACAGTGCGATTATGCATTTCCACAGTTTTCCAGACCCGAGATGTACTAACGGTGTACAGTGCAATTAAGCATTTCCACAGTGTTCCAGATCTTTAGGTGTACTAACGGTGTACAGTGCGATCAAGCATTTCCACAGCTTTAAAGTTAAACCAGGATGTGACACAGTCTTCAACCACCGACATTTCCTTAGCTCCTACGTATTTGTACTCCACCAGAGGTGTTTCCAACGTTACACGAAGTACAGTGCCATTTACCGTGGTCTTTCCGGGGTCACATACTTTATGGTCACTCTAGACTAGTTTAAACTAAGTTTGTATTAAAGCCCAACCATCTATGATATAAACCAGCCCTCACTATTTCCCAATAAATCCCTGATTGATTCACGGTGTACTATACGAAAGGTTTTAAACAATATTTCCACAGCTACGCAATTCAGACCATGTTTACAGTTTCAGAAAACATAGATAGGTAGTGACCGTTTGATCAAGGTTCGCGACTCCTTGTCATAAAGGTTCTAACCACGTTTAATTGGAGGAAAGGCGATTAGGTTTAGAAAATTCATAAATACAAGGTTAATAAATCACCGGTTTTCATTATATAATATAATTGGGATCATTATTTCCACAACGGATTGTACCCACGACTTTCATAGCTTCCACGTTCCGTACTACGCACATAAGTGATGATTCCGGCGATATACAAATGAAAGCCGTATAACGTTACCTCCGTTATATCATAATGTTATCCAATTATATGTTTAAAGCAGCATCACCCCACACATATATAAACTAACTACATCATAACAAACACACAAGGAAACTACTCACTACGCATAATAACAGGTCCTAAATCTAGCATAATAACAATAGCAATTATCATTATAACAGATAAGGAAAGAATTAACCGTTAATAAAGCGTAGATTGAATAAGCGTTTAGAGAGAGAGTACAAGCAGAACTTCCGCAATATCCTTGACAATATTACAATAAAAGCCCCTAGACTATTCCCTACGCTATTACAAAAGTAGCCCCTCCGTTAGTTTCAGTTAAATACTAACTGAGAACTAACTGGATCAAACCCTAATTTCTAGAGAGAGAAAGAAAGAAAGAGAGGATAGAGAGAGAGAGTGTGTGAGAGAGAAAGTGGAAATGGAGAAATGTGTGGAATGGTGAGGTGTGTTGAATGTTGGAGGGGTGACCTCCTATTTATAGGCAAAGCTTGAAATCAGCCGTACAAGTCGCGAAACACGCACGTACAAGCAAACGAAGCACAAACGGGCAGCATATGGGGTACCAGGGGCCGTATACGGCCTTCATAGGGCCGTATACGGTGTATAAAGGACCGTATATGGTCTATGAAGGGCCGTATACGGTGTGCAAGGCCGTATACGGCTTCCCTCTGATTTTGTTGCTTAAAACGTCTGTATCTCCTTCGTTATGCGTCCGTTTGACCTGATTCTTTCGCCTGTGTCTTCGTAATTCCGTTACGCTTCTAATGGTGCCAATCTCACTGAAATTGGATGTGTATAACTTTAGCATATCTGAAATCACTTTATAGGAGTTTGTAACCGTCCTGTCTTCTCAGTTCTTTATCTGATTTGCATGATTCTTGATTTTCTCGTCTTGATTTTACCTATTACAACATATCATAAGGTTAGAATGTGTTTATCATAGGATAAATGAGGGTGCGAGAATTGGTTGCTGCTTATTTGCTCCATTTTGCTCGTTATTCGGATGTTTTTAGTGACTTTTGTAGCAACGTCTATATTTTGAGCACTTTAGTGAATTTTAGTAAATAATTATTGTTTTGGAATGTTTTCACTAAAGATGTGCCCAAAAAGTGTGGAATAATGGCCTTGAAAACATGACTTTTTGTGTCACATCAGTAATACTTAGCTTGATTCAACTGCTTTGATCTTAGCCTTGGCTAGATCATTCCACAATCAGTTTCAGTGTAATTTGTTCTTAATAAATTAACTTTATGCTATTTCTGTTGCATCTTTACTTGCACGCTTTAATACTTATAATTATTAATTTATTACTCTGTTTACTGCTTTCATATTAAATTGTTAATTAAAATTGATTAAAGCTGAAGTTAAACAAGTATTTGATTTCACCCCCTTTACAAATCTCAAGCTATTAATTGTGACTCCAAACACTTAACTCATAAGTGTATTTAGGATCTACAATTTGTTATAAAAAAAAGTGTTTCTTGTAATTGCAGAAGCAAAGCGACGGGGAGATAACTTTTTTTGTGTATGTGTGATACTCTATTAAATAACACTAACTAGTTATAAATAGTACATCTATTATTTTTTAGTGATATGCCCCGATTTTTTTGTATGTTTTTCAACTCGAAAACTCTTTTAAGAATGCCTCGTATCTCAAATGTAACGATATAAACTCATTACAATAATTACTCAATCAAATTTGACACAATGGAAACATTTTTAACTGTCGAATTGGACTCGAAGAAAACAATTACAAAACACTAGCAGATACACGCCGGGTAACCAAACATACCTAACTCTCTGTGACGTTTTTCAAATTACCTACCCGTTTGAACTAGTTGTACCTCACGGGTACCTACACGGGTACAAAGAGTACCCACCGGGTAACTCCAGTACCCTCCGGGTACACCTACAGGTACAGTAAAACTCAGAATTTTAAACCAACACTTCTTCCAGATTTTTGATCACAATCCAACACCAAAAGTCCAAATTTTTTACAACCATAACATCACACCTTTACAACAATATTACCACTTTCAAATTCAACTAAATCCACAATTGATTCAAAACTCATTTAACATCATTTAACAACATAAACACCAAACTACGTATTTCATCAAACATATAAACTATTACATTTTTGACTCCAAACCAAGATGGTTTACAATTACAAACCAACATTTGATCAACTTAATATTTACAACCATTCCAATTTCATTAGCCTAACTAGTTAATCAACAAAACAATGATTTCCTCTTTAAAATGATTATACTCAAATGATCAAGCTTGCACTTCAAAAAGGGGCTTTCAAACTTTCAAGAGCATGATTTCATAAGGAATTTACTTACTACAATCCAAGTAGCAAGCCACCATTAGCTGACCTTTGGTTCCTCGCTCGTTTCACCCCTTGACCCACTTCGTCTACCTACACATTTAACCACATAATATCGTAAGCATATAGCTTAGTAAGCAATGGGAAATAATCCACAATATCATCAACAAACTCGTCAACTCTTGTAATAACCACAACTTTTATAATAACAAAACTAATAGCAACATAAGCAATACTCAACAATAACAACAACTCAATGATAACCAAATCTGTTACAACTCAACAACAATAACAATTAACAACAACTCCATATCAACAATAATATCATCCACCACTCATTAGTGGCACTCTCAACAATACTCATAATGGTTGTACCAACCTTAACTCAATAATAATCATATCAACTATAACTCAATAATAATATCGATATCATCCACAACTCATTATTAACTCTATCAACAATAGCTCATAATAGTTATATCATCAATCACTCAATAATAGCAATTCTCAACTATATGAATACAATAACTCAATAATAATCAAAATAACAACAACTCAACAACAATAACATTTGTTAACAACTCGGATTTCAACCTTTTATTCATCAAGCTAGTGCACATTATCTCAATGGTACTACTTGGCTATTCTCATATTTTCACCTCTTTGTCATCAAGCTAGTGCACATTATCTCAATGGCACTACGTGACTATTCTCATTATTCAACCTCTTTATCATCAAGCTTGTGTACATTATCTCAATGTTGATACTTGGCTATGCTCATTATATCGACCTCTTTAATTCATCAAGCTAGTGCACTGTTGTCCCATTGTCAGCACGATGACGGTGTTAGTTTTAATATTTATATTTTGTCAGGGGGCCTAAACCTCCGTACTACCTATTGGTACTGGGTACGAATATATGATACGAGTATGCGGTAAGGATGATCAAGGGTCGTTCCCTACGACGATAGAATTAAAACAGAGCTCGTTCAGACAAACTAATTATCAAGCTAGGGTTGGATAAGTGGATATGTGATTGTTTTTGGGTTTTTATCTATTTAAACTACTAAAACTAATAAAGCATAAAAGTAAAGAAAGACTAGCATATATAACACTTAAGGATAACAAAGACGTGGTTCATCATGATTTAGGATAGTGTATATGCCGAGTTGATGATTATTTGGGGACACAATTTAGTGACAAATTTATAGACTACATGTGTAAACACTAGGACCCTACTTCTTTAGACCGGTTCTAAATTAGTATGTCACTGAGTACCTAGGTTATCGTGAGTCTGATCAGATCAGGTTGCTTAACCCCCAACACTGCCCTTTTGATGGAACACTGACCCTGTGCTCAACTGCCCTGTTACGGAACTGTGATTCTATGGAGATAACTCATGGGTGCATGAATAAGGTAGCAAACCGCCATAAAGAATATTCTGACATTTCTTAATACCTAAGCCCAAATGTGTCATCTAAATGTGTACTGGTTATTAACTTTGTTATTCTAAACTATCGGTTATGTGGAGTTAAGGGGTTTAAGCATCTTAGACTACATTCGAATCTTTGCTTTCTTTTCAGAACTCCATATTTAATTACTGTAAGCACAAATACTTCCGTCATGAATTAGACCCTCCTTTACAATTAGTCGTTCATCCTTAGGTATACTCACAGTATACACTGCATTAAGTATTTCCACAACTTTCTAAGCCTAGATAGACTCACGGTGTACACTACTTTAATATGTTTAGCATTTCCACAGTTTATATGATACCTAGACAATGTTCTAAAAGGATAACTTCTATGTAATCCACGATGAGATAAACCTACGGAATTTCCTTGACTTTCACGTATTTGTACTCTACCAGTGGTGTTTCCAACGCTATATCAAGTACAGTGCCGTTTTACGGAGGTCTCATTGCTTCATACTGTAACAGAGATAACTATATATTCGTAGCTAGGGTTTATTACTCCTATAACTAAGGCAATAGTCACGTGAAAGACTGGAAAGGGTGAATGGTTAAGTCTTGTTAAGTCCCCCTTTCGTTCATACGCATATATGGAGGCATACGCGGGATCCGATTACTAGCTTACGAGTGTGGAATCCTCGTCAACTAATCATTGAGATTATAAATAAGATGTGAATGAATACGAACTGAATAACGAACAGAAAACAAATATGAATAGGAGATAAATAATTTGATAAAGATAAATCATTTATTAATAAATCAATCGATTACAATAACCTAATGATTACAATACCAAAAGAGTATACGTGCTATGATTCAAAGGATTGAATCAACTAGACTAGCCTAGACACATACATGACTCTGGCTAATGATGAAAATTGTTGCAACTAAATCATAAACTGAAACCTTAAACCTAAGACCTCTATTTATACTAAAACCCTAAACCTAACTTTGCTGGGCTTGGGCTTCTTCTACGATTTGGACTAGGCTTCTTCTAGTTTCACCATCTTCGCAGCTCCATGGGTTCTATGGACTGACTCAATTCGCATCCCACCACGGCCTTGCGAACTGACTCAGTTCGCATTGCAATTTCAATCCTTGCGAACTCAGTTCGCATCGCATGCTATTCAGTTCGCAGTCCAAGTTCTCTGGTCTTGGTCTTCTAGGCTCGTTCCTGAATTGTATAGCGATGGTCACCATAATATGTCCTAACAGACTCCCCCTTGACCATTGCTCTCAATTCAGATGGACACCATAAATCATTTGTTACAAATTCTACACCAACAAGTCTATGTTCAGGATAAGCTTAGACATATAACAAAGTATAACTTCCATTTATACGGATAAAGAATTAATGTAACATCATCTCTAACTGTCTAAATCATGGCAAACATACAAGCAACTACTTACAAGGCATAACAATAATAAACATTTCTAACATTAATAAATCACAAACATCAAATAAGAACATTATGACAGATTAATGATAGAAAGGATAGATAATACCGATACGAATTGTGAGCAGAATAACACTTGTACTTTTTTATAATATCCAAGCATTACAAACACTAGCCTCTACTAATTAATCTACAAAACTAAACTAAAAGAAAAGAGAAGGATTCCCCCTAATCTTCTCACTAGTTCCAAGGGTTAAACCCTAGAGAGAGAGACTAGAGAGAGAACCTAGAGAGAGAAAATAAAGAGAACACTTAAAGAGAGAGTGTGTGAGAGAGAAAGTGAGAGTGAATGAATGATGAGAGGTGTGGAATGAATGAGGAGGTGATGGGATATATATAGTTGAAGCCTTGAAGACCATGTACAAGCCTATAAGTACGCGAAATAAGCCACGAAGCGCAATTGAGACAATTGGGCAATTAGTACCACCCCCCCCTAATTGGCCTTTGGGGGACAATTGCCAAGCTCTAGGAAGGCCATATACGGCCCGGGGGGGGGGGTGTCGCACCCTCAAATTATGATGCTGAAGCGGTTCGGGTCGGGGCGCGACTAATCAAGTAATCACAGCTCAAAGATATATAGCAAACGACTCTATATGCGTCGTTTTACGTTTGTATTGATTTAACAAAAGCTTACATCCAAATATAGTTTACAGTAGCTCGGTTTGAAATTGAGAGATTTAAATACATAATTAATTTATACAAAATATAATAATGCAGCTAAATCTCTGATGGTTTGCATGATGACACGAGCTAAGTATCCTGTTGGGCAGTCCAAACTACTGCTGGGTACCTGTGATACAAGCTATAATGGATCAGCAAAACGCTGGTGAGCTCACAGGTTTGTATGCCAGGACATATTGAATGAACCGCAAGATTTAATTGAATTTAAGTTGCAATAAAGCAAAATAAGAGTAACTATACAGTCATGAGCACATAGTCTGAGCTTAACTTGGGGGTCGGGTCCAATGAAGGAATTCCGATCGAGGTGCCTCCTACGAGTGTCTAATCCACACTCGTCTACACAAATGCTAATGCGTCCGTTTGACCAGTTAGTGTTTGCTAACCCGGACGAGGATTGTCAATCCTATATGGTACCATACACTAACATTCACGCTACTACGTATTACCAAACTATGTTGTGGAGGACTTTAAATTGATTAGTGAAAACAACTCATGCAGTATTTGATTTTGATTTGTACTTGCGTTCAATTGTAAATAAAACGAGCATTGATATCACACCCCTGAGTAAAACAGTAAAATAGGGGCCATGAGACTCACCTGAGTCTTGAAGTGTTTAGCTTAATAAACGTGATTGATTTACCGAGTATTGTTGTCCGAAGACTTGTAACCTGAGGGTGTCCATGACACGCGATGGTTATTAATATGAGTAGGTAGTTACAAAGACTACCTTTGTAGTTGTTCGTTCAACTAGAATGTCCAAATTACTAAGATTTGGTTGATTAACTTGTCCAAGTTACTACGACTTGGTTGATTGATTTGAGTTTAGAAAACGTGTAAGGCCCGTTGGTGATTGTTTGTAATAATAATCTTCAACATTATTATTTTGATTTTGAAGTGTTATACTTAAAAGGTATTTACAAACTTTAGGTGACGGGGGTCCGGGGGCAGCGCCCCTGGTTAGCGGGGTTCAGGGGTGGCAACCTCTGGCGGGGTCCAAGGGGCAAAGCCCTTGGCTGGGGTGTATTGCTTTGGTGAAAAACTCATCTAAAACTTGAATTTGGGTGAAATCAAGTGATAAAATTTTAGGTCTCGACACTTAGTAAAATCTGTGTTTTCTTGGTTCTGTTTCATGCGACACTTATAGCGACACTTAGAAGTGTCACTTATCGGTTATAGGCGACACTTAGGGAGTATCGCATAAAATGGTAATTTCCGTAATTTGGGCGTCACTTGACGCAAGATTAGGGCTTTTCGTGGCACTTAGGCAAGTGACGCAAAATTAGGGCTTTTAGCGACACTCGGTGCGTCACTTAAGTGACGCATTAAGTGACGCTACGCTGCACGAGTCTATGCGACACTTACGTCTGATGGCCGGATTTTGAGACGAAAACGAGTTTTCCGGCCACCGTTTGGTCCAAATCTTTTACCCAACCCATATTTGGACATTTTAAGTTTATATAAACAACAAACTAGTGAAAATATACAAAATCAAAGAGTTTCGAGATTTGTCGGGAATCTTACAAATTAACGCCGAAGAAATCTGAAAAGATAGGAACGTAGATCGTGATGCGGTGAATCTTTTTCTCCAAACGAGCTAGATGATTTATGGAGGTTTGGTGGTGCTTTTTGGTAGATGAAGGTGGTGGTGATGGTGTGGTATTTGAGAGAGAAAAGAGAGAGTGAGAATGGGAAGTGGGGTGGGGAGGTGGTGACCTCACCCCCCTTAGGCCAGTTTTGGTGGGGGCCCATCGAAGTGTGGGTCTCCAATTTTTAATCTCGTGTATTCGCGCTCCGTGCGGTGTTCGTTTTCCCGATCGTTTAAACGTTAAATAATTATTTTATACGTTTAAATATACGTTTTAAAAATACGAATAATTATTCAATATTTTTGTTGAAGTATTTCATTAATACTTGATAATTGAGTTACAAAATATAATCTTAACTTTGTATTGTTTGCGCGTTTAATCTTTTAAATCGCGAAATCTTTGTTTGTACGATACAATTTGAATTGAAATATTATCAAAATAATATCTTGGATATAATAGTTGTATTAAATAATATAATACTATTTAATGAAATTGTTCACCAACGTCTGTATTAATTGAGTCGAATTACATTCGATTTAAATTGCGTACGATTTAATCAAACCGTATAATTGTATATATTCAACAATATACATATATATATATATATATATTGATACATTAATTAGCCTAACATAGAGCTAATTACATGTATTACAATTGATTAGGCACTAATTACTAGTCCTAATTTGGCGGGTGTCACAGGGGGGCAATTGGTTTTGCTCGGTTTGTCCGTTTGTTGCTTGTTTCGGCCGTATCTTCTTCGTTACTTGCCCGATTGACTTGATTCTTTCACCAATGGACTCATCTTTTCGTTACGCTTCCAATGACACCAAGTTTGTGTAATTTGGAGGTGTATATCTCATATGTGCTTTGGAGTACGATCGGTTGGTCTCTAGCCTTATATCTATTCCGTTTCGCTTGATTCTCCGATCTTGTAATTACCTATGGAATCATGAAATGGTAGTTAGGAAGTGTGTCTCATAAGGTAAATAAGATTGGAAGAATCGGTTGTTATTTATTTACCTCGTTTTACATGTTAATCGGACGTTTTTAGTGATTTTTGCAGCAACGCCTATATTTGAACCTGTTTGGTGAAATTTAGTAAATAATTATTGTTTTAAAATGTTTTCACCAAGTATTAGTCCAATAAGTGAGGAATAATGTACGTAAAAACATGACTTTTTACGTTATATCATACTCATTATCTCAATGGCACTACTTAGCTATATTCAACAATTAACCTATCGTGTTTTCTTGTTATTTACAATTCGACAATTACCTCTTTTGTTTTCCCATTACTTACATTCATAACTCAATATTAATATCTAACTCAAGTATACCTACTTACTTTGAACTTGAATTTTTGAGTGATTAGCAACTTTTCCAACTCCTTTATCACCTTAATGGACTCAATTCACCAAAATCCTAGCTCAATTTGTAATTCCTTCCTCTTTCTCCACTATTCTCTCTTTTGTTCTCATACGCACACGCACACAAACATTCTCATTATTAGACCTCTTTATATTAAAGGAAGTGTTATTTATTTAATTTAATTATTAACCCCCTCAACATCCTCATTTGTCACATTTAATCCCTCAAGTCTTTGTTCTCATATTCTAGTCACTTTACTCTTTTTTTTTGGGTAAAGGGTAAAAGTTTACCCGGTAAATATGTCACTTTCTTATTGTTCATTTGTATTCTTAACCCCAAATAAATAATATTTAAATTTAATACCAATACTCAAATAATTATAATTTAAATTTAAATACCACATTTAATATAATTAATAATTTTGAAAAATTTGGGGTGTTACATTCAGACTCGTAACTTTGATGATAAATATGATATAACAATGAAACTATGTTTTATGATTTTAGAGTTTTTATAATTGTTATTTATTTTGGTTTAGTGCGCACAAATGTAATAAACTATAGTCTGACATTCGCAGTATTTAGCGAACTATTCAAAGTTACATTGTATGTAACGGACTTGTAATTTATTTGCATTGTATGTATTTTCAACATATAAACGGTTCTAAGGGACGCCACGCGGTAACGTATAAAGTCGACACGTGGAAAAAGTACCATAAATTACATACAATGTAAGGAAATTACAAGTTCGTTACATACTATGGAAGCCCGAGTAGTTCGTTACATACTATGAATGTCAGACTATAGTTTATTACATTTGCGTGCACTAAACCCTATTTATTTTGAATACAACAGTTACTATAGGAGCTAAGTTATTTGCATTGACTTCGATTATTCATTGGTATAGTTTAACAATGAATCATGGGCAAGTAACTAAAATGATTGTATTGTTCACTTGTTTCTTGCGTGACTAGATTTGTTATTTAATTTAACATCTATCGTATTTTGCTTAATAAATGGTAACCAAACATACGACTGCACTAATGACTAGTTTCACGATTAATATGTATAAAGAAAAAAGTTTAACGAAGAAAATTTAGTTGTTCGGCTCCGGTCAATAAAAATGTCTTGACTCCGCCTATGTAAATCGAACACTTCATGATAGAAAATTACCAAAACATCCTTTAAGTTTACCTAAAATTTCACTTTCAGTCTTTTACAAAATTTAATTACATCAATCATTCTTTCTTCTGAAACTTGTTATGCTAGTAGTCCTTTAGACTCACAATCGTTAATTCTCCGTTAAAAAGGACCACATATGATACTTTTAATTTTTGAGTAAAATATAAATTATAAAATATAAAATATGTATACATACATAATTAGGTGCACATAACATCATTTTCATCTTTCCCATAACACTTAGCAAATTCATAATCAAATTCGATCATCTTGTACACTGAAACATCAAATTTTGTAGCATACCACCATCTCACTCGGGGACCCTCCATCACTCATTCATCTTATCTCATCACGACTTTGTAGTCACCGCCTCTTCTCTTTTGGTTTCATTCCTTACTCGAAAAACATCTCAAACGATAAACCTAGCTTTAAAGTAAAACAACGTTGAAAACTAGTAACTAAATATGTGACTCGTAATCTTAAAGTTACAAATGTACGAGTGGGTGGTGAAAGTTTGTTGTGGAACATTTGGGTGGTGGACTATAAAAATTGGTGTTTGAGTGGGGAAAATGAAAATGATTTTATGGGCAGCTAATAATGTATCTATACATATTCCATATTTTATAATTTGTATTTTACTCAAAAATTAAAAGAATAAAAAATAGATCACACTAGGTCTCTTTTAATGGAGAGTTAACAATCGTTAGTCGACTATTAGTGTAACAAGTTTCATAACAAAAGATGATTGGTGTAATTAAATTTTGTAAAGAACTGTTATTGAAATTTAAGGCAAACTTAAAGGACAATCTATGTAATTATCTCATAGCTTAAACTTAAACTAGTAAACTTTTTTATGTTTAGATAACCTTATTTTGTTGAGCTTATAAATCTGAGACAACTTAAAAACATTGCTAATCCATAACACGTCAGTTTGTTAGCTTTTAAACTTAAACTCGTAAACTTTATGTAGGGCCGACAAATGATTTTGGGAGTCCCTGTGCGATATAAAAAGAGGGCCCTGAGTAGACAAAAAAAATTAAAAAAATTAATATATATATATATATATATATATATATATATATATATATATATATATATATATATATATATTACTACGAAAATTACATAAAGATACAAAAATACGAAGTCATTATCTAACAATTTAGAAAAAACTTACAACTTTCATTCTTCATTAAAAAGAGCTATTCTCCGAGCATTCTTCGAAGCAAAATTATTCTCAATTGCTATCATTGTCAATTCATTAAGCCTTGTAACTTGTAGAATGCAAATATGAATCCAACAAATTAAGTTTTGAAAAACTTCTTTATGCGGTTACCACATTTATGATACTAGTTAACAATACTCTATAATTCTGTATGCAATAAACTCATAAGGAAAACAATCTACATGTTTCAGATAATGTAGAGTTTCAATAGGTCCCATATTGATACAAGGTGTCACACCCCATCTAAAGCGGAAACAACGGAATGCAACCATGATAGGATCACAACACATTATTATAAAGAATCTATATGAAAATAAAACTCCAATGTGTTATGATACTTGTAACATGAATAGTGGTTCACGCTACGCGTACATATCAACAAGGAAACAAATTGACAAACAAACATCCCACAATATAATTGTTAAGGCAAAGCCTTTCTCAAACCTCCGAAATACTAAAACCAAATGTCATAAGTCTTGAAGTAACACTTAATGCAACCTAATCGGTCCACTAAGCTTTCTTGTCCTTAATCTTAGTTCCACTAGTGCTACCTGAAAAGATATGCTCAAAAAGTGTCAACACAATGGTTGGTGAGTTCCGCAGGTTTATAAATGACACAAAATAAACATTTGCTGTGATAAAGATACGAGTTAGGACAATGCAATGAAAATGTACACATAAGTGAAATAATGTAAATGAAACACCTCAACACACTGTCATCACCCCACGAAGAAGTATGACCAAACAAACCCTGTGAATGCAGTAGCTACCCATAATGGCTTTAATGTATACATAACGTATAACATTAGGTACTAAGGCCTTGTGAAACAACATGGCTTTAATGTATACCAAGAATAATGTATACATCAGGTACTCACTCCCGAAAGAGCAAGGCCTTACAATGATAATGAATACAACAACCAAATGCACATACTTCACATAGTGTCATACATTTCATGCAAATGTCCAAAAAATGAAAACAAATACGTTTCACAGCAGAAAATGGTAATAAAACGTACGAGCATACTTTTCCCCCAATTTGAAAATAAATAAGAAAATGGGGCCGCAAAACTCACCTTGATTAACAAAGCAAATATCGTCCCAAATGAATCCACCCAACAGTACGTCAATCTACAAATAATTTCATATAGATTAATAACCTAGGCAAAACTATACCTTGTTATTATATCTTAATTGTTTGATCTTGTCACTTTGTATGAAGTCAATAAAACAACTAACACCAACTAAATGTTAAATCATTAAGTTGGTTAATGACTAAGCCTTAAAGAACTTAATTAAAATATTAAGCTTGATAGTATAATTATTAAAATCTTTATAACATGTCAATGCATAACTTCCAAACCATACCTTAATTATATCTTATATCTTATATAATCTTATATAATTATTATAACAAAATTCATCTTCATCAATCAAAAATGAGATACACAACTTCTTTAATCCTAATCGTTTAAACCTTTCCAATATTATCATACAATTAAAGTATAGCGCTTATTATTTAAAGAGATGATAAAAGACGATTGAGACACGGCCATTTGTAACAACTAATACCCATTACATAACCCATTCTTTTTTTTTTTAAATCAAATACATAAATTAAATCTTAAGATTAAATAAATGTTATTTGTTTACAGAAAATTCTAGCCTTAAACATTCTTTACAACTCCCAAAATACTAGAGAACAATTTGATCAAACCGAAATATGTTTAACCAAGTTTTTCTGAAAATTCGTCATACACCATAACAGTTTACGAAATAATTTCTATAAAATCATACATTGCGTTTTAGAGGCCGAAACCTCGCGGGTTTGTGTAAAATTTCGAGATCTACAACTTTTCAGTTTTGGCCGAAGCCTAAAAACGAACGTAGCTAGGTCAAAACAGCTTCTGATTATGCCTACGAAAATCTGGACCGATTTTAAGAATTCGATTCCATAACTTTCTGTTTACAAAACATATTATACCCCACATATTCTTACCCTAAACATATAAATCAATCAAATAATATTTATATCTCAGAAAAAAATATAAAGAAAATTTATAGATTAGGGTTTATGATTATACCTAAACGTATACACACGGATAAGGATGACACTAGCAACTCACGATCTCAATCAACTCTCTTCTTTTTCCTTTTTTTTTTTTTCTTTCGGCCGACATAAGCAAAAAACCCAGGGACGTTTCTTTTATTTAAATGGATCAATGGGTTTAGGGTTATCACTAGATTTGTATTTATAGATAAGTTATATAATTTGGAGTCCAAGTACATAAAGTCGGCGTGAGTTGTTTGGGCCGAACGAACACCAAATCAGAAGATGTCTATTAATGTTATTACACTATCATGTTTATTATTATTATATTATTTTGCTATTATCACCTAATGAAACGGTTACATTATCATTATTATATTATTATTACTATTATGACTCCACCGATTCACTCTTTTATTATTATTATAATTATAATTAAACTTTTATTATTATTATTATTATTATTATTATTATTATTATTATTATTATTTCATTAATATTAACCTAACTTTTAATCCATATGCGTACGAACATTGATTCGAGTTTTTGAACAATATACGAGAATTAAATTTCTCACATAGTTTAAAATACGAATACTTAATTTATTTCTCCACATTACTTACGTTCATGACTACTAATAAGAAATGATTATATGAAACGAACCTAAGAATAGAGCTTTTGGTGACGGATGTCACAGTATCCCCCAGTTGAAGGAATTTCGTCCCGAAATTCAACTAGAGCTAGTATTGCAAACCAGAATAGAAAATAGGTGCGGATACTTTAGCTTCATTTGATCTTCCCGCTTCCAAGTAAACTCGGGACTTCTCTTAGCATTCCAACGAACTTTGACAATCGGAATTTTGCTACGCTTTAGCTTCTTAACCTTACGATCCATAATTTCTACCGGTTCTTCCACAAAATGCAATTTAGGATCAAATTGTATTTCATCCAACGGCACTTGCAAAGTCGAATCAACTAGACACTTTCTCAATTTCGCCAATACAATCCATGATATCATGATCATTCTCACCATCTCCTAATGTATGAAATATTTTATTTTATTTATAATATTATTTTTATTTTATTTGTTTATATATATACTTTTTTTTTGTACTCTGTCCATTACTATTGTCCATAGAATTCCTGGAAAAGAAATCCAAAAATCCTCTCACAAGATTTAATTTCTCATCCAATTTGTGCTCCAACCATTTGTCTAACCCGCGCAACTTTTTGTTTTGGTATATGAGTATCCCTAACGCTTCATCTTGAACTTTGAACATCTTATCCTTAATGCCAGAGTGACTCATCATACTTTGATTTGTACTCACTTTGGCTTACTCTTTCCTTCCTACTCAAAACATCTGCAACACATCCGTCTTTCACGAATAGAATCAAATTTCACAATTGTAACACTAAATAATTCGAGTTTCCTCATTTATATCGTATTCAACTTCTTTTGAACATAGTTGTGTTAGAATCTGTTATGATCGGTATACATAACGTTCTTCATTTCATACGATCAGTGTCTTCAACACATATGTACAAATGCTACCGCTCCAAGTTTCAAATCGTGGGTAATATAGTAATGCTTATGTGTCTTGAGTTGTTGAGAAACGAATACGATTACCTTCCCCATTTAATTAAAACACAACTTACCTCGGTTTTGATGCATCCCAATACACAACGAAATCCTCCGATCCGTCGGGAAGAGTCCAGATTGATGCATTACACAAAGCAACCTTCAATGTTTGAAAAGATTCTTCTAAGTTCCTACCAAAAAAAAACTTCCTATATATATATATATATATGAATAGTAGAGCGATCTTTGAAAAACTCTCAATAAAATGCCGATAATAGCCTGTGAATCCTAAGCACTTTACGAACCTCCAATGATAACTGTGGGACCTTCCATCCCATTACAGCTTCTATTTTGCTAAAATTCACAAGATTGACTTCTTTGTTCACAGTGTGACCAAGCAAAACAAACCTCTTGTAGTCAAATTTCGTACTCCCAATATATTGTATAGACCTTTTCTTTCAAAAGTAACTCCAGAAGTAGTCTTAAAGGAACTTCATGCTCTTCCTTGGTTTTAGAATAAGTTAGAACGTCGCAATTGAAAAGTATGATAAATTCGTTGAGATGCGGCTTACATACACGTTCGTTAAATATAGGAATGCTATAGTCGCATTAGTAAGATCGAAAGACATAACGAGAAATTTGAAATGTTCGTAACGAGTACTAAACGCAATCTTAGCTATATCTGATTCAGGTACCCTCTATTGATGGTAACCAGAATGAAGATTGATTTTTGAAAACCACCGAACACCTTGAAGTTGATCAAACAAATCATCCATCCTTGGAAGAGGACAGCGATTCTTGACCGTAAATTTGTTAAGTTCATGATAATCAATGCACAAATGAAAAGAACCATATTTCTTTTTGACAAATAAGACATGTGCTCCCCAAAGAGAAAAAGACTAGGGCGAATAAAACCCTTGTCTTGGAGCATCTTTAAAGTGAATTAAATAACTCTTGTATACAAATAGTGTTAAGCGATTTGGAGCTTTTGTAACTGGGGTTGCTCTAAGAATAAGATCGATACTAAACTTTACGATTAAAGAGGGAAGTAATCCTTCTAAATCTTCCGAGAAGACCTCGAGGAGATTGTGGATAATAGAATGTTTTGAAATTTTAGCTTATTAGCCTTTACGCTCATGAGTTGTTTCTTTTCGTCTTTGAAATGTTATATGAAAATCTCAGGTATTACACCACCACTTAAGTGGTATACAAAATACTTTATCAAACATACAATTTCTTCCTAAATTTCATCAACTAATCCGTTCCCTCAACCACACCAAAACTTCTGAGTCCGAAGGGCAACAAGTCAATGCTAAAAGAGTATTCTTCTAGCACTAGAGTATACCCTTATGTAACGTCTTTTAGTCTCTATGCGCACTCATTAATAATATTATTTCAATGTCTCCCACTCAAAACAAGCCATTGAGTTTTCTACTGTGTTGATTGGTGCCACTTGACTAGCTGTCATCCACGTTCAATTGTAACATGTCCTCTTCAGTTGCAGTTCGAATAAATACAACATGATGTAGATATGTGATGATAGTGGTTACACCTTACTCATAGAAGATGTGAACCAGCGTAACCCTCTCTTCATGTGTTAGTATCTACCAGCCTTTTGATTACCCTTTCATTCTTAATATTGTTCCTACATTCCTTGTCTTATTGGTTTCATCGATTAACAATCCACCCATCAGTATTGAGCCTTGGATGGTAGGAGGCTCAGTCACTTCTACCGTCCTGCTCGTTCCCAGAACAAAGCTGTTGATGTACTTCTCAATTTTCTTAGCTTCGAGTGCCATGCGATGAGGTCTAATCCTTGCCAACTCATGAAATTGTCCGATTTATGTTGCATGGTTAACTCCCATTGTATAAAAATTTCAAACTTGTACATTAACTTCTTCATTTCGTTATTGAAAGTATGTTTCTCCTTAAACAGTGCCTTTATTTATTTTATTTATTTATCTATTTATTTATTTATTTATATCTTTTATTTATGTATTTATTATTATTATTATTATTTATTTATTTATTTATTTTTTTATTTTTATTTTTATTTTTCGCGCCATCACCACTTCCATCATTCGAATTCTCGACTATTAGTTCCATTTTCTCCTTCAGTGCTGCTTGCTCTACCATGATTCAATATGCTGATAATAACTTGCATGACAACTTTGAATATTAAGGCCCACCTCTGTCGTGCAATGATCGCAACAACATTGGAGTTCTTGCCTTCAATACAACAAATTCCTCCAGTTCAACCATCAGTTCAATCACCACTATCACTTGTATGACCACCACCGAGTGTTTCTCCTTCACGAGTAAAATTTACAGGTAATGCGTCTTAGTAGTATGCTTGCTATAATTTCGAATTCATATGAGTTTAGAATAGAATGGATACTTTGGAGTTTGTCTAGGCATCAATGCACCAGACTCACAAACATAAGAATAATTCGGTAATGAATATAATTGGGATTTTATTACAATATGACACGAAGATATCACATGAGACACGCAAACATGGTCGGATAAGCACACATACGTCGGAACACCTTTGTCAATTACGTCTGCAGCCATAATTGTGAAAGTATTCCTTCATACACATACTTATCTTCCAAGTCCTTGTATCACAATAAGCTTTGTATATACTGAAAGAGATCAGATAGTTATGGAATCCTAAGCAACATGTAGACGATCCACATAAGGAGTTGTAAGATGATGAAGAAACGCTTACAACGTCCTTATTTGAAACGATTAAGATGAATGATCGAAACTAGCTACAACTAGCTTCACGGAATTGTATGCACACATAACTTCCTAACTCATGTTCTATATGTGGGTTCCTTATTTATAGTCTAGGCCAATCCACCTAGATCTCTATAAACAATGGCTCTGATACCAATCTGTCACACCCCATCTAAAGCGGAAACAACGGAATGCAACCATGATAGGATCACAACACATTATTATAAAGAATCTATATGAAAATAAAACTCCAATGTGTTATGATACTTGTAACATGAATAGTGGTTCACGCTACGCGTACATATCAACAAGGAAACAAATTGACAAACAAACATCCCACAATATAATTGTTAAGGCAAAGCCTTTCTCAAACCTCCGAAATACTAAAACCAAATGTCATAAGTCTTGAAGTAACACTTAATGCAACCTAATCGGTCCACTAAGCTTTCTTGTCCTTAATCTTAGTTCCACTAGTGCTACCTGAAAAGATATGCTCAAAAAGTGTCAACACAATGGTTGGTGAGTTCCGCAGGTTTATAAATGACACAAAATAAACATTTGCTGTGATAAAGATACGAGTTAGGACAATGCAATGAAAATGTACACATAAGTGAAATAATGTAAATGAAACACCTCAACACACTGTCATCACCCCACGAAGAAGTATGACCAAACAAACCCTGTGAATGCAGTAGCTACCCATAATGGCTTTAATGTATACATAACGTATAACATTAGGTACTAAGGCCTTGTGAAACAACATGGCTTTAATGTATACCAAGAATAATGTATACATCAGGTACTCACTCCCGAAAGAGCAAGGCCTTACAATGATAATGAATACAACAACCAAATGCACATACTTCACATAGTGTCATACATTTCATGCAAATGTCCAAAAAATGAAAACAAATACGTTTCACAGCAGAAAATGGTAATAAAACGTACGAGCATACTTTTCCCCCAATTTGAAAATAAATAAGAAAATGGGGCCGCAAAACTCACCTTGATTAACAAAGCAAATATCGTCCCAAATGAATCCACCCAACAGTACGTCAATCTACAAATAATTTCATATAGATTAATAACCTAGGCAAAACTATACCTTGTTATTATATCTTAATTGTTTGATCTTGTCACTTTGTATGAAGTCAATAAAACAACTAACACCAACTAAATGTTAAATCATTAAGTTGGTTAATGACTAAGCCTTAAAGAACTTAATTAAAATATTAAGCTTGATAGTATAATTATTAAAATCTTTATAACATGTCAATGCATAACTTCCAAACCATACCTTAATTATATCTTATATCTTATATAATCTTATATAATTATTATAACAAAATTCATCTTCATCAATCAAAAATGAGATACACAACTTCTTTAATCCTAATCGTTTAAACCTTTCCAATATTATCATACAATTAAAGTATAGCGCTTATTATTTAAAGAGATGATAAAAGACGATTGAGACACGGCCATTTGTAACAACTAATACCCATTACATAACCCATTCTTTTTTTTTTTAAATCAAATACATAAATTAAATCTTAAGATTAAATAAATGTTATTTGTTTACAGAAAATTCTAGCCTTAAACATTCTTTACAACTCCCAAAATACTAGAGAACAATTTGATCAAACCGAAATATGTTTAACCAAGTTTTTCTGAAAATTCGTCATACACCATAACAGTTTACGAAATAATTTCTATAAAATCATACATTGCGTTTTAGAGGCCGAAACCTCGCGGGTTTGTGTAAAATTTCGAGATCTACAACTTTTCAGTTTTGGCCGAAGCCTAAAAACGAACGTAGCTAGGTCAAAACAGCTTCTGATTATGCCTACGAAAATCTGGACCGATTTTAAGAATTCGATTCCATAACTTTCTGTTTACAAAACATATTATACCCCACATATTCTTACCCTAAACATATAAATCAATCAAATAATATTTATATCTCAGAAAAAAATATAAAGAAAATTTATAGATTAGGGTTTATGATTATACCTAAACGTATACACACGGATAAGGATGACACTAGCAACTCACGATCTCAATCAACTCTCTTCTTTTTCCTTTTTTTTTTTTTCTTTCGGCCGACATAAGCAAAAAACCCAGGGACGTTTCTTTTATTTAAATGGATCAATGGGTTTAGGGTTATCACTAGATTTGTATTTATAGATAAGTTATATAATTTGGAGTCCAAGTACATAAAGTCGGCGTGAGTTGTTTGGGCCGAACGAACACCAAATCAGAAGATGTCTATTAATGTTATTACACTATCATGTTTATTATTATTATATTATTTTGCTATTATCACCTAATGAAACGGTTACATTATCATTATTATATTATTATTACTATTATGACTCCACCGATTCACTCTTTTATTATTATTATAATTATAATTAAACTTTTATTATTATTATTATTATTATTATTATTATTATTATTATTATTATTTCATTAATATTAACCTAACTTTTAATCCATATGCGTACGAACATTGATTCGAGTTTTTGAACAATATACGAGAATTAAATTTCTCACATAGTTTAAAATACGAATACTTAATTTATTTCTCCACATTACTTACGTTCATGACTACTAATAAGAAATGATTATATGAAACGAACCTAAGAATAGAGCTTTTGGTGACGGATGTCACACAAGGCAAGAAACTTTTAAGCAATTTTAACTCCGCATAGAGTTTGTTTCCATCAATGTCATATTGCCCACTCTTCGTAAGCGCCTTTTCAAGATTACTACAGCAAGAACTAATACTCCTGTCATCAAAGGAGTGCAATTTGTTAGAAGTAAAAAAAAAATCAAAAGTCTTGCCATACTCTTTAATTATTCGAATATTTTTTTAAGAGAAACAATTGCTTGATCAATAACGCACAAGAAGTAATTGACCCTATATTCATTATAGCAACTCTCGTAAAATTTGAAGGCCCTCAAATTTTGATGACCTTATACGCTGACACTAACTTTATGCTGATAAACTGTAACACCCAGTTCTCGGGTCTAGTAGTATTTAATATTTTCTGACTGTGAATTATTATTAAGTGTGTCAGAAAATAGGCGTGTTGTATTATTTGAAATAAATAGTGATAATAGTCGAATAATTTGTTGTGACTAATAAATTATTGAGTGTTTTAATTTTATTTAGTTGACGGTAAAATAAAATAATGTTTCCCCGCAAATGGTTTCTAAGTTCCAGACAATGATAAGTACGGGGGACAAAACTAGTACACATATTATCTAATATATGTGTAAAAGTACGCACGAGATATCAAAAACATTCCAGAGAATTCGGGAGAGAGCGAGAGGTTGATCTAAACCCTAAACCTAATTAAAATCATCATCAATCATCAAAATCTTGTGGAATCAATCCCTGTTCTTTCTTGTTCTTGGTTTGGCCGAACCGTACGCACCATAGGGACGATTCAAAAATTGTGAAACAACCTTGGAGGTTAAATTGAGCTTATAGAACTATGATTCAAGCTTCCAAAACATGGATTAATCATTCTTCCATCCTTTTAATCATCTTGTAAGTATTGATTCTTCAATTTTTATAATCTTAGAAAATGGGTTTTGGTGTAAATGATGAATTAGGATGATTGATATGAAATTGAAGCTTGTTATGCTTATATAATTGCTAGTTGAGGTTTGTATGAGGATTATAACTTATATCCTAACATAGAAATGAAGAAAAATTATGTATGATCATATAGATAGTTTATGGGTTAGTTGGTAAATCATGAATTGAAGCCTATTGTTATGTTATTGTTGTTAGTTAGTGCCTAATTCATGATTATAAGTTTAGTTGTAACTTGAAATTAAAGAATTTGATTAAGTGTTCTTGAGGTTATTGATGAACTTGATGATGATAATGAATTATATGATAAAATTAGCATTTTGGTGATTAAGAACACTTAATTGATGATTAAAGATGATGATTGTGTGAACTTAATTGTTAAGTATTCATTAGACTTAAATATTGAAAGTTTGATGAATTGTTGATGGTAGAGGTTAATAACCTTAGTTGTGGTTTAACTATATTGGTTAGTGATGATTGAAGTGGATTAATGTGATGAGATGGTCATGATAATTATAAATTGAAAGGTGATTGTGAATCATGTTGTTACGATGCTAATTGTAATGTAGGCATAATGTTATATATATATATATATATATATATATATATATATATATATATATATATATATATATATATATATTTGAGACAAGTAACTAACTTGTGATATCATGTTGTATTCTCAGATGTACAGAAGACTCAGTGATATTAGACTACTGAGTGGATGCCTGAGGTGGTCGGTGAGTGGATCTCTAATCCTCAGTATAACTTGGTTGTAACGAGTTTGGTTACAACAAGTAACATATTATTACTATTGTAGTTGCCATGATGATTATTATAGTTAGTAATAATATGGTTGATATAATAACGTTGACCTGATGAATATGTGATTTGTTGATTATGTGATCACTGGACTTGTTGTTGGCCTTCGGGCATCAGTTGTTAATGAGGTCAACGAGTTGTTGAACTGTTGGTTGGGCTAGTCGGTTATTCAAGGTTTAACACACCTCCTGTGTTAGTTGAGAATAACCACTAGCTATCGGTCTCGTCCGTTATGGCCATACGGATATGGTTGGGTAAGTGTTCTTGGGGAGCCTCCCGGGTATTATGGTTATCCCCAGAGCCACCGATGCCTCATTATGAAGTCAGTTGCTTGTTGAATAGTTGCTTTGATGATAAGTTGACCAGTTGAACAGTTGCCCTGTTGCTTTGCTAAATGGTGGTATTGTCTACTTTGTTGGTTATGTGTTAATTGTTGTATGCAAAGTTGTTGAGCTAAGTTAGCCTGTTGATTAGTTATCTACTCACTTAGCTTTATGCTAATCCCCCACTTAACACTTCTTGCAGGTTATTGATATATTTGGGTGGGCAAGAAGTTGGACTAGAAGGAATGTTTGACCGTGAAGCGTTACTCTGATAGTGGATTTGTTTAAAATAATGTTTTATCACGTTTTATATAACACCTCTGTTGTGAAATTATGTTTTGAAAAGGTTGAATTTTATATTTTGAAAAAATGAGGTAAATTATTACTAGCTATTTGGACTTACGCTTCCGAATTACTATATTTAAATGATTATAAATGAGGGGTGTTATATAAACTGTGTCGGTGATGATACTTTCACTACTTTCTTTGATAAGTATACCAAAGTTGTGCAAACAATTATTTGTACAATTTTATTTTGAAATAATAATTTATACCAACCTTCGTCCCATTACAAGTGTTATGTTTTGACCTTTCAAAGTTTTTATTTTTTAACTTTGACCTTAAATATTTTTATTTGTGTTATATAATACTTTATGAAAATTATACCAATGAAATTACATTTAAAAACCAATCCATTATATATTTTGTATCAAGTATTATATAGCACAAACAAAAATATTTAAGGTTAAAATTGAAAAAAGTCACACTTGTAATGGATAGATGCAATATCACCGTAAATAATTAATAATTTATATCACTGTAAATTTATAGAAATACCCCTAACACGCCGGGCAGTTACACTGCGTTATCAGGACATCTTTTGTCCTTTTGCAACCTGCCCCATCTTAAACACAAACACTCATTTTGTCATTTCTTTCTTACCACATTTTATTAATTAATTTTTAATTAATATTAATAATTAATTAATTAAAAAGCAAACTCTTTTTTAGTTAGATTTTTATTGTTTTTGTTTCAGCTCATCTCTCTTCTCAAATTAATCGATTTGACTGTCTTTTTTCTACCTAGGGTTTTTCTTAGCTTCTTCTGCTTCAATTATCATTATTATTAAAATTCAAAGCGGCCAATCGGTGTGTATCTATCTTCACATCTTCATCTTCATCTTCATCCTAGGGTTTACAGATCTATAATAAAATTCAACATGTTTTGGCACCTTACATCTCTTTCCGCTTCTTCACCTGTAAGTTTCAAATTCTCAATTGCATCATTTTATTTGTTCTTATTATTTAAATATGTCTATAGATTTAGTTTCATGTAATTTAATGCGAGTTTTTATTAATTAACTGTATTAACTAAATGTTTTCCTCTTTTGTAATGGATCCTGTTTGAAATTAGATGTATTATTTGTGTCGTAATAATTAAATTGAATAGTAAGTATGCTTTGTTGAGCTATTAGAGTCATTAGATAGATTTAATTAGTTAGGATTAGTGATTATTAAATGATAATTGGAGGTTTAAAACAATGAAATTTGCATATTATTATGCTTGACTATGGATAAAGCAGGTAATTAGGCCCCGTTTGATTTGCTTGGAATCGATGTTTTCGTTATCTTGTGGATTAATCAGTTGTATAAAATTGCATCAGGCTACAGGCTAGTCTTATTTTGTGTTGCAGGATGTCGTTATTTTCTTTAAAAACGTATGGCTTGTTTTATGTTTAGGTCGAGTCTATCTTGGACAAGGACATTTTCACATTGGAAGAGCTTTTGGATGAGGAAGATATTATTCAAGAATGCAAAGCTTTGAATAGCCGTCTCATTAACTTGTAATTGGGCTCTTATCTTAGTTATTTGTAATAATTTTCTTGCTTTATCGTATAGAAAAGCTGTTGTTTCTCATAGCTGAAGTTTGTAGGATATTCATGATTCGGATTAAAAATATTGATTGCAAATAGGATGACTAGAATATATGAGTTGTACTTAGAGAGTGCTTGTTTTTCAGCTTGCGCGACAGAGCTCAAGTTGAACAATTACTGCGATATATTACAGAGGAGCCTCAGGAGGATGCTGATAGCAAACGTATTTTCAAGTACGTCGTTGATCATTACTTGACAGATGCAAAAACTTTCAATACCGAATCATTATTTCCTTATTACCTTCACATTTTTGTCCTTTACATTGTATGCGAAATTTGGAGCCATTGGGCACTTACAATAATTTCTTTTACATGTTTAGGTTCCCCTTTATTGCTTGTGAGATCTTTACATGCGAAATTGATGTGATCTTCAAGACTTTAGTGGAAGAAGAGGAGGTTCTCATTAGTATCTGATTTCTGCCTTTTCTTTAATTTGAGTTATTATGGAAATTCATACATCATTATATTCAGTCTCACTTGATTCCTCTCAAACCCTAACTTGCAGCTAATGAATTTACTTTTCTCATTCCTGGAACCAACGCGTTCGCATAGTGCCTTGCTGGCTGGGTACTTCAGCAAGGTATGTTCCTTAAAGCTGGATAGGGTTGGATACATGTATGGGCGTGTGTATTTAAATATCTATATAGGCATTTTGGATTACTAGTATGGTAGTAGTTTTGTTTTGTCTACTTGGAGATAGATGGTTGTTCATGGGTTTAACATGGGAAAAAGGGATGTAATGTGACACCTTTTGATCCATGTACAGTTTGCTACAAATGTAAATATTTCACTTTAGTTTTTACCATATTAATATATATGGTCTAAAAGGCTGTTATGGTGGATCTCTCTCTCTCTCACACGCAGATACATTGTGATATTTTATGTGAATCTTCATTTATCTGTGTGGCATACAACCATTGCTTGAGATATTTTCTGCCTTGCTGTAGGTTGTGATATGTCTCATGTTGCGGAAGACGGTCCCACTTATAAATTATGTTCAAGTGAGTAAACGTTATCTATGACTATGAATGGTGCTTTCTTATGATTAGTTTGCTTCTTAATATTCTTGAAAGGGAGCTGATCCTCACACACTCACTTTTAGTTCATACACACTATTAAATGCAAACTGCCTCTTTTACCCTTGGAACTAATTTAGGAAAATCATAAAAACAAAATTTATTTCACTAAAATAAAAAAAATCACAAAACAGT
Source organism: Helichrysum umbraculigerum (assembly GCA_949592205.1). Classification (NCBI taxonomy): domain Eukaryota; kingdom Viridiplantae; phylum Streptophyta; class Magnoliopsida; order Asterales; family Asteraceae; genus Helichrysum; species Helichrysum umbraculigerum. The sequence continues at coordinate 125,855,067 of CATIUR010000002.1, forward strand.
TTACTTCTCTCTCCCCCTTTTTCTCTCGAATTCTGGTACTTCATCTGACCACCATCACCGTAATTCACCTTAATCACCTACCATTAAACTCTCTTCCCTTCTTTCTTTACCTTCATTATCCGTCGTCACTTTTCAACTACACCGTTGTAAAAAATCATAAATGTTCTTAAATCTTGTGATTGATTAATAATTCATATATTAGGCAAATAAAAGATGTTGAAATGGTGGTGTACTGGATGTCTGGATTGGTAATTTGGTGGTGCGTTGGGCAACAGAGGTGGGTTTGGTGGGGATGGGTGGTTTTGTTTATTTACTTTTGAATTATAGATATAACTTCGTATTATTTATGGAGTATTAATTCAAGGGTAAAATAGGCAGTTCACAATTAATGGTGTGTATGGATTAAAATGAAGTGTGTGAGGATCATCTCCCTTCTTGAAATGGCTTTCACTTTTATTCTAAAATACATTATTTACTACATTGATCACTATACTTCTACAATTTTAATAATTTTTGAGCACTATAACTAATAGCACCAATACTGAAAAGTACATTGATAGTCTACAAAGTATTAAATCTGAAGTCATTTTATGGTAATTTTTTAAGGTTTTATATTGAGTTTTTGATTTTTTGAATACCACATCGGTTGAAACAATTCCATTATGGTAAGGATGCATTATGACATTATATTTATGATCCTGCAACTTATAAAGTAACTACCTAAAAGTTTAATTTTGTTTATTGGATATTTTTATAGCTCATATTATTTTTCAACCATTTCACTTTAACATCGTTTCAAAGGAAAAGATATATACCACTTTGACAGAGTAGCCATGCAATGTACTTTGTATTTCTTCCTCGTTTCATACTAGAGATCAATTTGTTATCAATGTGAGCAGGTTCATCAGTACATTTTCCAACAGCTGGTTGATTTGATCGGAGTTACGTCAATTATGGAGGTTAGTGTATTTTCTGTTCAGGTTACACAAAAGCATAATATCAGCCTTTGAGCTTTATGATAACTCTCGATGAATGATCATTTATTCTGGTCTTATGTAAACACAGGTCTTGGTGAGACTTGTTGGATCTGATGATCATATGTATCCCGATTCTGTGGATGTGGTGCAGTGGTTAACAGAGAGCAACCTGTTGGAGATGATTGTGGATAAATTGAGCCCATCTGTGAGTCTCTCATCATATTGATATATATGTACATATGTTTGTTTATAAATACATACGTTTCACAGCTTCAATGAACTCTCTAATGTTTACTTTGCTCTTGAAATTGCTTCAGAGCACTCCTGAAGTACATGCTAATGCAGCAGAAACCTTATGTGCTATTACTAGAAACGTGTCATCTCCACTTGCCTCTAAACTTTCAACCCCAAGGTTTGTATGATCTCATATACTGGAAGTCTGCTTATTCTTAATTTCTTCGGTTCCCTGCTATTATATTTGTTCGTCTTTTTTCTGCAGTTTTGTTTCAAGGATTTTTGGTCACTTGTTGGATGATTCACATTCAAAATCTGGACTTGTCAGCTCATTATCTGTGTGTATATCTTTGTTGGATCCAAAAAGATCGGTTCCCTCTCCTCCCTTTTATTCTTTTAGAGGTCAGCATATGTATGAGTCACCGGTCCAAGTTAACCAGGAGACTGTAGGAGCAATGCTACCCAAACTTGGTGAGTTTTGAACAACTGATGTCTCATTCTAATATTCAGTACTTTTATGTTGTAAACTTGTAATTCTTTCAAAATCTGCATAATGGAAAAGATGATAGCTGTAGGAATGTAAAAGTTACTGTCTGAGCTGTGCTCGATCTTCAAATCTACCAGATTCTGTAAAGTTCCTAGCTACATCATACTCTGCTTTTTAAATTGTATATGATGTATTCTGTATTAGATAATGTAATAGAAGTCATTCATTAGTAGGAATATTAGTTGATTTTGCTGTGGATTGAAAGAGCAAACTCTTAATGAGCATCTTCAGAGTTATAGTCACTTTTTCTATTTTTATTTAATAATTTATTTTACTTGAAGTAAGAAAGAAATTTGAAAGTTTCTTAAATGGAACTTGGGACAAGTTTGAGCTTGGTGGATTATGCATTTGTGCTTGTTATAGTTCAGCTTATTTAAGTTACAGTAGTCCAAGTACGCCACAATTGCCACCATATTTGAACCATATAAAAATACTTTAGATGTGCTAAAATTGGTTTGAAGTAGGGGCGTGTTACAGTGATGCACATGCACGTTCAGGGATGCACAGTAAATTTGAAAAGTTGCTCATTCATCCAGGCTAACAATGGTACTGCCAATCTTCGACGGGATGATGTATACAATTGCTGATAGTCATGCTACTTGAGTTGGGGTTTATGGTAACTAGTTATTTAACCGCCTATCAAATGTTTCAGGTGACTTGTTAATGTTATTGAATGTGTCACTAGATGAGAAAATTTTGTCAACTACATATGGCCAGTTGAGGCCTCCTCTAGGGAAGCATCGTCTAAAGGTTAGATTTATCCGATATCTTACCTTTATCAGTTGCATATTATTCATTCTTGCGAAGACATATATACGTGAATTAGTGATGAATGTGGTATTGTTTAGATTGGAAGGGGGGCAAGATTTAGATACTGGCTGGCACATAGCTGGTCCAGTGTTGTGATTTTGTGCTTTAGCAAATGTCCAAATAAGCCACGTATCAAGGGGTAAAATTGACGTGGATAGGCCTGGAGGATTGGATTATCCAAAAACACTTGTCAAATTTTTTGTATTTTCATATGCACATGGCGTGTCTATATGCTTACGAAAGTTATAAAATTTAATGATAATATCTATTTTCAAATGAATTGATCAATATTTTAGCCATTGAAATTACACTGGCTTGCTTTTGACTCGTTTGACCCTTTCTCTTTTTAGCTATTTTTTACCCGGTCGACCTCTTAGAGATGAACCATAACCAGAATCAACTCATATATATGTTAATAGATCGAACGATGCCACCTCATGTCCTCATCTTGCGTTGCGTTTTTTTTTTAATCTACGCTTCTAGTTGATTTTTCGGTTCTCATGGATGGTGGTATTATATGCTTGTAGATTGTGGAGTTTATTTCAGTTCTGTTAAAGACTGGGAATGAGATCGCAGAAAAGGAACTAATCAGCTCTGGAACCATACAAAGAGTTTTTGATCTTTTCTTTGAGTAAGACATTTCTAATTGATCTCTTTGTGATGTTCTTGGAATGTACAAATGATAGCTTTGTTACTTAAATGTCAAAATGTCAACCATGGTATAATTAATACATTCAATATATATTCCTATATGATGCATACTCTTACAGTTTCTTGTACTATTAATTGATGCAGGTATCCGTACAATAATGCTTTGCATCATCACATCGAAAGTATAATATCTTCCTGCCTAGAAAGCACAAACAATGTCATCATTGATCATCTTTTCCAAGCATGTGGTTTGTTAACGAAGATTCTTCAAACAGATAATAATCCCGTTCTTTCTGGAGAACTTAATCTGGTAACTGATGGACCTATTGCGATGAATGTACTTTCTAAGAATAATTAATTGTAGCAATAGGCCAAAATACTGTTACAACTGTTTGTTTATAAATTAGATATAGAAATGAAATAAAACTTGTATACTCTGTTTTAATATTAACAAAATAAGTTTTAGTTTTTTATATGTATTACACTTATAAAAAGAGGTCGGGTCATAAGTGTTGAGTTATTCAAATGTTTATCTGAATTTGATACAGTAGTTACAATATTAGTACCTCCAGTGCCATTCTTCAACTTTTACATGTGTTTTCTGGACTTCGTATTCGACTGCCTATCTGCCATTATTATTAAATGAATGACTTGTTTTACTTATTAATGTTGTGAATAGTTTGGATGCTTCCCTCCCATCTATCTTATCAATATTGTTTTTGATGAATACGAATAATTTCTAGATTTTGTAATAGTTGCTACTTTTTATGCAGCCTACATTGCCGGCTACTGGAAGAAATGCACCCCGGCTTGGGAACCTTGGACATATAACACGCATTGCAAATAAAATCATGCAGTTGGCGAATACTGATAGTCGCATTCAGACACATATTCAGGTGTGCTATTATTTGTGGAAAGATTGATAAAGGAGTCTGTTAATTACTTAAGTTATGCATCATAATCGAACTGTGTTTGTAGTGAAGAATAATGTAAACTAAGATTGATAACAGAAAATCTTGTTTTTATAAATGTATGTGTTACATATGATGTTTCTTTTTCTCATGGAAGCCTGTGATTTAACCTTGTTTTTGTGATACAGGAAAGTAGTGAATGGAATGAGTGGCAGGCTACGGCTCTACAGGAGCGGAATATGGTTGAAAATGTGTACCGATGGGCTTGTGGGTATGTTTTCTGCTACCCCACTGCATTTACATATACAAGCCTACAAAGAATTTTTTGATAACTCTTGCAGAGTATTAATCTGTAAAACAAACAAACGTAAGTCTTATTGTGCTCTTACTTAATATGGCCATAGAGTCATTGACATCGAGGTTCAAATATCCTTGTCTTCTTTCTCCTGTAGCCATAATGTTTAGGTTTTGCCTTAGATTTTTCACTTTCATGCGATCTTTGTTTTTGATGAAAAATGACTGAAGTCATGAGTGTTACATAATTTCCTAATACTTATTTTGTGTTCCATCTTGATATTTTCAGTCGACCTACTTCACTACATGATAGGAATAGGGATAGTGATGAAGATGACATTCATCATGACAGAGACTATGATGTTGCTGCTCTAGCAAATAATTTAAGCCAAGCATTTAGATACAATGCGTATGATAATGAGGAAGGTGAAGAGGTATGTTGAATGTTCTCTTATATAACATTCCATTTTGCTTTCTGTTTTTCAGAATTTATAAGTTAAGGCATTCCTTATGCTTTTGCAGGGACATGAAAGTCTTGGTCGAGGTGACGAGGTACTATTATGGTCATTGATTCCTTTCTGCACGTACCCATAGGGGAGATTATTACATTAAAGTTGGGTGACCGGTCAAAACAGGTTAATTTGATACAGGTCGAAATATGTTGGGTTTGGTTGATCTACAAACATTTTTCTGTCACAAGATGGGCGAGTTGGTCTGGTTGGGTGAAGGGTAAGACCAGGTTGTGTTTGGGTTGACCTGGAAACACTCTTTTGTCCATTATTAATAAATATTTACATTCTAAAGATTATTGTAATAGTGATGTTTAGACAATAATAATCCAAGTTGTTGAAAAAACCAATCTAGGAGGTTTCTATGGATAAACAAATAGACTTTGATCGACTTACAAGCTCTTCAACGCATTTGGATCTCATGGAGTCTACTTACCAAATAATTAGGAGCTTCATGATCACCCTGAATTTTAGATTATCATTAGTCAATTGTTTAATTTCTAGACAAGTTCAAGTATTAGATGATTTTTAATGATTAATGTAGTATTAGAGAAATTTTAATTAGGTTAGGTGGTTTCTGTTAGTAATCAGTTGAACAAAATATTTTTTGAAGTTAATGGGTCAAATTGTCATTCTGTTATTATTGGTGGTCTTTCCCGTCTTTGAATTATGATTTCATAATAAAGATGTTGGTTATGTTTTTCCTTCTTTGTAATACTGATACTGAATCTGCAATTGAATTTGGAGATGCAGGAGGGTTACTTTGATGATGAATCTGCCGAAGTTGTCATATCATCCCTAAGGCTAGGTGATGACCAAGGCAGGTACGTTTCTGGAGAATGTATCTAAAATCATCTACTCAGCCTTCATCGCAGTTTCGGCCCATTTACCTCTAAAAAGTCAATTTGGGTTGGCTTTATTTGAACGAGTAAGCTGGGTTAAAGCTAAAAGATACACTAAAAAGGAAATGGATCAAACGGGTTGAACGTATCAAATTGTACCCGAAGTGTACTCAATAGCATAAAATCCTCCTTCACAGCATTTTTGAAAAAAATTAGATTACTTTTTATTAGTATACGTTAGGTAATCATATTTAGCATATTAAATACTTAAAAACCCATAAAGAAAAGGAATTTTTTTTATCCGGAGGGATATTGTATTGCAGTTCCATCATCAAAGAAACTAGATTTCATTGTCTATATCTATACTAATTCCATTACAATTTAACTTACTCTCTCATTTCTTTGTTCTGTGCGACAGTTTGTTTACAAATTCCAATTGGTTTGCTTTCCAAGATGATAAAATGGGTGATGCAACTATGACAGCAACTTCACCTTCAGAAATGATGGATGAGATCAACCTAAAGGAATCTTCTACCATTGATAATACCGGTCATGATGATGATGTGGTAGTTGGAGTGGATGATGAGTTTCTTGATAGAAAATTATCCAATTCGGCGCCCAATCGGAGCCCAAATCCGTTTAGTGAAGATTATGAAGCAAATGAAAAAACCAGCGCCTCGGATGCTGACTTTTTCAGATTCGAGTCAACAGACAATGAAGACTTGTTTGCAGATAGACCTATGCCCGAATGGGTAGGATGGGGTGAGCCTGTTAGTGGGTCAGGGGTCAACCCTTTTGAAGACCCTACTGTCGACCTTCCAAGTGCACCCGAGACACCAGTGGGGGTGGGGCTCACAGTCAGCCCAGGTTCAACGCCTCTACCCAACGGTTCATCGAATGAAGGGTCTGTTGTATCATCTGATACGAGCCAAAAAGATTGTGCGGTGCCTTCAGTGTTTGAAGAAGATGTGGAGTTTGTAGGGGTGGAATTAGATGGGTCTGAAAAGGCTATGGATAAAGCTCCTAAAGAGGGCATTGTTGGGGAAGCTGGGGCTTTAAAAAGAAAGGTTACACCCAGCGAAGGTGAAAACGAGAATGATAACGATAACGAGGCGAAAGAGTTCAATGACAGCAATTATTGGAGGGTGGACCAAGAGATTGCTGTTTCGGAGTGAAAATGAAAATGATGTGATGTTTGTATCAAAGTGATGTACAGTAAAGTATAATATATTTTTTCTGAAATGGACATAGTTGTGTAGGCTAATCTATATTGTTTGACTAGTACTTGTTATTACTCATTGTTGTTCAGGGTTTTGTTTCTAATTATGATTTACAGTTTACAGATTATTGGGGTAGGTTTTAATTCCTCCCTTCGCCGCCCTTCGTATTTTTGGTCCTCTTTTCATTGTTGTCTTTATCCTACCTTTTTCTTGCATATTTTCTCTGTTTTTTAATTTCAAGAAGACTGATTCGTGTAATGGTTTGATCTTCCCCAATAGATTAAATATAGGGCTCTGTATTAGAGTTTAGTACATGTGGCCATCCAAATGTATGGATGAGCTATGGTTATTGTTGTTAAGGCTTCTATCCTTGTACTCTGTAGATGATTATCAACATGATACCTAATACCTCAAGTGATACACTAATACCTCAAGTGATGTATCAACCCGATTGACACCTCAACAAGTTTCAAGCACCTGATACACATTTGTGAAAGAGAAGGAAACAATCTAGCAGAGACTCTGTGGTCACCAACACAAGTTTAAAAAGGGTAGCAGCTGATAGGAACTCAAAATCCACCTTTTGCACATCATGCATGCCTTTCAAAAACGACATCCGTAGTGAACTTATATGCCCAAGTTCAATGACAACGGTCATTCTAATTTTGTAATTATATTATTTACTTAATTTTTATTTTTTGACTTTAGTTGAAATTGTTTAAATTGAATTAGACTCGAGTTAGGTTCGAATTCAATTAACACCACCAGTGTGAATTATGTTCAGTTTATGGAACTTAAAATATTCAAATTCGAACAACCCGATATGAATAGCTCGGGAATACCGAAATTTGACCCGGTGAAGTCCCTAGTTATTGCTTTGTTAATCTCTGATCTCACCTTCTCAAATATAATAAAAGAAAATAAGATAATTAATAAAAATGTTTGAAACATGATTGATTTGTTAACACAGCCTTGGTTAAACGCCTATAGCTTACAACAAATTCAAATCGAGATAATACACACAAATAATGAACCCTTCTAAATCATAAAACAACGGACCACAAACGCAACTGTACACGTTTTGTGTCACCAACATCAAAAGGATAAATCATGCTTGATGTCTCTGCATAACGACAAAGAAACTTCTCCAACGATCGCAGATCCAATAAACCCGGTAATTTCTACACAAGTAGACCAACATCATTACATAGTTAAGAGCTTTAATCACATCTTAAACATGCCCCCAAACCTTCTCTTCTGGCAGGAGGTATCGAACAGGTTTATTTCTGCTGTCCAACAAAATACAAATTATTTGTAAACATGAGAATTACATTTTGAATTCACAACTGAGTAAGCTAAAGCCAATATTGATTAGTTAATTAATCCTGTCAAACTGTGCTGAGTTCTTAACTAACAACATATTGGTTTCTTGTATAAGCCTGTAAAATATAAATCACAACTTATGTACCATCAACTAAACTAACAGAGATCACACAATAAACAGCTACATGATAAGATTTGCAAGCGTACCCTTACTTGTAAGCTCTTATTAATTACTTCCACTTTGATTGTCCTTGTCACAGTTGTACGCCAGATGAATAATTACCTGTGGAAGTAGACACATATCATATGAAATTCAAGAATTATTATTCTACTAAATGTGTTCAAACAAGTTGATGATAGTTAGTGTAACATCATATTAATGTTTTACCACAAAAAGAATAAAAGTAAAGTAAGCACACACATGAGCAGTAAACTATGTTGATAATTTTCCGTAAAACTCAATGATAAGCGCCAAATTTAGAAATTTCAAAAAAAAAAAAAAATTCGATCTTTGAGGAATTTCATCAAACAGCTGGAGTGCATATCTTTGAGGAATTAGATTCGACAGAAGTGTTTGCATCTTTGAGTTATTTGCAATTAAGTCTCACAAATATAAATAAATAAACAATAATATAATATTCTATTAATTTTAATAATAACTAATATAGTTATTGTAAGAGATAGACATGACGAACCTTTTCTACTCATGGATGGACAGATACTTTCAAAGATGATGTTGACTTTGGCACATCTTTAATATTCCGGCACTCATAAATAAGAAGTTGTTTCAGGTGAGTGAGGTGTTGTAAGACCTCTGATATTGATTCCAGTTCCTTGAAATTTTCGATACATAGTTCAGTTAGAGATGGTGGAAGAACAAAAGATGTTGAATCAGTATTACTTGAATCTCCTTCTATTGCAAATGAAGTCACTCCTGAATCTTCACCATATAACTCTAGTTGAACAAGTGAGGGTGGGTAATTCTGAAGTCCCCACTCTGACATTGGCTTCTTTAACTCCCCAATTCTTAGCTCCCTTAAATTTGGAGGCCACAACCCACATGGAAATGAATCATCCATGCTTTCACAACGATGTATCTCTAGCCATTCCAAAGATGTTTCCTGCAAATGCTCATGAGGAAATGACTTTAGATACCTGCAATTTCTTATACAAAGAGACTTCAGAGTTGTTGAGAAGGTCAATGATGTCATTGAGTTACAGTCAGATATGTACAAAGTCTCAACACTATTAGGGCAATTGTAACTCTCCAATGAATCACAATGTAAAAGAGTCACTCTTCTAAGGACAGATACAATGTTGGTGTTGCTGCTACTCTCCACATTAACTTCTCTAATGGCAGATCCCATTCCCATGCTGCTGCTGTTACTCCCCACATTAACATTAACATTAACCTCCTCTTTCTCTCCCATTGATATTGATACCAACTTTTTACACCACCCTACATACAACTCTTGTAATGTTGTTGACAAGGTCAATGATGTCATTGATGAACATCCTCTAATCTCCAACCTCTCAACACTATTAGGATAATTGTAACTCTCCAATGAATCACAATTCCAAAGAGCCACTTTTCTAAGGACAGATACAATGTTGGTGGTGCTGCTACTCCCCACATTAACATTAACCTCCTCTTTCTCTCCCATTGATATCGATACCAACTTTTTACACCACCCTACATACAACTCTTGTAATGTTGTTGACAAGGTCAATGATGTCATTAATGAACACTCTTCGATCTCCAACCTCTTAACACTATTAGGACAATTGAAACTCTCCAATGAATCACAATATTTAAGACGAACTATTCTGAGGACAGGTCTACTGCTGCTACTACTCCCTGCATTAACAATAACATTAACATTAACATTAACCTCCTCTTTCTCTCCCATTGATATTGATACCAACTTTTTACACCACCCTACATCCAACTCTTGTAATGTTGTTGACAAGGTCAATGATGTCATTAATGAACACTCTTCGATCTCCAACCTCTTAACACTATTAGGACAATTGAAACTCTCCAATGAATCACAATATTTAAGACGAACTATTCTGAGGACAAGTCTACTGCTGCTACTACTCCCTGCATTAACATTAACATTAACCTCCTCTTTCTCTCCCATTGATATTGATACCGACTTTTTACACCCCCATACATTCAACTCTTGTAATGTTGTTGACAAGGTCAATAATGTGATTGATGAACATTTTCTGATATCCAACTTCTTAACATTATAAGGGCAGTTGTAACTCTCCAATGAATCACAATTTTCAAGATAAACTTCTCTACTTCCAATTGACACCTCTGCCATTTTCAGACAACGATATATACGAAGTTCACAAAGATGAGGATATGATCCAGCAGTAGTTGTGTCATTGTCACCATCACAATTTGAGCATCTCTCCAAGCCTTCCATATCAGAAATTTCCAAGTATTCTAATGATGGAAATGCAATACCATTGAAATGTGTACAATTTCTGCACCCTTTTATTCTAAGCTCTGTTAACTTATCAAATGAGGGATCTCCTAACCAACTAGGAAATTTCATTCCTCCATAGCTCAAAATCTTCAGTTTTTTCAACTTAGTGGGAGGTCCTAGCCTTTGAACTACTTCACATTCAGTCTGAGCATTCCGAGAATCATCAAAGACATCACTCCATTCCATATCCAAACTAACAAGACCCTTCTTTCCTTCTAAGTTGGCATCTGTTGCTTCTTGTGGATCTGTCACTTTTTCCAAACCTTTAATGGAAAGTTCACCTTGAAGATCCACTAGGTCCTTAAGCTCAGATATCTTAAACCCACTAACATCTTCGATAGTAACCTTGGACAGAGTTTGTAGACACGTTGACCTACCAATCCCTAAGGGTGTCTTCTTTAATATTGGAGTATTACTCATGTCAAGATGTCGCAGGTTTATTAACTTTGCAAAACTGACCGGCAACTTAGATAACTCCTCACAGTCACGAACCAACAAGCTTTGCAGGTTATAAAGCTCACTGACCTGTTCTGGCACTTTTTTGATCCATGTTCTCGAAAAATTAAGGTACCTCAGATGCTTGAGACTACCAACGGATTGCGGTACCTTTGAGATTGAATACCGAGTTAAGCTTAACACCCTTAGGGAAGTTAATCGGGGAAGCAATTCGACAAGAACATGGTCCAAGCTATCGAACGATGTCCGACCAACTGACACTGCTAAGAACGTACGCATGCGTCTTGATCTTTGTAGCTCTTTGAGCTTTCTATTAATTGCACCTTGATGAACTATGAATGAAAAGTGACGGAACTTCTCTAAAGCTTTGTTCCTTCCCTTCAGATTTATGTTATCATCTAACATAAAGAAAAACTCTCCAGCAACACTTATTGCCAAGTCATTCATTAAGTCATGCATTGTGTATACTGATTTGTAATCTGTTGACTGTTGAAAAAATGACCTCAACTTCAACTCTTCAAAATAATCATTACCCAAACTCTCCTTTGAGTTACTGCCCTTTGACTTTGATAAGAACCCTTCCGCCATCCAAAGTAAGACTAGTTCATCCTTGTTGAACAAGTAGTCCTTTGGAAATAAAGAACAGTACGCAAACAATTGCTTCAGATGTAGAGGAAGATCATAGTAGCTCAGCTTGAGAGCCGGAAGAATATCACTTTCATCAGGTGAACTCCATATCTCACTTTTTAACAACTTTTCCCATTCATCATTATCATTTCCTTTTCCTTTCAAGACCCTCCCAATTGCTATCAATGCCAAGGGCAAACTGTCACATTTCTCAATGATAGATCGAGCAACCGGTATAAGTGGTCGATGGTTGTCAAAATTATGCTCGTCTAGTGCAGATTTAGCCAACAAGGACAGAGCATCTTCAGGTGAGAGAACCCCCAGATTGTGAGGTTCAGCACAGTTCATCACCGATGCGACCGTCTTCTTCCGTGTGGTAACTATGATTCTACTTCCTGGCGCCCCTTTAAGAGTTTTTTCAAGAACTTTCCACTTTCCGTGGTCTTCATTCCAAACATCGTCTAACACAAGAAGGAACCTTTTCTTTGAAAGTTCTTCTCTAAGGGCTACATGAAGCAGATCTAGGTTAGGAAATGCTTTGTCCTCCTCAGCAACAGCTTGATAGATCGTCTTGCTAATTGCGAGTACATCAAACTCGTCAGAAACACAAACCCATACCCTGAGTTCAAAGTGATCCTTAACTTTTTCATTGTTATACAAAAGTTGGGCAAGAGTTGTTTTCCCAATCCCGCCCATACCAACTATGGACATGATGCTCACATTTTGATTACCTGCTTCATCCCCAAATAACTTACTCAGCAATTCCTCTTGATCCACTCCTCGACCCAAAACTGTGGACACATCAACCAGTGAAGTTTGCTCCCGTCGTTTATTATTTATGTTTAGACTAGTTTCAACTTTCACATTGATAGCTAGACCCAGATTATTTTTCTGCTGGACAAGATCATTCAATTTGACGGTAATCTCATCTAGCATAGAACGCATCTTACGACCATACATTAAGTTATGAGGAGTGAAATTAGTACAACAAGTTGGGATGATCTTTTTCAATACCTTACCGGTGCTTGTGCTGCCATGTGATTCATCATTGAAGTTTCTTCGCATTGTTTCGGTGGCCATATTATCGAGTACATCGTCTATGTCGTAAGCCAGATGATGAAGCTTTTGCAGCCACTTTCGAACAGCTCTCTGCCTTGTATGCTTCTCACTTGCATCAGCAAGCAGAGCTTCAATAAGGTCCAAGTTTGCCTCCATCTTTTCCAGCCGAGATTCGATTCCTTCTGATCGAGCCAACTTCATCAGTTCCGAAGAGAGCTTGTCAATCAGCACAGGCACGACCGCACTAAGAACTAATTCAGCCATTGGAAATTAGAGAGTGATCAAAAGATAGTGTTTTTTGTTTGGTTGATTGTAAAGGGATGGATCTGTTTGATTTCAAGTGTAGAAGAATTGCAGATGAAGTAAAAAGTAGAAGACCGAAGACTTGAATGTAGAGTTTGTGTCGTGGATATTGAATGTAGAATATATTTTTATGAGGACGTTGTATGGAATGGGATAACTTCTTTATAATAATATTCTATGTTTGGTACCTAAAGTTAAAGTAAAACTACCATACGTCAAAGGAAGGAAAGGATGAAAAGTAACCGATGATGCACGTGATCCCATTACATTAATTCGTAAGTAGACATATGTGGCCTTTAAAATGCTACTTCTCCGTTGGTGTTTTCAAAGTATATGTCCAAGCTTGGTCATTGATATTTTCACCGTCAAATTTGATAGATAAACCAAACTTATGCATTAAGTAATTGAACTGTACAAAAAGTTACTGCATACTTTCGGTGGATCTATCAAATTAGATGGTGAAAATATCATCTCCCAACTTATAAAAATTAAGTCTTTATTTCTCTCACGTCCCAGAAAGCTCTCGATCTTTCTTGCTTTATCACTTAGTTTATAATTGCAACAAATCAACAACACATAAAAGCCTCATTTGTATATATCATATACGAAAGTTTCCAACCTAAAAGACAAAGTTAAATTATTATTATTATTATTATTATTATTATTATTATTATTATTATTATTATTATTATTATTATTAAGTAAATGACACGTGACAACGCGTGCTATGACATTTGAATTTGTAAATTTTTCTATTAAAAATTATCACTGTTAAAAGATAAAATAGTACGGAGTATATCAATTTTTCCATGATGTGAATTAGAAAGTAGAACCCTATTACCAAAAGTTTAGTAAAAGTTTAGTAACCTACATGAACTTTTATTAGAGGTTTTGAAAGTACGGTAATCCAATTGCATATTTTAAAAGTTTAGTAACCTACATGAACTTTTTCGCAAATTACAGTAACAAATTTGTATATTAACATTTGTAACCTTGTAATAGAAGTATGAATATAATAAAATTAGTTTGTCTTAAAAGGAAAAAAAAATATGGTTATTGACTATCAAAATACAAAGTATATGATGACCGAATATAAACTTAACCAAAATATATACACATGAAAATGGATGATTTTTTAAAGGATTAAGTATCTGGGAATGCACTCAACTTGGGCCGAATGTCTATTGTGTGCACCCAAATTACGGGTGCCCCTTTTAAAGTATCCAACTTTCAAAAATCATTTTTTAATGTATTTTGCTAACGTGTCATCCATTTAAGATGTCACGTGGCATCCTTAGAAGATGACACATCATCGACACATCAGCAAAATACATTAAAAATGATTTTTGAAAGTTGGATGCTTTAAAAGGGGCACCCGTAAGTTGAGTGCACACAATAGATATTCGACCCAAGTTGAGTACATTCCCAGATACTTAACTCTTTTTTAAAGGGTGTGAACATTTGACCAAAATACACATGAAAATGAATGATTTCTTTAACAGGAAACAGGAATATTGCAAACACATGGAGGTCAGCACTCATAAAGCCTCAAATGGCTATAAAATAGAAGTAAATATAGTAATGAGATATAATACACTAATTGTATGGTTCTTAATAAGAGCACATGGAGTGGATACCGTTTTTTCGCCGTTCAACCACAAGAACACCGTGGGACGGCGTTCCCCCACTCCGGGACGACGTTCCCACCGGCGTTCAGGGACCAACGTCCCAAATCCGAAGCTGCGACCACCAACGTTTTACTCCCTTTTTCTTTTCTTTTCTTTTTTCTTTGTATATTTACCTTTAATTTTGTAATGTTTTTGTGTGTTTTTTAGGTGGGTGTGTGTTCGTTTTGTGCAAGAAGGAAGAACAAGGGTGTGTTTCTGTTTTCTGCAGGAAGGAGAGCAAAAAGTAGATAGAAGGTGGTAGGTAGGTTTGCTTTATAAACAAATTTTATATTTAGCTTTTAATTATTTTATTGTTAAAGTAATTTATTTCAATTTATTAAATTATGGAAGGTTGGTTTTCATGAGTTTACATTTTATTCATTATTCAGATTATTAATTTCTTTTTTGTTTTGAATGAATAAAATGTTGTTTTATTTGTTTTATCTGTTTTTAAATGTTAATTAATATAATTATTTACATTTAAAAAACACATAAACCAAATAATAAAAAAACTTCAGAACACTGTCCAGAACACTGTTACCACTCTACAAAATCCTCACCACAAAATTTTCACTCAGAACAATGTGTTTAGACCGTCACCACTCCGAGTGCTCTAAGTAATTGAGTCAACACGAAAACAGTGGAGCGGGTTTATAATCAGCTAACTCCATGTGTACATTTACATTGTCTGATTTTCTGGTAAAAGGACAATTGCAACACCATTCATCACTCACCTTTATCGAAGCTTCTATAAAGGAGAGAACAAACGTAGTAAAACGGTTTACAGAAAGAAAAAAAAACACCCACCATTAAAAGGTGGTCAACCTCAGCTACAACTTAGATTTAATATATAACTTGACTTGGAATACGTTCAACTTGTGCATAGTACCATCTGCAAGATTTGTAGAAGCCATGTTTGACTTGTTTAGCCTCAATTCCCAGAATCACTAATGCATAACAAAAAGTAGGTAGCTTCTAAGGCTATGGCACAGCCCATGATCGTTGATGTTTGATCTTTCTTTGTTTTTAGTAATTAGCTCTAAAGTGACATTTAGACTTCGCAATTTATGAATGTGATTCAAGACTATTTTTCAAATGGCAGGTTACAAATGAGACATTAGTAGGTATTTTTCGCATGCTGCGTAAGTGTATCCTTATAACTACTCAATAAGACTTGACCAACATTAATCAGATTATATGATTGAATGCATTGCCATGATACTTTTCAAGCAATTAACAATATTAGCGTAAAACTACTAGCAAATTTAACATTTATATAACACAACAATTATGATTTGTTGTAGTTTTAAAATACATAATTCAAAATAATACTGCTGTAATATCCTTACGTACACAAATGATCACTAACATAGAAATGCCTATCAAATAATTACGAAGTGCCATAATAAGTATCCGGATAGGGACATATAAGTTTTTCCAAAATGGATAGCACCACAAGGAGAAGGAAATCCCTGATAATCTGGGATATCATGATTTTGGAGACGTTTATAAGTATAATTTGGTCCATACAGCCATACTTTACTGGAATTTAATAACAGTGAAACTATACTGTATAATATAGGGGAGGTAAGGGCCTAAAGTGACAACATATTTGAAGCTCTACAGGAGGTATAATTTTAAGATATTGCATAGAATCAGTAGCATTTACAATTGAAAAGGGCAAATGACAACTTGGTACGTGTACGTTTAGAGAAAAAAATGTAAATATTCAAATTAGATGTTGAGTCCAAAAATGAAAATGATTAAATACAGGCTTAGAGGTATTTAACAAGACATTTGCTAAACTAAAAGATACACACATAGAAGTATAGAACCACTAAAGATCAAAACTCAAGTCATTTATTTATCACATGAAATACTTACATTGAACCCCAACATTCTTTTTAAGAGGATTTAATCCGAGTGTTGTTTCTACATAACCATTTACCTTCAACATGTTAAGTCTGTGATGCGTTTTGACCTGTCAATAAGACATAAATATAAGGTCAACGTTAATCACTTCAAATATATAGTATTAAACATGGGCAGCAAGTTAAGTGTAATTCTCGATCACCTTTCAATTTGAGTCTAGACCAACTATGTATATGCGCAACTCAAGTTATATCTCTATAATGTTAGAGATTAGAAAAGGGTAAATAATGGTTTAATCCTCAAAGTTTCACCTTTTTCTCGTTTTAACCACTCAAGTTTTTTTCTAATGATTTAATCCCCGAAGTTTCAAAATTTTGTTGGTTTAATCATTCAAGTTTATTACACTGCAAAAATTTGATGGTTTAATCCCTAAAGTTTATTTTTTATAATGATTTTGCCCTTTAAAGTTTTTTTAGTTTAATCATCAAACTTTCAAATTTTTAACGGTTTAACCCTTTGAAGGGTTAAACCATAAATCATTGCAAACTTGAAGGATTAAATCATTAGAAAAAAAACTTGAGTGGTTAAAACGAAAAAAAAAAGTGAAATTTTGATGATTAAACCATTATTAACCTATTAGAAAATGCATAACCAATGTTCCAAAGTTTGCAACATTTATTGTCATATTTGCAAGTAGCTGTAACTTATAACCTACAATCCCATTGAATAAAGATCGTCATTTGCAGAGCACAGAAATCCGAACGAATCGTCATTTGCAAACATAGACGTGCTAATATATATCTAAGTCACTCAGAGCAGAGCACAAAGGCATAACACATAAAGCAGAGGGTTTGTAACCCCTTGAATCCAACTCGTTTTCCTTTTTTTTTTTAAGTAATAGCATATGTTTTGGTACATGAGTTGCCCACTTGCACAAAATCTCAAAATGAAGGAACAACCTAGTATGACGCTATTAGAGCAACCTACATGTGACCAATCAGCTAACTATGGCCCCTTATTGCATTTTATTACCGATTTTTTGTACATGAAGTGTGATGAAAATGATTATATGTTGCATTGAAGTGCTATTTCAACTTCTCAAGAAATTAGACGTGTATTGTATTTATTCCAAGTTGATCGAGTCCTACATGGAGCTCTAAGAAATGTAACATCTAAAGTGTCATGTGTTTGATGTCCAATGAGTACTAATTAGAGGATTTAGAGCTTCATCAAACAAAGTATCATTGTATATTATTCTTTCGGTACTCGTATTTTTCATCTAATACTTCTTAGCTTGGCAGCTATTGTGCTCCATTGAGAGCCAAATGTAAGCTATCAATTTCTCTTTAGTGTGTAGCAATTCTTTGTAGAGGCTCCGAAACTTCAGAAGAACAATAAAAAAAATAACAGATACTAAATCAGTGATGTGACTCCATATCAAAACCTAACAACCTACTGAAAACTGAAATTCAAGAATGAAAATTAGGCAACAAAGTCTAAATAGACATACCTTACCCTTTTAGCATAAAAAAGAACCAACATTGATCTTTTTTTTTTCTGCACAAATATTTATTAATGAAGGATTTAAGAATATTTGCAAGTAGATGCTGTTATCCCCAAGAGATATAGATACAAAGAAACAAAACAATTACAGATTAAAGAGAAACTCAACTACATTAAAATAAATGGCTTACCAGAGACCGTGAAATTGGCGAGAAAGAACAATCGATCGCAAACATAGATGACTGTGTTGGTCACAAAAAAACCTAATCGATTACCAAAGTTAATGAAGCAACCATACCTGGAGAGACCCGAAATTAGCTCTACTTACATGAACCAAAATGATGCTGATAACGTAAACGATGAATATGGAGCTTGTGACACCCGGGAAAAAAAAGGGCAAATTTTCGCGCCCAAATTAAAACTTTTATACATGTATTATATACGCGTTAATACCAAAACATTTCTAAATAAAATATTATTTTTAAAAATAATATTTATTGACTTGGATAAAATTTAAACACATATCGTTTCAATTACAAATGTGTTTCTATTTAGTTGAGACAGCTCGAAAGCTAGTTATAATTTCATAACTCAAATAAGTATTTTTATAAAATACTTCGACTAAAAAAAAATGTTTCGAAAATACTTTTATTAATTTTTGGAATTAAAAATATTACAATATTATACGATCGGGTACCAAAACACGGGTCAAAATACCACAAAACGGAGCAAGCTAGCCCAACCACCTCCAATAATTGGAGATGGCCTGGGTCTTTTCTTTTTCTTTCATACGCCACCCCCACTCCCCTATTTCTTTTACTTCACTTCTTCTTCTTCATATTATCATCCATCTTTTCTTCTTTCAATCTAAATCTTAACAACAATAACAAACATAAGCAACACAAGAATCATAATCATCATCATAATCCACATCTCTTACTCACCTCTCGGCTCACCATCACCCGAGCCACCATCATCAATCGGACATCACCACCACCCGAGCACCACCACCCTCACCTCTCGGGAATCATCAACAACAACCACAATAAACAGCAGCAGCAACAGAAGGATTACACCATCATCATCGTGACCCACTTCATCATCATCATCATCGTGATTCATCTCGACATCATCATCTCGGCTTCACCTCCTCATCCATGAGCAACCACTCTTTCCCTCTTTTTGTATCGAGTTTTTAAAGCTTAACATATCATGTAATTATAGTATATAACAGTTGGTGTGTCCAAAGATTGAAACCAAAAACTTGTTATTATGATTTGCGTTTTGATTTGAGAAGTTGAAAATCACCATAGCCAATCGGGTGAGATTAAATGATCGTTCGGGTGTGTTTAGTTAACCGATCGGGTAGATCCATTTGTGATCATGAAAGAACAACATCCTTTTACAGCACTTTCATCTCAAAATATCCAGAATTTCAAAGCATTCCAAGTTATATTCAATTTTATAGGATTATTTGCTGAATTCGTCACAACCTATCCTGTTTCCTTCAGTGACCTGTTTCACCCATTTCGGGTCCAAATTACCAAAAACGTTAAAACATGAAAGTTGTAGAAAACATAGGTTTTTACCCAGCAACCAAATATCAAGTCAATCGGAATTATTTCCTATTTTATACGAAAATTTTAGTAAGCTGGTTTCAGGTTACAAGTTAACCACATAATTTCATCAATTCTTCTTTTATCTTCATCAAGACCCTAGAACGAAAATCACAGGTTTTACATTACGAAATAAACCATCAAAGAGTACTCATAAGCATGAATAGAATGCACAAGATTAATACCTAAATGATTATAACATTCGGTTAATAGAATTGTATGGTCCAATTCCTTGATTTCAACTCTCAATTTTACAAGAACTCACCAAAACTCCACTTCCCTCCTTTTTGGTACACAAAAACGCAGACACAAAATGGGTAGATTATGGTTTTATCAATATAATTATATGAACTATAAATTATAATCTTTACTTATATTTTCATAAAATTCAGAATGTTACAGTATATTTATGCACCCATTTACTTATCTAGAATCTCGCGTGTTTAGGACGCTAGGAGATTACCGTTTGGATCATAAGCATCCTATAGGATCGCTAGCTCCTCAGGTGAGTTCATAGTCCCCTTTTTACTTGTTTTGAACTGTTTTGGGGTGAGATACATGCTCCGTTTTACCAACTGCTTGAACTTTGATTTGTGAACTATTTGTGAATTACTTGATACATGTTTTCTATGACTTACTATAAACGATTTGTACTTTGTTCTGTGAACCACTTGAACTCTGACTTGCAAACTATGCTGGGAACTCTGTTTTGGAAACTATTTGAAATATGTGTTGGAATTACTACTTGAACTCCTTTTTGAACTATATGAACTGTCTCAACGATGATTTACGAATTGTTTGAACTTTGGTTTACCAACTATTTATAAATGCTTTTATGCTTTTATACGAATTGTTTACGAATGTATTATCAGTTTATCACTATTACTTGAACTGTTTACAAAACGATTTTAGTATATATCTTTTGGGAACATGACCACGAATCTTGGTACGGATCTAGTTTTACAACTCTGTAGTGCATGAAGTCCTAGTGGCTACAGACCATAACCATTAGCTGGGTGACTCTAGACACATAATATACGGATAGTACTATCGGGTTGACATCCCTTCAACGAAGAGCGGAGCGTATATTCAATTAGTCCTAGAGGCAACAACTATTTATTGGTCGTGTTTTGGTTATGGAATTAGGTAGTACTTTAACTTGTAAGGTCTAGCTAACCTTCGAGGGATTCCCGTCATATGTTCGCCAACGATTATTGAACTGTATACTTCTGGAAAACCCCCAACGATTATTGAACTGTATAAGTTTGGGCCCCAACGATTATTGAATTGTATACTTTTGGGAAACCCCCAATGATTATTGAACTATACATTTTGGGAAACCCCCAACGAATGTTTAATTATACTTTGGGAAGCCCCAAACAAAACGAAATTTAAGAACTATTTATACCCTGGAGCTTTATTCCACACGTATACGATTTTAATATGTTATATTACGAAAACGTTTTAGTCAAAACCTGACTACTGTTTTAACAACTAATATTGAACAACAAGTATACGAATAAACAGTACGTTTGAACTATAACAAAATGACTCTTTTGAACGACAACGAAACTATACATTTTGAACGACAACGAAACTATACATTTTGAATGACAACGAAATTGCACCTTTGGATAACAATGAAATATACTTTGAAAATGTGTTTTCAACGAAATACTTTGTCTATGGTTTAACGAATTACGAACGAATATGGATTTTAAGCTACAACTTCTATTATGTTTTAACTACGATTCTTCCTACGAGTTCAATTATGATTTCAACTTTTATTTTAAATTTGATTCTTACTATGATTTGAACTATGTGTTACAATGTGTTTATAACTATGCAAACCTATGAACTCACCAACATTTTTGTTTACTCGTTTTAGCATGTATTCTCAGGTACCTGCAAAAGTAGGATTGGCCTTCAGGATCTTAGCTCGGTTTGCTCACTGTACCTCTGTGCGATGATTACCGGATTAGTCACGCCCTAACCAGAATCGCTTCCGCAGCACAAATTTAGGGGTGTGACAGATTGGTATCAGAGAGCCTGAGGTTATAGCGAACTAGGTTGCATTTAGTGGGCCTAGACTATAACTTTTAGGCAATATTTCCTTATTAGGCGTGGCTAGTTCAGGAATTACATCATACGAGTTTAATTTAACATAGCATGATCAACTATGTATAATTAAATGAAGATGATGTGAGATCTGAAATGGTCATGTTGAACAGGAAATACACTAGTTAACTCTGATCTCGAGGACCAAATTAGCATGTGCTATACATATTAGGCTATTATATATATATATATATATATATATATATATATATATATATATATATATATATATATATATATATATATGATATGTATATATGAATAGGCACTACCTACGTACTACTTTCTAGGTTATTATATATTGAATATATATAGGCCTCGTATGATAACACACTCGCTGACGCTCATACCACCGACTATAGAACTCCGACTATAGAACTTTGATTCTAACAAGGGGAGTAAGACAAGAATTAGGGAACATACTGACGTAAGACTCAAACTACTAGAAATTCGTAAGAAGAAATAGAATATAGTCACAAGAATCCTCAAAACAAGAAATCTTATCCCAAGAAATAATTGATCAAGAAAACAATAAGACAAGAAATCACAGAGCAAGAAAGGATAGACCAAGAAATTAAGAACTAAGAACGTGATAAGATCATCAGAAAAGATACCTAAGAAACTCAACCGCCTTATTCTTAAACTTCCGCACTCATCTATATCAACGAATGAATTTCGGAACGAAATTCTCCTAACAAGGGGAGAATGTGACACCAGGGAAAAAAAAGGGCAAATTTTCGCGCCCAAACTAAAACTTTTATACATGTATTATATACGCGTTAATACCAAAACATTTCTAAATAAAATATTATTTTTAAAAATAATATTTATTGACTTGGATAAAATTTAAACACATATCGTTTCAATTACAAATGTGTTTCTATTTAGTTGAGACAGCTCGAAAGCTAGTTATAATTTCATAACTCAAATAAGTATTTTTATAAAATACTTCGACTAAAAAAAATGTTTCGAAAATACTTTTATTAATTTTTGGAATTAAAAATATTACAATATTATACAATCGGGTACCAAAACACGGGTCAAAATACCACAAAACGGAGCAAGCTAGCCCAACCACCTCCAATAATTGGAGATGGCCTGGGTCTTTTCTTTTTCTTTCATACGCCACCCCCACTCCCCTATTTCTTTTACTTCACTTCTTCTTCTTCATATTATCATCCATCTTTTCTTCTTTCAATCTAAATCTTAACAACAATAACAAACACAAGCAACACAAGAATCATAATCATCATCATAATCCACATCTCTTACTCACCTCTCGGCTCACCATCACCCGAGCCACCATCATCAATCGGACATCACCACCACCCGAGAACCACCACCCTTACCTCTCGGGAATTATCAACAACAACCACAATAAACAGCAGCAACAACAGAAGGATTACACCATCATCATCGTGACCCACTTCAACATCATCATCATTGTGACAACCGTCAATTTAGGACTATAGTTTAGTGCCTAATCAAGTTTTAATACATGTAATTAGTTCTGTGTTAGGCTAATTAATGTATCAATTATTATATATATTGTTGAATATATATCTACAATTATGCGGTTTGTTTAAATCGCACGAGCTTTAAATCGAATGAATTTCGATACAATAAATACGGACGTTGGTGACCAACTTTTATTTAATAACATTTTATGTCAAAAGTGTTCTTATTATAATACTTCGTATTCATTCGTACCGTACAATCAGAAAGTTACCAAATTTGAAATGTAAAAAGCGCAGACAAATTAACTTACGTTTTTATAATTCAAATATAAAGTGATAGTAAAATATTTAAATAAAATATAGCGTGATAATTTGTATTTTTAAAATGCACCAATTAATATTCAAAATAATTATTTAACGTTTAAATGACGGAGCAAACGAACACCGCACGGAGCGGGAACGCGGGGCGAAAGTGGGGATTTAACCTCCCACTTCCACCCACTTTCTTTCATTCTCTTTTCTTTCACCTCTCTCTTCCTCCTCTTTTTCTCTCAATTATCATCATCACCACCATCACCAAAAATCAACGAAATTCGCAAAATAAACACATTAAACGACTTCAAAACACTATACTCCTTTGGAAATAAACGACCACCTCGCGACGATCTACAATCCTACCTTTCCGGATTTTCATTTCATCACTTTGTAAGTTTCGGACAAATTACGAAATCTCTCATTTTTACTTACTTTTCATATATTATTGTTTGGATAAGCTTAATATGTCCCTATGAGGGTTGGGTAAAAGAATCAGACCAAACGGAAACCCGAAAACACGTTTTTGGCTCGAAATCCGTCAAACAGGTGATAGTGTCGCATGGATGAACCCAGACATGCGTCACTACTAGCGTCACTCCTTTAGTGCCGCTATACCTCCGATACCGACACTCCTTAAGTGTCGCATAAGCTCAAATGTTGACCTCTGACCGTCACTACCTAAGTGACGCCTATACATACCTAGCGACACTTGTTAAGTGCCGCCATATCCTATTAGCCGACACTACATACCGTCACTAGATAAGTGACGCCCTATATTCCGTACCGACACTTCATAAGTGTCGCCCATATTTCCATTTTGATCTATACCCGTCACTCTACAAGTGACGCCCTACTATTTTACGCGACACTTCGATAGTGCCGCTATGATACACGTCACTCCTTAAGTGACGCCCAAATATCCGAAATCATTATTTTATACGACACTCCATAAGTGCCGCCGTTATGCTGAACCCGTCACTCCTGAAGTGACGCATACAATTTCACGCGACACTAGATCAGTGACGCTATACCCTTGAATATGACACTTCACACGACACTTCCTTAGTGTCGCATGGACACCTTTAGTGACGCCTATAGTGACGCATAAAACAGCAGATTGTCCAACTATTTTTACACCAAGTGTCGAGATTTTTCAACTTCAAATACTTATTCCATACGACTTTTAGAACATGATGGGACTTATATTTCAAGAGTAACACTTCAAAAACAAGACGATAACAACAACACTTTTATTTCAACAATTCACCAACGGGCCGTACGCGTTTTCAAAACATACTTCAACACTCAAACAAGTTGTTGTAACTTGTGTCAATTCAATCAAACAAGTCGTTGTAACTTGTGTCAATTCAATCAAACAAGTCGTAGTAACTTGTAACAATACAATCAACCAAATCGGGGAAATTTGGACATTAAGTTAGACAAACAGTTTAAATGGTAGTCTTTCGAGATACCAATACAATTAATAACAATTCAAGTGTCGTGGACACATTCAGGTTTCAAGTCTTTGGACACCAACACACTGCTAATTACTTCAAGTTTATTAAGTTAAACACATCAGGAATCAGGTGAGTTTCATAGCCCCATTTTCACTACTTTTACCAGGGGTGTGATATTACTGCATCATTTTGTTTTACAAGTAGAACGCAAGTGACAAACTTCAAATACTACATGAGTTTCAAGCTAATCAATTTAAAGTCCTCCATAAGCATAGTCTCTAGTATTTTATAGCGTGAATGTTAGTATATGATATCATATGGGATTGACAATCCTCATCCGGGTTAGCACGCACTAATCGGTCAAACGGATGTATTAGCATTTGGGAAGACGAGTGTTGATTAGGCACTCGTAGGAGGCAAATCATGTTAGGTTTCCTTAATTGGGCCTGACAAATCAGTTAAGCTCAGACTATGTGCTCATGGACAGTATAACTTTTATTTTGCTTAAGTGCATTTTAAATTCATTATAAATCTTGCGGTTCTGACAATTATACATTGACATACAAACCTGTGAGCTCACCAGCGTTTTCGCTGACCCATTTTAGTATATATCACAGGTACCCAGCAGTAGGTTGACTGCACAAGCAGGGATTTCTAGCTCGAGTCAGCATACATACAATTAGAGATTGGACTGCATTATTATATTTTGTAAAAGTAATTATGCCATGTAATCTCTCAATTTCAGGAACCGAGCTAGTGCAATATTATTTTTGATGTAAACGTTCACTTTATTAATACAAGTTTAAAACGACGCATATAGTGGTCGTTCATTATTATCTTTGTGCTTTGTATATTGATTAGTGGCACCCAAATCAAGCTTCCGCAAATCATTAAATTTGGGGGTGTCACAGATTGGTATCAGAGCCTCAGGTTATAGTGAACTAGGTTGCATTTAGTGGGCCTAGACTATGACCGTTAGGCAGTATTCCTTATTAGTTATGACTAGTTCAGGGATTTCATCATACGACTTTAATTTAACATAGCCTGATCAACTATGTACAATTAAAGAAAGATGATGTGAAATCTGAAAGAGTTATGTTGAACAGGAATGCATTAGTTGACTCTGACCTCGAGAGAAACGGGACTCAAAAAAAAAAAAACACTTCTGTGCTAGACACTCAATAGGTTATTATGTGATATACATATATTTACATGAATAGACCTCATTACAACTTTAGGCTATATTATATTATATTATATGAATATAGGCCTCTTTCTTTCAAACGTTTTGTCTCGGAATGACAAACACACCACTAGTTCATCATACTCGGACTAGTATCTTATTTCATTTCCTTGTTCTTTCTTACTCAGCATCATGCCTCCACGTCGTCAAATTACCCTTAGCGAAGCTGAGATCGCGGGAATAATTGCCCGCAGTGTGACTGAAGCCTTGGCTACCCGAACACCACCTGGTAGTGAGGACACCGCAACCAATACTCCACCACCCAAACCCTGCTCCTATAAGGATTTC
The DNA here is from genome assembly GCA_949592205.1 of Helichrysum umbraculigerum. Classification (NCBI taxonomy): domain Eukaryota; kingdom Viridiplantae; phylum Streptophyta; class Magnoliopsida; order Asterales; family Asteraceae; genus Helichrysum; species Helichrysum umbraculigerum. The sequence continues at coordinate 125,881,867 of CATIUR010000002.1, forward strand.
CTTAGCTGTAAACCACTATACTTCAAGGGCACGGAAGGTGCCATTGGTTTGATCCGTTGGATTGAGCGCATGGAATCTGTTTTCAGTCTCTGCGACTGCACTGAGAACAACAAGGTCAAATTCGCTGTTTACATCTTTCAGGAAGGTGCATCCACGTGGTGGAAAACCCACGCAAACTCTGTAGGCCTTGAGGTTGCAAACCGACTTCCTTGGGCCGAACTGAAGAAGAAGCTGACAGAAAAGTACTGTCCTGAAGAAGAATTGCATAGGCTGGAAGAAGAACTCTGGCATCTGGAAGTGTAGGGAAATGATGTCGCTGATTATACCACCAAGTTTCAGCAGTTTGCCTTATTATGCCCGGGTTTGGTCGAACCAGAAAGTAAGGGCATTAAGAAATACATTCGTGGACTCCCCGAGAACATCCAGGGAAACGTCGCCTCATCCAAACCAACCACTACTGAGAGTGCCATTCGATTGGCCCACGAACTCATGGCCCTAGTTGTCAGCCGTGAGACCTCCAACACCTCATCCTCCAACAAACGCAAATCCACTGAACACCACCACAACTCAAGCAAGAAAAACAACGCCATCCAAGTCTACACCTCCAACTCTGAAACAACCCACAGCTACACCGGGGGCAGACCTTATTGTCCCAAGTGTAACTACCATCATTTTGGTCAGTGCGGTACTCCTTGCAACAACTGCAGGAGGCAAGGGCATTTGACTAAGGATTGCCGAGCCCCCAAATCCAACAACAACCTCTCTGACAGAAATACCCGACAACCTAAGTCCTGCTATGAATGTGGAAACCCAGGACACTTCAGGGATTCTTGCCCAAAGTTGAAGAATAAGGGCAACAACAACAACAACGCCAAAAGTACCGCTTTCGTGATCAACTCAGGGGACGCCCGTCTGGACCCGAATGTGGTCACGGGTATGTTCCTCCTCAACAATTTAACTGCTTCCATTCTGTTTGATACTGGTGCCGATAGGAGTTTTATTTCCGATGAATTTTGCCCTCTACTTGACATTACACCTGTTGCTTTAGACGTTAAGTACACCGTAGAGCTAGCAAATGGCAAGCTGATAGAAACCGATAGTGTGATACCTAATTGCACTTTAAATCTAGCCGACGAAACCTTCCCCATAGATCTTATGCCTATTGAGATAGGAAGTTTCGATGTCATCGTAGGCATGGACTGGTTATCCAAACATCGCGCCGAAATCATCTGCTATGACAAAATTGTTCGCATACCTCTCACTGTCGGTAGAACCCTAGTCATACAGGGGGAGACCGGAGGGACGAGGCTCAACCTCATATCTTGTTTAAAAACCCGAAAATTTCTGAGAAAGGGTTATCCTGCAATCCTCGCGCACATCATGGAGAAAAAGTCGGAGGAGAAGCGACTTGAGGATGTTCCAATTGTTCGAGACTTTCCAGAAGTCTTTCCTGAAGAACTACCTGGTCTACCACCACCAAGACAGGTTGAGTTCTCAATCGATCTTGTACCAGGTGCTGCGCCTGTGGCCCGAGCACCATACCGTTTAACTCCATCCGAACTTCAGGAGTTGTCCACCCAGTTACAGGAACTCCTGGAACGGGGGTTTATCAGGCCGAGTTCTTCACCTTGGGGAGCTCCGGTCCTATTCGTTAAGAAGAAAGATGGTTCCTTTCGAATGTGTATCGACTATCGAGAGTTGAACAAGTTAACTGTCAAGAACCGGTATCCACTTCCTCGAATCGATGATTTGTTCGACCAACTGCAAGGGTCGAGTTGTTATTCAAAGATTGATCTCCGATCCGGTTATCATCAATTGCGTGTTCGCGATGCCGATATTCCAAAAACCGCTTTCAGAACCCGTTACGGGCATTACGAATTCCAAGTGATGCCATTCGGCCTAACCAACGCACCGGCGGTATTCATGGATCTTATGAATCGGGTGTGCAAGCCTTATCTTGACAAATTTGTCATTGTCTTCATCGACGACATCCTTATATATTCACGAAACAAAGAAGAACACGCGCAACACCTCAAAACCATCCTTGAACTGCTTAAACACGAGGAGCTCTATGCCAAGTTCTCTAAGTGTGAGTTCTGGATCAAAACTGTTCAATTTCTTGGTCACGTGATTAACAGTCAGGGGATTCACGTTGACCCGTCAAAAATCGAAGCTATCAAAGATTGGAAATCGCCAACCACTCCAACCGAAGTACGGCAGTTTTTGGGACTTGCCGGGTACTATCGAAGATTCATTGAAAATTTCTCCAAGATAGCCATACCACTCACGACTCTAACCCAGAAAGACAAAAAGTTTGACTGGACTGAGAAACAAGAGTCGGCATTTCAACTCTTAAAGCAAAAGCTTTGCAGTGCTCCTATCCTATCATTACCCGAAGGCACCGATGATTTCGTGGTATACTGCGATGCTTCTCATCAAGGTCTCGGTTGTGTGCTCATGCAACGAGACAAAGTCATAGCTTATGCTTCCCGACAGCTCAAGATTCATGAAAAGAATTACACCACCCACGACCTCGAGCTAGGAGCTGTCGTTTTTGCCCTCAAAATCTGGAGACATTACCTTTACGGTACCAGATGTACAATTTTCACCGACCATAAAAGCCTTCAACACATATTCGATCAGAAGGATCTCAACATGAGGCAACGTCGATGGGTCGAGTTGCTTACCGATTACGACTGTGAACTCAAATATCATCCAGGCAAAGCAAATGTTGTTGCTGACGCCCTCAGTCGAAAAGAGCGAGTGAAACCACTTCGGGTTCGAGCCCTCAGTATGATCATTCACAATAATTTAAACATTCAAATTCTCACTGCTCAACTCGAAGCCTTAAAACCCGAACATGTCAAAGATGAAGCCTTGCGGGGCATGGATAAACAGCTTGAAATCAGACCTAACGGGATTAGGTATTTCTCAAACCGAATCTGGTTGCCTAAATTCGGGAACCTACGAGACTTGGTGATGGAGGAAGCTCACAAGTCCAAATATTCTATCCATCCGGGATCCGATAAAATGTACCACGGTATCAAGGACTTCTACTGGTGGCCAAACATGAAATCTGAAATCGCCACCTATGTCAGCAAGTGCCTTACTTGCTCCAAAGTCAAAATCGAATATCAAAAACCTTCTGGTTTACTTCAGCAACCCAGTCTTCCTGAATGGAAATGGGAACAAATTTCCATGGACTTCATAACCAAACTACCCAAATCCTCGAACGGTTGCGATTCCATTTGGGTGATCGTGGATCGTCTCACAAAGTCTGCTCACTTCCTAGCAATCAAGGAATCCGACAAAATGGAACGCCTCACCAACATTTATCTGAAGGAAATCGTGACCAAACACGGTGTTCCAATTTCAATCATCTCCGATAGAGATAGTCGTTTCACTTCACAATTTTGGCAATCACTACAAAAATCCCTGGGTACTCGACTTGATATGAGTACCGCATATCATCCTCAAACAGACGGTCAAAGTGAACGAACCATTCAAACACTGGAAGACATGCTACGGGCCTGCGTAGTAGACTTCGGCGTAAACTGGGAAAAACATCTACCATTGTGCGAGTTCTCGTACAACAACAGTTATCATACCAGCATCAAGGCTGCTCCCTTCGAGGCACTGTACGGTCGTAAGTGCCGGTCACCTATCTGTTGGACCGAAGTTGGGGATAGCCAACTCACAGGTCCAGAAATCATTCATGAGACGACCGAGAGAATCGTTGAAATTCAGAACAAGCTCAAAGCCGCGCGTGATCGTCAGAAAAGTTATGCTGACGTGAGACGCAAACCACTCGAGTTCCAGGTTGGGGATCGAGTTCTACTCAAAGTATCGCCCTGGAAAGGCGTAATCCGGTTTGGCAAACGAGGGAAGTTGAATCCCAGATACATTGGACCATTCGAGATCCTCGAAAGGATCGGTCCAGTGGCTTATCGATTGCAGCTGCCATCTGAACTCAGCAGCGTGCATCCCACATTTCATGTTTCAAATCTGAAGAAGTGTCTGTCTGATGAGACACTTATCATTCCACTCGATGAAATTCGAGTTGACGAAAAACTTTATTTTGTTGAGGAACCCACTGAAATCATGGACCGTGAGGTCAAACAACTTAAACAAAGTCGTATTCCTATCGTCAAGGTTAGGTGGAATTCGCGGCGCGGTCCGGAATTCACCTGGGAACGGGAAGACCAAATGCGACTCAAGTATCCTCAACTCTTCACTGACTCCACATCAAACACGACTACAACATAAATTTCGGGACGAAATTCTTCTAACAGGGGGAGAATGTGACAACCGTCAATTTAGGACTATAGTTTAGTGCCTAATCAAGTTTTAATACATGTAATTAGTTCTGTGTTAGGCTAATTAATGTATCAATTATTATATATATTGTTGAATATATATCTACAATTATGCGGTTTGTTTAAATCGCACGAGCTTTAAATCGAATGAATTTCGATACAATAAATACGGACGTTGGTGACCAACTTTTATTTAATAACGTTTTATGTCAAAAGTGTTCTTATTATAATACTTCGTATTCATTCGTACCGTACAATCAGAAAGTTACCAAATTTGAAATGTAAAAAGCGCAGACAAATTAACTTACGTTTTTATAATTCAAATATAAAGTGATAGTAAAATATTTAAATAAAATATAGCGTGATAATTTGTATTTTTAAAATGCACCAATTAATATTCAAAATAATTATTTAACGTTTAAATGACGGAGCAAACGAACACCGCACGGAGCGGGAACGCGGGGCGAAAGTGGGGATTTAACCTCCCACTTCCACCCACTTTCTTTCATTCTCTTTTCTTTCACCTCTCTCTTCCTCCTCTTTTTCTCTCAATTATCATCATCACCACCATCACCAAAAATCAACGAAATTCGCAAAATAAACACATTAAACGACTTCAAAACACTATACTCCTTTGGAAATAAACGACCACCTCGCGACGATCTACAATCCTACCTTTCCGGATTTTCATTTCATCACTTTGTAAGTTTCCGACAAATTACGAAATCTCTCATTTTTACTTACTTTTCATATATTATTGTTTGGATAAGCTTAATATGTCCCTATGAGGGTTGGGTAAAAGAATCAGACCAAACGGAAACCCGAAAACACGTTTTTGGCTCGAAATCCGTCAAACAGGTGATAGTGTCGCATGGATGAACCCAGACATGCGTCACTACTAGCGTCACTCCTTTAGTGCCGCTATACCTCCGATACCGACACTCCTTAAGTGTCGCATAAGCTCAAATGTTGACCTCTGACCGTCACTACCTAAGTGACGCCTATACATACCTAGCGACACTTGTTAAGTGCCGCCATATCCTATTAGCCGACACTACATACCGTCACTAGATAAGTGACGCCCTATATTCCGTACCGACACTTCATAAGTGTCGCCCATATTTCCATTTTGATCTATACCCGTCACTCTACAAGTGACGCCCTACTATTTTACGCGACACTTCGATAGTGCCGCTATGATACACGTCACTCCTTAAGTGACGCCCAAATATCCGAAATCATTATTTTATACGACACTCCATAAGTGCCGCCGTTATGCTGAACCCGTCACTCCTGAAGTGACGCATACAATTTCACGCGACACTAGATCAGTGACGCTATACCCTTGAATATGACACTTCACACGACACTTCCTTAGTGTCGCATGGACACCTTTAGTGACGCCTATAGTGACGCATAAAACAGCAGATTGTCCAACTATTTTTACACCAAGTGTCGAGATTTTTCAACTTCAAATACTTATTCCATACGACTTTTAGAACATGATGGGACTTATATTTCAAGAGTAACACTTCAAAAACAAGACGATAACAACAACACTTTTATTTCAACAATTCACCAACGGGCCGTACGCGTTTTCAAAACATACTTCAACACTCAAACAAGTTGTTGTAACTTGTGTCAATTCAATCAAACAAGTCGTTGTAACTTGTGTCAATTCAATCAAACAAGTCGTAGTAACTTGTAACAATACAATCAACCAAATCGGGGAAATTTGGACATTAAGTTAGACAAACAGTTTAAATGGTAGTCTTTCGAGATACCAATACAATTAATAACAATTCAAGTGTCGTGGACACATTCAGGTTTCAAGTCTTTGGACACCAACACACTGCTAATTACTTCAAGTTTATTAAGTTAAACACATCAGGAATCAGGTGAGTTTCATAGCCCCATTTTCACTACTTTTACCAGGGGTGTGATATTACTGCATCATTTTGTTTTACAAGTAGAACGCAAGTGACAAACTTCAAATACTACATGAGTTTCAAGCTAATCAATTTAAAGTCCTCCATAAGCATAGTCTCTAGTATTTTATAGCGTGAATGTTAGTATATGATATCATATGGGATTGACAATCCTCATCCGGGTTAGCACGCACTAATCGGTCAAACGGATGTATTAGCATTTGGGAAGACGAGTGTTGATTAGGCACTCGTAGGAGGCAAATCATGTTAGGTTTCCTTAATTGGGCCTGACAAATCAGTTAAGCTCAGACTATGTGCTCATGGACAGTATAACTTTTATTTTGCTTAAGTGCATTTTAAATTCATTATAAATCTTGCGGTTCTGACAATTATACATTGACATACAAACCTGTGAGCTCACCAGCGTTTTCGCTGACCCATTTTAGTATATATCACAGGTACCCAGCAGTAGGTTGACTGCACAAGCAGGGATTTCTAGCTCGAGTCAGCATACATACAATTAGAGATTGGACTGCATTATTATATTTTGTAAAAGTAATTATGCCATGTAATCTCTCAATTTCAGGAACCGAGCTAGTGCAATATTATTTTTGATGTAAACGTTCACTTTATTAATACAAGTTTAAAACGACGCATATAGTGGTCGTTCATTATTATCTTTGTGCTTTGTATATTGATTAGTGGCACCCAAATCAAGCTTCCGCAAATCATTAAATTTGGGGGTGTCACAATCATCGTGATTCATCTCGACATCATCATCTCGGCTTCACCTCCTCATCCGTGAGCAACCACTCTTTCCCTCTTTTTGTATCGAGGTTTTAAAGCTTAACATATCATGTAATTATAGTATATAACAGTTGGTGTGTCCAAAGATTGAAACCAAAAACTCGTTATTATGATTTGCGTTTTGATTTGAGAAGTTGAAAATCACCATAGCCAATCGGGTGACATTAAATGATCGTTCGGGTGTGTTTAGTTAACCGATCGGGTAGATCCATTTGTGATCATGAAAGAACAACATCCTTTTACAGCACTTTCATCTCAAAATATCCAGAATTTCAAAGCATTCCAAGTTATATTCAATTTTATAGGATTATTTGCTGAATTCGTCACAACCTATCCTGTTTCCTTCAGTGACCTGTTTCACCCATTTCGGGTCCAAATCACCAAAACGTTAAAACATAAAAGTTGTAGAAAACATAGGTTTTTACCCAGCAACCAAATATCAAGTCAATCGGAATTATTTCCTATTTTATACGAAAATTTTAGTAAGCTGGTTTCAGGTTACAAGTTAACCACATAATTTCATCAATTCTTCTTTTATCTTCATCAAGACCCTAGAACGAAAATCACAGGTTTTACATTACGAAATAAACCATCAAAGAGTACTCATAAGCATGAATAGAATGCACAAGATTAATACCTAAATGATTATAACATTTGGTTAATAGAATTGTATGGTCCAATTCCTTGATTTCGACTCTCAATTTTACTAGAACTCACCAAAACTCCACTTCCCTCCTTTTTGGTACACAAAAACGAAGACACAAAATGGGTAGATTATGGTTTTATCAATATAATTATATGAACTATAAATTATAATCTTTACTTATATTTTCATAAAATTCAGAATGTTACAGTATATTTATGCACCCATTTACTTATCTAGAATCTCGCGTGTTTAGGACGCTAGGAGATTACCGTTTGGATCATAAGCATCCTATAGGATCGCTAGCTCCTCAGGTGAGTTCATAGTCCCCTTTTTACTTGTTTTGAACTGTTTTGGGGTGAGATACATGCTCCGTTTTACCAACTGCTTGAACTTTGATTTGTGAACTATTTGTGAATTACTTGATACATGTTTTCTATGACTTACTATAAACGATTTGTACTTTGTTCTGTAAACCACTTGAACTCTGACTTGCAAACTATGCTGGGAACTCTGTTTTGGAAACTATTTGAAATATGTGTTGGAATTACTACTTGAACTCCTTTTTGAACTATATGAACTGTCTCAACGACGATTTACAAATTGTTTGAACTTTGGTTTACCAACTATTTATAAATGCTTTTATGCTTTTATACGAATTGTTTACGAATGTATTATCAGTTTATCACTATTACTTGAACTGTTTACAAAACGATTTTAGTATATATCTTTTGGGAACATGACCACAAATCTTGGTACGGATCTAGTTTTACAACTCTGTAGTGCATGAAGTCCTAGTGGCTACAGACCATAACCATTAGCTAGGTGACTCTAGACACATAATATACGGATAGTACTATCGGGTTGACATCCCTTCAACGAAGAGCGGAGCGTACATTCAATTAGTCCTAGAGGCAACAACTATTTATTGGTCGTGTTTTGGTTATGGAATTAGGTAGTACTTTAACTTGTAAGGTCTAGCTAACCTTCGAGGGATTCCCGTCATATGTTCGCCAACGATTATTGAACTGTATACTTCTGGAAAACCCCCAACGATTATTGAACTGTATACTTTTGGGAAACCCCCAACGATTATTGAATTGTATACTTTTGGGAAACCCCCAACGATTATTGAACTATACATTTTGGGAAACCCCCAACGAATGTTTAATTATACTTTGGGAAGCCCCAAACAAAACGAAATTTAAGAACTATTTATACCCTGGAGCTTTATTCCACACGTATACGATTTTAATATGTTATATTACGAAAACGTTTTAGTCAAAACCTGACTACTGTTTTAACAACTAATATTGAACAACAAGTATACGAATAAACAGTACGTTTGAACTATAACAAAATGACTCTTTTGAACGACAACGAAACTATACATTTTGAACGACAACGAAACTATACATTTTGAATGACAACGAAATTGCACTTTTGGATAACAATGAAATATACTTTGAAAATGTGTTTTCAACGAAATACTTTGTCTATGGTTTAACGAATTACGAACGAATATGGATTTTAAGCTACAACTTCTATTATGTTTTAACTACGATTCTTCCTACGAGTTCAATTATGATTTCAACTTTTATTTTAAATTTGATTCTTACTATGATTTGAACTATGTGTTACAATGTGTTTATAACTATGCAAACCTATGAACTCACCAACATTTTTGTTTACTCGTTTTAGCATGTATTCTCAGGTACCTGCAAAAGTAGGATTGTCCTTCAGGATCTTAGCTCGGTTTGCTCACTGTACCTCTGTGCGATGATTACCGGATAAGTCACGCCCCAACCCGAATCGCTTCCGCAGCACAAATTTAGGGGTGTGACAGATTGGTATCAGAGAGCCTGAGGTTATAGAGAACTAGGTTGCATTTAGTGGGCCTAGACTATAACTTTTAGGCAATATTTCCTTATTAGGCGTGGCTAGTTCAGGAATTACATCATACGAGTTTAATTTAACATAGCATGATCAACTATGTATAATTAAATGAAGATGATGTGAGATCTGAAATGGTCATATTGAATAGGAAATACACTAGTTAACTCTGATTTCGAGGACCAAATTAGGATGTGCTATACATATTAGGCTATTATATGATATGTATATATGAATAGGCATTACCTACGTACTACTTTCTAGGTTATTATATATTGAATATATATAGGCCTCGTATGATAACACACTCACTGACGCTCATACCACCGACTATAGAACTTTGATTCTAACAAGGGGAGTAAGACAAGAATCAGGGAACATACTGACGTAAGACTCAAAATACTTTTATTAATTTTTGGAATTAAAAATATTACAATAATATACGATCGGGTACCAAAACACGGATCAAAATACCACAAAACGGAGCAAGCTAGCCCAACCACCTCCAATAATTGGAGATGGCCTGGGTCTTTTCTTTTTCTTTCATACGCCACCCCCACTCCCCTATTTCTTTTACTTCACTTCTTCTTCTTCATATTATCATCCATCTTTTCTTCTTTCAATCTAAATCTTAACAACAATAACAAACATAAGCAACACAAGAATCATAATCATCATCAAAATCCACATCTCTTACTCACCTCTCGGCTCACCATCACCCGAGCCACCATCATCAATCGGACATCACCACCACCCGAGCACCACCACCCTCACCTCTCGGGAATCATCAACAACAACCACAATAAACAGCAGCAACAACAGAAGGATTACACCATCATCTTCGTGACCCACTTCAACATCATCATCATCGTGATTCATCTCGACATCATCATCTCGGCTTCACCTCCTCATCCGTGAGCAACCACTCTTTCCCTCTTTTTGTATCGAGGTTTTAAAGCTTAACATATCATGTAATTATAGTATATAATAGTTAGTGTGTCCAAAGATTGAAACCAAAAACTCGTTATTATGATTTGCGTTTTGATTTGACAAGTTGAAAATCACCATAGCCAATCGGGTGAGATTAAATGATCGTTCGGGTGTGTTTAGTTAACCGATCGGGTAGATCCATTTGTGATCATGAAAGAACAACATCCTTTTACAGCACTTTCATCTCAAAATATCCAGAATTTCAAAGCATTCCAAGTTATATTCAATTTTATAGGATTATTTGCTGAATTTGTCACAACCTATCCTGTTTCCTTCAGTGACCTGTTTCACCCATTTCGGGTCCAAATCACCAAAACGTTAAAACATAAAAGTTGTAGAAAACATAGGTTTTTACCCAGCAACCAAATATCAAGTCAATCGGAATTATTTCCTATTTTATACGAAAATTTTAGTAAGCTGGTTTCAGGTTACAAGTTAACCACATAATTTCATCAATTCTTCTTTTATCTTCATCAAGACCCTAGAACGAAAATCACAGGTTTTACATTACGAAATAAACCATCAAAGAGTACTCATAAGCATGAATAGAATGCACAAGATTAATACCTAAATGATTATAACATTTGGTTAATAGAATTGTATGGTCCAATTCCTTGATTTCGACTCTCAATTTTACTAGAACTCACCAAAACTCCACTTCCCTCCTTTTTGGTACACAAAAACGAAGACACAAAATGGGTAGATTATGGTTTTATCAATATAATTATATGAACTATAAATTATAATCTTTACTTATATTTTCATAAAATTCAGAATGTTACAGTATATTTATGCACCCATTTACTTATCTAGAATCTCGCGTGTTTAGGACGCTAGGAGATTACCGTTTGGATCATAAGCATCCTATAGGATCGCTAGCTCCTCAGGTGAGTTCATAGTCCCCTTTTTACTTGTTTTGAACTGTTTTGGGGTGAGATACATGCTCCGTTTTACCAACTGCTTGAACTTTGATTTGTGAACTATTTGTGAATTACTTGATACATGTTTTCTATGACTTACTATAAACGATTTGTACTTTGTTCTGTAAACCACTTGAACTCTGACTTGCAAACTATGCTGGGAACTCTGTTTTGGAAACTATTTGAAATATGTGTTGGAATTACTACTTGAACTCCTTTTTGAACTATATGAACTGTCTCAACGACGATTTACAAATTGTTTGAACTTTGGTTTACCAACTATTTATAAATGCTTTTATGCTTTTATACGAATTGTTTACGAATGTATTATCAGTTTATCACTATTACTTGAACTGTTTACAAAACGATTTTAGTATATATCTTTTGGGAACATGACCACAAATCTTGGTACGGATCTAGTTTTACAACTCTGTAGTGCATGAAGTCCTAGTGGCTACAGACCATAACCATTAGCTAGGTGACTCTAGACACATAATATACGGATAGTACTATCGGGTTGACATCCCTTCAACGAAGAGCGGAGCGTACATTCAATTAGTCCTAGAGGCAACAACTATTTATTGGTCGTGTTTTGGTTATGGAATTAGGTAGTACTTTAACTTGTAAGGTCTAGCTAACCTTCGAGGGATTCCCGTCATATGTTCGCCAACGATTATTGAACTGTATACTTCTGGAAAACCCCCAACGATTATTGAACTGTATACTTTTGGGAAACCCCCAACGATTATTGAATTGTATACTTTTGGGAAACCCCCAACGATTATTGAACTATACATTTTGGGAAACCCCCAACGAATGTTTAATTATACTTTGGGAAGCCCCAAACAAAACGAAATTTAAGAACTATTTATACCCTGGAGCTTTATTCCACACGTATACGATTTTAATATGTTATATTACGAAAACGTTTTAGTCAAAACCTGACTACTGTTTTAACAACTAATATTGAACAACAAGTATACGAATAAACAGTACGTTTGAACTATAACAAAATGACTCTTTTGAACGACAACGAAACTATACATTTTGAACGACAACGAAACTATACATTTTGAATGACAACGAAATTGCACTTTTGGATAACAATGAAATATACTTTGAAAATGTGTTTTCAACGAAATACTTTGTCTATGGTTTAACGAATTACGAACGAATATGGATTTTAAGCTACAACTTCTATTATGTTTTAACTACGATTCTTCCTACGAGTTCAATTATGATTTCAACTTTTATTTTAAATTTGATTCTTACTATGATTTGAACTATGTGTTACAATGTGTTTATAACTATGCAAACCTATGAACTCACCAACATTTTTGTTTACTCGTTTTAGCATGTATTCTCAGGTACCTGCAAAAGTAGGATTGTCCTTCAGGATCTTAGCTCGGTTTGCTCACTGTACCTCTGTGCGATGATTACCGGATAAGTCACGCCCCAACCCGAATCGCTTCCGCAGCACAAATTTAGGGGTGTGACAGATTGGTATCAGAGAGCCTGAGGTTTTAGAGAACTAGGTTGCATTTAGTGGGCCTAGACTATAACTTTTAGGCAATATTTCCTTATTAGGCGTGGCTAGTTCAGGAATTACATCATACGAGTTTAATTTAACATAGCATGATCAACTATGTATAATTAAATGAAGATGATGTGAGATCTGAAATGGTCATATTGAATAGGAAATACACTAGTTAACTCTGATTTCGAGGACCAAATTAGGATGTGCTATACATATTAGGCTATTATATATATATATATATATATATATATATATATATATATATATATATGATATGTATATATGAATAGGCATTACCTACGTACTACTTTCTAGGTTATTATATATTGAATATATATAGGCCTCGTATGATAACACACTCACTGACGCTCATACCACCGACTATAGAACTTTGATTCTAACAAGGGGAGTAAGACAAGAATCAGGGAACATACTGACGTAAGACTCAAAATACTTTTATTAATTTTTGGAATTAAAAATATTACAATAATATACGATCGGGTACCAAAACACGGATCAAAATACCACAAAACGGAGCAAGCTAGCCCAACCACCTCCAATAATTGGAGATGGCCTGGGTCTTTTCTTTTTCTTTCATACGCCACCCCCACTCCCCTATTTCTTTTACTTCACTTCTTCTTCTTCATATTATCATCCATCTTTTCTTCTTTCAATCTAAATCTTAACAACAATAACAAACATAAGCAACACAAGAATCATAATCATCATCAAAATCCACATCTCTTACTCACCTCTCGGCTCACCATCACCCGAGCCACCATCATCAATCGGACATCACCACCACCCGAGCACCACCACCCTCACCTCTCGGGAATCATCAACAACAACCACAATAAACAGCAGCAACAACAGAAGGATTACACCATCATCTTCGTGACCCACTTCAACATCATCATCATCGTGATTCATCTCGACATCATCATCTCGGCTTCACCTCCTCATCCGTGAGCAACCACTCTTTCCCTCTTTTTGTATCGAGGTTTTAAAGCTTAACATATCATGTAATTATAGTATATAACAGTTAGTGTGTCCAAAGATTGAAACCAAAAACTCGTTATTATGATTTGCGTTTTGATTTGACAAGTTGAAAATCACCATAGCCAATCGGGTGAGATTAAATGATCGTTCGGGTGTGTTTAGTTAACCGATCGGGTAGATCCATTTGTGATCATGAAAGAACAACATCCTTTTACAGCACTTTCATCTCAAAATATCCAGAATTTCAAAGCATTCCAAGTTATATTCAATTTTATAGGATTATTTGCTGAATTCGTCACAACCTATCCTGTTTCCTTCAGTGACCTGTTTCACCCATTTCGGGTCCAAATCACCAAAACGTTAAAACATAAAAGTTGTAGAAAACATAGGTTTTTACCCAGCAACCAAATATCAAGTCAATCGGAATTATTTCCTATTTTATACGAAAATTTTAGTAAGCTGGTTTCAGGTTACAAGTTAACCACATAATTTCATCAATTCTTCTTTTATCTTCATCAAGACCCTAGAACGAAAATCACAGGTTTTACATTACGAAATAAACCATCAAAGAGTACTCATAAGCATGAATAGAATGCACAAGATTAATACCTAAATGATTATAACATTTGGTTAATAGAATTGTATGGTCCAATTCCTTGATTTCGACTCTCAATTTTACTAGAACTCACCAAAACTCCACTTCCCTCCTTTTTGGTACACAAAAACGAAGACACAAAATGGGTAGATTATGGTTTTATCAATATAATTATATGAACTATAAATTATAATCTTTACTTATATTTTCATAAAATTCAGAATGTTACAGTATATTTATGCACCCATTTACTTATCTAGAATCTCGCGTGTTTAGGACGCTAGGAGATTACAGTTTGGATCATAAGCATCCTATAGGATCGCTAGCTCCTCAGGTGAGTTCATAGTCCCCTTTTTACTTGTTTTGAACTGTTTTGGGGTGAGATACATGCTCCGTTTTACCAACTGCTTGAACTTTGATTTGTGAACTATTTGTGAATTACTTGATACATGTTTTCTATGACTTACTATAAACGATTTGTACTTTGTTCTGTAAACCACTTGAACTCTGACTTGCAAACTATGCTGGGAACTCTGTTTTGGAAACTATTTGAAATATGTGTTGGAATTACTACTTGAACTCCTTTTTGAACTATATGAACTGTCTCAACGACGATTTACAAATTGTTTGAACTTTGGTTTACCAACTATTTATAAATGCTTTTATGCTTTTATACGAATTGTTTACGAATGTATTATCAGTTTATCACTATTACTTGAACTGTTTACAAAACGATTTTAGTATATATCTTTTGGGAACATGACCACAAATCTTGGTACGGATCTAGTTTTACAACTCTGTAGTGCATGAAGTCCTAGTGGCTACAGACCATAACCATTAGCTAGGTGACTCTAGACACATAATATACGGATAGTACTATCGGGTTGACATCCCTTCAACGAAGAGCGGAGCGTATATTCAATTAGTCCTAGAGGCAACAACTATTTATTGGTCGTGTTTTGGTTATGGAATTAGGTAGTACTTTAACTTGTAAGGTCTAGCTAACCTTCGAGGGATTCCCGTCATATGTTCGCCAACGATTATTGAACTGTATACTTCTGGAAAACCCCCAACGATTATTGAACTGTATACTTTTGGGAAACCCCCAACGATTATTGAATTGTATACTTTTGGGAAACCCCCAACGATTATTGAACTATACATTTTGGGAAACCCCCAACGAATGTTTAATTATACTTTGGGAAGCCCCAAACAAAACGAAATTTAAGAACTATTTATACCCTGGAGCTTTATTCCACACGTATACGATTTTAATATGTTATATTACGAAAACGTTTTAGTCAAAACCTGACTACTGTTTTAACAACTAATATTGAACAACAAGTATACGAATAAACAGTACGTTTGAACTATAACAAAATGACTCTTTTGAACGACAACGAAACTATACATTTTGAACGACAACAAAACTATACATTTTGAATGACAACGAAATTGCACTTTTGGATAACAATGAAATATACTTTGAAAATGTGTTTTCAACGAAATACTTTGTCTATGGTTTAACGAATTACGAACGAATATGGATTTTAAGCTACAACTTCTATTATGTTTTAACTACGATTCTTCCTACGAGTTCAATTATGATTTCAACTTTTATTTTAAATTTGATTCTTACTATGATTTGAACTATGTGTTACAATGTGTTTATAACTATGCAAACCTATGAACTCACCAACATTTTTGTTTACTCGTTTTAGCATGTATTCTCAGGTACCTGCAAAAGTAGGATTGGCCTTCAGGATCTTAGCTCGGTTTGCTCACTGTACCTCTGTGCGATGATTACCGGATAAGTCACGCCCCAACCCGAATCGCTTCCGCAGCACAAATTTAGGGGTGTGACAGATTGGTATCAGAGAGCCTGAGGTTATAGAGAACTAGGTTGCATTTAGTGGGCCTAGACTATAACTTTTAGGCAATATTTCCTTATTAGGCGTGGCTAGTTCAGGAATTACATCATACGAGTTTAATTTAACATAGCATGATCAACTATGTATAATTAAATGAAGATGATGTGAGATCTGAAATGGTCATGTTGAACAGGAAATACACTAGTTAACTCTGATTTCGAGGACCAAATTAGGATGTGCGATACATATTAGGCTATTATATATATATATATATATATATATATATATATATGATATGTATATATGAATAGGCATTACCTACGTACTACTTTCTAGGTTATTATATATTGAATATATATAGGCCTCGTATGATAACACACTCACTGACGCTCATACCACCGACTATAGAACTTTGATTCTAACAAGGGGAGTAAGACAAGAATCAGGGAACATACTGACGTAAGACTCAAAATACTTTTATTAATTTTTGGAATTAAAAATATTACAATATTATACGATCGGGTACCAAAACACGGGTCAAAATACCACAAAACGGAGCAAGCTAGCCCAACCACCTCCAATAATTGGAGATGGCCTGGGTCTTTTCTTTTTCTTTCATACGCCACCCCCACTCCCCTATTTCTTTTACTTCACTTCTTCTTCTTCATATTATCATCCATCTTTTCTTCTTTCAATCTAAATCTTAACAACAATAACAAACATAAGCAACACAAGAATCATAATCATCATCAAAATCCACATCTCTTACTCACCTCTCGGCTCACCATCACCCGAGCCACCATCATCAATCGGACATCACCACCACCCGAGCACCACCACCCTCACCTCTCGGGAATCATCAACAACAACCACAATAAACAGCAGCAACAACAGAAGGATTACACCATCATCTTCGTGACCCACTTCAACATCATCATCATCGTGATTCATCTCGACATCATCATCTCGGCTTCACCTCCTCATCCGTGAGCAACCACTCTTTCCCTCTTTTTGTATCGAGGTTTTAAAGCTTAACATATCATGTAATTATAGTATATAACAGTTGGTGTGTCCAAAGATTGAAACCAAAAACTCGTTATTATGATTTGCGTTTTGATTTGACAAGTTGAAAATCACCATAGCCAATCGGGTGAGATTAAATGATCATTCGGGTGTGTTTAGTTAACCGATCGGGTAGATCCATTTGTGATCATGAAAGAACAACATCCTTTTACAGCACTTTCATCTCAAAATATCCAGAATTTCAAAGCATTCCAAGTTATATTCAATTTTATAGGATTATTTGCTGAATTCGTCACAACCTATCCTGTTTCCTTCAGTGACCTGTTTCACCCATTTCGGGTCCAAATCACCAAAACGTTAAAACATGAAAGTTGTAGAAAACATAGGTTTTTACCCAGCAACCAAATATCAAGTCAATCGGAATTATTTCCTATTTTATACGAAAATTTTAGTAAGCTGGTTTCAGGTTACAAGTTAACCACATAATTTCATCAATTCTTCTTTTATCTTCATCAAGACCCTAGAACGAAAATCACAGGTTTTACATTACGAAATAAACCATCAAAGAGTTCTCATAAGCATGAATAGAATGCACAAGATTAATACCTAAATGATTATAACATTTGGTTAATAGAATTGTATGGTCCAATTCCTTGATTTCGACTCTCAATTTTACTAGAACTCACCAAAACTCCACTTCCTTCCTTTTTGGTACACAAAAACGAAGACACAAAATGGGTAGATTATGGTTTTATCAATATAATTATATGAACTATAAATTATAATCTTTATTTATATTTTCATAAAATTCAGAATGTTACAGTATATTTATGCACCCATTTACTTATCTAGAATCTCGCGTGTTTAGGACGCTAGGAGATTACAGTTTGGATCATAAGCATCCTATAGGATCGCTAGCTCCTTAGGTGAGTTCATAGTCCCCTTTTTACTTGTTTTGAACTGTTTTGGGGTGAGATACATGCTCCGTTTTACCAACTGCTTGAACTTTGATTTGTGAATTACTTGATACATGTTTTCTATGAGTTACTATAAACAATTAAACTTTGTTCTGTGAACCACTTGAACTCTGACTTGCAAACTATGCTGGGAACTCTGTTTTGGAAACTATTTGAAATATGTGTTGGAATTACTACTTGAACTCCTTTTTGAACTATATGAACTGTCTCAACGATGATTTACGAATTGTTTGAACTTTGGTTTACCAACTATTTATAAATGCTTTTATGCTTTTATACGAATTGTTTACGAATGTATTATCAGTTTATCACTATTACTTGAACTGTTTACAAAACGATTTTAGTATATATCTTTTGGGAACATGACCACGAATCTTGGTACGGATCTAGTTTTACAACTCTGTAGTGCATGAAGTCCTAGTGGCTACAGACCATAACCATTAGCTAGGTGACTCTAGACACAGAATATACGGATAGTACTATCAGGTTGACATCCCTTCAACGAAGAGCGGAGCGTATATTCAATTAGTCCTAGAGGCAACAACTATTTATTGGTCGTGTTTTGGTTATGGAATTAGGTAGTACTTTAACTTGTAAGGTCTAGTTAACCTTCCAGGGATTCCCGTCATATGTTCGCCAACGATTATTGAATTGTATACTTCTGGAAAACCCCCAACGATTATTGAACTATATACTTTTGGGAAACCCCCAACGATTATTGAACTATACATTTTGGGAAACCCCCAACGAATGTTTAATTATACTTCGGGAAGCCCCAAACAAAATGAAATTTAAGAACTATTTATACCCTGGAGCTTTATTCCACACGTATACGATTTTAATATGTTATGTTACGAAAACATTTAGTCAAAACCTGACTACTGTTTTAACAACTAATATTGAACAACAAGTATACGAATAAACAGTACGTTTGAACTATAACAAAATGACTCTTTTGAACGACAACGAAACTATACATTTTGAATGACAAAGAAACTGCACTTTTGTATAACAATGAAATATACTTTGAAAATGTGTTTTCAACGAAAGACTTTGTCTATGGTTTAACGAATTACGAACGAATATGGATTTTAAGCTACAACTTCTATTATGTTTTAACGACGATTCTTCCTACGAGTTCAATTATGATTTCAACTTTTATTTTAAATTTGATTCTTACTATGATTTGAACTATGTGTTACAATGTGTTTATAACTATGCAAACCTATGAACCCACCAACATTATTGTTGACTCTGCAAAAGTAGGATTGACCTTCAGGATCTTAGCTCGGTTTGCTCACTGTACCTCTGTGCGATGATTACCGGATTAGTCACGCCCCGACCCGAATCACTTCCGCAGCACAAATTTAGGGGTGTGACAGATTGGTATCAGAGACTGAGGTTATAGCGAACTAGGTTGCATTTAGTGGGCCTAGACTATAACTGTTAGGCAGTATTTCCTTATTAGGGGTGTGACAGAGCTGCCGTTTCTTCAAATCGGAGGGGTATGAAAGGGAGTTTTGTAATGACATTAATAAGTATGAACAGTCTCATACTGTTAAGGTAGACGTGGATTTTTTTTATAGGGCGAACACTATATAATGCTTTTTTTATCTATATCTTTAACTACTCATAATACATCATCTCATTTACTTTTCAACACTTCTTAAAATTCAAATATTCCCTAAATTACGGCTGCGTTTGATAAAACAGAATGATTTAGCGCTGAATGATTCAAACCCTGAACCATTCAAAGCCTCTGAATAAATTTGGTTCTGAAGGAAAATAAACTGTTTGATGATTAATCTGAACGATAACTCTGAACAATGGAAAGTTACCATATTAACCTTTCAGATAAATAAAGGTGTATGAGCATTCAATAATCACTCGATATATAAATTTCCATATAAATTTGACAAAGAACATTGCTTATTAATAACTGAACATTTATAAACACCAATCAATATTCGTTCAATATAAATGTACCTCAATTAATAATTAATAAGATAATTTTGTTATCTTTATAGAACACAAAAAAGGAAAATATATATAGTTCGCATAAATTTGTTTAGAGTACAATTTTCAAAGCTTTCTGTACAAATATTTATAACAAAATTTGTGACAAACATCTTCGTACACTTGAAAAAACCATCGAGCAAAGAATGACGGGTTCTCACAAACAACCTCTAATTGGCTGATATTGAAAAAAGGTCACCAACAATTGTTCAATAAAAATTTAATAAATCAATTATTTAACTGATAAAAAATTTGAGTCCTAATCATATCTCAATTAAAAGAGTTGATGGAGTAATTTGATCAGTCAATTTTCGATTTTGAATCAGTAGGTCTTTTGTATCAATTAAAAGAAATATTGTGAAAATAAGAAACATGAAGCAACTTTAAAGAGAAAATAGTAGCATAGAGAAATCAATGTTTACATATTGAGGTAGGAGATGATAGCCATGTGAGAATGATAGAAGTATAGAAGATGAGGATAAATATAATAAAATAAAGTATCAAAGATGAGAGAGAATATTGAAAATGAAAAGGAAGGGTATTTGGGGTAAACTGTTCCCTCTGCATGCTTCAGAGTCATTTTTCAAAATGAATCTTTCAGAAGTTCGGTCAGTGTGTACGTTTATTCAGAGGGTTTTCATATGTTTTTTCAAACACGCTGAATGCTAAACCATTCAGCATTCAGTTCTGAATGGTTCCATTTAGAAGCAAACAAACATAGCCTACCTCTATCTCATTCCTCTATTATCTTCTACTATTTATTCTCCACTAACTACACTTCAATTAATACCCCTATCCCATTATCTATTATTTTTAATTACTACTTATTCTCCACTAACTACACTTTTCAAATTCTAATTATTATCCATTAACTACACTTTTCAAATTCTAATTATTATCCACTAACTACACTTTTCAAATTCAAATTCAAATTTTAATTGATACTTATTTTTCACTAACCACAATTTATTAGTAATGTCGACATTTTAAATGGGACGGACGCGGTACAATATGTTTTTATTTTAAAACATTTACTCGCTTCTCCATCTACCGTCTTCACTTTCACCACTGCATTGCGCGGTTATTGTGCTAATAATATATAATATTGGTAGCTATTGTTAGGAATTTTGGACCCAAACAACGCACACAATTGAACACAATTGTACCCACAATAATAAACTGATCACCAATTGCTAACAAAACAATTAAACAAGCAAACAAGATAAATAAACATGAACAATATTAACACAAGGATTTAACGTGGTTATGTCCAATCTCCAAATAGGAGATTGGTTTAGTCCACAGGGCCAAACCAAAGAGTTTTCTTTTATTATTTCATGGGTTAGCTGCGAGTTTACAATGTTACAAATGAATTCTATATATAAGAAAAACTAAACGCGTATTGTCCGTGTTTTCGTCCGTGTTTTCTTCGTCTGCATGCGCCGCCATTTTGATTGATCAAAATCAATCAAAAAAGTCAAAACAAAGAAAAAAGAGAACCGTGTGAAGAAAACATATATAAGTGGGTGGGTCCCACATACTTTTCCTTTTTCTTTCTTTTCTCTTTCTTTTTTCTTCGGTTTGTGTTTTCTTCATTTTCTCAACAATCTCCCACTTGAAGATTAGACAAACCCAACATTATTAAACTCTACAATAATTCCCTTTCAACTAAATCAAAAACGCCTCTCCATACGGCCGACCAAATTGGAACACGCACAGTAACTAAACTTGAGTTAGATAGACTTTCGATAAAAGACCTTTCAACTATACCTTATTGAAAACTGGAATTAAAACAACATCTTTGAAGCCCCTTTAGCAACGCCTTGTTCTTAGCTTTAACCTATACTGCCGGAAACCATCCGGGACACTCTTGCTCGATCTCACAGAATCGGAAGACTTTCGATATACAAAGATAACTGAACACTACTACTAAACTGGGACCACTCTCTAACCACCATTGTCATCTTCTAGGCCCAAGAAGATTCATTGAAGTGTGCGAAAACTTCAACCACAAGATTCTTTCAAGAGACACCTATCTCTTTAACTTGTCGATTACATTCATGTC
This sequence comes from Helichrysum umbraculigerum, assembly GCA_949592205.1. Lineage (NCBI taxonomy): Eukaryota > Viridiplantae > Streptophyta > Magnoliopsida > Asterales > Asteraceae > Helichrysum > Helichrysum umbraculigerum. Next base: position 125,904,447 of record CATIUR010000002.1, read on the forward strand.
TGATCCTGCCACAGACATGTCAACGACCATCCGTACAGAATTTCGTCCATCCGATTTTCCTTTCCATCAATCAAAAAATCGCCGATAGAACTAACACGTAGATTATCATTAAGGTTTATCCGTGAGAATGCAGTCACAACCTTGAAACCTACATTACCAACTTTCGCTTTTATAACACCCCATAATTTAATACCATATCTTTATTAAAATAATATAGTTTATCTCAGAAGCGTAGGTCCAAACATACCTTGTCAATTTACATTACATATTATATATATTAAATCGTACTATTTTAAAACCATAATATATCTGATTGGGTGTTAAATAATTCAAAATACCATGTGAACTCATTCCAAAATCAATATCAGAGTTAACGCTTGGTCAAACATTACATCAAGACAAACTTCTTGCCCACCCGTTATATCATAATCCATAACCTGCAAGAAGTAATGTGGGGCGATTAGCACGAAGCTAAGTGGATGAACAAATAGCCAACAGCACAACTTAGCATCACAATATCTGCCTACAGCAAATAACACGCAACATCAATAACAACTAGGAGGATCGGTGGTCCTTGTGACGCCCTCAGCCCCGGGTGACGCACCAAGTAACACTTATAACCAACTGCAGGCCAACACAGTGGTATTACCGATAACTGAAACTACCTTTAACCAACATAAGCTCTACTCAAAACACATGTTCATAATTCCTATGTTGGTTAACCTGTAGCACTACCAGTCCGACCAACGGAGTCCAACCCTCGTCGACCTCCTTATTAACAAATGTGCGAAGGCGACTCATCAAGTATTACATGTAATTCATCAATCAACAATAGTAAACTACGTTTACCTGTTGTAACCAAATATGTTACAACTAAATTACACTGAGAGTACAAGTCCACTCACCGATACCCCAGTGTCCACTTAGAAGTCTAATATTACTGAGTCTTCAACTGATCTGAGAATACACCAAATAATGAGTTAGTACTCATTTCATAATCATATAACATATTTCGATATGCAATATCAAAGTAATAAACAATATATAGTATCATACTACTATGCAACATTTACTGTTTATCATTTACTATACCGTATTTACTATTCGGTATTTACTATTCACTATATCGTATTTACTATTCGGTATATACTATTCAAAATTTACTATTCGTAATTTACTATTCACTATTCACTATACACTATTTACTATTCAATATGCACTATTCACTATGCGCTATTCACTATGCAATATGCACTATTCACTATCCACATTACTACTAGGCCCAAAAAGTGGGTGTTACAAATCTCTCTCCTTAAAGAGATTTCGTCTCTGAAATCTGATCACGCTTAATCAATCTAGTGTTACAAAATCACATTAATTCCCGTAACACTTTAGAACACATAATCGCTTAAACAAATGATGACAAGTGAAAACTAAAATCACTTACTAGATCCTTACAAGTAGGGATTAGCATCATGCTAAAATCCTTGACCCATTATAACTACTCATCTTTTAACACTAAACAGTGATTACAAACCACACAACACCTATCAATCAATGATATCTAATATCAGATTACACCTAGCATCCCTGCTAGTATTCACATGTCACTCTAACTTTTGAAATACAAGAAATATTTTCTTTTGCAACTAATTAACACAATTTATATTTATCATTTAGGTCTTTTTACTCAAAAGTACCTCGGAATCATATAACCTTAATCACATATTAACAAGCAAAGTAGTGGTCAAACTCTATAAGTATATTCATAATCAAAATCAATTAGCATCAATCTCATCAGATAAATGCTAAATCTCCCGCAATGGGTACTTTGTTACATCAACAAAAGCACCACAATATCAATGTACTAATCACAAGCAAAATTTCAATAATATACATCTTATTATATTAATCATCTCAATTGACCTCTACATTAGCTTATTTCACATTTCAACTATTTCTAGTTGCAACTTATCATTGTATCATGTCATCAAGTGTATAACAATATACATGATTTCATATAAATTTCTACTAATGGAACATAAGCATCATTTCCATATTTTCAATTAATACTCTCATAGTATTTTATCTTTCTTATCGGAAATATTTTCAAATAATTCTTTCAAATAGCTATTCAGGCTGTTAAAGCCTTTATCAAGCTTTTACATCTTAAACCACTAAACATTTATCCATACTAATAGGTATTGGATACAAACACAATTCAAAACTCTATATATTTCACTATGTTATAATTATCCTTTTGCGAAATTTCAGTTTCTCTCCTGCTAAAACTCAGATTATATTATAACCAATTTTCATTGTCACTATAATTTACACCACTAAATCATGAATTTCGTCCTCACTTAAAATTCACCTTACTTCCCTTTTACTGCACAGTTACACTGAAACAACAATTAAGTGAGTTAATATTATTTTACCTCGAACGGCATCTATCCTTGTTTCAAATTCTACGCCGCCATTACTAGAAGAAATCTCCAATTATCATATACGATTTAGATTTTTCTTCATTTTGAAATATTCACGTGAATCCACCGTTTGTCTTGTATATTACGCATGATTTATAATAGTTCTTTCTACCACTCTAAATTCAGTGAAATTGATCCTCACAACATACACTCTTATACCATTATATCAGTTCACCATTTTCTTCTACTTAATCATACCTCCTTAGTACATCCAAAATACAACTAAGAAGAACCACTAGTTGGTCAAGAAGATAACCACTCAATGGAGAATATTAATCTGAATGAAGTACCTTGCTCTGAAGGTCAAATGTCTTAACCTTCTCACGAGCAAGAAATCCAACCAACAATCTCAGTAACCCTTAGTCGTGATGTATATGATAGTTTGATCAACGACCTTACAAGATATAAAGCTAGAGTCATAGAACTCCAGACTCAAGTAGAGAGGCAGAACACTGAGATAAGAATGTTGAGAATGGGTCGAAGACAGGACATGGAATTAGCAACACGTCGACAATATGAAATTCATAATCAATGGCTTGGTACAAAATTTCTTCTAGACGAGGAGCGAAGAAAGAATGCACATCTACGTGCAACAATAGCAGCTACTCAACCGCAAACTAATGTTAATCCACAACTTTCCATTACTCGAGATCCACCTAGTGTTAATCAACGACCCCCTAACCTTGGAGGGTGATATTCTGTAGCAAGTTATTTAATATTATAATTTATGGATTTACTAGAGTATTTAATCTCTTTTAATAAGTTTCACCCTCTATTTTCAAGACCATTTTTTTATATATAGACCGGAAGCGCCTAGTTAAACACATACTTTTTAGATTGTATATAAAACAAACTAAAAGATTCAATCCACTTTACATGATCTTTAAATTTGTGACACCCCGCAAAATTAAACGCGATTACGTACACTAAACATTTGCATTATTAGGCTAATTCCCTACTTGAGTGAATTCACAACACGTTTAGAGGTAAGTCTAGCAAAGCCCAACTAGTGAATACGCGTAACATTATATCTCGTAATTAGTTGTAATTACGTACAAAACGATTGGAACAAATGCGACAAAAATATAAGATTGTTGGTGAACAAAACTATTTAATAATACATGATTATTAAATAACATAAACGTTTATTAAATATTATGTTGATAATATTTACAAAGTATTTCGAATCGTACAACATTTATCTCGTACAACTGAAACAAAATAAAGTAAAATTTTATGACTTAACTAAATTATTTCTATAAAATATCTCAATTAAAAATATATTCAAATACGTATTTAAAAATTTATCAATTAAAAACATTTTTAATAATTAACGATCGGATAAATAAACACGGGTTTATTACCACAAAATTGGGGCAAAACTCCCCTCCCCTTAGAATTCCCAAAACCGGCCCATACACCACCACCCCCACCTCATCTCTCTCATTTTCATTTCACAAAACACACACACTTCTCTCTCCCCTCTCTCTAAAACTCTACTTCTCTCTCTAAAACTCAACAAAAACCCACCAAAAACTACCACAAAAACGACTAGAATCATCTAGCTTCTTTGGAATAATACATTCACGGGATCACGAGCTACACTTCTATCTTTTCGGATTATAAAACCGACACGCGTAAGTTTCTGACATTTTTTCGAAAACTCTTAGATTTCGTTATTTCCTTGATATTTTGTGTTTATAATACTTAATATACCATGTATTAGTGTTATATTAACTTATTATGTCCAAAAACCCCCATTAAAAACGCTTTAAAAGTCGAAATTTGCATAAAAATCGCGAACAACGAGTTTCGGGAGTTGAGATTCAATCTCAACTCGCCTGGTAATCTCAACTCGGATCGCAAGGTAATCTCAACTCGACTCGTGAGGCAATCTCAACTCGACTCGTGAGGCAATCTCAACTCGACTCGCGAGGCAATATCAACTCGACTCGCGAGGCAATCTCAACTCGGCTCGCAATCTCAACTCAACTCGCGGTCAACCTTGGTCAACATTTTCAGCACTTCATAATATGATGTAAATGTTTACCCAAAAGATAATACTTTGACATTAAAGTTTAAAAATGATATAAAAACTTAATTTCAATCATAAAAGTAATATTTACAAACTCTTTGGACATAATTTAGTTGCGCGAACACTAGCATGGATGGTCAAACTTAGACATCCACATACTTATTAAATCTCATATGTTTAGGGCGTTAGGATATTTCGGATTATACTTGGGCTTTAGGCTTTGCTAGCGCTCGCACTATTACTTAACTCAACAGGTGAGTTCACAGCCCCTACTTTTACTGTTTTAACTGCTTTTGAACATGGGTGGAAAACATAGTCAACGCTTTTGCTACGTGTGCAAACTTTTATATAACTGCTGTGATATACATTGTGTTAACTATTTATGACTGCAGTCAAACTGTTATAACTTTTATTTATAAAATGGTATTTCATACGAAAACTAAATTGGGAACTCGCTGGAGAACGACCAGCTACACACTTTTACAACTGGCTTTTATGAAACAACATTTTCATAAACACACAGAAAGTCCCTACGTCTTGGGCACACACATACAGAAAGTCCCTACGTCTTGGGTGAGGGATCTACTTCTTGAGCAGTGGGTCCTACGTCTTGGATGCCAGTCCTACTTCTTGGACACAACTTACAAAGTCCCCATGTCTTGGGCACACATACAAGTCCCTACTTCTTGGGTAGATACTGATGGGTCCTACTGACATGGACCAGATCCTACTGATATGGATCAAGGGACACTGACACTCCCTACTATTTGAACCCTACTGACATGGGTACTAGATCCTTCCGACATGGATCCGTGATACTTGTTGAACATGGGACACTGACACTCCCTACTATTTGAACCCTACTGACATGGGTACTGGATCCTACTAACATGAATCCACAAACGTTTTAGACCCTACTTCTTGGGCACACTTGGAAAGTTCCTGCGTCTTGGGCAAACATTTTAGATCCTACTTCTTGGATAACGATTTAAATCCTACTTTTTGGGTAAACTAATAGGATACTGCTTTCCTACGACATGTTTTCAAATATATGATTTTGGGTAACATCCCACGTAACTGTATTTCGGGTAACATCCCACGTAAACAGTATTTTGGGTAACATTCCATGTAACTGTATTTCGGGTAACATCCCACGTAAACTGTATTTTGGGCAGACATCCCACATAACTGTATTTCGGGTAACATCCCACGTAAACTGTTTTGGACAGACATCTCACGTAACTGTATTTTGGGTAACATCCCACATAAACTGTATTTTGGGCAGACATCCCACGTAACTGTATTTTGGGTAACATCCAACGTAAACTGTATTTTGGGCGAACATCCCTCTAAACTTATACTTTGAATAACATTCCACAAAACATTACTTGATTGTTATGGCAACAACTACTTGTGAACGATTTGGACTACCAACTATTCTTGTAAACATAAAACCTGTGAATTCATTCAACCTCGTTGTTGACTTTTACTATGTTTTTCAGGGAATTAGCTGCACACGTAAGATCCGCCTGCACATTTGGAACATAGGCGACCCCGATGGAATATTGTTCTACGATAATCATAAGCTCTGATACGTATGCATGTACAACGTTAATGTGGTGCCCCCAGCTTACACTAATGCTTCCGCTAATCAAAATTAACGAAATTGGGGTTGTTACAAAATTCAAGTTACCATAATAATTACAAACACTAATTTAGGTGTTAATCAACTTCAAAACAAAATGTTAAACCATTAACATAATTATATAAAATCAGAGTGCGAGTCGCCAAACATTCCATCAAACCCGACTTCTTGCAAACCCACAATCAAAGACTAAACCTGCAAGAAGTTATGAGAAGGGATTAGCACGAAGCTAAGTGAATGAACAAATAGCCAACAACATAACTTAGCATCACAAAATCTGCCTACAACAAATAACACGCAACATCAACAACAACTAGAAGGATCGGTGGTCTTTGTTACGCCCTCAGCCCCGAGTGATGCACCAAGTAACACTTATAACCAACTGCAGGCCGACATAGTGGTATTTGTCACACCCCGCTAAAGCGGAAACACGAGATGTAACAGTACCGGGTAACAATGCATAAGATATAGTAGCAACACCATACATAATTTGGAGAAAATATTACTTAATTACTACAAGTTCAAACCACAGTTCCAAAAGAAATTACAATAAGCTCTTAAAGTTTCCAAAAGAGGGTCATAGTTTCAAAATAAAACAAACGCGTGTGATCATGCATCCATGCAAATGTACTCCTAGAGTCCACTTTACTGTCGATCTCCTGAAAAGCATGATAAATCCAAAGGGTCAACTATGGTCATAGTTGGTGAGTTCACAGGTTTAATATCACAAAACAAATGTAACAAGAGCTTTGTTCATCAACAAACAAAATATTAGTGATTGGTTGTATTTGATGTGAATATGAAGGTAGAATACGTGTGTACTAATGCAATTGAGGCCACTACTAAACCGATTACCGACCGAATGACCCAAATGATGTCCTCACAGGAACATGAGTTACCTTCCGTCCAATCGGGGACAAGGTAAATTCTACACATCCAATTGGGGATGTGAGCGAGTGATAACATGAACACACATAGCCATATGAGTGAGAGTTGGTCTACTCTAAATAACGTTATTCATAATTATCAAAGACGGCTCGTCTGGCTCTCGAACGAGTTAATGAGTAGTGTAACAGATTACCGGGGACTTAGTGTTCAATGATGTCCTCACAGGGACATGAGCTCTCAATTCACATAGACAGTATACACCAGTTCACAAAAGTAGCATAACAAAAGTTCAATAAGTTCATAAAAAGTACAACCAAGTTAGTTAAAGTTTAGAATCATGCTTTTCACCCCAAAATAGTAAACAAGTAAAAGGGGCTGTGAAAACTCACCTGAGTTTAGCAAAAGCAAGCAATTAATCAGATAGCAAGCAAGTAAGCGTGTTTCCAAGTGCAACCTTCTAACGCCCTAAACGTATAAGGTTGTGTGTAAGAGGAGAGTTCAGCTTTACTTAAGCTAGTTGTTCACTCAACTGGTATATCCAATTGTGTTTTGTTTTTGAAAATAAACGTGTACGGCCCATTGGTGCAAGTTTGTAACAATAAATCTTAAGGACATTTTATTAAGTTTGTTTTGTTGTATTCTTTTACAATAGTAAATGTCATGTGTTATCGAGTTGCCTTAGTTTGTGGTTATCGGTTGTCATGCAAATTTAATACTTAGTGTTAACGTCTTGCGGTTTACGTCTAGGTTCAAATATAAGTGACGTTTTTCGTTCGGATTATGTTTACAAGTCTTATTTTTGGTCCAAGCTACTAATAAGTCACCAAAACCCATTTTGTTTATAAGTTGCCAAAAATAGAAAGTTTGACGTGTTTCATAACCGAGCCCTGTCTTTGTTGACTTGGTCAAACCTTCTCGGTTTGACCCGAATCTTTTACCAAGCCCTTAAATATGTTCATAAGCCACAAAAAGTTAGTTTTTACCTAAATAGCAAGTCCGCAAGTGTCGATTTTTATTAGCTACTAAAATCAGTCCACACTTTATAATTTCCATAAAATGCACCACTTTGCCGAATTTTTATAAAAATCTACATTTCGTAAACAATTCCAAAATAATTACTAATTGTTCCCCTATATGTTATCTACTTCCACTAATTTTTCCATGCATTTTAGATTAGTATAAGTATTTTTTAAAAATTACATATATCCTCTGAGGTCCAACAGTTGACCAATCTGGACATATGCATGAAGATCGAGTTTTTGGGCAAAATCTACAACTTTTTAGGAAAAAGTTATCAGTACAACATTTGTATATAACTAAATTTTTGAGATTTTGGCAGTTGTTTCAAGTCATTTGGAGTTGTATAGCTCAAGATATGGTCAAAACCATAAGACCAAAGTTTCTGACTTTTCTGGGCAGATTGTATATGTGTTCTTATACAAATTATTTAAAATAGTAAACGAACTCATAAAAAGATTAGGCCAGTGGGGTTTGAAAGATAACTTCTTGAACTTAATTTTAGACTATAAAAACGTCCTATTTCATAAAAAAATGAGTGAGTTATGACCTTGTCCATTTCATGTAAGATTCTGGACAGGAGCTGAAACATGTACTTTTATGAACTCAAAGTTAAGAAAAAACGATTTTTAAATCAAATTTTGTTATAATACTTGTGAGTGAACTTAATAACATATTAATAAGTATAAATGAGAGTAGAAATTGGTCCTCACAATGATGTTTTGAAGAAAGGAGGGCAGAAATAAGATGAGAGTAGCTTGTTGATTCCTTTTCTTGAAAAATCTTCCCAAATAGATGAAGATGGTGGTGGTGGCTTATGGTGGCTAGTGGTGGTTTAGTGTTGGTTTAGTGTTGGTTTCTTGGTGGTGTTGGGACTGATCTATTTCAGTGTTTTGAGAGAGAAAATGAGAGAGTGAGTTAGAGGGAAAATGGTGAAATGAATGAAAGTGTATGATGATTTTGCATGTAGTCTTGTAAGGAATATCATGATTAGATTTTGCATGAATTTTGAGAGGTGGAAGTAGAGGTGGCTGGCCTCCCATGGGCCCCACTGAATTTGTGTGATTTAATTCTTGTTTTCAGACTGTGTTACGTATTTCGGTCATTTACCCGTTATTCGTGTTAAAACGTTAAATCGTCTAACGTTATTTTGAGTCGTTTTTAACTAACGATACGTTTGAGATATTTTCTATTGAAGTATTATTAAAATACTTTATTTTGAGTTATCGAAGTATTTATTTAGGTTTCGTTAGGTTGTCGAGTTCAGTTTGCGCGTTTTCGCCGTGTTTGTCACATTTTAAGCAAAACGTCTAAGTTTCTCGCGTATTATTATATGAAATACTAATATATGATAAATAACTTCTAAAAATAGATTTAAGTTATTTATAGAAATGTTTTCACCAACGTTTGCGTTTGGTCGGATACCGTCCGATTGAATTTACTTGTCAAGTCACCGGAATTTTCGGTTTTTGTGATTCGATGAGGATTGTGTGAGGACATAAAGGGGTAGATTTTCTTTGTTTTATTAGGCACATAGTAACCTAATTTAATATGTCTACGAGTATTTAAAGTTCACCAAACAGTCTCTAAGACGTTCTACGACTCTAGTAAGCCTAAAGAGTCATAACCTAGGATTTAAGGAATGTTGTAAATGAAATTTGAGATTCGAGTGCGATAATGACCTGAGATTTTTGACGGTTGTCACATTATCCCACCGTTGAAATGAATTTCGTCCCGAAATTCAACTGTTCCTATTGGGTGACGAAGCACTCGAGAATAGGTGCGGTACTTTTGTCTCATAATTTCTTCCCGTTCCTATGTGAACTCAGGCCCATGTTTAGAATTTCAGTGAGCCTTAACGTCTCAACTGTTTGGTACCTCTATTAAGGATTTTTGTGGGTACTTCACTAAAAGAAAGTAGTCGATCATCGATTCGAACTCTTCTAAGGGCAAGTTCTGAGAGTTGTCAACTAGACACTTCTTAAGGTTTGAGACATGAAATATGTCATGAACACCACCCAACTCTTTGGGCAATTCTAGTTTATAAACCACCAGGCCTATTTGTTTCAATATTTTATATGGTCTGATATAGCGTGGGCTTAGCTTGCCTTTCTTGCCAAAGCGTACAAGTCTTTTCCGAGGTGATACTCTCAGGAACACTCTATCACCTGTTTGGAATTCTAGTGGCTCTCTGCGATTGTCAACATAGCTTTTATGTCTACTTTGGGTTGCCTTGAGTCGTTCTCTTATGGTTGTGATTTTTGTCCACTTCCTGATTGATGTCTGGCCTTGTCCAGTGCTTCTCACCGACTTGGTGCTAACACAACGGTGATCGGCATTTCTGCCTATACAAGGCCTCAAATCGTGCACACTTGATGCTAGTGTGGTAACTGTTGTTGTAAGAGAACTCTATCAGGAGTAAGTGTACATCCCAACTTCCTCCGAAGTCTAGTACACAGACTCGTAGCATATCTTCTAAGGTTTGAATTGTTCGCTCACTTGCCCGTCTGTTTGAGGGTGATAAGTTGTACTCAGGTTTAGTTGGGTATCCAACACCTTCTGCATTGATAGCCAAAACCGTGATGTAAAATGACATTCTCTATTGTAGATAATTGAAATGGGCACTCCGTGACGCGACACAATTTCTTCAATATAGCTTTGACCAAGTCTCTCCATTATGTAATCCTATCGGATATTTAGAAAACGCACGGATCTTGTTAGTTGGTCGACGATAACTCAAATGGAGTTGTGACCTTTAGAAGTTCGAGGTGACTTAGTGACGAAGTCCATTGTTATCTGTTCTCATTTCCATTGGGGTATTTCGGGTTGTTGTAATGACCCTGACGGCTTTTGGTACTAAATTTTGCAATCATAATCGTTAAGTAACTCTATCCACCTTCTTTGCCTCATGTAGAGCATCTTCTGCTCAAGTATGTCCTGTAGACTCTTATGATCGGTAAACACAGTACATCTGGAACCGTATACGTAATGTCTCCAGATCTTAAGTGAAAAGACCACTGCTCCTAGTTCCAAGTTATGCGTAGTACAGTTCACCTCATTTTTCTTGAGCTGCCTGGAAGTATTCGTAATTACCTTATTCTTCTGCATCAGAACACAACCCAATCCCTAGTGTGACGCATCACAATATACCACAATCTGTTCCTTCAGGCAATGATAGGATTGGTGCACTGCACAGTTTCTCCTTCAGTGTTTGAGATGCCTTCTCCTGTTCAATATCCCAAACGAATTCCTTCATCTTGGGTCAATTCTGTCAGGGGCTTGGCGATCTTTGATAATTTATTATTTTTTTTTTTTGACCTTATGTAGTATCCAATCAATCCTAGAAATTGACGGATTTCCGTAGGAGTCACCGGGACTTCTCATTTCTCAATCGCCTCGATTTTAGCTTGATCCACATGGATCCCTTCTATGTTCAGTATATGACTGAGAAAATGTACTTCTCTGTTCCAAAACTCCACTTAGAGAATTTGGAGTACAACTTATCTTCCTTGAGTGGTTGCAACACTTGCCCTAAATGTTGCTCGTGATCCTCTTTACTATGCGAGTAGACTAGTACGTCATTGATAAACACACTCGCAAAGTTATCCAAGTATGCTCTGCAGACTCTGTTCATTAAGTCCATGAATGCTGCAGGATCATTGGTTAGGCCGAAGGGCATAATCTTAAATTCATAATGTCCATACCGTGTTCGGAACGCATTTTTGGATGTCTTCTTTGTGAATTCGTAATCGGTGATAACCTGACCGTAGATCGAGTTTGGAGAAGTAGGAGGTGCCTTGCAGCTGATCGAATAGATCATCGGTTCGAGGGAGTGGTACTTATTCTTAATTGTTAATTTGTTCAGTTCTCTATAATCAATGCACATTCATGGGGATCCGTCCTTTTTATTTAACGAATAGAATCGGAGCTCCCCAGGGTGAGGAACTTGGTCGAATGAATCGTTTGTCTAAGAGTTCCTGTAAATGGGGTGGATAACTCCTGCAACTTGGAAGGGGATATTCTGTATGGGGCTCGTGCCACGGGTGCAGTTCCGGGCACAAGATCGATTTGGAATTTGATTTATCTAGGCGGGGGAAGGCCAGGAAAGTCTTCGGGGAAAGACTTCCAGAAAATTCTACCTAAAGGGGTATGTCCTCAAGTCGGTTCTCCTCCAGCTTCTACTCAGTTACGGGTGCGAGGATTACCTGGTACTCTTTTCTTAGGTACTTTCGGGTTTTTATAAAGGAAACAATGTTCAAGCTCAGCTTACAGTCTCTCCTTGTAGGATCAAAGTTCTACCAGTAACGAGGGGAATACGAATGATTTTCTCAAAAAAAGTAATTTCGGCATGATGCTTGGATAACCAATCCGTGCCTACAATGATATCAATGCTTTCGATTTCGATGGGTATGAAGTCTATGGGGAAAACTTCGTTGCAAGTACGTCTTGCATTAAAAATTAGTTGGAAATCAAATCATTGATTTAAAAAGTAGACATAACAATGTCTAAGTCATGTTTAAAAGCAGTCAATTCATGACCGTTTCGTTGTTCAAATCGTAGTCAAAAACGTTATAGAGTAGTCGTTTACAAAGTAGTCTAATCGTGACTAAAGAGTTGTTAAACAATTGGTAAACTTGTTTGTAAATCAGTTGTTGTATGTATAAATAGTGATAAAACCTTGATAATATGATATGTTTTATATAAATGAGTTTATATACTTATGAATTTTGAAAGTTTTATAAAATATTTCGTGGATAGGTTGTTGTAAAATCTTGTTGAAAATTTTACGATTAATCTGTTTGAAATCTTAGAGTCCGTTGAAATGTTTGAGACAATTAAAATACGTTGAAAACTCTTGTCACTAACAAATCGTTTGAAAATTCAGTTTAATGTATCCGTTCGAAAAGATTGAAGTTGTGAAAATTTCGATTAAATGTCTGACGAAAATCCATTGAAGGCTGGAGTCGATAAAATACATTCAAAGTCATGGTCATTGAAAAGTGTTGAAAGTTATGTTTTATCAAAAATTTGTTGAATGATTTATGTTTGTGAAAAATCCATGGAAAATGTCTGATGAAGATTTGGTTGAAACCGTTTCCAACACATTGTACATGTTTAGTGGAATTTCTACTAATCTTAAGTGAGTTCTATTTTGCACACTAGTTTTAATCGCAAGGCATAGAATTTACCTCTGGTCTCCATCACCTGGAGATGGGTAGTTTCGATGGTTTCGCTAAGATCCTGCTGATCCTCATAGGATCTATGCAACTCGGCCTTGTGCCAGGTGTACTAGCCTAGAAGGGTTTCATGTTGTTCTAACTCCATAGTGTCTATTCTATTCTCGTGGCGACGTAGCCTAGCAACTAGTACCAGGATGGTATGGTGAGCGATTTCATGTGTGTATAGAGAGATTCGCATGTAGAAAGCTTCTTCGTCCTCTGTAGGAGTGTATATTCCTTCTTCAGTTCTCCAAGTCTCAAGAGTTGCGGGTAATCAATTCCATTGACGGATATCTTACCGACGACGGGTCCTAGTGGGTGGAGTATCAGTAGTAGTATAGATAGTGTAAGGTGTAACATCCTGTTTCTGGGCCTGGAAATAAATGATTATTTTAATAATGGAAAATAATTTATTTGGTCAAGTTGAAAATAAATAACTAAAACAGTCACAGGTTTTAATGTGACTAATAAAATAGAGCTTGTTTTAAATAAATGAAGTTGACGGTAAAATAAAAGTATTTTGGTACACGGGTATTTTCAGGTTCCAGACAATAGGATTAGAAGGGGTATAATACTACAATAAATAAGTTGGGGGCGGTGGGAGTTATCTGGATCATTTCTCACCAACCTAACTCTTCTTCATTTCCTAGTCTCTCTCTCTCAAAATTAAGAAATTAAAAGAAAGATTACATGGAAAGCTAGAGTTGGGATTTATCATAGTTTATCATTATCATCAGATTTTTACCATTCTTATCTTGTTCTTCATCTTTGAGTAAGTGTTCCTAATAGTTTATATCATCTCTTTTGAATTCAAGAGTTAGGGTTTGAATTATATGGTTTTGATGATGATGCATGCTTGAAATAGATGTTAGATAGCTTGTTTGTAGTTAATATATGTTTGTAGTTGAAGTTTGTTGTTGATTTCTTGAGAAATTTCAAGTTGTAAACTGATTTGGTGAAAAATTAGGGTTAGGGTTCGTATGTTGATTTCAGGTCTGGGCTTTGCTGAAATTCACTCGAACGCGATCCCAGAAGCCTTGTCTGGATCGCGTTTCGTAGTTATAATTTGATGTTGAGTCATTTTGTTATGATGAACGCGATCCTGAACCTCTATTCCGGATCGCGTTGCTCTTTGTATTTTGAGACAAATTGGTTTTTGTTCTTGTGAACGCGATCCCGTCTCATTTCCCGGATCGCGTTGCCTAGTGTAATTTCGTAACAGAATGTTTTTATAAAGAGGAACGTGATCCAGCCTCTCTTTCCCGGATCGCGTTTGCACATTTTAATTTGAATGAATGTGTTAACTTGTGACTTATACTTTGGTGATAATTATATACTAGTGAATATGTAGATGATATGAATTGTACTTGAGATAAGCTATATGTTTATATAGTATCGATATTGAATTAGTACTGACTTGTTGTTATTGTTGTATTATCAGATAAGCGGGCGGCAACTCAGTAATATAAGACCACTGAGTTGAAGATCTTGGATTATTGGTGAGTGGTTACGGTAATCCTCGGTTCAACCCAGTTGTAACGGGTTCGGTTACATTGGGTAAACCAGGATATTTATTGATTATGTTATATTCTATGGTTTAGTATATTGTTGATAGTTGAGTTATCTATGGAACTTGGTTATTCAGTTGTTGGATTATTATTAGTTGTTATTGGTTGATTAGTTGTTGGTTGCTTGGTTGATTGACAATATGGTTGATTCAGAGGTCAACGTTGGTTGGTTGGGTTTGTGTACTACTGTGTAGCTGTCTAGGTTTCTTTGATGCACATAGTTGAGAACTAACCTATTCAGTGAAGATAGTACTCAAGCTATCGGTTGATCACTGAGAATGGCATACAGTGGTCGCCGGTCCTCTTGACGATACGTGCTTATGTGTTTAATTGTTGTAGTTTATTAGTTGTAAGACTTGTTGCTTGTGGGTTGAACTGTCGGTTACAGTTCCATTCACTTAGCGTGAGCTAATCCCTCGTTGTTGAATGTTTTGCAGATTTTGGTTAGATGCTTGGTTCGGGTCGTGGGTGTTTGACTGGATGTTTGACTATTTGCGCCGACTCTGATCTTTTGTTATGATGTTTTGGAACAAGTTTTAAATAACACCCGTTTTGTGTTTATATGGGTTGTAATTATTATGGTTTATAATTATATAAATTAAAGGAAGGGTCTTTTGGTAAATATTGGATGTATGCTTTTGTGTAAATAACGGTTCTTATGTTTTGGGACTAACGCTTCTGGACGGTTTATAATATAAAATATGTTGTGAAAATGTCGGGTGTTATATAAGGTCTAGTTCGAGGTGGTATGTCAGTCTTTCTAATCGTGTATAACTCATGTGATTCATAGGTCTTCGATAAGAGTGGGAGGAAGAGTGTGAAGTAGAAGAAGTAGATGTAACGCGCCTAGGTGACAAGTTCTCGTGTTGGTCCAGTTTTGTTGGTTCATCCTCATGCGGAACCTCCTCAAGTGGTTCCTTTTTCGGATAGATTCTCCTCCTCTGTACTGGGTGGGTTGTCGCAAGGGGGACCGGTGACGTAACCATAATCGTCGGTTGATATGGCGACGTGGGATGAGGATTGTGACAAGGTAAGACTACAAATAGAAGATTTAGTCCCTAAGACGATTAGTGATGTGTCCTGATGTGTTTGTTCAGTAAGCAGTGTGGAAAAATGATTTGTAGTTTCCAATCTATTGATCTTTAAAGTTCGATTCACTAGTTAAACGTGCGGAATATTGTTTAACGAGTTTATGTATGCGAAATCAAGTGCCATTTAATACAAACAAGAGTAGTAAAACTATTGCTCTATAATTAATCAGAAACGATTACAGTATCACATAATATTGCTCGAGCATAGACAGAACGAACAGTCACAAATCAAGACACAACCACTGTATACATACAATAGCTATAGCAACACCCTAAGTGTTGCTATCATGTACTTAGTGTCTATTTACAAAGACCACAAGATTTGACTAACACCTTAAACAAGTTACTTTGACATTATACGCTAATATGTTAACCTTGAAATGATAAGACTAAAATGGAGGTATACTTAGTTACTAACAGTGCTACATGGATGCCTACGATATGCAATGCACACACGCAAAATTTGTTTTTCAATGATTTGAACGGAAAAGAAAATTTGAACATAATCGTGGTATACCTACTCCGTATCTCACATAATCTTACCTAAATTAAACGTAGGTGATCAGGCTATGTCTAATTGAGGTCTAATAATGCAACACACGGGTTAGCTACACTAGTAATATGCCCGGTTTAGTTAAATTGGTAATATTTTCGGTGTTTCAAGAAAATATTATTTAAAAATGTTGGTTATAGTTGGGGTTTTTGTTTGAAAAACCGGCATTCTCTATAACCTTAGGCTATGATACCAAACCTGTCACACCCCGCTAAAGCGGAAACACGAGATGTAACAGTACCGGGTAACAATGCATAAGATATAGTAGCAACACCATACATAATTTGGAGAAAATATTACTTAATTACTACAAGTTCAAACCACAGTTCCAAAAGAAATTACAATAAGCTCTTAAAGTTTCCAAAAGAGGGTCATAGTTTCAAAATAAAACAAACGCGTGTGATCATGCATCCATGCAAATGTACTCCTAGAGTTGTCACACCCCCAAAATCGGTAATCGTGTTTAATGATAGTTTAGCGGAAGCATTATCATTTATTAGCGGAAGCATATATGTATTAATTAAACAGCGGGGGCGCTGACGTCAGCAGTATGCATTCATTTTATCAGAGCTTATGATCATTGCAGAACAGTAATTAAGATGCCATTAATATAAAAGTATTTACAAAAACTACGACTTGTCAAGTCATAGAAGTAAAGTGTTGTAAAAATACATTTGTCCCAAAAGTGGCATCCTAATTCATCGTGGGTAACTTACGTCCTTTATGCATGCATCAGTACCTGAGTCCTAATTCCCTGAAAAACATAGAACATTGAATGTTGAGTGAATTCACAGGTTTTAGTTATTAGTGGTCAAACTAAGTTATTAATAAATCATTCGTTTACAGTGAAACATAAAGTTTATAAGTTTAGTAGGAAATACAAGTTATTCTAGTTAAAGAAAACATTTCCTATATAAAGTAAGAATGTCATTCTTACTACAAATAAATAGTTGTGTAGGAAACACAAGTTTAATCAAAAACATTTCCTCTTAAGTAGTTGCAGGAAACAAGGGTTTAACTAATCAAAGCAAACATTTCCTATCAGTTGTGTAGTTCCAAATAAGTAATCTCCAGAAAGTACCATTTCCAAACTAAGATTTGCAGTTTAATAATCGTTGTTAATATAAGTTAATCGTCAAGTAGGAAAACAGGTCTATTCGGATACAATAAACGTTTCCTAAATGCTTTGTAAGAAACACAAGTTTATCCATTCAAGAAAAACATTTCTATAATAGTTAAGAGTTAGAAATACTAGTTTATCCAATCAAGGAAAACATTTCTAAAATAGTTATGCGTTTAGAAACACTAGTTTATCCACTCAAGGAAAACATTTCTAAAATAGTTATGCGTTTAGAAACACTGGTTTATCCATTCAAGGAAAAATTTCCAAAATAGTTATGCGTTTAGAAACACTAGTTTATCCATTTAAGGAAAACATTTCTAAAATAGTTATGCGTTTAGAAACACTAGTTTATCCATTCAAGGAAAACATTTCTACAATAGTTATGCGTTTAGAAACACTAGTTTATCCATTCAAGGAAAACATTTCTACAATAGTTATGCGTTTAGAAACACTAGTTTATCCATTCAAGGAAACATTTCCAAAATAAGGCAAACGTGTAGGAACACCTATCCTCTTAGTTATCACAGGAAATACAAGTTTAACATTTAAGTAAACATTTCCTAAAAAGTAATTGTGTAGGAACACCTATCCTCTTAGTTATCACAAGAAATACAAGTTTAACAATTAAGTAAACATTTCCCAATTCAAGTCGTTACAGGAAATTCAAGTTTATAAATCAAATACACATTTCCAGTTCAATAGTTAAAGGAAAATCAGGTTTAGCAGTCAAGTAAACATTTTCCAACAGATAGTTAACAGGAACACAAGTTTAACAATAAAGTAAACATTCCAAAATAATTGTTGCAGGAAACACAAGTTTAACATTTAAATAAACATTTCCTAAAAATAGTTGTTTTGTAGGGAAACCAGGTTTAACCATTCAAGGTAAACGTTTCCTAAAAATAGTCTCTCATAGGAACACCTGTCCTAATAGTTATCACAGGGAATACCCTTCCCAAATCAAGTTGTTGTTTAGTTGTTTAGTTGTGTGGGAAATTTAGACTATAATCCCTCTAAGGTAATCGACACCTTTAAAGTTAAAGTAACGATACCTAGTACTATAACCAAACCACGACTAGTTGTTTTGTTTTTGCCTCAGTAACACGGTAAGTATACACTCCTCGTTACGACTGCTGTCGATGGGGTTGGAATGACCAACGAGTAATATCCTGGGAGGGTTGTCAAATCGATAGTACTATCTGTATACTCAGTGGCTAGAGTCACCTAGCTAATGGTTATAGGTTGCAAGCACTGGGACTTATGTGCACTACAACTACCTCACGTAAACCTAGGATCGTACCAAGATCTGCTGTCTTATTCCCAAAATGTTGTGAAAACGTTTCATATAATTAGTTCAAGTTCAATCAATATGAAAACATTTTATAGAAACAGTTCAAGTTTGATAGCGTGAAAGAAAATCATATTATTCAGTCTCACATAATAGCATGCAGCGCAATACATAAAGCATATAGCATGTTACATCACATTGTTCTATGTTTTCCACCCCTGGTTTTAAAAGCATTTAAAACAATAAAAGATAGGGGCTGTGAACTCACGTGTAGCAAGTCTTCAGCAAAATTAGATAGCTAGCAAACAATCCAAACGCGTCCCTCAAATACCTAGACGCAAATAATAATACTTTGTATAAGTATATGGATTATTTGTTAAGTTGAAATGTTTATAACATTTTAGTTGTTGGTGACTTTTGTGCTGAAATAATTGTTGCATTTAAGTATATATTTACATATACTTATTAGTTGAATATATATATTATAGTATATATATTAGTTGTCGTCATGGTTTATATCCATATATACATATATTGTAAATGTCGCGTATATGTATATATATGTGTAATTGTCGTTGTTGTTGATTATGTTTTTAAAACATAATCATAATAGTTATCAAAATAACTTTGTTATATCGTATATATCTATAAGTCATTTGTATTTTTCGCGAATAAAACTTAGTGGTCGTTTAGGTTTCAAAAACGTAACTTTGTTTGTTATAAAATGTAACTCGTTTTTGTTTGTCGTTGTATATATAAATACAATTGCTAAAGTTTCGTATCTATTTATATATAACTTGTCGCTTCATTTTATTCATCTTGTTATATATATATATATATATATATATATATATATATATATATATATATATATATATTGTCCGTTAGTTTATATATATAATTTGTAATTGTTTCAAACTTGTTGCGCACCAAATGTCCGAATTCAAAATGTCTCAATATCGTGTCCGTCTAAATACTAAGTCTCGTGTAGTAGTATTTCGTATCAATAGTTGTATAATCGGTTAATAGTTTGTACATTTTTATAAAATGTAAAGTCTGGGACCAAGAATACTCGGTGATCCGTCGGATCTGTTCTTGATCCGCCGGATCATGTGTGAATTTTGTGGATCCTACGGATCAAGTTTATAAAATTCCGGATCACATAAAAATAGTTATGATCCGCCGGATCATAATGTGATCCGCCGGATCATAATGTGATCCGCCGGATCAGTGAAGTTTTCAAGTGTTAATTTATCGTTTCAAGTTGTCATGGCCGGATCATGGCCTGGTCATGGGCATGATCCGCCGTATCATGGGCATGATCCGCCGGATCATGGGCATGATCAGCCGGATCATGGCCGGATCATGGCCATGACAGGTCTGTTCGTCCCCTGTTCTTATTTATACATATAGATTTTGATATAACTTCGTTTTTATCATGATCTATCATCATTATATGTTATATAAACTTAATATAACATGTTATAACTAGTTTATAACAATAATCATCTAACAATTTCATAAATTTAAGAAATTTATATAAATGACGAAAATAAAGAAATATTCCTCACAATGTTTTAGATGAAGATGATGATGATTTATGAGATGATGATGATGATTACGAACGATGATGATGATGCTTATGTGATCATGATTTTGTTGTGGGTTTGAATGGTTGAAGGTTTTGAAGTTTGAAGGTGTTTGATGATCTAGATGAAGATGATGGTGTTGATGTTTTTGTTCCCCCTTCACTTCCTGCTGCTGTTGTCTCTCCTTCTCCAGTACGCACAAAACCACATAGGAAGAAAGTGAAGTGTGTGTGAATTATTGGAGGTGAAATGTAGGTGAAGGTGAAGAGTATGAAATAAGCATACGGGTTTTATTTTTCAAAGAGGGTATGGAGGGAGTAGAAATTTGTTCCCCAGATATTTTGTTTAGTGTTATATTGGTAGTTTTTAGCCCGTTAATTTCGTGTACGGGTATAATTTGTGGTACTTCAGGTATAATTAAATTACTCGTTAGTTTAATCTTTATTTTAAACTTAGTAATTGATAATTATAAAAATGAAATACTTTGTTAAAAGTATAATTAAAATTAGTCACAGTAAAAGTACTGTGTAGTTAAACTGCGTGCCAGATTTCAGTCAAATTTGGAAATCATATTTTGAGGTAATGTTCTACACACTAAAACAGTAACTAGCGAAATAATACTTTTATTATTTTGAACCTCTAGGCACGTTTTAAAATTGTTTCTGTTCTCGTAACGTGTACCAAAAAGTCGTTTAAATGAGTCCATCTTATTTTCGCACTAATACTTTTATATAATAATTTCAAACCAAAATTTATTCAAAAGTATATTGAAGTTCATTTCGGAACTTTATTATTCGCGTTTAATACGTTTAATATAAAACGTATAATTTATTATATTATCTCAATAATATAATTAACTAATAGTTGTAATTAATAATTTTCGAATTATTAATTATTTTGTATCACCAACATTATTGTGTTCAATTTGTAGAGTTCAATATGTTTATTTCGTACGTAATTATATATACACATATAACTACAATCAAATACGTCACGTAACACATAGTAAGTTTCACAAAACTTAACACAAAAGTTGTTTGGAATTCGCTAATCAGGGAATTACTCTAGGTAATGCACGTAATTAAGTTAAGAATATACCCAAATTGGAGGATTGTCACAAGAGTCCACTTTACTGTCGATCTCCTGAAAAGCATGATAAATCCAAAGGGTCAACTATGGTCATAGTTGGTGAGTTCACATGTTTAATATCACAAAACAAATGTAACAAGAGCTTTGTTCATCAACAAACAAAATATTAGTGATTGGTTGTATTTGATGTGAATATGAAGGTAGAATACGTGTGTACTAATGCAATTGAGGCCACTACTAAACCGATTACCGACCGAATGCCCCAAATGATGTCCTCACAGGAACATGAGTTACCTTCCGTCCAATCGGGGACAAGGTAAATTCTACACATCCAATCGGGGATGTGAGCGAGTGATAACATGCACACACATAGCCATATGAGTGAGAGTTGGTCTACTCTAAATAACATTATTCATAATTATCAAAGACGGCTCGTCTGGCTTTCGGACGAGTTAATGAGTAGTGTAACAGATTACCGGGGACTTAGTGTTCAATGATGTCCTCACAGGGACATGAGCTCTCAATTCACATAGATAGTATACACCAGTTCACAAAAGTAGCATAACAAAAGTTCAATAAGTTCATAAAAAGTACAACCAAGTTAGTTAAAGTTTAGAATCATGATTTTCACCCCAAAATAGTAAACAAGTAAAAGGGGCTGTGGAAACTCACCTGAGTTTAGCAAAAGCAAGCAATTAATCAGATAGCAAGCAAGTAAGCGTGTTTCCAAGTGCAACCTTCTAACGCCCTAAACGTATAAGGTTGTGTGTAAGAGGAGAGTTCAGCTTTACTTAAGCTAGTTGTTCACTCAACTGGTATATCCAATTGTGTTTTGTTTTTGAAAATAAACGTGTACGGCCCGTTGGTGCAAGTTTGTAACAATAAATCTTAAGGACATTTTATTAAGTTTGTTTTGTTGTATTCTTTTACAATAGTAAATGTCATGTGTTATCGAGTTGCCTTAGTTTGTGGTTATCGGTTGTCATGCGAATTTAATACTTAGTGTTAACGTCTTGCGGTTTACGTCTAGGTTCAAATATAAGTGACGTTTTTCGTTCGGATTATGTTTACAAGTCTTATTTTTGGTCCAAGCTACTAATAAGTCACCAAAACCCATTTTGTTTATAAGTTGCCAAAAATAGAAAGTTTGACGTGTTTCATAACCGAGCCCTGTCTTTGTTGACTTGGTCAAACCTTCTCGGTTTGACCCGAATCTTTTACCAAGCCCTTAAATATGTTCATAAGCCACAAAAAGTTAGTTTTTACCTAAATAGAAAGTCCGCAAGTGTCGTTTTTTATTAGCTACTAAAATCAGTCCACACTTTATAATTTCCATAAAATGCACCACTTTGCCGAATTTTTATAAAAATCTACATTTCGTAAACAATTCCAAAATAATTAGTAATTGTTCCCCTATATGTTATCTACTTCCAGTAATTTTTCCATGCATTTTAGATTAGTATAAATATTTTTTAAAAATTACATATATCCTCTGAGGTCCAACAGTTGACCAATCTGGACATATGCATGAAGATCGAGTTTTTGGGCAAAATCTACAACTTTTTAGGAAAAAGTTATCAGTACAACATTTGTATATAACTAAATTTTAGAGATTTTGGCAGTGGTTTCAAGTCATTTGGAGTTGTATAGCTCAATATATGGTCAAAACCATAAGACCAAAGTTTCTGACTTTTCTGGGCAGATTGTATATGTGTTCTTATACAAATTATTTAAAATAGTAAACGAACTCATAAAAAGATGAGGCCAGTGGGGTTTGAAAGATAACTTCTTGAACTTAATTTTAGACTATAAAAACGTCCTATTTCATAAACAAATAAGTGAGTTATGACCTTGTCCATTTCATGTAAGATTCTGGACAGGAGCTGAAACATGTACTTTTATGAACTCAAAGTTAAGAAAAAACGATTTTTAAATCAAATTTTGTTATAATACTTGTGAGTGAACTTAATAACATATTAATAAGTATAAATGAGAGTAGAAATTGGTCCTCACAATGATGTTTTGAAGAAAGGAGGGCAGAAATAAGATGAGAGTAGCTTGTTGATTCCTTTTCTTGAAAAATCTTCCCAAATAGATGAAGATGGTGGTGGTGGCTTATGGTGGCTAGTGGTGGTTTAGTGTTGGTTTAGTGTTGGTTTCTTGGTGGTGTTGGGACTGATCTATTTCAGTGTTTTTAGAGAGAAAATGAGAGAGTGAGTTAGAGGGAAAATGGTGAAATGAATGAAAGTGTATGATGATTTTGCATGTAGTCTTGTAAGGAATATCATGATTAGATTTTGCATGAATTTTGAGAGGTGGAAGTGGAGGTGGCTGGCCTCCCATGGGCCCCACTGAATTTGTGTGATTTAATTCTTGTTTTCAGACTGTGTTACGTATTTCGGTCATTTACCCGTTATTCGTGTTAAAACGTTAAATCGCCTAACGTTATTTTGAGTCGTTTTTAACTAACGATACGTTTGAAATATTTTTCTATTGAAGTATTATTAAAATACTTTATTTTGAGTTATCGAAGTATTTATTTAGGTTTCGTTAGGTTGTCGAGTTCAGTTTGCGCGTTTTCGCAGTGTTTGTCACATTTTAAGCAAAACGTCTAAGTTTAAAGCGTATTATTATATGAAATACTAATATATGATAAATAACTTCTAAAAATAGATTTAAGTTATTTATAGAAATGTTTTCACCAACGTTCGCGTTTGGTCGGATACCGTCCGATTGGATTTACTTGTCAAGTCACCGGAATTTTCGGTTTTTGTGATTCGATGAGGATTTTGTGAGGACATAAAGGGGTAGATTTTCTTTGTTTTATTAGGCATTTAGTAATCTAATTTAATATGTCTACGAGTATTTAAAGTTCACCAAACAGTCTCTAAGACGTTCTACGACTCTAGTAAGCCTAAGGAGTCATAACCTAGGATTTAAGGAATGTTGTAAATGAAATTTGAGATTCGAGTGCGATAATGACCTGAGATTTTTGACGGTTGTCACAGTATTTCCGATAACTGAAACTACCTTTAACCAAAATAAGCTCTACTCACAACACATGTTCATAATTCCTATATTAGTTAACCTGTAGCACTACCAGTCCGACCAACGGAGTCCAACCCTCGTCGACCTCCTTATCAACAAATGCCCGAAGGAGACTCATCAAGTATTACATGTAATTCATTAATCAACAATCAACAATAGTAAACTACGTTTACCTGTTGTAACCAAATATGTTACAACTAAATTACACTGAGAGTACAAGTCCACTCACCGATACCCTAGTGTACACTCAGAAGTCTAATAATACCGAGTCTTCTGCTGATCTGAGAATACACCAAATAATGAGTTAGTACTCATTTCATAATAATATAACATATTTCGATATGTAATATCAAAATAATAAACAATATATAGTATCATACTACTATGCAACATTTACTGTTTATCATTTACTGTACCATATTTACTATTCGGTATTTACTATTCACTATACCGTATTTACTATTCAATATATACTATTCAAAATTCACTATTCGTAATTTACTATTCACTATGCACTATTCACTATGCACCATATACTATTCACTATTCGCTATTCACTATGCACTATTCACTATGCACTATCCACATTACTACTAGGCCCAAAAAGTGGGTGTTACAGCTTTTTCGCTGGTACCCAAAAAATATAGCTATGATTTATACAAACACATCGTTTCCCGCTTAGCCCGCTCCCACTGTACAAATCAAAATTTCAACCGCGGCTATCTGAGAAGACTCTGGTTCATAACATCCGGTCAGTCGCAAATTACATTGCCATTGGAGAGTAACAACGAAGGTCCGAAAGCTCTAGTGTTTCCGGAATCTGCACACTAAACCTGTAGAAACTTGAGATCCATCAATCGCACAACCGTCTCAAGACTCCCACTAGCTGCTAAACTCCCACTAGCTTCGACACTTCCATCGGTTAACAAACTCCCCTAAGAGTTCCCGACACTCTCAACGATATCCGAAAGCTTAACAGGACTTACAAGATTATCCACCTACACCAACTTGAAAATTCCCAATTGGTTCTCCAAGAAGATCCCGCTCTATCGTTCAACCAAACATTAACCGATACCCGAGCCCAGTCAAAAACGTTATATCCGACATTTTCAACGACCAATATCTCCAAGTGTGTGAACTCTAACCTGCCTAATCATTCCAAGAACATGGAATACCCGACCAAACATATGGTCTCCCGTTTCAATCCCTCGAGCAACTACAAACTCCCTCGATAACTCCCACTGTCGATTACCAAACGAATGTGGTACCGTTTATTACCCATCTACCAAAACCAAGAAAACTATCTCATTGATCTCCGTAACAAACTTCACATCTTTGAGAATCCAGCCGTATCAAGTAAATCTACGGAATCACATCCCACATTCGCAACATCAAATGCCTAGTCTGATATCGTTCACTTATTCTTTTGCATGGGATCACAAAGAATAATGAACACGAATCCATAATCTGGATCCCAAAACTCTCTCCACAACAAACCACCAATCGAACCCTATCACCAACTCTATTACCGCCGTGAACAATCACCGTCATGATGGAACCGGCCTCCCGCCGAGTCGTTACGTCATAACCACCAGAAATCAACTCACCGAGTTCGTCGTGATCCAGTAAAAAAATGAGTCTATCGATCTCGATAACATGTTGCGTACAAATCCTAAAACCGTGTCGTTCTAATTGTTCCCCCGATGATTATCTTCACTGAATCTAGATCCACTATGAATATGTGGCCACACTAACCTTAGCTCTCCATATTTCAATAAAACCCTAACCATCAACAACCCATCTTGATCGTACTTTCATCCACCATTGTTCCCAATCGCTCAACATTGAGTTTTGATACCAATTGTTAAGAATTTTGGACCCAAACAACGCACACAATTGAACACAACTGTACACACAACAATAAACGGATCACCAATTGCAAACAAAGCAATTAAACAAGCAAACAAGATAAATAAACACGAACAATACGAACACAAGGATTTATTGTGATTATGTCAAATCTCCAACTAGGAGATTGATTTAGTCCACGGGGTCAAACCAAAAAGTTTTCTTTTATTTTTTCATGGGTTCGCATCGAGTTTAAAATGCTACAAATGAATTGTATATACAAGAAAAGCTAAACGCGTATTGTCTGCATTTTCGTCGGTGTTTTCTTCATCTGCATGCGCCGCCATTTTGATTGATCAAAATCAATCAAAAAAGTCAAAACAAAGAAAAAGAGAACCGTGTGAAGAAAAGATATATAAGTGGGTGGGTCCCACATACTTTTCCTTTTTCTTTCTTTTTTCTTTCGGTTTATCTTTTCTTCATTTTCTCAACAGATATAATCCTATATTTATATTTAATAGCTACACAAATTTTTGGTGATTGTATCAGAATCAACAATCTTTAACCTACTAACTTTAAGGACAATTTATGTGGCAATAAACCACAAAGTAAAAATAACACGCAACTCCATTGTTCACCTATAAATCACGACCTACAAGCAATATATTAGTTCAATGATCATGATTGTAAGTTTGTAACTGCAGAGAGACCACAACAGCTTGAGTAATATGTTATTGTAGCACATAGTTGTAATTTAGTTTTCAACGATTGGACATTACGGTTCATAACACTACAAGAAAAAAGGGCTATAGTGACAACTTTTTTTACATCACTATTCATTGAGTTTAGTGATAAAAAAAGCATTTCGACACTAATGTAAACAACTGCAAAATAATTAGTGACGAATATACATGTTATCACTGAATCAGTCACTAAATTGTATGGTGAACGTGTTCAGTAAAAGTTAGTGAGGAAACTCTATGAAGGAAGTAAATTCGTCACAATAATATAATAATAGTGATGAGATTAGTGGTCACTGTGTTAAAATTGTTAGTCACGATATTTTTGCCGTAACTGAGATGAGCAATATATCCACTTAAATTGAGTCGTGACAGATTCTTATCACTTACTGAGTTATATTGATTAAAACTAGGAGTGAGATTAAAACAAGGAGTGAGGCTCGCGCTTCGCAGCTTGTATATGGAATCTTTTATTCTCGTAGTTAGAGTTATAAATAAATCAAATGATTTACAAAATCAAATATATAAATGATGATGAAGATTATCGTCAAAACTGCAATATTCTTTTTCAAACTATTGTGCCAAAAGAAGAAAAATGAAATAATCCAAAATATTTGAATCATATAAGCATCTTGGAAGATATATCTCTTGTGAAGAATTTTATCACAGGATTTATGAGCTCTATTTTCTTTCTTCATTTTTGTGGACGATATTGATAATATTGTTATTGTGTTACAACTATATATAGTTTTGTTCGTACATCGTCATTGATTACACGAACAAAAGTGGTAGGATGAAATTTACAAAGATAAAAAATTCAACCAATAGATAATATAGGTAAGTACTAAGTAGACATCTGTATGATTATTGACAACACTCGCATTAAATGGTAATATAAAATTTCAAAGTATGTAAAAAAAAAAAAAATGTAAACATGAAAATGTAAAAGAATCCAAAAATTATTGAGCTTGTTAAGATTTGAATTCAAAACAAAAGTGTGAGGCACCTAATAAAATCCACTAAATTTAAGAAAATATGCTGTAGCAAGGGTTCGAAGCTTCGACCCACAGCTTCTCACGTCAAGTATATAGAGCATGAACCACTCGGCTACAATCACATTTTGCTGTACTTTCTGATTACAAATATATATATTAAAACATATATCGCATATAAAACAGTGTAGAGACAAAAAAGCCGCCGCTTTTGACATAAACTCAGAAATCCGGGTCGGGTCTTCATAGCGGATATACAATCGGGTTAAGAACAGTAAAACAGCCGTGCCCAATGAGGGTATATAATACTGGGAGAGGATATATATATTCTATATAAACATAACTAAAAATTAAAAATCAATATTGTTGTAAAAGTAAAGAACAAAAACTAAAGAAACAAGACAGAGAGAAAAGAAAATGGAGAAAACTGTATGATTCATCTCATTAAGAGGTATATATTTATAGTACAAAGATGGATTATCCTTCAAGAAACAATCTCCTAATCATACTCAAAGATCTCTAATCAATATTATAATAGGATATGGACATCCATTTCATATTTATTTCATAACACTCCCCCTTGGATATCCATTGTATAAAGAGTATGCCTTATTAAAACCTTACTAGATAAAACCCGAAGGGACAAAAATCTAGTGAAGGAAAAAGAGTACATAATCCTTTCGATCAATACGCTTGGGGATGTTGCCTCGTTAAAAACCTTGCTAGCAAAACCCTGTGGGACAAAATCATAGTCAAGGGAAAAAGAGTGCAAAGCGTATTTTCTCCCCCTGATGAGAACATCACTTGATCTCATTACTTGTACAAACTTGTTGACGGCTAATATAATATCACATTTTACTCTTTCTTAAATCATGAGTAAATTATCACTTTCACAAAATAAGTCATGGCTTCATCACCATCGATGTATCATTCCTTACGTGTGTTATGTTTACGCAACACAACGAATGCCTTTCAAACGAAACAAGTTATATCTCGGCATCTCGCCAACAAAAATTGTCTTGTATGACTAATTATAAATCTCAACGCCCAATGATAATTTAATACTATATTTCTTGACCACTAATTTCCTTTTCATCCTTTGGGGGTCGAAAGTAATCAATTAAAAACACCACAATTAAAGTGCTTAGTGAATGTCGTTAGCCCAAAAGTCTTACTAGTACTTCTTATATAGGTTTCTATTGGGGCACAAATATTACGTCATTAGGATGCTTCAATCCTTTACCCATGATAGAACAAAATCGTTTATCTCAGTTTCTTTGATGAGTATCAATCGCCTTTGGAAGCTTCCAAATAGTTCTAATTATATATAAATTTCACAATACATATATTCATATGATGCATGGGCTAACATAATCATTTTATATTGCATATTCTTTTCAAGAAATATTGCAAGAACAAATTTATCATATGTGCCCAAATGATTTTCATCGATATAAGGTCTTATCAAATAGTGTTCTCGAGAACTCTTTCCTTCTATCTTAAGGACTTTCATATCATGATACATTCTTTAATAATTTCATATCCTTTCATGGAATTTCAATAATAAATGAGCTCTAATAATATCCAATAGACGCGCTTCAATTTTCTTCTTCCATTTCCAGACTTTTTAAGAAATCAATAAGATAGTTGCATCCACCAATCAAAAGTATCTCTTCATAAATAAATCTAGGTCTTTGCAAATAATATTTATATCACCACTCTTGCCTTATATTTCATAATTTCATTCTCATTGGGCTTTTTGCATCAAGACCGATTTATATACGATATATTTTACACCTTCAAGTGTACAGAGCTTAAGCCAAAACATCTCACATCAAGAGATTACATTTTTCATTAATTTCTTGCGTCTTTTCATATTGGCCAATAATTTCTACATCTGCACATCTTGGCAGGAATACCTTCACGATCCTCTTATATAATATCTAGCGCTTTATTATTCAAAAACATTAACGACGTCGATTTCATTAATTCGATTCCACACTTTCGAGACACAATATAAGTTATTAAGATCTTTTCACTATTCGATATTCACTTTTGGGGTACCCGAGGTTAATCTAGAACCTTCATGTCTAGTGTCTCTCTATGAAACTCTCATGGGGTCTTTATTACCTCGATTTGATCATCTTAATTTCTTGCTCCCTTTTTACTTCGAGGATTTTATTTGGAATCGATTAATATTCAACTTTTCACATATTGTGAACTCATTATCAATCATCATCGGAGCAGAGCAGCTTATAATTCACTCAATTTTGGTCAACGAATATGTCTAGCAACTGTTAAATATTAATTATCATTTAAACTTTGAATTCTTATTCTTTACTACGAGGATCAACATTGTATTGCGATCATTTAAACTCTAGGTTGCAATTCTCATGACCATTTAAACGATGTATCGATTTAAAACTTTAAATGGTTCAATAGGTGGATATATAGGCCCACTTATATCCCCTATTATCATATTCAGAATCTTAAGGAATTCAATTCCAACTTTAGTCGGTAATTATTAACTTTCTTTGAGAGTATACAACGCATGTAAAATCATCACTTGTAAGAATCTCTCGGTTCTTATGTATGTTTCGCATCATCATTGACTCGGGATGGTCTAACCGATCATGCCAATTCATATAAAATCATGATCCATAAACGTCAAGTTTATGACTATGTTGCACTATCCTTTTATAATATAAGTTGGAGAATATTAGATTAATAAGTGCATCATCACAATAATTTTGTTTCTCACAACTATATTAGCTCGTTAAGAGCTTTCAATAAATTTACATTATCATGTATATTATTACCATTACTCTATAGCATCAAACATGTGTAACGTTAATTAGTGTCACATATTATCATGAATAAATTTCATAATATAAATAAATCATGCAAATCTCGTACACTATGCAATAACAAAAGTTAACTTGAATAAGGCATTTATTTAACATCTTTTCATCCCATAACATTCTCGTACAAACTATGAGTGACAATGATATGTATATTATCACATTGCACTTTCACTATAAGGAATGAGACAATCAATTTGAACATATTTCAGGATCCTTAATTAGAAGCTTGTTATTCAGCTCGGCTACAACAATCCATAAACTCGAGTATTCTTAATGTACTTAGCAATAAATTCATAAATTATATTCTCTTAACAAATAAAGTTAGAAGTCATTATATGGTTACGTTAAAATCATTCAAATAATTTAATACTTTACAACCATATGTAATTTATTCAGGACGAGCTCAAAAGGACTATTTGTCTCATATATTCCCAAAATACAAGAAGATATGTTGATAGTAAATTAATCTCCTCTATATCCATAACGATTAATATTATTTGTATTAGAAAAATGTTCTATTTAATCTCGTCTTCATAACTAGCTTCATATACCTTTGACATCTATAAGGCATCTATAATAGAGTACATAGCTAGCTCCTAGCTTATAATGGTATCAAAGTCACAAGTCAAATCATTAACCGTAATAATTCATCTACTATTGCGCTATTAAAAGCCAATTAATACAGCACACTCAAGTTATAATCAACCGAATAGTGCCATTAATTAGGTTCACAAGCTAATAAAATAAAATTTGACTACAATAAGTTTTATAACGTATCAATTTCAATTTCATGCCCGAGTAAGCAACAACTCCAACTGAGGGTCATTAAGCTTAGCAACGGCATCCATAAGCAAGATGGTCTTATCAACCCTTTTCATGACCAACGCGCTGCTAAACCTGGCATCAACACTAACCAGCCCACCAAGCAACTTAACACCAAGTGAGGGCCGACCAATGTTAGGAGGGAAGACACCTGGAAGAGTACTTCTGGGATCAACAGAAGGCCAAAAAATTTCAGTTTTATCAACATTCAGATGTAACCCCAACCGTGGACCATCAACCATAATCAACTTCAAGACCTCACTGACAACCAAGGTGTCCCCAATAATAGTACCGTTATCCAAGTACCAAGCTTGCATGCAAAGGTTGAAAGTATCCCTTAATTTACACACCAAGGGATGCAACACTAAAGCGAAAAGCAAAGGACCAAGGGGATCACCCTGCTGAACCCCCTGGCAAGACCATAAAACGTGATCACCATAATATAACCTGGCTGGGGCGGAATAACAAAACTCTACCCAACGAGAAATAGCAGGGACACGAAGGCGCACCTCTCGTAACAAGACACCACGATCAACCAAGTTGAAAGCATTTTTAAAATCTACTAACAACATAGAAATGCCAACCTCTTTGCCACGAGCCTCAATGAAACGGTTTACAGCATGAAGGATAGCCTCACCGTCCCCAGACACCCCAACACCAAGCTGGAGATTGTCGAAGTAGCCATGAAGGGAATGTCCAATAGATGAAGCACCAACCTTAGATACAAGACATCTCCATATTGTACCCACAGCAATAGGACGAATACCACCACCCGGCTTAAGCAACGGTGTGAGGGGAGCACTAGCGATGAATTCACCCAATGGCTTAGGACATCTACCCTCAAGAAAAAGATTAACAACCTGAGTAATGGAGGAGACCAACTCATCAGAAATAGCAGTCGCGGCCCCACTCAAACAATCCAAAAGATGTTGAGCACGCAACCCATCACGTCCATAGGAGGTACCACGGGGGGAAAGCTCTTAATACAATGCAAAACAACATAAGAGCTAGTGACAAGATGGTGAGGATTCATAATGGGGGATGATATCTATGGGGCAAGCACACAGGGATGCTTGGCCTTTAAATCCTCTAGGGTGTCATCATTATATGGAGCAATACCGGAAGAAGAAAGGATCCTAACTGCAGCAGTATAGTGTCCATCCTGAATCTTCCTTTTGCATTGCTTAATATTCCGAACACTCAACTTGTAACACCCCCAAATTTAGCGATTTGCGGAAGCATACATTGGGTGTTACTAATCAATATACAAAGCACAAGATTAATAGTAAACGACTTCTAAATGAGACGTTTGTAAAATAGTTACATTTCATAATTAATAATCGTTTGAAAACCGTAGGTTTTCGTATACAAAATGTAATTCCCTAGAGCCCACGCGTATAGCGGGAGATTCTATTACATCACCATAGTTACAAAAGATAATGCCAAAGAATCTCCGTTAAATGCAGTTTGTAAATCATGCGACTCTAGCTAGTAATCCTGGAGTAATCCTACTCCGTAAGTGTACCTGAGATACAAAGCTAAAAAGTGTCAACCAAAAAAGGTTGGTGAATCTCACAGGTTTAGTAATAAGTAGGTGTTATGAACCACAAGTATGTACCCGTATTGCTATCAAGCAAAGTAAGTAAATCAGTAAACCAGTACAGTGCCATGAGCTCATAAGTTGAAGCTTAACCGTGTAGTGTGAATATATCACGTACCCCCGTGAGTGCTATCCGCACACTTATATGTAACAAATACTAATATGTCTGTTTCTACGTGTAAATCAGTACGTGGTGGCGCTACCACCCCAGACAGGGATTGTCAGTCCCAAATGGATCCATCTATTAGTAATCGCGCTTAAGTCCATAACTAACAACTTACGATTAGGAGGCTTTCAGTGGATAAAAGTAACTCATGCGTTTGTTTGTAATCAGTAATGTTTTCAGTTCAGTACATTGTGTTCATACGTAAAACAGTTGCTAAGTATCTCACCCCAGAGTATAAAACAGTAAAAGTGGGGCTGTAAGACTCACCTGAGTCAAGCAGTGGTAAATAGCAAGTAGTAGTAAAGCAAGTAGGTTCTCCGAACCCGTGACCTTCTAGTGCCTAAACACGTAAGGTTAAGTAAGTAGATGTCTCGCAAGACCATCTAGGCTAGTTGTTCATACAACCCATTGTGTTTAAATGTTGGTTTGTTCGCGTTCGTATCAAAGTATACGGCCCGTTGGTGATTTGTTATATTTAATGTTTATCATTCAATACGCAAATTAGAGTAGTTGTAATAGGAAAGTATGTTTTATTATGATTGTTAGGTCGTATCGTATAAGGATTTGAGGTTGTAAAAGTTCGACACTTAGTGAAAATGTGAGTTTTCAAGGTTCTGGTTTGTGCGACGTAGCATGCGACGTTGCAAGCGACGTAAGGTGCGACGTAGGCGGGTACGTCGCATGATGCGACGTAGGCGGGTACGTCGCATGATGCGACCTTCGCAAATCAATGCGACGTAGGGAGCGACGTCGCTAATGCGACGTTGGTTATGTTTGCGACGTTAAAGTCTACGTCGCTACGTGCGACGTCCGCAAGTTAATGCGACGTAATAGGCTGCGTCGCTAGTGCGACGTTGAGGTTTTTGTGCGACGTAGGTCGCGACGTCGCAGAGGCCCCTGGCCAGGTGCGACGTAGCGGTCTGATGGCCGGAATTTTGGTCGAAAACGAGTTTCCGGGTTTCCGTTGGGTCCAAATCTTTTACCCAACCCTTATATGAACATATTAAGCCTATTTAAACCATAATCTAGCAAAAATGATCAAAAACGAGAGATGTCGGGATTTGTCGGAAACTTACAAAGTGTCGGATTGAAAATCCACAAAGATAGGAATGTAGATCGTGTTGTCGTGGTCGTTTTTCTCCAAACGAGTGGTATGTTTCGGCGAGGTTTGATGGTGTTATTTTGATGATTTATGAGGTTGGTGGTGTTTTTGAATTAGAGAGAAAAGAAAGAAAGAGAGAGAGAGAGAGTGAGTGAAAAATGAGAAAGAAGGGAAAATGGGGAGGTTTATCCTCCCATTTTTCAGTCCCCGCGATCGGGCTCCGTGCGGTGTTCGTTTTCTCCGTCGTTCAAACGTTAAGTATCCATTTTACGCGTTTAATTATTTTTATAAAATTTCAAATCTTGTTAAATAATTTATTTAAATTATTTCCTTAAATCTTTAACAGTTTAAATTAAATTTAATTACTTTCGTCTTTAAATCGCGTAAGTTTTAAATCGGGTAGTACAAGGCAGTTACTAACTATTATAAAATAGCATTTCGGTCAGAATTGCGTTATTTTAGTTTATAACATTTGTTCACCAACGTCCGTATTAATCAAATAGAATTTCATTCTATTTAAGTTGCGTACGATTTAAGCCAAATCGCAAAGTTGTATATATTCACCAACATATAATCTGATACATAAATTAGCCTAACACAGAACTAATTACATGTATTCACAAAGTATTATGCACTAATTCTAGTCCTAATTTGCCGGTTGTTACATTCTCCCCTTGTTAAAAGAATTTCGTCCCGAAATTAGTTCGATTGCACAGTCGGTGCGTTGTCTGGGAAGAGATGTGGGTACTTCTGTCGTATTTGGTCTTCCCGTTCCCAGGTGAATTCAGGACCACGTCTAGAATTCCACCTGACTTTTACGATGGGAATACGACTCTGTTTTAGTTGTTTGACCTCGCGGTCCATGATTTCCATAGGTTCCTCGACAAAATGAAGTTTGTCATCGATTTGAATTTCGTCGAGTGGTATAATCAGTGTCTCGTCAGACAGACATTTCTTCAGATTAGAAATGTGGAATGTGTTGTGAACGCTGCTAAGCTCAGCAGGAAGTTGCAGGCGGTATGCCACTGGACCAATCTTTTCAAGGATTTCGAATGGTCCGATGTATCTAGGATTTAGTTTGCCTCGTTTTCCGAATCGAATGACACCTTTCCACGGTGCCACTTTGAGAAGTACCTTGTCCCCTACTTGGAACTCAAGGTGTTTGCATCTCACGTCAGCATAGCTTTTCTGACGATCACGCGCGGCTTTTAGTCGGTTTTGTATGCCGACGATCTTTTCAGTTGTTTCATGTATGATTTCTGGACCGGTGAGTTGTGTATCCCCCACCTCAGTCCAACAGATAGGTGACCGGCACTTACGACCGTACAGTGCCTCGAAGGGTGCAGCCTTTATGATGGTGTGATAACTGTTGTTGTACGAGAACTCGCACAACGGTAAGTGATTTTCCCAGTTTTTACCGAAGTCAACTACGCAGGCTCGTAGCATGTCTTCCAGTGTTTGTATGGTTTGTTCGCTCTGGCCATCGGTTTGAGGATGGTAAGCCGTACTCATATCCAGACGAGTACCAAGAGATTTTTGCAGTGATTGCCAGAAGCGAGAAGTAAATCGAGCATCTCGGTCGGAGATGATTGAGATGGGCACGCCGTGTCTTGACACGATCTCTTTCAGGTAGATTCGTGTCAAACGTTCCATCTTATCAGTTTCTTTGATGGCTAGGAAATGAGCAGATTTAGTGAGTCGGTCAACGATCACCCAAATGGTATCGCAACCGTTAGAAGTTTTCGGGAGTTTAGTGATGAAATCCATGGTGATCTGCTCCCATTTCCATTGTGGTATTTCAGGTTGTTGTAGCAAACCGGAAGGTTTCTGGTGTTCAGCTTTAACTTTGGAACAAGTAAGACACTTGCCAACATAGGTTGCAATGTCAGATTTCATGTTGGGCCACCAGTACATTTCCTTGATGCCGTGATACATTTTGTCGGCACCGGGGTGTATAGAGTATTTTGACTTGTGAGCTTCATTCATCACCAAGTCTCGAAGGTTCCCAAAACTTGGTAACCAGATTCGATTCGAGAAGTATTTGGCCCCGTTAGGTTTGGTTTCAAATTGTTTGTCCATGCCCCGCAAGGCCTCGTTTATCAAGTTTTCCGGTTTGAGTGCTTCGAGTTGAGCTGTGCGAGTTTGATTGATGAGGTCGTTGTGAATGGTCATACCGAGAGCTCGAACTCGAAGTGGTTTCACTCGTTCTTTTCGGCTCAAGGCATCGGCAACAACATTTGCCTTGCCCGGATGATAGCGGATTTCGCAGTCGTAATCAGTAAGCAACTCGACCCATCGACGTTGCCTCATGTTGAGATCCTTTTGATCGAAGATATGTTGAAGACTTTTATGGTCGGTAAAGATTGTACACTTGGTACCGTATAAGTAGTGTCTCCAGATTTTCAGAGCGAATACGACAGCCCCCAACTCTAGGTCATGAGTTGTGTAATTCTTTTCGTGGACCTTGAGTTGTCGAGAGGCGTAAGCGATAACCTTGTCTCGTTGCATCAACACGCAACCAAGACCTTGGTGTGAAGCATCACAGTATACCACGAAGTCGTCGTTGCCTTCGGGTATGGATAAGATAGGTGCACTGCAGAGTTTTTGTTTTAGTAGCTGGAAAGCTGACTCCTGTTTGTCAGTCCAATCGAAAATCTTTTCTTTTTGAGTCAGTGCAGTGAGAGGTAGGGCTAATTTCGAAAAATTCTCAATGAATCGCCTGTAATATCCGGCGAGTCCTAAGAATTGGCGTACCTCGGTCGGTGTAGTAGGTGCTTGCCAACACTTGATAGCCTTGATTTTTGAAGGATCGACATGAATCCCTTGATTGTCAATGACGTGTCCAAGGAATTGAACGGTTTGCATCCAGAACTCACACTTAGAGAATTTGGCGTATAACTCTTCGTGTTTGAGCAGCTCTAGGATAGTTTTCAGGTGTTGCGCGTGTTCTTGTTCAGTGCGCGAGTAAATCAAGATGTCATCGATAAAGACGATAACAAACTTGTCAAGGTAAGGTTTGCACACCCGATTCATAAGGTCCATGAATACAGCCGGTGCATTGGTTAAGCCGAATGGCATCACTTGGAATTCATAATGCCCGTAGCGAGTTCGGAAAGCCGTTTTTGGAATATCTTCATCACGAACTCGGAGTTGGTGATAACCTTATCGTAGATCGATCTTTGAGTAGAAACTCGACCCCTGAAGTTGGTCGAACAGGTCATCGATGCGAGGAAGTGGGTAACGGTTCTTGACAGTTAATTTGTTGAGTTCGCGGTAGTCGATGCACATGCGGAAAGAACCGTCTTTCTTTTTCACAAACAGGACCGGAGCTCCCCAAGGTGAGGAACTTGGTTGAATAAATCCCTTGTCCAGGAGTTCCTGTAACTGAGTAGACAACTCCTGAAGTTCGGATGGGGCTAGTCGGTAAGGGGCTCGTGCCACGGGTGCTGCACCGGGCGCAAGATCAATAGAGAATTCGACTTGTCTAGTTGGCGGTAGGCCAGACAAGTCTTCAGGAAAGACTTCTGGGAAGTCTCGAACAATAGGCACATCCTCGAGTCGCTTCTCCACCGACTTTTTCTCCAAAACGTGTGCGAGGATTGCCTGGTACCCTTTTCTCAAGTATTTTCGGGTTTTCATGCAAGAAATGATATTTATTCTCGTCCCACCGGTCTCCCCTTGTATGCTCAAAGTTCCACCGGTGACGAGAGGAATGCGTACAATTTTCTCAAAACAAACGATTTCGGCTCGATACTTGGACAACCAATCCATACCGACGATGATGTCAAAGCTGCCGATTTCGACAGGTATCAAGTCAATGGAAAAGAGCTCGTTAGCTAAGTTCAAAGTGCAATTAGGTATCACACTATCGGCCTCAATAAGTTTTCCGTTTGCCAATTCTATTGTGTACTTAGAATCTAAGGCAATAGGTGCAGTGTCAAGAAATGTATAAAACTCATCGGAAATAAAGCTCTTATCAGCACCAGTATCAAATAATACAGAGGCAGTCAAGTTGTTGAGAAGAAACGTACCCGTGACCACATTCGGGTCTTGACGGGCTTCCCCAGATTTCAGCACAAAAGCTCTTCCTCGAGCATTGTTGTTATTCCTGTTGTTGTTGTTGTTCAGCTTCGGGCAGTCTTTCTTGAAATGCCCCGTACCGTTGCACCCATAACAGGTCTTTGGTGCAGAGGTGTTGGTGTCAGTGGTGTTTGATCTACAGTCCTTAGCCAAGTGTCCAAATCTCTTACACTTGCTACAGGGACACGAACCATGGTGGTGTCGTTGGCACTTGGAGCAATAGGGCTTGGTTCCCTTGTACGCCCCCTTATCATCAGAACTGGAGGTGTAGGCTTTAATGGTTTCAGGTTTCTTGTTTTGGTGGTTGTTGTGGTTGTCGGACCATTTTCGTTTATTGCTGTTGGAGGATGGAGTGGGTAGTTCTGGGTCCTCATTCATAGCTAGAAGTTCATGGGCCAGCCGGATGGCACCATGAAGGGTGGTTTGGTTTGATGAGGCGACGTTTCCCAGGACGGGTTCCGGGAGGCCGCGGATGTATTTCTTAATCTTGTCGGGCCCAGTACCTGCCATAGCTGGGTGAAGGACGGTGAGTTGTTGGAATCTGGTGGTGTATGCAACGATATCAGTTCCTTGCACTTTTAAGTTCCAGAACTCTTCGTCCAGCTTGTGAAGTTGTTCGGACGGGCAATACTCATCCGTGAGCATTTTCTTTAGATCCTCCCAAGGGAGTAGATAAGCGGTGTCAATCCCCACGGACTGGGTATAGGAATTCCACCACGAGAGGGCACCATCTTCGAGGGTGCAGGTGGAGAATTTGACCTTGTCGTCTTCCGCACACTTGCTGATGCGGAAAACAGATTCCATCTTTTCGAACCATCTGATAAGTCCGATGGCTCCTTCGGTTCCCTTGAAGCTCAAGGGTTTGCAGTTTTGAAAATCCTTGTATGAACAAGGTTTAGCAGCAGAGGTTTCAGCGGCATCGCTGCTTCTTGTGGAGTTAGGTGGAGTATTCCGAGCCAAGGCTTCAGTAACAGCCTGGGTTATGAGAGACGTGATCTGAGCATCAGTGTAAGTTCTTGACTTTGGCGGCATGATTCTTCAATAAAAGAAATGAAGATACATGAGATTTCGTAAGAAAGTTGCATTTATTTCAGATGTACATGTATAAAGGTGGTAATACATAACATCAATATGAAAAGAATTATGGCAATTAATATGAGTCGAAACAGCAAGAAATATTTGATAGATGATACGAGTTCAAAGGTTACATCCTGCGGATGTATTACAAAAGGTGTCGGGAATTGTTACATCCGACTGAAACATAGAGTAGCGCTTAGATAGTTACTAGATTACAGGATAGTTTACAAAATGAAGACTATGCTAGTCTTAACGTAGGTTAATCTGCTCCATCATTTCGATGAGACGATCCACAGTATTTGCAAGTCTGCTGGCTTGTCGAGCATTGTCTTCAGCTAATGCTAGTCGCTGTACCAATCCGCGGTTAGATTCTTCCGTTTCCCGTGAGCGTTGTTCACACTCATCAAGTCTGTGTTTCAAAAGAGCGGTTTCCACACTTATCTCCACCACTTTGTTGAAAAGAACGTCCACATTATTAACGGTGGTTTCGTGATCCTCAGAGACTTGTTCGATGCGCTCAAGTGATGTAAGTCTCCAGTTTTCGTTGGTTTCTTGCAACACGACATCCATGGTGCGAAGTCGTTGCTCGTGTTGGTTCACCCTAGCAGCTAAGGCCGGCAAGGTGAAGTGAGTAGAGTACGGGCCAGCTCGAGGCAACCTGTTGTTCCTCCTTGCTACCCTTGGGTTCTGCGACCCGGATTGAGAACGAGATGAATTGGATGGGGTATTTGCCATTTCTGAGACAAAGCGTTAGTAAGATTAAGGCCTATATTCATATAGTTCCTATATAATATAGCCTACTGAGTGTCTAGCATAAACATGTTTAAGTCTCGGTTCTCTCGAGATCAGAGTCACTAATGTATTCCGGCTCAACATAACCATTTCAGACCTTACATCATCTTTCCTTAATTGTACATAGTTGATCAGGCTATGTTAAATTAAAGTCGTATGATGTAATTCCTGAACCAATCATGCCTAGTAAGGAAATACTGCCTAACGGTCATAGTCTAGGCCCACTAAATGCAACCTAGTTCACTATAACCTTAGGCTCTGATACCAATCTGTAACACCCCCAAATTTAGCGATTTGCGGAAGCATACATTGGGTGTTACTAATCAATATACAAAGCACAAGATTAATAGTAAACGACTTCTAAATGAGACGTTTGTAAAATAGTTACATTTCATAATTAATAATCGTTTGAAAACCGTAGGTTTTCGTATACAAAATGTAATTCCCTAGAGCCCACGCGTATAGCGGGAGATTCTATTACATCACCATAGTTACAAAAGATAATGCCAAAGAATCTCCGTTAAATGCAGTTTGTAAATCATGCGACTCTAGCTAGTAATCCTGGAGTAATCCTACTCCGTAAGTGTACCTGAGATACAAAGCTAAAAAGTGTCAACCAAAAAAGGTTGGTGAATCTCACAGGTTTAGTAATAAGTAGGTGTTATGAACCACAAGTATGTACCCGTATTGCTATCAAGCAAAGTAAGTAAATCAGTAAACCAGTACAGTGCCATGAGCTCATAAGTTGAAGCTTAACCGTGTAGTGTGAATATATCACGTACCCCCGTGAGTGCTATCCGCACACTTATATGTAACAAATACTAATATGTCTGTTTCTACGTGTAAATCAGTACGTGGTGGCGCTACCACCCCAGACAGGGATTGTCAGTCCCAAATGGATCCATCTATTAGTAATCGCGCTTAAGTCCATAACTAACAACTTACGATTAGGAGGCTTTCAGTGGATAAAATAACTCATGCGTTTGTTTGTAATCAGTAATGTTTTCAGTTCAGTACATTGTGTTCATACGTAAAACAGTTGCTAAGTATCTCACCCCAGAGTATAAAACAGTAAAAGTGGGGCTGTAAGACTCACCTGAGTCAAGCAGTGGTAAATAGCAAGTAGTAGTAAAGCAAGTAGGTTCTCCGAACCCGTGACCTTCTAGTGCCTAAACACGTAAGGTTAAGTAAGTAGATGTCTCGCAAGACCATCTAGGCTAGTTGTTCATACAACCCATTGTGTTTAAATGTTGGTTTGTTCGCGTTCGTATCAAAGTATACGGCCCGTTGGTGATTTGTTATATTTAAAGTTTATCATTCAATACGCAAATTAGAGTAGTTGTAATAGGAAAGTATGTTTTATTATGATTGTTAGGTCGTATCGTATAAGGATTTGAGGTTGTAAAAGTTCGACACTTAGTGAAAATGTGAGTTTTCAAGGTTCTGGTTTGTGCGACGTAGCATGCGACGTTGCAAGCGACGTAAGGTGCGACGTAGGCAGGTACGTCGCATGATGCGACCTTCGCAAATCAATGCGACGTAGGGGGCGACGTCGCTAATGCGACGTTGGTTCGGTTTGCGACGTTAAAGTCTACGTCGCTACGTGCGACGTCCGCAAGTTAATGCGACGTAATAGGCTGCGTCGCTAGTGCGACGTTGAGGTTTTTGTGCGACGTAGGTCGCGACGTCGCAGAGGCCCCTGGCCAGGTGCGACGTAGCGGTCTGATGGCCGGAATTTTGGTCGAAAACGAGTTTCCGGGTTTTCGTTGGGTCCAAATCTTTTACCCAACCCTTATATGAACATATTAAGCCTATTTAAACCATAATCTAGCAAAAATGATCAAAAACGAGAGATGTCGGGATTTGTCGGAAACTTACAAAGTGTCGGATTGAAAATCCGAAAAGATAGGAATGTAGATCGTGTTGTCGTGGTCGTTTTTCTCCAAACGAGTGGTATGTTTCAGCGAGGTTTGATGGTGTTATTTTGATGATTTATGAGGTTGGTGGTGTTTTTGAATTAGAGAGAAAAGAAAGAAAGAGAGAGAGAGAGAGTGAGTGAAAAATGAGAAAGAAGGGAAAATGGGGAGGTTTATCCTCCCATTTTTCAGTCCCCGCGATCGGGCTCCGTGCGGTGTTCGTTTTCTCCGTCGTTCAAACGTTAAGTATCCATTTTACGCGTTTAATTATTTTTATAAAATTTCAAATCTTGTTAAATAATTTATTTAAATTATTTCCTTAAATCTTTAACAGTTTAAATTAAATTTAATTACTTTCGTCTTTAAATCGCGTAAGTTTTAAATCGGGTAGTACAAGGCAGTTAC
Organism: Helichrysum umbraculigerum; assembly: GCA_949592205.1. Lineage (NCBI taxonomy): Eukaryota > Viridiplantae > Streptophyta > Magnoliopsida > Asterales > Asteraceae > Helichrysum > Helichrysum umbraculigerum. Next base: position 125,947,490 of record CATIUR010000002.1, read on the forward strand.
TAACTATTATAAAATAGCATTTCGGTCAGAATTGCGTTATTTTAGTTTATAACATTTGTTCACCAACGTCCGTATTAATCAAATAGAATTTCATTCTATTTAAGTTGCGTACGATTTAAGCCAAATCGCAAAGTTGTATATATTCACCAACATATATATCTGATACATAAATTAGCCTAACACAGAACTAATTACATGTATTCACAAAGTATTAGGCACTAATTCTAGTCCTAATTTGCCGGTTGTTACACAACTCAACATCCTCATCAACATCATCCGAAAGGGGTGGGGGAACATATGCTAAGGTGTCCCTCAAAACCTGTAAACCATTACCTGGTGAACTCCAAGACCGAATAGCATTAGTAATACACTCTTCCTGTCATTGACGCTTAACGGCCGATCTACTTTCAAGGTTACTCCTTGGGTAAAAAATCTTAAGAATGCCAACGGGTAAAACCACCAAACTGATCCAACGAGAAATATCATCAGGATGACAAACCACCTGATCAAGAGCATCCTTGAAGACCCGATAAAACCCCAACCGGCACTTAGGCGGAATAGATTTAACCGTTCTAAAACCCTTCAAAAATAAGCAATCAAGTGTATCCAAAGAGAAACCAACATCCATTGGGAGATTGACAACAGGACCAACATCCAAATGGACTATAGGTTTGGGAATGTCAAATAACACAAAATGAACATGTCCATAACCATTGTCGGGTGGTGCCACAAAGTTAGAACCCTTACCATGACGACAATTGGAACGGAGAGTGTGAGTTTTAAAACAAACACCACACAACCACACACCCATTTGCTTGAATGTGGCTTCAACTTTCTCATAAAGAACCAAGTCCGTAGAAAGAGTATGCTTGGTGGAGGCAAGCACCTTGGCACAAAAGTGACGGTCACGAAGATGAACGAGCAACGGACCTCTAGTAAGACCGTTACCATTCCCGTCACGGCAATCATGAAGACCGGAAAAGGGACAATGAAATCTCGAAATAACCATATTAAAAGATGGCACGCAGTAGAATTCCACAAGTATCGGAAAACTCGCGTGACTGCACAAACAAACTACAAACGAACCACAGAAACCGCGACCGGAGATGATACCGAACCCGATAAAAGAACCATCACCACCTTACATGCTAAAAATCTCTGTGAATAATAAGTAATGAAATGGAAAGGAACTCTGAATGTTGATCTTCTTTGGGGCATTTTGTCAAACAGTTGCTGTGCAAGAAATCAGGAACTCAAAATGAAGCTGTAGATGACATCCATGTACGCCAAAGACTGGAAATTGGTTGGTTACCTTAACACTTTTTTGAGGTGTAAGGTATATAAAGCAAAAGTACCTCCACCATTATCATCAGCTCCAACAACTATAACGATGAACCAAGAGACTTAGAAGCATGCTTTATAAGCTTTTCCTACTAATGATAAACATTCAAGCAAAGATAGTGAGTTAGATTCAACTGAAGCATTTCTTGCACGGTCTAATGACATCTTGCTGAGTGTTGAAGAAAGATTAGTTAGCACTTTAGAGTGCTATCTCGAATCATGCATTAATTCACCCCACCTAAAGAAATATCGAATTGTAAATTTGTAATGATTCCAAATTAATAAGAAAAGGCTGTCATCATCCACATAACCCAAATAATGTAACAGGCTTAGCATCCCAGGCAACAATAGCAGTATGAATAATCATAACCTGAGAAAGGAAGAAACCCAAATATACCAATTTTACTTAGGCCAAAACATATTTTGATACCTTGAATTTGGTTGACCGGGTATTCTAGTACCTTGAACTTTTTAGGGTATAGTATAGTACATGAATTTGGAAAATTGATTAATCTACTACCCTGACTCGGTCATGTGCAAAACATGTGAGCATTTTCGTTAAAATTTAACTGGGGCAATATATAACGTTAGAAAAAGTCAAAGTTAGAATAATAATTTCGAGATTCCGTTCATCTTCTTCCTACCCTTTCTGATGTTCATCTATCAGAAATCAAGATTATTCCCATCATCACACATTGAAAATTTCTTTTTATTTTGTTTCTTATGTAGTTCATCTCCCTCCTTACTTTCATCCATTGTAATTATATTGTATCAAAACCCCAAGCTCTGTATAATTGAATATGAGATAATAAAAAAACCTTAATATATGACTAAAAAACCCCACCATGACACAATCCACTATTTTGTAAAAGAATCAGACAAGATGAAAACAAAACATGACATCAAAGAGGAGTTTTCTTCTTTTTAGCCGGATCTCACATTTTACGAACTCCACTTCTATTTCATACGGAAAACGAGTTTCTACTTTTAAAGCATTCAAAAATGTCGGTTAAAAGGCTTTGTTTATGTCTCAATCGGGATATTGAATCCAGGGTTTTTACTTTGGGCATTGATATTTCCACCTTTGAAAATGATAAATCCACCATTATGTACAATTATTTATGCATACAGTAAAACTGTCTACTGTACTGTTTTGGTGGAAATATCATTTTCTTGGGTGGAAATATCATTGGCCTTTTACTTTTCTTGTATTCTCCCCCATTAGGAGGAGAAAAGTTGCAGGTGGTTGAAATTATCATTCTGATTTCTAACTATTATTAGTGTTCCATAACGTATTTTTTTCAAGTCAGTTAACTTTTAATGGAAATCAGTCACATGCTTGGCACATGACTGAGTTAACTGAGTCAGGGTAGTAAATTTATCATTTTTCCAAGTTCAGGGTACCATGCTATACCCTAAAAAGTTCAAGGTAGTAGAAAACCTAGTTGACCAAATTCAGGGTACCAAAATATATTTTGGCCTATATATATATATATATATAATATCCCCATTTCATATTTATTCCACCTACCTAATTTAGGTAATAAAATTAATATTTATTTATTGATTAAATAAATATTGTCAAATTAATATATCCTTATTTGGTGATTATAACTATGTATATACCAAATATACATATAACTGGATATCTAAGTGCTCATTGTGTATGACCCTATAGGCCCATGTATCATCAGCAATAATACCGATTTGCTTGTGTTGGTGGGCATATTCCAACAGATAGATGATCTCTTTACAAGCTGAATACATTGCCAAAAGGGAAAAAAAGAAAAAGAAAAAAAAGCAGACTTAGTAAAGTTGGAACAACTGTGATTATGGACATTGTTGCCTATAATGCTAATGAACATTGTTGTTTTCATACGAGGATTGTAATTGTTATCAGTAACCATTTATCTTTTTTCATATTAATATATCTTTGTTCTTAATTAAGTTCATTGTGGTTTGGTTTTGATCATTGCAGCTATAGGTTGTGGTTTGGTACTTTGGTTTTATGCAAAACTAAATAAATAATTATTTAATACATATATATATTTTAATAGGCATAAAGACCGGTTTTAATATGCAACTCTCCATATCGTCAAACTAACCGGTCTTCTTTAATCTAACCGGTCTTAATGATAATTAAAGGGACCGGTTGTAAAACCGGTCTAGATGCATATTGGCAAGCAGACCACCCTTCATTGAGACCGGCATCAAAACCGGTCTACATGGCATTTTTAACCGGTCCTAACGATGCTGATTGTAGTAGTGGCATAGATTATAGACACAAAAGTGTGCGTTCATATACACTGACGGATTCAGGATTTGAGATGACCGGTAGCAGGGATATCTCAATTTTTGGAAACCCGTAGCACAAACACAAAATACAGCAAAAAATGGAAATTTTTATAATAAATTACATTGTGTATAGCGAATAGATCCGTAGGGACTGCTACCTTTACCTTCAACGTGACTCCGCCCCTGTTAATATACCCAATGTCCCAATACGTTATATATATTTTGACTAATCTCCTAACCAGATGAAAGGTAGATGTGCAAGTGGACATATCAGACATGGAGATCAAGTCATCAAACAAAAACCATTTTGTAATAATAAAAATAATTAAATTAATTAATAATTAATAATTAATTAATAATTTTTATAATTATAATTATTTATATTTATATACTACATCCGTTTCAAAATTATAGTCCATCTTTCCTTTTTGGGACGTCCTAAAATAATTGTCCACTTCCCATTTCAACCAATAAGAAGAGAGTTTAGTGGGTGCAGATTCTATTTGAGTGGTTGAAAACTGTTGTGGTCCCACTTTTATAAAACTGTGTGCTTTTTGTTGGTGGACAATAATTTTGTGACGGAGGGAGTATATAATACTGCGTAATAATCTACAAATCATCTGCAATTACGATGTTAAGATTGTTCTATTTTTGACTTTTATGAAGCTTGCTAACCTAATTCCGATGACTTTTTCTTTTATCTCTTTACTTCATCTGCAATTTCCAATCTTTTGCAATCGTTTTTCCTCTAAATTCTACTCTTAAATCTTTGGTATTATTCTTTTTCTTCATCCTTTGAAACCAATCAGATCCCTTTATAAACAAGCGAACAATCTTAAATATTCTGAAATGGTTGTTGGTGCGGTTGTGGATGTGTTGGTCGACAAGCTAATCTCTGGTGCCTTGACGAAGTTTGCTGGATACGTAGGAATCGATTACCAGCTGAATAAATGGAAGAATACTCTGACGCTGATCCAGGATGTGCTTGATGATGCAGGCCACCAGCAAATCACAAAAAAAGCTGTTCAATCGTGGCTAATCGACCTCCAGGATTTGGTTTACGACATTGATGATATACTTGATGATATGATCACCGAAGCTATGAAGCGGGAGTTGAATCAAGAATTTGACGTCAGCACGAGCGGAAGTCGTAAGTTACTCAAGAGGGTAAAAGATTATTTTACTCATACTCCTTATAACATGATGTATCGTCATAATATGAGTTCCAAGCTAGATGAGATTTCTACTAAATTAGATGATCTTTTTGATCGTAAAAAGAAACTCGGTCTAGATGTCAATGTGAAAGTTGAAACTAGTTTAAACAGAAATAATAGACGACAGGAGGAAACATCACTGGTAGATGAGTCCACAGTTTTGGGTCGGGAAGTAGATCAAGAGGCATTGCTGAGTAAGTTGTTGGGGGATGAAGCATGTAATCAAAATGTGAGCGTCATGTTTATAGTTGGTATGGGCGGGATCGGGAAAACAACTCTTGCCCAACTTTTGTACAACAACCAAAAAGTTAAGGATCACTTTCAACTCCGGGCATGGGTTTGTGTTTCGGACGATCTTAATGTAACCACTGTTAGCAAGGCGATTTATCAAGCGGTATCTGGAGAAAACCAAGAATTTGCAAATTTAGATCGGCTTCATGTAGCCCTTAAAGAAAAACTTTTAAACAAAAAGTTCCTAATTGTGTTGGACGATGTTTGGAGTGAAGACCAAGAGAAGTGGAACGTTCTTGAAAAACCTCTTAAAGGGGCGCCAGGAAGTAAAATCATCGTTACCACACGGAAGACCACACTTGCATCAGTGATGAACAACGCTCAACCTTATAGTTTGGGGGTTCTTTCAGATGAACATGCTCTGTCTTTGTTGGCTAAATCTGCACTAAATGAGGATAATTTTGACAGACATCCATCACTTTTATCGGTTGCTCGATCTATCAGTGAGAAATGTGATGGTTTGCCCCTGGCATTGATAGCAATTGGGAGGGTCTTGAAAGGAAAAGGAAACGATGATGATGAATGGGAAAAGTTGTTAAACAGTGAGATATGGAGTTCACCGGATGGAAGTGGCATTCTTCCGGCTCTAAGGTTAAGCTATTATGACCTCCCTCTACATCTGAAGCAATTATTTGCATATTGCTGTTTATTTCCGAAGGACTACGAGTTCAAAAGGGATGAATTAGTCCTATTGTGGATGGCAGAAGGATATATTGTTCCCCAATCAAGGGACAAAAAGATAATGGAGAGTCTGGGTCTCCGGTATTTTGAAGAGCTACAATCAAGGTCATTTTTCCAACCTTCAACGAATAACAGATCAAAATACATAATGCATGACTTGATGAATGACTTGGCCATAAGTGTTGCCGGAGAGTTTTTCTTTATGTTGGATGATAAGATGGATCAAAATGGTAGGAAGGAAGCTTTTGAAAAGTTACGTCACTTTTCGTTTACAGGTCAACGAGGTGCAGAATATAGAAAGCTCAAGGAATTGCATAGATCTAAACGCTTGCGAACGTTCATTCGAGTATCAATTGGAAAGAAAGAGTTTGATACATTGGACCAAGTTCCTGTCGAATTGCTTCCCCAATTACAGTTCCTAAGGGTGCTCAGTTTAACTCGGAATTCTATCACAGAAGTACCACAATCAGTTGGTGATCTCAAGCATTTGCGGTATCTCAATTTTTCGAACACAAGTATCAAACAAGTACCGGAAGAAGTCAGTGAGCTTTATAATCTGCAAAGCTTGTTGGTTCGTGAATGTAAGGAGTTATCTAGGTTGCCGAATAGTTTTGCAAAGTTAATAAACCTACGACATCTTGACACGAGTAATACTCCAAAATTAAAGAAGACACCCTTAGGGATTGGTAGGTCAACGTGTCTACAAACTCTACCTAAGGTTTTTATCGAAGATGATGCTAATGGGTTTAAGATATCTGAGCTTAAGGACCTAGTGGATCTTCAAGGTGAACTTGTTATTGAAGGATTGGAAAATGTGACAGATCCACAAGATGCAACAGATGCCAACTTAGAAGGAAAGAAGGGTATTGTTAGTTTGGATATAGAATGGAATGATGTCTTTGATGATTCTTGGAATTTTCAGACTGAATATGAAGTAATTGAAAGACTAAGGCCTCACACTAAGTTGAAAAACCTGATGATTGTGAACTATGGGGGAATGAAGTTTCCCAGTTGGCTAGGAGATGGCTCTTTTGATAAGTTAACTGTGATTACACTAGAAGGGTGCAGAAATTGTACACATTTCAGTGGCAATGCATTTCCATCATTAGAATACTTGGAATTTTTTGATATGGAAAGCTTGGAGAGATGTTCAAATTGTGATGCTGACAATGACACAACTATTGGTTCATTTCCTCATCTTCGTGAACTTCGTATAAATCTTTGTCCGAAACTGGCAGATGTGTCAATTGGAAGTAGAGAAGTTTATCTTAAATATTGTGATTCATTGGAGAGTTACAATTGCCATAATAGTGTTGAGATGTTGGAGATCAGTGAGTGTTCATCAATCACATCATTGACCTTGTTAACAACATTACAAGTGTTGGATGTCAAGGAGTGTGAAGAGTTGGTATCAATATCAATGAGAGAGAAAGAGGAGGTTAATGTTAATAATGCAGGGAGTAGCAGTAGCAACATTGGATCTGTCCTTAGAGAAGTGAATCTTTGGAATTGTGATTCATTGGAGAGTTTAAAGATCAGAGAGTGTTCATCAATGACATCATTGACCTTGTCAACAACATTACAAGAGTTGGATGTATCTTATTGTAAAAAGTTGGTATCAATATCAATGGGAGATAAAGAGGAGGTTAATGTTAATATTAATAATTTGGGGAGTAGCAGCAGCAACATGGGATCTGTCCTTAGAAAAGTTACTCTATATGATTGTGATTCATTGGAGAGTTACAATTGCCCTAATAGTGTTGAGAGGTTGTCCATAACTGAATGTAATTCAATGACATCATTGACCTTGTCAACAACATTACAAGTGTTGGATGTCGAGTGGTGTGAAGAGTTGGTATCAATATCAATGGGAGAGAAAGAGGAGGTTAATGTTAATGTTAATAATGTGGGGAGTAGCAGCAACAACATTGGATCTGCCCTTAGAGAAGTGAATCTTTGGAATTGTGATTCATTGGAGAGTTACAATTGCCCTAATAGTGTTGAGATGTTGGAGATCATGTTTTGTGATTCAATGAAATCATTGACCTTCTCAACAACATTACAGGAGCTCCCATCCTCTCTCAAGTCTCTTAAGATAAGTAATTGTAGCAATCTGAAGTCATTTCCTCATGAGCAATTGCAAAGTTTCACCTCTTTGGAAGAGCTGGATATAAGAAAGTGTGAAAGCATGGATGATTCATTTCCATGTGGGTTGTGGCCTCCTAATTTTAGGAAGCTAGGATTAGGAACGTTAAAGAAGCCAATGTCAGAGTGGGGACTTCAAAATTACCCACCCTCACTTGTTCAACTAGTCTTAGATGGTGGTAATAATTCAGGAGTGACTTCATTTGCAATGGAAGGAGATGCAAACAATTCAAGTAGTAGTTCAACGTCTTTTCTTCTTCCACCATATCTAACTGAACTATATATCTATGATTTTAAGGAAGTGGAATCGATTTCAGAGGTCTTAAAACTCCTCACTCACCTGAAACAACTTTATATTAGGCGGTGCCCGAATATTAAAGATGTGCCAAAGTCAACCTCCTCTCTGAATGTATATGTCTTCTAGCCGAAAAGGTTCGTCGTGTCTATCTCTTACAATAACTAGTGCATATATTAGTATTCGTTTTTATTAATATTAAAAGAATATTATATTATTATTTATTTATATCTGTGAGACTTAATTGCAAATAACTCAAAGATACACACTTCTCTTGAATCTAATTCCTCAAAGATATGCACTCCAACTGTTTGATGAAATTCCTCAAAGATTGTATCTTCTTTTTTAAGAAATCTGTAATTTGGTGCTTATCATTGAGTTTTACGGAAAATTATCAACATAATTTAGTGCTCATGTGTGTCAGTGTGTGGGTACTTTACTTGTATTCTTTTTACAGCAAAACATTAATATGATGTTACACTAACTATCATTGACTTGTTTGAACTAGTAGAATAATTTCTTGAATTTCATCTGGCATACAACTGTGGCAAGGACAATCAAAGTGGAAGGAATTAAGAGTTTACAAGTAAGGGTACGTTTGCAAGTATCATCATGTAGTTGTTGATTGTGTGATATCTGTTAGTTTAGTATTTTTTTATTTTTTTTTGGCAAAAAACTAAGAACTTTATATTACCCACAAATTAAAAGAATACATCATCCAAAACTGAATTAGGACAGCCCCTAATCAGTAGTAAAACAGAACAGAATACAACTTCAAAAAAAAAAAATACAGATTCAAAAACATAAACACCCTGACCCATATACAACTTCCATACCACCATGACCCACTAGCCTATAAGTAACATCTCTTTGCCTTCCAGCTATATAGAGTGTAATCTCTCTTTGTCCCATTTTAAACCCCACAATGCCGCAACTTTACTTACAGCCATTGAGTTTTTCACTTTTAAACTCATGAGTTTAAGTTTGATGTTTTCCTGAATGACTTTAATTAGATCTTCTGCAGACCTTGAGCATTGTTTAAACATTCTTCTGTTTCTTTCTTGCCACACAAAATAGACAATTGCTGCAATCAATAACCTATTCAAGATATTCCAAATATTGCACTTGTATGGATATTGAGATTAGCTATTGATGATTAACGGTAATTCATTCTGCAATCCTTTAAACGCCAATTGCTCCTTCAAAACCACCCAAACTTTTTTTGAATATTCACACTGAAAGAACAAATGCAGATGGAAGTCAACACATCTTGTACATAGGACACATTTATAGTCACCTGTTGGGTTCTATACTTGCAACCTATCCTGAGTGGATAATCTGTTTTGAATTGCAAGCCACAGAACAAAAGCATGTTTTGGTATAAGTTGTGGAAACCAAACTATATGATGCCACGTTACTAAAGGCCATTCTTCTCTTAAGTCAAGCCAGACTTGTTTAGTAGAATAAGGAACTTGCTTACTATTCCTTGAAATCCAGACCACTGCATCATTCTTATTTTCTACTAGCCTTGGCACATTTAACATTATGAAGCATCTGAAATCTCATTAACCACTCTGCTGGCCATTTCCATTGCCTATCCTGGATCATATATGCTACCTTTAGATCACTTGTTAATCTAGCATCATACAAATCTCTCCGAGTTATAACAGTAGCTAATGGCCCATCATGATTCCATTTATCATACCATACAGAAGTTGTTTTGCCATTCCCCAAAATGTGGTAAACGTGAGGCTTTACTTTATCTCTCAGACCAAGTAATTGTTTCCAACCCCAACTAAGTTGATGGTACATAAGTTGTGATTTATATTTTACATGCTTATACAAGAAACCAATATGTTGTTGGTTAAGAACTCAGCACAGTTTGACAGGATTAATAATTAACTAATCAATATTGGCTTTATCTTACACCTCAGTTGTGAATTCAAAATGTAATTCTCATGTTTACTAATAATTTGTATTTTGTTGGACAGCAGGAATAAAGCTGTTCGATACCTCCTGCTAGAAGAGAAGGCTTGGGGGCATGTTTAAGATGCGATTAAAGCTTTTTAACTATGTAAGATGTTGGATTACTTGTGTACGTAGAAATTGTAGTATTTATTGTGAACTTTTGAGAAGTTTCTCTATTGTTATGTAATGACATAAAGCATCATTGATATACTTTTGATGTTGATGAAACAAAACGGGAATATACTGTAAGAGTCACGATTCTGTTTGGTTGTTTTTTTGGTTTAGAAGGGTTCATTATATGTGTAAATTAGCTCGATTTAAACTTGTTAGAAGCTAAAGGTGAGTATGTGTAATATAAATTACCATCTTTCAAGTATATAGTTTTACATATTTTCTTCTATTATATTCGAGAAGAAAAGATCATCGACCAACAAGGCAACAACTGTTCATTGAGTCAACATTTGAATCGGGTTGTTCAAATTTGAAACTTTTCAATTCGAAAACTGAGCATAATTACTACTGGTGGTGTTAATTGAAGTTGAACCTAATTTGAGTCAAATTCGAGTTGAACAATTCAACTACACAGGTACCTTGATATAATACTAAATTCAACAAATACATGTGTTGCTCAAAAACCCTCTCTTAAATTCTTTGAGGTAGATCCTTTGACACTTTAGTATACAGTCACATGTTCAGCGATACCTACCTCCAAAGAATACATATGTTCTCTACACCTATGGCATGGTGTGTATCTTTGATCATAGTAAAAGCACATATTCATAGCTCTTTTTTCTTCTTGTTCTTTTTGAGATAATTGTCTTCGAGGTACTGCATTCACTACAGTTCTACTAGTACTAGCCATATGTAACAATGTTTTGGATTGCAATTGTATTAATAGGCGGTGCTTGTAAAGCCAAAGGTATATGTGCATGTGGTAGTGCCAGAGGCCTATATTTTGTATATAATTCACATTCCTTGGTATAGCCAATAAAGAAGTATACATGTTCTATAAGAAATTCAAACATAATTTATTTGACACAGTGTAATTGTTCAAACATAGCGTCGTTGAATTTCTCTCGTCACGAATTGCTGAAGCAGCAACAATCAGTTAATATTGTTGTTCATTCTATCAATTGATTGCTACAGATTCATTAACGTATTGTTCAAATTCGGTGTTAGTGATCGATTCGTCCGTCATTGCTTCACGCGTGCGAGTGTTCACCATTTTTTATTAATCAATTGCTAACATGCTGATCGCAAGCCGTTTCCAACAATTCTAATTATACTTGTCATACAAATTGTCTAGATAGGGCTACGATATCGATTGATACGATTATTCAATAAATTCAATTAAATATGAAGAATAACCTAATTCGAGCGACGGAATGAAATTCCAAATGTGTTTGTAATCTAATGATTGATAGTTTTCGTGATTGAATACTTAAAAAAGAAAGGAAATGAAATGAATTCCTAATTGCTAATATTATTCACCAACGTGAACTTGAGTTTTCCCTCCAAAACTATTCTAACCCCGTCACGAGCATTCTATTTAGATGAGTCACGTGATACAAATAGTAGGGGCATTATTGTAATCTTCAAAAGGACTTGACACCTGACTACCAACGGGCTTACCCAACTACTGATTCGAAATTCAGAATACTTGCTCATGTCTTTGTTAATACTGGCCCTCTAACTTTTTTTTTTCCCAAAAGCTAGGTATTTCCGTTTATGACGGGTTTTCCAGGTTGGTCAAGCTTTTGCTCGTGATGTACTATACAAAACCTAACTGTTTGATTAGGTATTCCCGTTAATTGTGGCCCTCTAACTGTTTGATGAAATTCCTCACTGACCGAGTTAGATTATTTCCAGTGCAATATAATGCCACCATACAAAACCTAATTAATACTAGTGCTAATTAAGAACTCAAGATTGATGATTAAATCATTTCTTTTGGCAGTAAGACGTTCATAAAAGTTTATTATAGTACAAGTGGATGATTATGCATCAAGCTCTCCACTTTCAGCTGCAAAACCTTATGGTAAATTTCCTTGAAGATCAATATTATTTGTCGCATCCCCAAAACACGTGGCAGCGGAAGTATGAGGTGTCATGGGGGCGCCGACCAAATTTCATATCACAACACAAAGATTAAAGCAAACGACCTCTACATGAGACGTTTGAAAATATTACATTCCATAAAATAAAATGTTTACATCATTGGCGAGTTCGCAAAATGTATTCCTGAAGATTCTAATACATAACCGTATTACAAAAAGTTAATGTAAGAAAATCTCCAATATGTGTAATGCATGCGACTCGAACTAGCTAGCGCATCCTGTGGGCAACCCTACTGTTGCTGAGCACCTGAGAATACAACACTAAAAGGGTCAACCAAAAGGTTGGTGAATCTCACAGGTTTATTAGTAAAACAAGTTATGATGCACAAGATTATCCGATAATGTTTAACCGAGTGATAAATGAACAAATTAATGTTTCCGATTTGCCATGACATGAGTCCACGGTTCGAAGCCTAACCCGATTTGTGCCTCCCGGAGGTGTCTAATCTGAAACACCTTTATGACAAATACTAAAGTGCCCGTTTGACGTGGTTGTAGCTAGCAACCCGGACGGGGACGTCACTCCCATAATAGATCCCAAAGAGATCTATCCTTTAGTACTCGCGCCTTCGCAGTTAACGAACCATGTGTTTGAGGACTTTAAATGGATTTTGAAAACAACTCATGCGACCAAGTAAAAATGTTTTCAAAAGCGGTTTTTATAAAATTAGTTTAAGCATTGTATCCCCCACCCCCCCCCCCCCCCCCCCCCCCCCCCCCCCCGCGGAAGTTTTAAAAATAGTAAAACAATAAAAATGGGGCTGTGAGACTCACCTTAGATTAGCAAGTAGCAAGCAAATATCAATTAGCAAGCAAAGTGTTCCGATGTGCAACCTTCTAACGACCTAAACGTATAAGGTTGTGTAAGTAGATGTCTTATAAGACCATCTATAGCGATTGTATAAGTGGGGGTTAATGTCCACTTAAGCCAATCGTGCAGGTGGAGGGTTAATGTCCACCTAGAGCTAGTTCATCAACTAGTATGTCCAAATAAGTTGTTCAAGTTCGATTATTAAAAAAACGTGTACGACCCGTTGGTGAAAGTTTGTAATAATAATTCATTTAGACATTATTATTAAGTTTGCTTTGTTGTATACTATTCAGTAGTACAAATCGTGTGTTGCAAATAGATTATTTTAGTTTGTATAAGCCTTAAACCGTAGGTCAAAGTTGGTCAACTCGTTGGTCAAAGCTGGTCAAACATGGTCAAACCTGGTCAAAGTTGGTCAAACCTGGTCAAAGTTGGTCAAACATGGTCAAAGTTGGTCAAGCCTGGTCAAAGTTGGTCAAAGTTGGTCAAACCTGTTAGTCAAACCTGGTCAAACTAGTCAAGGTTGGTCAAACTAGTCAAATTGTAGCATCACTAGGTTAGTGTCTCTACTTGAGACTTAGGATATTTTCAGAAATTGTAGCATCACTAGCAAAATGTAGCAACACTAGTAAATGTGGCATCACTAGGTTAGTGTCTCTACTTGAGACTTAGGATATTTTCAGAAATTGTAGCATCACTAGCAAAATGTAGCAATACTAGTAAATGTGGCATCACTAGGTTAGTGTCTCTACTTGAGACTTAGGATATTTAATTCAAGTGTTCTAAGTGTCGGTTTCTAATTCGGGAAACTTTCTAAGCTTAGTTTTTGGTCCAAGTTACTAACTAAGTCACCCAAACCCATTTTTGTTACCACTTTCCAAAAATAGTAAGTTTTGTCGTTTTTTTGAAACCGAGCCGTTTTTGTTGACTTGCTCAAACTTACTCGGTTTGACCCGAAACTTTCCCAAATCCCTTAGATACGTTTAAAAATTCCCAAAAAGTCCTTATTTCTTTTTATAATATACCCGAAAGTGTCGGTTTTTAAAATGTAACTTTAAAGCTTCAAAATCTGACATTTTTCGGTTTTATCGGTTTGGTTCAACATTTATTTTACACACTTTCTGGTCAAAATCAGTTCTCACAAAAATTACTCATGAATCCTCTATGTTTCTAGTGTCTAACATAATTTTTCTAGCCATTACAAGGGTCATCTAAGTATACAAATAAAATCCACAAAAGTTCATATCTCAGATTCTGATTTTACACAGGTCAGTCCTACAAATCGATTTCTAGGGAAAAACACGTAAGGATCTGGTAGAAATGTAAAACATGAAAGTTGTATATCTTTTCAAGACGAAGATTTAAAAAAAAAAAAATTCGTCTTCTAACTCTCAATATTTGATTTTATAAGAATTTTTCTTTGTGACTGTGTTTTTGAGACAGATTTCATGCATGTTAAAGTTTGTGTTATAAAAACGAATTTTAACAACAATCTTGGACATATTCATGTTAGATGAACATTGTAACATCTAAATCAGTATATTAAAAGTGGGGAGGAGGTTCCTTACAAAGAGATGATGATGGGAAGGGGATGAGAAACTTGTGAGCTTGAATCTTCCTTGAAAATCTTGAGAAATGGCTAAGTATTTGAGTGGTGGTTTATGGTGGTGGAATGGTAGATTGTGGTGGTTTTAGGTGATTAAAATCTCTGAGTTTTTAGTGAGAGAAGTAAGAGAGAATTGAGAGAAGAGAGGGAAAGAGTTGGAGTGCAAATGGGAGTGGATTGCATGTGGGTTGTGTAATAATCAAGGGAATATCATCATTATCAATTTTTTTTTGCATGTATGGTGAATGGGCAAAATGGGTGGTGGCACATGGGGGGAGGGGGAGAACGACCAAGGGGGCCCACAAGGGGTATTTTAGTCATTTTCTTATTTACCATTTAATTTCTTATGTTTCCCGTTCATTTACCCGATTGTTTCGATGTTTATTCGTACGTAAAACGTTAATTGTACGAGTTTAATCAACGATTTAAAATTTGATATTCTTAATTGATATAAAAGTTTAAATACTTGGAACATTTATAAAAATGTTCCGTTAATTTATCGGTCTCGATTTGCGTGCTCGTTTTACGGAGGTTAAATTGCGTAACGTTATTTTTGCACGTTTTTGTTATCGATTTAATATACGATATATTTTGGTTAAATTTTTATCGAAGTATTATTAAAATACTTTATTTTTAGTTGCCAAAATATTTATTGACGTCCGTTTGGTTGCCGAATTAAATTCGCGCGTTTTCGTTACGTTTGAGACGTTTTAGCCAAAAAGTCTAGGTTTTTCGCGTATTATTTTAACAAAATAATAATTTGTGATAAATAACTTCTAAAAATAGATTCAAGTTATTTATAGAAAGGTTTTCACCAACGTCGTATAGTTTGTCGGACTCCGTCCGGTTGTTTCGCGTAATTACAACTAATTACGTAAGCGTAATATAAAATAATTACGGGGTGTATATTCCCACAATTATACAAATAGTTACAAGTAATTACAAGTATTTAGCCTAATACTAAACTAAACACACGCAATTAGGGTTTCTAACATGTTAATCAATAACCCTAAATCGTTGGGTGTCACATTCTCCCCCTGTTAGGAGAATTTCGTCCTGAAATTAGTTTGTAGTCATAGTTTGTGTGGGATCTAGCGGAAGTGTGAGAGACGTTTGACTAAGTCCACGAAAGGAAAGTTCGTTGTTGTGATGCAACACATCCATTTGTATTCGTTTGGAGAATTATCTCCGTGTACTATTAGTAGGACAATTATTCCTAAATAGTCAGTCGTATTAAGGTCATTTACTATAAGGTTCGTAGCAGTAGGAAAACATTCCTATATGGTTTGTAGTTCGTCTGAGTGTGAACAGTTAGTTGGATTATATCTAATATAAATTGATGGAAACGCATTTCTAATAAGTAAACTGTTAAGAGACCCAAAGATGGTCTAATGTAAAAGTCGTAAAAAAAAAATGTAAGTCGTAATCCCAAGATGTATATAGAAGAATTTGCTTGCTAAGTTCAAAGTGCAAGTTCTACGATGTGCTTGGCACCAAGATCGGTGGGGTGTGATTGTGTATTGGACTAAACTAATCCGGTATCGTATAAGGTTGAAATAATTATGTCATTGTCTCCTTTAGTTTTATCCTCCAATAGTTTCGTATATGTCGTTGTCACCTCTATCACGAACGTCTCGGCTTGTGTCTATAAGAATTAACTTCATCCGATTTTGCAAGATCGAGTATTGCTACTATCAAACCGACTACTAAGAGAATCTTATTTCGTACTAGTCTATCGTACCTATGCCTTTATTGGAAAACCACAATCCAACTTCTTATCTTAAAATTTCCTTAGCAATGTTTCAGGTGTAATCGGTATTCTAGTTTCATAATGGGAATAAAGGTTAGATCATAGAGAAAGATTGAGTGAAAATAAAGTGTTTGTTGATGTATATGGTTTTCTTTTGCCAAAAACGTCAACGTAATTTTTGATAACTTTGTTAATAATTTATGAATTTAGAAAATTCTGTAAAAACATTTTGTGGCAAAATTTGTTTAAAATCGCTGCTGACGTGAATATGTTGAAAACTCTTGTCATTAACAAAACGGGGAAAATTTTGTTTAACAAAAATCCATTGAAAAATTGAAGTTGTGGGAAATTTCGAGTAACCGTTTGATGAAAATTCGTTAAAGGCTCAAATAGATGAAAATACATTGAAAACTCTGGTCATTGAAAAGTGTTGAAAATTCTGTTTGTCAAAAATCTGTTGGAAGATTTATGTTTGTGAATAATTCATGGAAAATGTCTGACGAAAGATTTATTTGAAAATTGTTTCTTACACACAGTACATGTTTAGTGGAATTTTTACTAGTCCTAAGCGAGTTCTATTTTGCACACTAGTCTTAATCGCAAGGAAGCGACTTCGTCTCTAGTCTCCATCACCTGGAGATGGATAGTTTCTATGGTTTCACTAAGATTTTGTCGATCCTCAAGGATCTGTGCAACACGGCCCTATGCTAGGTGCATCCAACCTAAACGGATTTCATGTTGTTCTAACTCCATAGTGTCTATTCTATTTTCGTGGAGGCGTAGCCTAGCAGCTAGTACCAACACGGTATGGTAAGTGGGTTCATGTGCGTATAGAGAGGTTTGCATGTCGATAGCTTCTTCGTCCTATGTAGAAATCTATATTCCTTCTTCAGTTCTCCAAGTCTCAAGTGTTGCGGGTAACCAATTCCATTGGCGGACATCTGCCCTACGACGGGTGTTAGTGGGTGGAGTATCAGTAGTAGTGGTATGAATAGGACAAGTTCTAGTTCGAGGTGGTGCGTCTGTTCTTCTAGTCGTGTGTAGCAGGCGCGCTCCATGGGTCTATGATACAAGTGGGAACGATGAGTGAAAAGTGACGGGAGGAGGTGTATGGTTTAAGTTCTATACGTGTTCTCATTTGGGTGGCGAATCCTTTGGTGGATTCTCCTAAAGTGAGTCCTATTCGATTATATTGTTGCCCGATGCAGTTGGGCGAGCGGGCATCGTGGAAATCTCCGCAGCAGTAAGTAAGGTTTGTGTTTCGTTTTCGATGTCAGTTGACGTAGTTGTGGGAATGGTTGCCGTGAATAGTGGCAAATAATTTCGTATACGTAAGGTTAAGGTTATATATATATATATATATACAATAAACTAGCACATAAGCACGTATAAAGGTTGGTCCCGTTCTATCCTCGGTCTACGTCTGCTACTGTATTCTCGTTCACTATAACCATTTCAGGTCTTGCATCGATTCTCCTTTAATTGTACATAGTTGATCAAGCTATGTTAAATTAATTTCAAATGATGCAATTACTGAACCAGTCATACCAAACGAGGAATACTAACCTAACGGTTATAGTCTAGGTCACTAATGCAATCCTAGTTCGCTATAACCTTAGGCTCTGATACCAATCTGTCGCACCCCCAAAACACGTGGCAGCGTAAGTATGAGGTGTCATGGGGGCGCCGACCAAATTTCATATCACAACACAAAGATTAAAGCAAACGACCTCTACATGAGACGTTTGAAAATATTACATTCCATAAAATAAAATGTTTACATCATTGGCGAGTTCGCAAAATGTATTCCTGAAGATTCTAATACATAGCCGTATTACAAAAAGTTAATGTAAGAAAATCTCCAATATGTGTAATGCATGCGACTCGAACTAGCTAGCGCATCCTGTGGGCAACCCTACTGTTGCTGAGCACCTGAGAATACAACACTAAAAGGGTCAACCAAAAGGTTGGTGAATCTCACAGGTTTATTAGTAAAACATGTTATGATGCACAAGATTTATCCGATAATGTTTAACCGAGTGATAAATGAACAAATTAATGTTTCCGATTTGCCATGACATGAGTCCACGGTTCGAAGCCTAACCAGATTTGTTCCTCCCGGAGGTGTCTAATCTGAAACACCTTTATGACAAATACTAAAGTGCCCATTTGACGTGGTTGTTGCTAGCAACCCGGACGGGGACGTCACTCCCATAATAGATCCCAAAGAGATCTATCCTTTAGTACTCTCGCCTTCGCAGTTAACGAACCATGTGTTTGAGGACTTTAAATGGATTTTGAAAACAACTCATGCGACCAAGTAAAAATGTTTTCAAAAACGGTTTTTATAAAATTAGTTTAAGCATCGTATCCCCCCCGAAGTTTTAAAAATAGTAAAACAATAAAAATGGGGCTGTGAGACTCACCTTAGATTAGCAAGTAGCAAGCAAATATCAATTAGCAAGCAAAGTGTTCCGATGTGCAACCTTCTAACGACCTAAACGTATAAGGTTGTGTAAGTAGATGTCTTATAAGACCATCTATAGCGATTGTATAAGTGGGGGTTAATGTCCACTTAAGCCAATCGTGCAGGTGGAGGGTTAATGTCCACCTAGAGCTAGTTCATCAACTAGTATGTCCAAATAAGTTGTTCAAGTTCGATTATTAAAAAAACGTGTACGACCCGTTGGTGAAAGTTTGTAATAATAATTCATTTAGACATTATTATTAAGTTTGCTTTGTTGTATACTATTCAGTAGTACAAATCGTGTGTTGCAAATAGATTATTTTAGTTTGTATAAGCCTTAAACCGTAGGTCAAAGTTGGTCAACTCGTTGGTCAAAGCTGGTCAAACATGGTCAAACCTGGTCAAAGTTGGTCAAACCTGGTCAAAGTTGGTCAAACCTGGTCAAACTTGGTCAAAGTTGGTCAAACCTGGTCAACGTTAGTCAAACCTGGTCAAACTGGTCAAGGTTGGTCAAACTAGTCAAATTGTAGCATCACTAGGTTAGTGTCTCTACTTGAGACTTGGGATATTTTCAGAAATTGTAGCATCACTAGCAAAATGTAGCAACACTAGTAAATGTGGCATCACTAGGTTAGTGTCTCTACTTGAGACTTAGGATATTTTCAGAAATTGTAGCATCACTAGCAAAATGTAGCAACACTAGTAAATGTGGCATCACTAGGTTAGTGTCTCTACTTGAGACTTAGGATATTTAATTCAAGT
This sequence comes from Helichrysum umbraculigerum, assembly GCA_949592205.1. Taxonomy (NCBI): domain Eukaryota; kingdom Viridiplantae; phylum Streptophyta; class Magnoliopsida; order Asterales; family Asteraceae; genus Helichrysum; species Helichrysum umbraculigerum. The sequence goes on from CATIUR010000002.1 coordinate 125,967,233, forward strand.
GTTCTAAGTGTCGGTTTCTAATTCGGGAAACTTTCTAAGCTTAGTTTTTGGTCCAAGTTACTAACTAAGTCACCCAAACCCATTTTTGTTACCACTTTCCAAAAATAGTAAGTTTTGTCGTTTTTTTGAAACCGAGCCGTTTTTGTTGACTTGGTCAAACTTACTCGGTTTGACCCGAAACTTTCCCAAATCCCTTAGATATGTTTAAAAAGTCCCAAAAAGTCCTTATTTCTTTTTATAATATACCCGAAAGTGTCGGTTTTTAAAATGTAACTTTAAAGCTTCAAAATCTGACATTTTTCGGTTTTATCGGTTTGGTTCAACATTTATTTTACACACTTTCTGGTCAAAATCAGTTCTCACAAAAATTACTCATGAATCCTCTATGTTTCTAGTGTCTAACATAATTTTTCTAGCCATTACAAGGGTCATCTAAGTATACAAATAAAATCCACAAAAGTTCATATCTCAGATTCTGATTTTACACAGGTCAGTCCTACAAATCGATTTCTAGGGAAAAACACGTAAGGATCTGGTTAAAACGTAAAACATGAAAGTTGTAGATCTTTTCAAGAAGAAGATTTCAAAAAACAATTCGTCTTCTAACTCTCAATATTTGATTTTATAAGAATTTTTCTTTGTGACTGTGTTTTTGAGACAGATTTCATGCATGTTAAAGTTTGTGTTATAAAAACGAATTTTAACAACAATCTTGGACATATTCATGTTAGATGAACATTGTAACATCTAAATCAGTATATTAAAAGTGGGGAGGAGGTTCCATACAAAGAGATGATGATGGGAAGGGGATGAGAAACTTGTGAGCTTGAATCTTCCTTGAAAATCTTGAGAAATGGCTAAGTATTTGAGTGGTGGTTTATGGTGGTGGAATGGTAGATTGTGGTGGTTTTAGGTGATTAAAATCTCTGAGTTTTTAGTGAGAGAAGTAAGAGAGAATTGAGAGAAGAGAGGGAAAGAGTTGGAGTGCAAATGAGAGTGGATTGCATGTGGGTTGTGTAATAATCAAGGGAATATCATCATTATCATTTTTTTTTGCATGTATGGTGAATGGGCAAAATGGGTGGTGGCACATGGGGGGAGGGGGAGAACGACCAAGGGGGCCCACAAGGGGTATTTTAGTCATTTTCTTATTTACCATTTAATTTCTTATGTTTCCCGTTCGTTTACCCGATTGTTTCGATGTTTATTCGTACGTAAAACGTTAATAGTACGAGTTTAATCAACGATTTAAAATTTGATATTCTTAATTGATATAAAAGTTTAAATACTTGGAACATTTATAAAAATGTTCCGTTAATTTATCGGTCTCGATTTGCGTGCTCGTTTTACGGAGGTTAAATTGCGTAACGTTATTTTTGCACGTTTTTGTTATCGATTTAATATACGATATATTTTGGTTAAATTTTTATCGAAGTATTATTAAAATACTTTATTTTTAGTTGCCAAAATATTTATTGACGTCCGTTTGGTTGCCGAATTAAATTCGCGCGTTTTCGTTGCGTTTGAGACGTTTTAGCCAAAAAGTCTAGGTTTTTCGCGTATTATTTTAACAAAATAATAATTTGTGATAAATAACTTCTAAAAATAGATTCAAGTTATTTATAGAAAGGTTTTCACCAACGTCGTATAGTTTGTCGGACTCCGTCCGGTTGTTTCGCGTAATTACAACTAATTACGTAAGCGTAATATAAAACAATTACGGGGTGTATATTCCCACAATTATACAAATAGTTACAAGTAATTACAAGTATTTAGCCTAATACTAAACTAAACACACACAATTAGGGTTTCTAACATGTTAATCAATAACCCTAAATCGTCGGGTGTCACATTATTAATGTTCCTAAGCATCAGCTGTTAAATAACTTTTTTGACTTCGCCCAGTTATAGCTAAGTACAGTTCATTCTGTGACCTATGAAAATTGTAACATTTTCGGTTACGAAGAGTACTTTGGAAATCACTTCTTTTTGTGGTCAAAAGGTTTAGCTACAATTCCTCATTTGGCCATCATAACAAACTCAACCCCCTTTATTGTTATTATTACTGATAGGTATATATAGTAGAAATATCTTACTAATTAATCTTTTGTTCTGGTCATTTGACAATAAATCTTTTTACCATCAAAGAATTAAAGTATATATCTTACAGCTGAATTTTTTTCTATGTAGGTGTAGTGTACAACAATAGATTGATTAAATCCTCTTGAGAACAAACTGTCATGATATGACAAGAGTCCATAGATCTGTTTTACCATCGTTACTTCCAAAACTTGTCTTGACTTAATTTTGTATGATCTGATGTACCTAACTCATCGTTGGAAAGCAGTTAAGTGTTGAGTTTGTCAATACAATCAGTATTTTGGCAGCTAATCAAATTAATAATATCAAAGTGGTAAGCTATTTATCATAAAATTTGAATTAGACTAGAAGTGTAGTGATAATGGATGTGTTTCGTACTATCATTGGAGAATGGGTTGGGTTGGAGATATAAGGGGAAGCTTTGTCGTTGTAACCCTAGTTTTGTATGTGTGTATATATTGTGTACAAATGCAAACATCTATTATTTGTTGCGAACTAAACTTGGGTTGTGTAGTGTGTCTCAAATGAGATGGCGTTTTAGTTTCTTTTTGGGATTACAATATAAGTTTTGGGTGTTTAAAAATGAAGTGCTGGAGTTTAGCACTTTAAGCCTAACCTACTGAGTGAAAGGTGATCTTTTATTTCTTTTTACCTTTTTAATTTGAATCCCCTAACCTTGATTCCAGATTACATAAGCCTGTGTGTCTTTTGTGTAGTGAGATAACTATATATGGTGTTTCTGATGCAGGGATCAATGAGTATAGTATATGAGTTTCTCTACTACTATAAGTATATTTATAATAATAATAATATATACAGTGTGTGTGTTTTTGTGTGGCATGGTTTGGGTTAGGAGTTATAAGGGAAAGAAATAGAGGCTGTAATTGTTGTTTGGGTCACTTTACATGTTGTATGGTTATAAAACAATAAGTGGTCAAGTCTTATGTGTTGTCTGGTTAGACTTGTATTCTTTCACAGGTCTGGGATTAGGCAGGATTGGGCAGTGAGTCAAACAATTGCATATGTGGGGATTTTGCTTGGTATGTGCAGGGGTATGGCATGAATGAAATTGAAAATCTTGCACATAAAAGGATGGAAATGAAACTAGTGGCAGAGTAATCTCAATCCCATCTTTGTTTTGGTCGTTTGCGGTTATGCTTTCTATTGGAGGTGAGATGGATATTCACGAGCTGAAACTTCCTGCTAAGAATAGTAGAGGAAGACTTTCTTACATAATGGTGAGGTGGCAGGTGTTTATGATCCTCATGCATGGTCCAGGCTATCTGTAGGTTCCCCTCAACTCGGACCTAATCGGATCGATAAATCGAGTGTAAGAGCAGAAATCAAACAAACGAGTATTTGAACGTATTAATCGATTCACAAACACAAACACGATATATATATAAAAGCTTTGTATATATTAGCTTGAATAATGAAGCTTTTACAATCTTTCAATCTCTGCTCTCTCTCTCTCTCTAACCACGTCTCTCTCTCTCTCTCTAGATGAACACCTACTTAAATACACAACCACCAAATGAAGCCTAATGATTCATTATATAGTCTGACCACTGTAACATGCAACACAAGCCATGTCGCTAATACTGCGACACAAGCTATGTCGCTAATACCGCGACGCAAGTTGTGTCGCTACTGCGACGCAAGTTCTGTCGCTACTGCGACGCAAGTTCTGTCGCTACTGCGACACAAGCTCTGTGTCGCACGAACAGTACATTATATATCCTATAATTAATTCTCGTTTACCGACTCGAATATACAAAGTAAACACTTCACGTACTAAGACTAATTGACTTTGACAAGTACAAACATTGACCAAGTGACTTTCACACAAAATGCACCAACAAACTCCCCCATGTCATCAGCTTGGTCAAAACATCTTCAATTAGTCTTCACCAACAAACTTCCATCCAAATCTTCAACACTCAGAAACTCCCCCATTGAGATAGCATGGTCTTGAAATAAAATCTTGATGTCCAGATTCATGTGTCTTACACATTTGTCATACAAATAAGATCTTCCAACTCTGTGACCATCTCTCAATCATCAGCAGCATCTCCTGTAGAATTTATCTTCAAAGACTTTGAAGAACGACATTCATCCTTTAGATCTTCAATATTTGACTTTAACAAGATATGTGATATTGAAGAAAATAACATAGAAATAATTTTTTTTTGTATTTTCTTTATAAAGAAAAGTAAAGAACATAGATATAAAGAATTTAGGGATAGGATTGTTTTGAGTCTGCTTAGGGATCATATCAGGCCAACATGCAATTATTAAGAAATAGTAAGTGTTATTTCGATCATCAGTATATTTGTCCACTTTAAATTTACTTGGCACACTTAAAAACACCTTTTATAAAAATTAATTCAAGACGATCATCGGTATTGTTTGTCCACCTAACCATGTTACATCCGCATCTGTGAGGTAACCTTTTATTGTTAGTATGAATTTCATCTTGCGAGCCTTGTTATATGATATACTAAAGAATTTAATAAAACACGTATCACTGTATCTTTTTGGTCAAGGTAGAGGTTACAAGATCAAGAACTTCTTGAATAGCCCATAACATACACTTGAATTTTAGATTTAGACAAATATCAAATATACCATGAAGATACTAGTGGTTCCATGTCTGTAGACAAGTATTAAAATTACATCTTAATATCCCAGAGACCGGTGTGTATCATGCCTACCGATACATCATATGATGAAGCTAATTTTCATAAAAACTGTTTCAAATATGTCAGATAAACCTACTGACACATCAAACATAAACCTTAAAATTTCCATTTTATGCATGTCATCTGATGTACTATCATTTCCCAACTTGTTTACAGACACAATCCAATGTCTTTTCAAGAATTATGAATCTTGTTGTTCACCATTCTGATTCAAATAATCAGAATATTTTTAAGTTTTAAAATTACTACATCATATGATGAAGCTAATTTTCATAAAAAAAAGTTTCAAATATGTCAGATAAACCTACTGACACATCAAACATAAACCTTAAAATTTCCATTTTATGCATGTCATCTGGTGTACTATCATTTCCCAACTTGTTTACAGACACAATCCAATGTCTTTTCAAGAATTATGAATCTTGCTGTTCACCATTCTGATTCAAATAATCAGAATATTTTTAAGTTTTAAAATTACTCTTCCTGAACAGTAAATTCTTTTCACAATTCATTTCAAAGGCAATCCCCTCAAACATTAAACACATATTTTTGGTATTTTTAATTTAAGAAATTTTGCAACATTGGATCTCTTTGATACTAAAAAGTACAAAGAATGGCTATTGCATACTTGACAAATAAAAGTTTCAAAATCACATATCAAGTTAAATCAAAGTAGCACTTTAGCCACCTCTAGACGTCGATAATCTCATCCATCCAATCACAAAACATCGCACATAACCATTTTGAAAGCAATCTGCCAACTGATATCCATATCCTTGCAGTCAGTAAAAATGTAAGCTATCAAAAAATCTGACTGCATCACCACAAACAATTAAACATTAAATTTTATGGGACACCCAAGCCTTAATAGACTTGGGTTGTCCATTATCATCCAGAATCATCACATCCATGAGTTTATGATATTTTAAAAACTCAATTGATTTCATAGACGTGTTGTTTGCGGATTTTGGTTTCCAAACCTGCTTCATTTGGATGATTCATTTTCAACAATGTTGTGCTGTTGAAATTGAGATCTTCTAGTCACAACTTTGTTTACTCTAGCCATAGGTTTTCGAGAACAGGATGCACAACTAGATACATGAAAATACGAACCACGCCTTGAAAAAGATTTTGAAAAAGAATTCCTAAAAGAAGAAATTCTTGGCATCCTTCTACCAAACCTATCTAGGGATAATAACAGGCAATCCCTAATGATGTGGCCCTGTTAACCACAACGAAAACAAGTACGTCTCTCCACAAAAGATTTATTCCAATGAGTTCCCTCAAAACGTTTTGGTGGAGGAATATACACAGAAGGTCTATGAACAGGAACATTTGTTGAACATGCAGTCTTAGGAGAACATGTTGTAGCAGATGTTCCTGAGGTTGAGTTAGTTGATGTTGAAGGTTTATTCTTGTCAGATTTATCAACTAGTTTGTCTTTCTTCAGATTCTTCACAGGTGACTGTGAATTATCTAAAGATTTAGTTTTTGAATCCTTTTTAACATTTTTAGCTTGAAAGGATTCATTGTCAACCTTGGCTTTACCTGTAACAACCGCCAAATTAGGACTAGTAATTAGTGCCTAATTCTCTGTCAATACATGTAATTAGTTCCATGTTAGGCTAATTAATGTATCGGATTTATATATTGATGAATATATACGGTTTTGCGATTTGATTAAATCGTACACACTTTAAATCGAATGGAATTCGATTCAAACTAATACGGACGTTGGTGAACAAATTTATAAAATAAGACAATGTTAGTAAATAAAGCAAATTTTTCCCAAAAAGTATCTTGTAATATTTAATAATTAATTAACGTCGCACGACTTAAAAACAACAAACGCGCAAACTAATTTAAATTACGTTTTAAAGTCCACTTTTAAACTTTTGGTAAAATAATTCAAATGGAAACACTTAATAAATACTCGTATTTTAAAATAAATAACTAACGCGAAAAACAAATATTTAAACGATTAAATACCGGGGGAAAACGAATACCACACGGAGCACGGAACGGAGACTGGGTGAGGTGAGGCTTTCACCAACACCCCACCTCCCCTCCATTTTCTTTCTCATTCTTTCTCTCACTCTCTTTCTTTCTTCCTCCTTTTCTCTCCAAAAAAATCCCCATCACCACCAACCTCACAAAAACGCAAAATAACACACCAAAACGCACTCGAATCATACCACCACTTTGGAATAAAAGAACCACGGCATCACGATCTACATTCCTATCTTTCCGGAATTTCATTTCGGCATTTTGTAAGTTTCCGACAAAACCCGAAACTCTCCGTTTTTACTCATTTTTACGTTTTTATGGTTCATATATACTTGTAATGTCCATATATGGGTTGGGTAAAAGTATTAGATCGAACGGTGGCCGGAAAACTCGTTTTCGGTCCATTTTCCGGCGAACAGTCTGAAGTGTCGCTAGTGTGCCAAAAACAGTACTAGCGACACTAGCTAAGTGTCGCTATGCCTAAGTGTCGCCCCTATAGCGACACTACCCAAGTGTCGCTGAACTACTTAACCAGATTTATCTTAGCGACACTCCCTTAGTGACGCCAAATTCGTAAGTGTCGCCTATAGCGACACTAACCAAGTGTCGCCAATTAATTGAAAATCGGAAATTTAGCGACACTCACCAAGTGTCGCCTAACCAGTGCCATTTGTAGCGACACTCATCAAGTGTCGCCTAACTAGTGTCGCCTATAGCGACACTAGCGAAGTGTCGCCAAAAACAGAAGGTTGTCAAATTATTTTTACACCAAGTGTTAAACTTGTACAACTTCAAATACTTAAACAATACGAATTTATCAAACATAAACCAAAATAGGAAAGTCAAAGTTACTGTAGAAAAGTCAAATTTACTGTAGCAACACTGTAGCAAATTGGAGAATTTCACTATTCATATCCACACCCTTAAGATTTTATTACTATCGTTCACCAACGGGCCACGTTAAAATACAAACTTGCGAACAAACGATAACGAACCAACATTTGGACACAACGGGTTGTATGAACAACTAGCCTAGATGATCTTAAGGGACATCTACTTACTTAACTTTATATGTTTAGGCATTTGAAGGTTACGGGTTCGGAGAACCTACGGACTGATATCATTCACTCGTTTATTTGTATAAACGTAACTTGCAAAGACTCAGGTGAGTCTTACAGCCCCACTTTTACTGTTTTACATACGGGGTGAGATACATTGCTTACTTTTCTTGAACACAAGTACTAAACTGCTTACTATACCAAACGGAATTGCATGAGTTATTTACTACTTACAGAAGTCTCTCCATCATATATCATTAGTTATGGACTTAAGCGCGAACACTAGTTAATGGATCCATTAGGGAAATGACCCTCCCCGCCCGGGGTAGTAGCGCTACCACGAACCGTTCTGTATAAACGGGCGACTATTATTCGTTACGGATGCTTGCTCATTTACGAGCATGTCACGGGAGCAAACTATTACTTACGGGTTAAGCTTCGATTATGAGCCTCATGGCAACGGTATAACTTATTTACTTTACATTTGCTGGGTTTGCAAATACTTGAATTTACGCCTGCGGGCACTATTGATGAAATCTTGTGTTCAAAACTGATATTACTTACAAACCTGTGAGATTCACCAACATTCGTGTTGACCTTTTAGCATGTATTCTCAGGTACTCATATGGAGTAGGATTTCTCCAGAGCATAGCTAGAGTCGCATGATTTCAACTAAACTGCATTTAACGGAGATTCTCAGCATTATCTTTTGTACATGTTGATTATGTAATAGAATCTCCCGCCATACGCGTGGACTCTAGGGACTATTTTTGTATACGAAAACATTAAGTTTTCAAACATATATTTCTATGAAATCATCTTACAACGTCTCATTTAGAGGTCGTTTACTGTATATCTTGTGCTTTGTATATTGATTAGTAACACCCAAGTATGCTTCCGCAAATCATTAAATTTGGGGGTGTTACAGATTGGTATCAGAGCCTAAGGTTATAGTGAACTAGGTTGCATTTAGTGGGCCTAGACTATGACCATTAGGCAGTATTCCCTTACTAGGTATGATTGGTTCAGGAATTACAGCATACGACTTTAATTTAACATAGCCTGATCAACTATGTACAATTAAGGAAAGATGATGTGAGGTCTGAAATGGTTATGTTGAACGGGAATACGTTAGTTGACTCTGACCACGAGAGAACCGGACCATTACTTGATACGTGCTAGACACTAGGCTGGATATTATATACTTATATATATTAGCCTCGTCTTACTTACACTCTGCCACAGGAATGGCAAACACACCACCTAATCCGTCACACTCTCACTCACATGGGTCGCGAAACCCACGAGTAGCCAGGAGGAACACAAGGTCACCTCGAACCAGCCCCTATCCTGTTCATAACTCTCAGAACTCGGCACATCTCACGGTGCCAGTGTTGGCTACCCAACTCCGCCGTCAGGAGCAAAGGCTCGAAGATCTCGAACGGGAACAACACCGAATGACCTACCTGCTTCGCCAAGCTCTTGATCACATATCCCAACTCCAGTGAGAACAAGAGGACACCAACCTCTCTGTAAGCATAATTCAGGATTCTATGACTGCTGAATTAGGTGCGGATGAACTCGTAAGAAACCGACTAGAGGAATGTGAACAGCGCTCACAGGAGACTGAGGATCACTCTCGAGCACTAGTACAGCGACTGACCTTGGTTGAAGACAACGCCAGGCAGGCCAACAGACTAGCAGAAACCGTGGACCGCCTTGTCGCGCTGATGGAGCAGATTAATCTGCAACAAGATTAGATCAGTCTGTAACTTGTAACCAGTTAACTACTTAATTAGGACCTATGTAATTCAACCGGATGTAACAATTCCCGGTACTTTTGTACTACTATTACTCTGTACTCTTTTGGAAAACCCGTATCTTGTATTCAACTTGTTTATCTAAATGAAATGTGATTGTCACTTCGTACTGTTATCGTGTATCTCATCATTTACACTTGTGACATATCATAATTTCATGCAAATATCTTATTCCTCTTTCCTTGTTCTTTTCTTGTTCAGCATCATGCCTCCTCGTCGACAAATCACCCTCAGTGAAGCCGAAATTGTGGGTCTGATTGCCCGTAGTGTGGCCTAAGCCCTAGCTACCCGAACACCAACTCCTGGTAGCGAAGATACAGCTACTAATGGACCACAACCCAAACCCTGTTCGTATCCACATTTTGGGAGACTGCTGGATCAGGTTTTGATCGTATCCATCATATATATGTACTGTATTTTTTAGTCATTGGAATATTGTAAAACATAGGAATATAGGATATCTTTATAACGAAGTATGACAATTTTAGCTTAGTGAAATCAATATATATTACTGGTTTGATTATACAACAAATCAAATCAATATTAGTTTCAGGTTAGTGGATTCAAGTTCAACAATAGAAAAATATATTTCTCATGTTTTCTTCATATGTATATGCCAATATATTGTATATTGCTACACTAACAGTTACACATATCATTTTTTATATATTAACTTGTAGTTTGATGGATAGCAGAAACAGATCTATGTTTAAGTTGTTGGAGTACTTGTATAAATAACATAGAATATCTCTATAACAACGCAAATTTGAACTAGAAATTTTGGAACCGAAATATTACTAAATACACTGTACGTACAATTCTACATGTTTGTAGATACATTTATTGAGATAATGTCACTTTTTTCAGATGAATATGAATGAATTTGATCATTGTCTAATGGAGGAGGTACTGATGAGCTCCATCCATATATCCAAGTACAATCTAGAAAAAATGTGACATGGTAAGTAATGATGTAAATAATGAAACTATTTAGCAAAATTGTTACTGAATTATCATGGTTACTTATATAATTTTTAATTTATATATAAATGTTTCCAGATACTACCTGAATCATTCGTCTATCATTTTGCCCTTAATGGTCATAAAGCAGGTATGATGCGCTACAATGGTCATGTTTTTAACTTTGAAATCAAGATATGCTGACAGGTATACTTCTAACCATACAGTTAGTAAGTTTAGCAACAGGAAAAGTTTTTTTGTCTATGACCGGGCGTTATAGAAGACTAAGTTCTGATTTGTAAATTGAATACAATGTCAATTCACAAGTGTTATGTTATTTTCATAAATGCAAACTAAACAATGGTATTAAACAATATATTATTGGCAAAACTTTTATTAATGCTTTCCGAATTTCAGTTGTGTAACTAATCCAATGCTAAGGAAAGTTCAAAAAGTAATGGTAAAAAAATAGAGATTAGAGGAACCAATATGATTGTTTTATTTCAAAAACTCATTTTCACATTTTTTTCAAAGTTAAATATCTTACAAACCGTATGTCTATAAATTATAAAAATTACATATTCAAAATCAGTGTCTTTTTCTTTCCGATTCTAGATCCAACAGATATACTTTTGACAAAGTTTTTATCTTTATTTTTATTGGGTTTTAAAAATTTGTAACGTGAAATCACATGTGATTTAACACTAAAAAGTAATCACACCCGCTTATATCTCCTATTCAACTTTAAATTCAAATCATTGATGATTTAAAGGCATTAAAACATGAAAAACTAAGTTGTAATCACATGCAATTAAACATCAAAGTATCAATCACATGTGATTAAAGAGTATTAAAATACGAATTTTTAAATCATTGACTATCATTATATAATTAAGTAAAAATCAAGTTAATCATACATGAATTATCATATATAAGTAAATTTCTCATCAAATATCAACTTTTAGATGAATGTCATATGTGATTATATACAAAATCATATGTGATTATATAACAAATCACATGTGATTAAATGTACAAATAACAATCACATGCATTTTTTAATTTTTTATTTATAACTATTAATGTAGATGAATATTAAGTTGTAATCACGTGTTAAATAACATATACCATGAATAAATAATCGTGAATAAATTTTAATTTTTTTACTATAAATCATGATGTGATTATATTGTAGAATCCGGTAAAAAAATAAAGAAAAAAGTCATCGAAAGTATAGCTTATGACATCTCTAATCGAAGATAAAAAGACGCTGGTTCCGAATATGTAATTTTTATAATTTATGAATTTACTGTTTGTGAGATAAGTAACTATGTGGGTAAAAATAGAAGTGTGTTTTGTAGAGAAATAGAGCAATCCTATTGGTTCTCCAATTCTCTAATTTTTTTTTGCATTATTATAAGAACTCACCTCATCCGATGTTTACATATCTTATTTACTTTTAATATATTATCTTTCGGGTTTTGATAAACATCACCCTAAGGGTGATGCATAAACATTCCATATATAAAATTAAATAATAATTATTTATTTAATAAACATAACTATTTCTATAATTATAACATCACCTTCCATTTATATATCATTGATTAATTATTAATATAGAACTATTCAAGTTTTATTAATGTTAAAATGTATATATAGAATGCTTATGCATCACCCTTAGGGTGATGTTTATCAAAATCCTTATATTTATTAATTTAATCGGTAAATTCAAATTTTAACTATAATGTATATCTAGAATGAGGTTCAAATGAGTACAACAATTTTTGATGAGAATGGTGAAATCAATAGGAATGCGTCACGTGTCACTTTACTTTTAACAATCAAATGAGGTTCAAATTTTACATATTTTCTTACAATTAACAATCAAATTATATGTATATATAAACACACACGTCTTGAGGCCGATCAAATTATATGTGACCACCAGAGGCGGATTTAGTGCTTAACAAGGTAGGTCAAGTGAACCACCTTAGTTTCAAAATTGTTTTACAAAAGCTATGAATTTTTTCTGATGAACTACCTAAAATTTGAGATGTGAACCACCTTATCTTAATTGATCCTCATTTTTTAAGACTTACATCTCCTTTAAAGGGCATCAAATATGTTATCTTAATTGATCCTCATTTTTTAAGACTTACATCTCCTTTAAAGGGCATCAAATATGTTACTGTAAGTTAATCATGGCCCTTTAATGGTGAAATAGGAAAAATGGGGTTTGAAGAGGATAGATGAAAGAGAAGATAAATTTTTCATAAAGGTCCCCTATAATATTTCAGTTGGGTCAAATAACCTCAATCTATTTTACATCATTTTCTTTAACCCCTATGAATAAATATACCTTTTTTGCAAACCAACTCTTGATAAGTCCAGTAGTACATATAATAATAGTCATAAATGGCATATGTTAGGATAAAAGAATTCGTTAATCTCATGTGTTTAGTGAGTTACTTTTGTATATTGTTTCTCTGACTTACATCTATAGGTACTTAAAATATGAGGTATAGCTTTTATATTATTTGGGGTTTATTTAGCTTATACTTCGGTATCTTTTTATTTAATTAAAAAGTTAAGTAATAACTATATAAACCAATAAATGACTACCAAAATTTTAAAATGTTGTAAGAACCTTTTTTATATCAAGTTGCTAGAATGTTACAATTACCAACCCAACGATCCTAAACTTACAACGACCTTATGATTAAACAAATGTGAAAATTCTATCTACAAAGGTATAATTCTGACAACCAAACACAATATTATTAAGAATAATCAGTCGTAAAAAAAATGAAACGGATTGTAATCGAGCTTAATTTAATAATATTATGGCATACTTCAATGTTTTGTATTAGTCATAATACTTTTGTTGTGCACGGAGTAATTAATAATGAACTATCCGACCCGACATGATTCGATCAAATACACAAGGCTAACTCGTTCGTTAAGCCATCTTTACTAAATTAATGACCCATGTGATTTTAAGTCCTAGATCCGCCACTGGTGACCACCAGCTTTATAAATGTTCAACAACAATATGTAACATCCTCAATTTGGGCCTAATAGTAATGTGGTATTTTTTCTAGGTTTTAAATTATTATTTAATATGTTAGGAAGTAATTTCATTTTATTTATTTGAAATTAATTAGGAGAAAGGCCAAATAGTTTTTTGTGACTAGTAAAACATTATTTCTTTTAAATTAATATAGTTGACGGTAAAATAAAATATTTGGTCACGCAAATGATTTTCTGGTTCTAGACAATAGATTTAAGGGGACCAACTATATATATATATATATATATATATATATATATATATATATATATATATGTATGTTTTTTAATCAATCTTTCTACCTAAAAAAATAGAATGAACAGAAAGAAAGGGAGAGAAGGAAAAGAGAGAAAAAGAAGAAAAAGAAGAAATTATGGGATTTTGATTTAGTATTATGTTCATCAACTTCTTCTTTACTTGAATGTATGATTTCTGTAAGTTATTATTTCTAAAAATTATAAATTTTTTTGAAATTATATAGATTATTCATTAGTTATGAAATTAGAGTTTAAAAAGCTGTTATATAAGTTTATTTGAAGTTTGTATATGTTAATAAGCTTGTTTGATGGATTAAAAATGAGTGCATAGTAATTTTATAAAAAACACTCGTTCACAAATCGAAGACCAATGCATCATAGTGCATATTAAATAGTGCATAGTGCATAGTGAATAGTAAATTCTGAATAGTAAATACTGAATAGTAAATACCGAATAGTAAATACGATAAAGTGAATAGTAAATACCGAATAGTAAATACGGTATAGTGAATAGTAAATATTGAATAGTAAATACGGTATGATAAATGATAAAAAGTAAATATTATATAGTAATGTTATATGATTATGGAATGACTTACTAACTCATTATTTGGTATATTCTCAGATCAGCAGAAGACTCTGTAATATTAGACTTCTGAGTGGACACTGGGGTGTATTGGTGAGTGGAGTTGTACTCTCAGTGTAATTTAGTTATAACATATTTGGTTACAAGAGGTATACGTAGTTTACTATTGTTGATTGTTGATAGTTGATTGTTGAATTACATGTAATATTTGATGAGTCGCCTTCGGGCATTGTTGGTAAGGAGGTCGACGAGGGTTGGACTCCGTTGGTCGGACTGGTAGTGCTACAGGTTAACCAACATAGGAATTATGAACATCTGTTGTGAGTAGAGCTTATGTTGGTTAAAGGTAGTTTCAGTTATCGGTAATACCACTGTGTTGGTCTGCAGTTGGTTATAAGTGTTACTTGGTGCGTCACCCGGGGCTGAGGGCATCACAAGGACCACCGATCCTCCTAGTTGTTGTTGACGTTGCGTGTTATTTGCTGTAGGCAAATATTGTGATGCTAAGTTGTGCTGTTGGCTATTTGTTCATTCACTTAGCTTCGTGCTAATCCCTCACATTTCTTCTTGCAGGTTATGGGTTATGATATAACGGATGGGCATGAAGTTTGTTTTGATGGAATGTTTGACCAAGCGTTTGCTATGATATTGGTTTCTGTCGCACCCCCAAAACACGTGGCAGCGGAAGTATGAGGTGTCACGGGGGCGCCGACCAAATCAAATATCACAACACAAAGATTAAAGCAAACGACCTCTATATGAGACGTTTGAAAAATATTACTTTACCATAATTCAAATGTTTACAAAATATCTGGAGTTCGCATAAACCGTTAGAGATATCTAATACATAAATGTTGATACAAAATATCGTAATGCAATCTAATCTCTTGTTGTTTGTGAAAACATGCGACTCGAGCTAATGCTTTCCAAAAGCATCCTACTTCCTTGTTTCCTGAGGGAAGTCCTACTGCATCTGTGAACCTGAGAAATACATGCTAAAAGGTCAACATAAAGTTGGTGAGTTCATAGGTTTACGCAGTTAAAATCATAGTATGAACCACAAGATTTCATAGTTATCAAAGTAGCACGAATGCCAAAGTAAATCGTAGTATACTATTGCCATGAGCTCATAGTCCGAAGCTTAACCGTAGTTGTTTACCCCCAGTGAGTGTGTAACCAGTACACTCGGCTGTACGAAATATTATGCATCCGTATAGTGGTTAGAGCGACTAACCCGGATGGCGGATTGTCAAGTCCCGATAGATCTATCCATAATGTTCGCGCTTAGTATTAACGTACTATGATATTTGTTAGGGGCCATCGTAGTTTGGTTTAGTTACTCATGCAATCAGTATAAGAGTTTTCGTTACTTGCGTTCATATGTAAAACAGTTTATAAAACAGAGCATGTATTCTCACCCCAAAGTAAAAAGCAGGAAAAAGTGGGGCTATGAAACTCACCTTAGATTACCAAGTAGCAAGCAAATATCAAATAAGCAAGCAAGCCGATGTGCAACCTTCTAACGTCCTAAACGTATAAGGTTGTGTAAGTAGATGTCTTGTAAGACCATCTATAGCGACTGTATAAGTGGGGGTTAATGTCCACTTAAGCCAATCGTGTAGGTAGAGGGTTAATATCCACCTAGAGCTAGTTCATCAACTAGTTATGTCCAAATAAGTTGTTCAAGTTCGTCTATCAAAAACGTGTAAGACCCGTTGGTGAAAGTTTGTAATAATAATTCATTTAGACATTATTATTAAGTTTGTTTTGTTGTATACTATTCAGTAGTACAAATCGTGTGTTGCAAATAGATTATTTAGTTTATAAAGACCTCAAACCGCAGGTCAAAGTTGGTCAAAACTGGTCAAGGTTGGTCAAAACTGGTCAAAGTTGGTCAAACCTGGTCAAACTGGTCAAAGTTGGTCAAACCTGATCAAACTGGTCAAAGTTGGTCAAACCTGGTCAAACTGGTCAAACCGGTCAAACCTGGTCAAACTATGAGTCACTTCTCAATTTATGAGTCACTTATAGAGTCACTTCTGATTTATGAGTCACTTATAGAGTCATTTCTGATTTTATGAGTCACTTATAGAGTCACTTCTGATTTATGAGTCACTTATAGAGCCACTTCTGATTTATGAGTCACTTATAGAGTCACTTATCACTTCTCAATTTATATGTCGGTTTCTAATTCGGGAAGCTTTCTAAGTTTATTTTTTGGTCCAAGTTACTAACTAAGTCACCCAAAACTATTTTTGTTACCACTTTCCAAAAATATTAAGTTTTGTCGTTTTTAGCCACTAAGCCGTTTTTGTTGACTTGGTCAAACCTACCCGGTTTGACCCGAAACTTTTACCCAACCCATACATCAGTTTATAGAGTCCAAATAATTTGTCGGTTCGTGTCGGAGTTCACCCATGGGGTCGGTTTTTAAAATGCAACTCAAGATTTCAATATTTCACATTTTTGACTTTTGTCGGTTTGGTTCGCCATTTAATTTCTACCACTTCTGGTCCAAATCAAGTCTCACAAATTTTTCCTACTGATTATCAAGGTTTCTGGTCTAACATATAACTTTTACAGAAACTATAGTGTCCATTTACATAATTAAATAAATTCGCGAAGGAACCGAACTCGGCTTTCGAAAACTTTCAGACCAGACTCAAAGATCAGATTATAGCCAAAAATAAGTACGGATCTGGAAAAAGTGTAAAACACGAAAGTTGTAGCTCTTTTCAATACGCAACTTTTAAAAAAAATTTCGTTATCTAATTCTTCCTAGAACTCGAGATATGGTCATTTTGGTAAACTGACTTTTTGAAGTCAGAATCTGTCACTTTACATATGTGTTACAAAAACGTGTTTTAGCTATGATTTTGGACATAACCAAGTTGGATGAGCTAGATAATACATATATAAATATTATGTAAGTAAATTTTTAGAGAGAGAAAGTGGGTTTCCTCACAATGAAATGATGAAAGGAAGAAGGAAAGGATGATGGTGATGATGGTCTTGGTGCTAGCTTCCCTTTCTTGCTTGATCAATGGTGGTGTTTAAGGGTGGTTTAAGGGCTGAGCTAGGGTGGTTGTAAGGTGGGTTTTTCTGCAGATTCTAGTGAGAGGAAGTGTTCTCTAGTGAGATGGGAGAGTGTCTCAATGATAGAGTGAGGTGGAGTGTATGAAAGTGTGCATGCTTTGTGAATGGATCAAGGAGGGAATCAAAATGATGGGTTTGCATGTATGTGGAGAGGGTGGGAGGTGGGGGTGGCCA
This sequence comes from Helichrysum umbraculigerum, assembly GCA_949592205.1. Classification (NCBI taxonomy): domain Eukaryota; kingdom Viridiplantae; phylum Streptophyta; class Magnoliopsida; order Asterales; family Asteraceae; genus Helichrysum; species Helichrysum umbraculigerum. The sequence continues at coordinate 125,985,066 of CATIUR010000002.1, forward strand.
GCCCACATGGGCCCCCACCTGGTGATCTTTGTGTTTTTAGTTAAATCCCAGTCTACGTTTACGTATTTAGGTCGTTTACTCGTTATTTTTGTTAAACCGTTAAATCGCGTAGCGTTTTCTTTCATCGTTTTAATTTACGATATAATTGAGATTATTTTTCATTGAAGTATTATTAAAATACTTAAATTTGAGTTGTCAAAATATTAATTAGGGTTTCGTTTGGTTGTCGGGCTCGGTTGCACATTTTAACCGCATTTGTTACGTTTTAAACTAAACGTCTAGGTTTTCCGTGTATTATTATTTCCAAATAATAATATATGATAAATAACTTCTAAAATAGATATAAGTTATTTATATAAATGTTTTCACCAACATCGTATAGTTTGTCGGACTCCGTCCGGTTGTTTCGCGTAATTACAACTAATTACGTAAGCGTAATATAAAACAATTACGTAGGTGTATATTCACAATAATATACAAATAGTTACAAGTAATTACAAGTATTTAGCCTAAATCACATCTAAATACACGTAATTAGGGTTTCGGTTAGGTTTAAAAGTTAACCTAAATTGTCGGATGTCACATTCTCCCCCTGCTAGGAGAATTTCGTCCCGAAATTTGCTCGTAGTCATAGTTTGTGTGGTATCTAGCGAACGTGTGAGTATTTCTGACGTTTAACTAAGTCCATGAAAGGAAATTTCGTTGTTGTGATGTAACGCATCCATTTGTATACGTTTGGAGAATTATCTCCGTGTACTATTAGTAGGACAATTATTCCAAAATAATCAGTTGTAGTAAGGTCATATACTATAAGGTTTGTAGTACTAGGAAAACATTCCTATATGGTTCGTAGTAGAAAAACATTCCTATATGGTTCGTAGTAGGAAAACATTCCTATGTGGTTCGTAGTAGGAAAACATTCCTATGAGGTTCGTAGTAGGAAAACATTCCTATGTGGTTCGTAGTAGGAAAACATTCCTATGTGGTTCGTTGAAAGAATCGTAGTTGAAATCAAAGAAAAGGTCATAGTTGAGATCATAGTTCAAAGCATAGTTCTAAAATCGGAGTACAAGTCTCAAGTTTTCAAAGTTGTCAAAGTTTCCAAAGTTTAATCACAGATGTAATCGTAGTTGGAGTCGTAGTTATTATCGTAGTGGGGCTCATAGTTGTTATCATAGTTGTTTCATAGTCGTATTATACAATACGTAAAAGTAATTTCACAAACATAGTTCACAGTATAGTACAAAATCGTTCATAAAGCAGAGTTCAAGTAGTTCATGAATCAGAGTTCAAGTTGGTAAATCAAAGTTCAAATAATTCATAAATCGAAGTTCAAATAGTTCCTAAAACAGAGTTCAAATGGTTCGTAGTAAATCATAGGAAACGAGCATTAAATAGTTCGCAAACAGTTCTCAAAACAGCTTCATAGTAGCTCACAAAACAGAGACGAAGTAGTTCAACAAACAGAGACAAAGTAGCGATCAAATCTTGATAAAAGAAAAAAAATGAAAGTAGTAATTGGATTCCAATAAATAGTTTGTTAAAACTGTCAATAAACCAGTTTGTAAACAATTCGCAAGTTATGAGTAATTCATTGGATCACATCCAATATAAATCGTTGTAAACATATTTCCAATATGTAAATCGTTAGAAGACCCGCAGGTGTTTCAAAGTATAAGTCGTTATCGTTTGTTAGAAAACATAGATCTTTGAGAAAAATTAAGTGAAAAACAAGTGTTTGTTTATAGGTATGGTTTTTATTTGTTAAAAATGTCATCATAATATCTGTTGAAAACTTAATGTCAATCAAAATACGTTGGAAACTGTCAGCACGTTGAAAGAATCCGTTTAACAAAAATTCGTTGAAAGCTCTGGTTATTGAAAGGTGTTGAACATTTTGTTTTGTCAAAAATCAGTTGAAAGTTTACATCTGTGAAAAATCCATATCGTCTATTCTATTCTCGTGGCAGCGTAACCTAGCAGCTAGTACCAGAACGGTATGATGAATAGGTTCCTATGCGTATGGAGGGGTATTCATGTTGGAAGATTCTCCGCGTCTCAAGAGTTGTAAATAGCCGAATAGTAGTTTCACAAAGTAGTCATGACAATGACCGAGTAGTGTTTTTGAAGTAGTCAATCATGACTATGTTATTGTTTCGAAATGAACAAGTATTTAGTAAAGATGTTCGGTCAAGATAGTTGGTAATTCCGTAGCTGCTAGCATCCATTGCAGTAGTGATCAAAATGATTAAGTTGTTATTGAGATAGTTTATGTCCAGAGTAGTTAAAGTCATAAACTGAGTTATGACTAAGTCGTTGGAATCCGTCCAAGTGTTGGAAATATTATTTCGAGTAGGTAGTGTGAATAGGATAAGGTCTAGTTCGAGGAGGTCTGTCCGTCCTTCTAGTCGTGTGTAGCACGCGCGCTCCATGGGTCTATGATAAAAGTGGGTATGAAGAGTACGAAGTGACGAAGCATCGTACGGTTGAAGTTCTATACATGTTCCCGAGTGATTTGGTTGTGAGCGGAAAGAAGAGGGTGAAGTAGGCATCACTTATTTGGGTGGCGAATCCTTAGGTGGATTCTCCTCACGTGAGTCCTATTCGATTATATCGTTGCCTGATTCGGTTGGGCGAGCGGGTACCATGGAAATCTTCACATTAGTGAGTAAGGCTAGAGCCTTGTTTTCAGAGTTGGGCGACGTAGTTGTGGGAGTGGTTTCCGTGAAGGGTGGCAAGTAAGTTTAGTGTATGTAAGGTTATACATATATATACACATAAAAGCCTAACACATAAGCACATATAAAGGTTGATCCCGTTCTATCCTCGGTCTACGTCCGCTACTGTACTCTCGTTCACTATAACCATTTCAGGTCTTGCATCAAATCTCCTTTAATTGTACATAGTTGATCAGGCTATGTTAAATTAAATTCAAATGATGCAATCGCTGAACCAGTCATACTAAACAAAGAATACTAACCTAACGGTTATAGTCTAGGTCACTAATGCAATCCTAGTTCGCTATAACCAATGGCTCTGATACCAATCTGTCGCACCCCCAAAACACGTGGCATCGGAAGTATGAGGTGTCACGGGGGCGCCGACCAAATCAAATATCACAACACAAAGATTAAAGCAAACGACCTCTATATGAGACGTTTGAAAAATATTACATTACCATAATTCAAATGTTTACAAAATATCTGGAGTTCGCATAAAACGTTATAGATTTCTAATACGTAAATGTTGATACAAAATATCGTAATGCAATCTAATCTCTTGTTGTTTGTGAAAACATGCGACTCGAGCTAATGCTTTCCAAAAGCATCCTACTTCCTTGTTTCCTGAGGGAAGTCCTACTGCATCTGTGAACCTGAGAAATACATGCTAAAAGGTCAACATAAAGTTGGTGAGTTCATAGGTTTACGCAGTTAAAATCATAGTATGAACCACAAGATTTCATAGTTATCAAAGTAGCACGAATGCCAAAGTAAATCGTAGTATACTATTGCCATGAGCTCATAGTCCGAAGCTTAACCGTAGTTGTTTACCCCCAGTGAGTGTGTAACCAGTACACTCGGCTGTACGAAATATTATGCATCCGTATAGTGGTTAGAGCGACTAACCCGGATGGCGGATTGTCAAGTCCCGATAGATCTATCCATAATGTTCGCGCTTAGTATTAACGTACTATGATATTTGTTAGGGGCCATCGTAGTTTGGTTTAGTTACTCATGCAATCAGTATAAGAGTTTTCGTTACTTGCGTTCATATGTAAAACAGTTTATAAAACAGAGCATGTATTCTCACCCCAAAGTAAAAAGCAGTAAAAAGTGGGGCTATGAAACTCACCTTAGATTACCAAGTAGCAAGCAAATATCAAATAAGCAAGCAAGCCGATGTGCAACCTTCTAACGTCCTAAACGTATAAGGTTGTGTAAGTAGATGTCTTGTAAGACCATCTATAGCGATTGTATTAGTGAGGTTAATGTCCACTTATGCCAATCGTGTAGGTGGAGGGTTAATATCCACCTAGAGCTAGTTCATCAAATAGTTATGTCCAAATAAGTTGTTCAAGTTCGTCTATCAAAAACGTGTACGACCCGTTGGTGAAAGTTTGTAATAATAATTCATTTAGACATTATTATTAAGTTTGTTTTGTTGTATACTATTCAGTAGTACAAATCGTGTGTTGCAAATAGATTATTTAGTTTGTAAAGACCTCAAACCGCAGGTCAAAGTTGGTCAAAACTGGTCAAGGTTGGTCAAAACTGGTCAAAGTTGGTCAAAACTGGTCAAAGTTGGTCAAACCTGGTCAAACTGGTCAAAGTTGGTCAAACCTGCTCAAGCTGGTCAAAGTTGGTCAAACCTGGTCAAACTGGTCAAACCGGTCAAACCTGGTCAAACTATGAGTCACTTCTCAATTTATGAGTCACTTATAGAGTCACTTCTGATTTATGAGTCACTTATAGAGCCACTTCTGATTTATGAGTCACTTATAGAGCCACTTCTGATTTATGAGTCACTTATAGAGTCACTTCTGATTTATGAGTCACTTATAGAGTCACTTATGATTTATGAGTCACTTCTCAATTTATATTTCGGTTTCTAATTCGGGAAGCTTTCTAAGTTTAGTTTTTGGTCCAAGTTACTAACTAAGTCACCCAAAACCATTTTTGTTACCACTTTCCAAAAATATTAAGTTTTGTCGTTTTTAGCCACCAAGCCATTTTTGTTGACTTGGTCAAACCTACCCGGTTTGACCCGAAACTTTTACCCAACCCATACATCAGTTTATAGAGTCCAAATAATTTGTCGGTTCGTGTCGGAATTCACCCATGGGGTCGGTTTTTAAAATGCAACTCAAGATTTCGATATTTCACATTTTCGACTTTTGTCGGTTTGGTTCGCCATTTAATTTCTACCACTTCTGGTCCAAATCAAGTCTCACAAATTTTTCCTACTGATTATCAAGGTTTCTGGTCTAACATATAACTTTTACAGAAACTATAGTGTCCATTTACATATTTAAATAAATTCGCGAATGAACCGAACTCGGCTTTCGAAAACTTTCAGACCAGACTCAAAGATCAGATTATAGCCAAAAATAAGTACGGATCTGGAAAAAGTGTAAAACACGAAAGTTGTAGCTCTTTTCAATACGCAACTTTTAACAAAAAAAAAATCGTTATCTAATTCTTCCTAGAACTCGAGATATGGTCATTTTGGTAAACTGACTTTTTGAAGTCAGAATCTGTCACTTTACATATGTGTTACAAAAACGTGTTTTAGCTATGATTTTGGACATAACCAAGTTAGATGAGCTAGATAATACATAAATAAATATTATGTAAGTAAATTTTTAGAGAGAGAAAGTGGGTTTCCTCACAATGAAATGATGAAAGGAAGAAGGAAAGGATGATGGTGATGATGGTCTTGGTGCTAGCTTCCCTTTCTTGCTTGATCAATGGTGGTGTTTAAGGGTGGTTTAAGGGCTGAGTTAGGGTGGTTGTAAGGTGGGTTTTTCTGCAGATTCTAGTGAGAGGAAGTGTTTTCTAGTGAGATGGGAGAGTGTCTCAAAGATAGAGTGAGGTGGAGTGTATGAAAGTGTGCATGCTTTGTGAATGGATCAAGGAGGGAATCAAAATGATGGGTTTGCATGTATGTGGAGAGGGTGGGAGGTGGGGGTGGCCAGCCCACATGGGCCCCCACCTGGTGATCTTTGTGTTTTAATTTAAATCCCAGTCTACGTTTACGTATTTAGGTCGTTTACTCGTTATTTTTGTTAAACCGTTAAATCGCGTAGCGTTTTCTTTCATCGTTTTAATTTACGATATAATTGAGATTATTTTTCATTGAAGTATTATTAAAATACTTAAATTTGAGTTGTCAAAATATTAATTAGGGTTTCGTTTGGTTGTCGGGCTCGGTTGCACATTTTAACGGCATTTGTTACGTTTTAAACTAAACGTCTAGGTTTTCCGTGTATTATTATTTCCAAATAATAATATATGATAAATAACTTCTAAAATAGATATAAGTTATTTATATAAATGTTTTCACCAACATCGTATAGTTTGTCGGACTCCGTCCGGTTGTTTCGCGTAATTACAACTAATTACGTAAGCGTAATATAAAACAATTACGTAGGTGTATGTTCACAATAATATACAAATAGTTACAAGTAATTACAAGTATTTAGCCTAAATCACATCTAAATACACGTAATTAGGGTTTCGGTTAGGTTTAAAAGTTAACCTAAATTGTCGGATGTCACATTCTCCCCCTGCTAGGAGAATTTCGTCCCGAAATTTGCTCGTAGTCATAGTTTGTGTGGTATCTAGCGAAAGTGTGAGTATTTCTGACGTTTAACTAAGTCCATGAAAGGAAATTTCGTTGTTGTGATGCAACGCATCCATTTGTATACGTTTGGAGAATTATCTCCGTGTACTATTAGTAGGACAATTATTCCTAAATAATCAGTTGTAGTAAGGTCATATACTATAAGGTTTGTAGTACTAGGAAAACATTCCTATATGGTTCGTAGTAGAAAAACATTCCTATATGGTTCGTAGTAGGAAACCATTCCTATGTGGTTCGTAGTAGGAAAACATTCCTATGAGGTTCGTAGTAGGAAAACATTCCTATGTGGTTCGTAGTAGGAAAACATTCCTATGTGGTTCGTTGAAAGAATCGTAGTTGAAATCAAAGAAAAGGTCATAGTTGAGATCATAGTTCAAAGCATAGTTCTAAAATCAGAGTACAAGTCTCAAGTTTTCAAAGTTGTCAAAGTTTCCAAAGTTTAATCACAGATGTAATCGTAGTTGGAGTCGTAGTTATTATCGTAGTGGGGCTCATAGTTGTTATCATAGTTGTTTCATAGTCGTATTATACAATACGTAAAAGTAATTTCACAAACATAGTTCACAGTATAGTACAAAATCGTTCATAAAGCAGAGTTCAAGTAGTTCATGAATCAGAGTTCAAGTTGGTAAATCAAAGTTCAAATAGTTCATAAATCGAAGTTCAAATAGTTCCTAAAACAGAGTTCAAATGGTTCGTAGTAAATCATAGGAAACGAGCATTAAATAGTTCGCAAACAGTTCTCAAAACAGCTTCATAGTAGCTCACAAAACAGAGACGAAGTAGTTCACAAAACAGAGACAAAGTAGCGATCAAATCTTGATAAAAGAAAAAAAATGAAAGTAGTAATTGGATTCCAATAAATAGTTTGTTAAAACTGTCAATAAACCAGTTTGTAAACAATTCGCAAGTTATGAGTAATTCGTTGGATCACATCCAATATAAATCGTTGTAAACATATTTCCAATATGTAAATCGTTAGAAGACCCGCAGGTGTTTCAAAGTATAAGTCGTTATCGTTTGTTAGAAAACATAGATCTTTGAGAAAAATTAAGTGAAAAACAAGTGTTTGTTTATAGGTATGGTTTTTATTTGTTAAAAATGTCATCATAATATCTGTTGAAAACTTAATGTCAATCAAAATACGTTGGAAACTGTCAGCACGTTGAAAGAATCCGTTTAACAAAAATTCGTTGAAAGCTCTGGTTATTGAAAGGTGTTGAAAATTCTGTTTTGTCAAAAATCGGTTGAAAGTTTACATCTGTGAAAAATCCATATCGTCTATTCTATTCTCGTGGCAGCGTAGCCTAGCAGCTAGTACCAGAACGGTATGATGAATAGGTTCCTATGCGTATGGAGGGGTATTCATGTTGGAAGATTCTCCGCGTCTCAAGAGTTGTAAATAGCCAAATAGTAGTTTCACAAAGTAGTCATGACAATGACCGAGTAGTGTTTTTGAAGTAGTCAATCATGACTATGTTATTGTTTCGAAATGAACAAGTATTTAGTAAAGATGTTCGGTCAAGATAGTTGGTAATTCCGTAGCTGCTAGCATCCATTGCAGTAGTGATCAAAATGATTAAGTTGTTATTGAGATAGTTTATGTCCAGAGTAGTTAAAGTCATAAACTAAGTTATGACTAAGTCGTTGGAATCCGTCCAAGTGTTGGAAATATTATTTCGAGTAGGTAGTGTGAATAGGATAAGGTCTAGTTCGAGGAGGTCTGTCCGTCCTTCTAGTCGTGTGTAGCACGCGCGCTCCATGGGTCTATGATAAAAGTGGGTATGAAGAGTACGAAGTGACGAAGCATCGTACGGTTGAAGTTCTATACATGTTCCCGAGTGATTTGGTTGTGAGCGGAAAGAAGAGGGTGAAGTAGGCATCACTTATTTGGGTGGCGAATCCTTAGGTGGATTCTCCTCACGTGAGTCCTATTCGATTATATCGTTGCCTGATTCGGTTGGGCGAGCGGGTACCATGGAAATCTTCACATTAGTGAGTAAGGCTAGAGCCTTGTTTTCAGAGTTGGGCGACGTAGTTGTGGGAGTGGTTTCCGTGAAGGGTGGCAAGTAAGTTTAGTGTACGTAAGGTTATACATATATATACACATAAAAGCCTAACACATAAGCACATATAAAGGTTGGTCCCGTTCTATCCTCGGTCTACGTCCGCTACTGTACTCTCGTTCACTATAACCATTTCAGGTCTTGCATCAAATCTCCTTTAATTGTACATAGTTGATCAGGCTATGTTAAATTAAATTCAAATGATGCAATCGCTGAACCAGTCATACTAAACAAAGAATACTAACCTAACGGTTATAGTCTAGGTCACTAATGTAATCCTAGTTCGCTATAACCAATGGCTCTGATACCAATCTGTCGCACCCCCAAAACACGTGGCAGCGGAAGTATGAGTGTAAGTCCCCTAGTTTTAGGATCGATAACTTCGTTATCTGTAGTATTAAGGTGCGGAATCTCTCAATAGGGTGTTATCTTACTAACAACGAATATGTTCGAATTGCGTTTTAATAAAGCTTAACTTTAAACGATGAATCGTCAAAGCCTAGCCTTTAGGTTCAGTTTTTCTCTGGGTTTGTCGAGTTCGCAGAAGGCAAAAGTATCAAAAGTGTTAAAAAGTTATGTTTTTCAAGCCGTGAAAAACATTATATACGTCCAGCTCAACTCGGCTCGCATGGGCCTGCGAGTTCGGTCCAACTCGCAGCCCAAGCCCAACACAGAGCTCGGCTCGCCAGACTAATGCCTCGCGAGTTCAGATCTCATCTCACAGCTCAACTCGCTGCGACCTGAGATCTCGACTCGCCTTGCATTAAACGTCTATTATTTATTTCGTCTTTAAACATTCGTCTAACTTAGCACAATAATATGTTCAACGAATATTACGAACAAAACAAATATTTATTTACAAATCTAAACCAATATACAAACATAATAATAATTACACCAGTCCTATTTCAAGCTAGATCTGTTGTCACAATCTATGTCCCAACAGACTCCCCCTTGACAATAGCTCTAGCGTCTTTATCTTCAAGCTATCTTTAGTCTTCATTTGTAAATCTTACTTCCTGCAAAAATTTTAAGCTTGATGCATGTTTTAACCATCCTATGATAATCTCGTGCTAAATCACCCCAACCAACAGTAGATTTGATCTTGTTCTTGTATAACATAATCAGATCTTCCTTTGATAAGTTTATCAGATGTCTGTGATCATATACACGAAGAATCTCTTTTTCACCATCAGGATAATCATCATCAGCTTCAATCATAAAGGCTTCTCCTGTTCCAGCATCTACCCCCCAATATTTCAATTTTCCCAAAATATTCTGAGGCATAGTCTTCATAGGTATTTGCTTAATACAGTTGACCGCTGGATAAACCTTCTTCCTTCTTCTTCTTCCAGTTCTCTGACTAAGTTCGTTCAGCTTTATTGTTTTACCTTTCCTTGGCTTAATCTTCGAAAACTTCATAGATAATCCTTCAGTCCTAATGATACGCTCAACATACTTAGCATAATCATCATCACTTGGATTTATCATATCTAATCTAGCCAAGTCACGAATCTCATATCGAGGCAACGAACTAAACACTGCAAGCTTCTTCTCAAAATATTGAACCCCGTCAAACCTTTTGATAGCGAAGAGCTTCAGGTCAGAGTCATAATACCATCCAATAATGCCAGTTTTAAGTACACGCTTTCCAGTAATATCAACTTCTTTCAAAATGCGTGGCTTATTTTCCTTTTTCTTCTTAAGCATTCCTTGGATAAACATTGGATTACCAACCAAATGTTTGTATTTGTCCTCTATTTCTTCAACTTCAGTATCAGAATCTTCAGAAGCATTCTCAAAAGCTTCTAAATCAATAACTGATTCTCCTTGTTCATTTACAAAAACAAATTCAGTCATTGATGGATTCACAACATGTTCATCTACATTTGCATCCAGATCAACACCTTCATCTATCACAGATTCAAATACAGCAGTCCAGCCTTCAGGAAGTTTGAACTCTCCTTCTTAATCAATATCTTCATCTATCTCATCCAAAATATCATCTTCTGAATCTGATAGATCTAGCATTTCCATCCCTAGAGAAAAACATAAATACAAATATATTAATAATTCAAATTCTTCATTGATTTCCCTGAACCATTCCAAGAATTTCTTTATTAATTCTTTTGTATATTTTAACCTAACATATAAACGCAATTTACATATAACTTATAAAATCTTTTATCGATTACCCTGAATCAATCTAAAATCTCTTAAGTCTACTTAACAAATATTAATTAATTTTAAATTCTAATGCATTGTGAATAATCACCAAACATTTAAATTTACTATTAATTACCTTATATAATTTCCAAGCGTTAATTGATCTCATTCATTATCAATTTAACCTTTAAATTATATATCATTTGTCTAGTTAATACGAATACATTTTTTAACTTGTTAATTACTTATATACCTTACGGTCTTAAGTCCATAATCAAATCTAAAATGTATATGTTATCATAAAATTTTGACCGCCGAAATTAATCGGAACACGCAACTCGACTACTCAATGAGTCGGAAGTCTTTCGATCACTATTTTATCTTAACATGATTATATAAACTTAAAATACATCAAATATATTTTACTTAAAATAATAATAACCCTAAGCCGAATATATTTACACAATAAATTAAGTTTACATTTGTTCACTACAAACAATTACAAATATTACAGTACTATGATAATACTAAGCTATCTTACCAGCTTCAGTATAACACGCACCTAATTTCACTTGACATTTTTTTTTTTTAAAACCCGGAAGCGAAATCCCATTCATATTCACATGGATGACATTATGTCATCTATCAAAACATATTACAAGTTATAAGTATTAACTGCTAGTTTACAAACCATTACTCTATTATAATTATTATATAACAAAACATAAGCAACTGTATCTAACAAAATCAGAGTAATCCTGGTCAAACAACTCCCAGTCACTCCTTGCCCCGTCCCAAAACATCACATAAACCTGCAAGGAGTAAACAACGGGATTAGCACGAAGCTAAGTGAATAAACCTGTTACAACAGTTTGACTTAGCTATAACAATATCAATTAACAACAATATCACTTTGACACAACATCACCAAGAGGATCGGTGGTCCTTGTAAAGCCCTCTGACCGCGGATGGCCCACCAAGCGACACTTACAATCACTGCAGGCCAATACAGTGATTTTACCGATAACTGATTGATACCTTTAATCAATATGTGTTCCATTCTCAACACATGATTACAAATCTCACATTGACTAACCTGTAGCAATCAGTCCAACAATTGTTGACCCCCGAATCACCAGAATGCACATAGGCAACACATCACAGTTATATATATATGTATCAACAATGTAATCAACAATCACTATATTTATATCGTTGTAACCAATAAGTCACAACCAAACCACACTGAGGTTCTAAGTCTATTCACCTGTCAACTTCACTTCACTTACTCAGCTGACTAAATCACCGAGTCTTCGGCGTATCTGAAAACACCACAAATCAATTAAGTCAGTATCTCAATTAATTCTTGCTCCTCTCAAATTAATATAATCACATACCAAAATAAAGTACTTTTCATATCAAGTACATAACAACTAGCTTATAATAAGTTCATCAATCATATTAATCAAATTATAAGTCTCAAATCATCTTTATACATGTTATTATGAATTTTATATACCATCACAGCCTACAATATAAACAAAAGCACAAACTGGTCTGCAGACCCCAGTCGCGGCGCAACACACAAGGATCGCGTCGCTATTTAACACTTAATCGCGTCGCAACCATCAATAATCGCGTCGCGATTCACCTCTGATCACGCCACGATCTGAAGAGATCGCGCCGCGATCTTCATCGACGTTTTTCCAGCTGAATCTGTACCTGCTGCTGTTCCTGTGCGATTTTCATACCAAAATTCCATTTCCAACTTTGCCAAATCATTTTTCAACTCAATTTAAACACATCAACTTACATAGAAGCATATAACAATGATTAGCTTCATATATTCTCCATTCCAATTTCACTCAATACTAGCTTCACCTACTTGCTTTAACTAAATTTCTTTACTCAAAATTTTTAACAAGATCATGAAGAACACCATGTAGTTTAGCTTATTAGCATATCAATTCAGTAGGTAACATCACATACATCAAGTAACAACAACTTAAACTTCAATTTCATAGTTAAAGCACTAACTAACCTATTTTCAAAATGATTTCATGATAACACTTATAAACACTTACCTTTAGAAGATTATTAGTTTGATGATGGTGAGTTCAAGGATTAACTCAAGAATCAATCACAGATTTGTTTATCACTTTTCTAGTTTAGGTTATGGTTTTATTTTCTTAAGTTTTAGGGTTTGTAGGAAATGAAAAACTTTCCCTTTTGGGAAAGGAATTAAATAGGTCGGCCCCAAAGTTTAAACCGACTCCGCACTCACTTAAAACTAGTCCCCTTTCAATCTATTGTCTGGAACCTAAAACCATTTTGCGAGAAAACTATTTTATTTTAACGTGAGCTACAACTATTTAAAACGGTAATTAATTCACTAGTCACAATAAATCCTTAACCAAATTTCCTATTTTATAAATAAAACATATAAAACACGATATTTAAATATAACAAATGATAACATCTAATTTTAAAAGAAATTACCAGATGTCCACAAAAGCGGGTGTTACAAATCTCCCCTCCTTAGGAAGATTTCGTCCCCGAAATCTCGCTAGACTCAAACAAATGAGGATATCGTGAGCGCATGCTCGACTCAGTCTCCCAGGTAAGGTTCGCGCCCAAACTATGTCTCCATTTCACTAAAACCATCGGGACCTCTTTCTTACGTAATTTAGTCACCTTTCTATCAACTAACTCAATCGGTTCCTCAACTAGTTTCTGACTAGAATCGACTCTAAGGTCCTGTAATGGAAGGATTTGGGATTGATCCTCCACATTACATTTCCTCAAATAACAAATATTAAAAGTGTCATGAATACCAGATAACTCAGGAGGAAGATTCAAGGCGACTGTCTGATCATTAACCACCTGCCTGATTCTGAAAGGACCAATATACCTCGGGGCGAGTTTTCCACGCTTACCAAATCTGATTACACCTTTCCACGGGGAAACCTTTAAATAAACAAGTTCACCCTCAACAAAAGTAACAGGACGACGGCGTGGATCAGCATACTGTTTCTGTCGGTCTCTGGCAGCTTTCAGTTTCTCACGAGCTATAGCAACTTTATCGGCTGTAATCTGTACAATATCAGGACCTGCGAACTGCTTTTCTCCAGCCTCTAACCAACACGTAGGCGTTCTGAAGCGACGTCCATATAACATCTCATACGGTGGCATACCAATACTAGAATGGTAAGAGTTATTATAAGCAAACTCTACCAAAGGCAAGTGAGAATCCCAAGAACCACCATACTCTAATACACAAGCCCGCAGCATATCTTCCAGAGTCTGAATGGTACGCTCTGTCTGACCATCTGTCTGTGGATGATAAGCAGTACTGAGGTTAACTCTGGTACCCAATTCCCGCTGTACACTCTGCCAAAACCCAGAAATAAACCTGGAATCCCTGTCTGACACAATCGATAATGGTATCCCATGCCTCGAAACTATCTCATGAATATACAACTGGGACAATCGAGTCAATGAAGCAGTCTCACTGGTAGCCAGAAAATGAGCACTCTTAGTCAATCTATCAACAATCACCCAAATCATATCATTACTTTTCTGCGTTCGGGGAAGTTTGGTGACAAAATCCATAGTAACATGCTCCCATTTCCACTCGGGAATATCCAGCTGTCTCTCTGAACCATACGGTTTCTGATGTTCTGCTTTCACCTGGGAACAAATGTGACAAGTTTCCATGACACGTGCAACATCGGTTTTCATCGTGGGCCACCAATAAAAAGGTTTCAGGTCATTATACATCGTTTTACTTCCAGGATGAACAGATAATCTAGATTTATGTGCCTCAGATAATATCAAATCTCGAAGTCCCCTAAACAATGGAACCCAAACCCGAGACTGAAAGGTTTTCAAACCTCGAGAATCATCAACCAATAAATCCTTACGTTTCAGCAAAATTTCAGATTTCAAATTAACATCCAGTAATGCTTCAGACTGTGCAGCTTTTAACTGAGAAATCAAATCAGAATGGATGTCTAAACGCATAAAACATACCCGATCAGAAGACATCTTTCGACTCAACGCGTCTGCCACCACATTAGCTTTACCCGGGTGGTATCTGATTTCACAATCATAATCCTTAATCAGCTCCAACCACCGCCTCTGTCTCATATTCAAATCTTTCTGAGTAAACATATACTGCAAACTTTTGTGGTCAGTACAAATCACAAATTTAGTGCCATATAAGTAATGCCTCCAAATCTTTAATGCAAATACAACTGCAGCAAGCTCTAAATCATGTGTAGGGTAATTCTTTTCATGAGTTTTCAACTGACGAGAAGCATAAGCAATTACCCTATCTCTTTGCATTAAAACACATCCCAAACCAGCATGAGAATCATCACAATAAACAATAAAGTCATCAGAACCATCTGGCAGAGCTAACACCGGAGACTGACATAACAACTGTCTCAGAGTCTGAAAAGCTGTTTCTTGCTGATCACCCCATTGAAATCTAACATTCTTACGTGTCAAACTGGTCAACGGACTTGCAATCTTAGAAAAGTCTTTAATGAACTTTCTATAATAACCCGCCAAACCCAGAAAACTTTTAATTTCAGAAGGAGATTTAGGTGTATTCCAATTCATCACAGCCTCGACCTTAGACGGATCAACCTTTATCCCATTATCACAAATAACATGCCCCAAAAACTGTACTTCCCGCAACCAGAATTCACATTTTGAAAACTTAGCATACAAATGTTCCCTTTTTAAAGTTTCCAAAACCAGTCTCAAATGCTGTTCATGTTCAGACTCAGACTTTGAATAAATCAGAATATCATCAATAAATACAATCACAAACTTATCAAGGAACGGTCGACAAACCCGATTCATTAGATCCATAAACACAGCAGGAGCATTAGTCAATCCAAACGGCATAACTAAAAACTCATAATGGCCGTACCTGGTGCGAAAAACAGTCTTAGGAACATCTTCTTCACGAACTCGCACCTGGTGATAACCTGATCTCAAATCAATTTTAGAAAAATATGAGGATCCCTGCAACTGATCAAATAACTCGTCAATTCTGGGTAAAGGATACTTATTCTTCACAGTCCTTTTATTTAGCTCCCTATAATCAATACACATACGAAGTGTGCCGTCTTTCTTTTTCACAAATAAAACAGGAGCGCCCCAGGGAGAATGACTAGGTCGTACAAAACCCTTATCTAACAGTTCCTGAATCTGAGTCATCATTTCCCGGATTTCAGAAGGTGCTAATTTATAAGGAGACTTAGCTACAGGGAAAGAACCAGGAATCAAATCAATCTGATACTCAACTTCCCTAACAGGCGGCAAACCGGGCAACTCATCAGGGAAAACCTCCGGGTATTCAGAAACCACCCGGACATCAAACACAGATCTCTTTTCTAACTTGGTATTCACAACATAAGCCAAATAAAACTCACACCCTTTAGCTAGAGATTTTCTAGCTTTCATCATAGAAACCAATGGAATACTGCCTTTTTCCCTTTCTCCTCGAGCCACTACATATGACTTTTCGGAAATTGGGATTTTAATCAACTTTTTATGACACTCGATATTGGCTTTGTTTTGACTCAGCCAATTCATACCTAACACCACATCAAAACTTGGAATAGGCAACAGAAGAAATGAAACAGGAAAATCATAACCCTCTATCGTAATACTAGCCCCTTTTACCGAGGTGGTAACAGGAACCAATTTGCCACTGGCCACTTCTACTTCTATAGGGTTTGTAATCAACAAAGGAGTCAACTTTAACTTATCACAGAAGTTCACAGATATAAATGAACAGTTTGCTCCAGAATTAAAAAGTACACGTGCTGGTACAGAATTAACAAGAAAAGTACCAGTGATAAAGTCATCAGTAACAATAGCCTCATCCACGGTCATCTGAAATGCATGACTAGTAGCAGGTGGCGGAATTTTCCGCTTTTGGCCTAAAGAAGAGGAACCACCATCCATACCCAATCCCTGTCTCCTAGCCTCAGGGCAATCACCAACTCTATGACCCTCTTTATGACAGTTCCAGCATACCTGATTAGGATAAGTACAATCTCTAGCTGCATGTCCCAACACTCCACATTTGACGCACCTAGATGTCTGAGGAGTACAAGGCCTAGTATGTCTAGCTTTACACTTGATGCAGTAAGAACCATCAGAAGTATTACCACCAAAACTAACTTTCCTGCTCGGCTGTGTACTCTGTCCTTTCTGTTTGCCCCGATCAGAAGAATCACCCCTCTGCCTCTGTTGGAACCTTTCCTTATTCCGCAGTCTCTTAGCCTGAATATCACTGTCAACCGAACGGGCTAAATCAAAAGCATGTGAAATTGTACCTGCTAATCTCACAGTAGTACGGTAATCAGGAGGCAAGGCTCTAACAAACTGATCAATCTTGGTCCTGTCAGTCGGGACCCACTCCTGCACAAACCTCAGCTTCTCGGAGAACTGTTTAATAAGCTCATCAATACTCATCTGATCAGTCTTCTCCAAGTCAAGGAATTCCTGCCTAATACGAGAAAGATTATACTCAGAACAAAACTGCTTACAAACCTCAGCATGAAAATCTGGCCATCTAATAGCAGCTATCTGCTGTGAAGTAAATGGGGCAGTAATTGAATCCCACCATTACATAGCCTGACCCTTTAACAACTGTACAACATAAGGTACCTTATCCTTCTCCTCACAATGACAAACATCCAATTTCCTCTCAACATCACGTAACCAGTCAAGGGTAACAGTAGGATCAGTACTCCCAGAATATGCAGAAGGATTACTAGACATAAATGTTTTCAAAGAACAACCTTTCTCTGTCTTCTGAACTGGTGGAAAAATAGATATCGGAAAACCCGCAGATCCATATGTAGAAAATGGTACAGAAGTCTGAAAAGTATACCCCTGAGTCTGCTGCTGAGAAACATAAGGAACTGATGTCGGAGCCCGAAAAGTAGCTGTAATAGGTGGAACAATACTCTCAACATGTGGCTGACTTGGAATTTGTCGTTGAGAAAGCTCGGCCAACTGTCTACTTTGCTCCATCACCTGAGCCTCTAATCTCATCATATAGTCACGATCAGATTCTCCACCCACTGAATAAGAAGTGCCCTGAATATCTGGAGGTACATCTGTCTCTAAGACATTATTAAGGGTAGGGTTCGGTTGCTCATTCTCAGCCATCCTGTAATCACAACACATCTCACAACTCGTTAATCGTTAGTACTAATATACTAACCAAATCACAATTCATAACCAATCCCGTAACCTGGAATGTTTGACCAATACCACTAGGTTTGGGATTGAACACTTAATCACTGCTCAATTCGCCCAAACCTATGCTCTGATACCAATTTATAACACGCACCTAATTTCACTTGACATTTTTTTTTGTTTAAAAACCCGGAAGCGAAATCCCATTCATATTCACATGGATGACATTATGTCATCTATCAAAACATATTACAAGTTATAAGTATTAACTGCTAGTTTACAAACCATTACTCTATTATAATTATTATATAACAAAACATAAGCAACTGTATCTAACAAAATCAGAGTAATCCTGGTCAAACAACTCCCAGTCACTCCTTGCCCCGTCCCAAAACATCACATAAACCTGCAAGGAGTAAACAATGGGATTAGCACGAAGCTAAGTGAATAAACCTGTTACAACAGTTTGACTTAGCTATAACAATATCAATTAACAACAATATCACTTTGACACAACATCACCAAGAGGATCGGTGGTCCTTGTAAAGCCCTCTGACCGCGGATGGCCCACCAAGCGACACTTACAATCACTGCAGGCCAATACAGTGATTTTACCGATAACTGATTGCTACCTTTAATCAATATGTGTTCCAATCTCAACACATGATTACAAATCTCACATTGACTAACCTGTAGCAATCAGTCCAACAATTGTTGACCCCCGAATCACCAGAATGCACATAGGCAACACATCACAGTTATATATATATGTATCAACAATGTAATCAACAATCACTATATTTATATCGTTGTAACCAATAAGTCACAACCAAACCACACTGAGGTTCTAAGTCTATTCACCTGTCAACTTCACTTCACTTACTCAGCTGACTAAATCACTGAGTCTTCGGCGTATCTGAAAACACCACAAATCAATTAAGTCAGTATCTCAATTAATTCTTGCTCCTCTCAAATTAATATAATCACATACCAAAATAAAGTACTTTTCAATCAAGTACATAACAACTAGCTTATAATAAGTTCATCAATCATATTAATCAAATTATAAATCTCAAATCATCTTTATACATGTTATTATGAATTTTATATACCATCACAGCCTACAATATAAACAAAAGCACAAACTGGTCTGCAGACCCCAGTCGCGGCGCAACACACAAGGATCGCGTCGCTATTTAACACTTAATCGCGTCGCAACCATCAATAATCGCGTCGCGATTCACCTCTGATCACGCCGCGATTTGAAGAGATCGCGCCGCGATCTTCATCGGCGTTTTTCCAGCTGAACCTGTACCTGCTGCTGTTCCTGTGCGATTTTCATACCAAAATTCCATTTCCAACTTTGCCAAATCATTTTTCAACTCAATTTAAACACATCAACTTACATAGAAGCATATAACAATGATTAGCTTCATATATTCTCCATTCCAATTTCACTCAATACTAGCTTCACCTACTTGCTTTAACTAAATTTCTTTACTCAAATTTTTTAACAAGATCATGAAGAACACCATGTAGTTTAGCTTATTAGCATATCAATTCAGTAGGTAACATCACATACATCAAGTAACAACAACTTAAACTTCAATTTCATAGTTAAAGCACTAACTAACCTATTTTCAAAATGATTTCATGATAACACTTATAAACACTTACCTTTAGAAGATTATTAGTTTGATGATGGTGAGTTCAAGGATTAACTCAAGAATCAATCACAGATTTGTTTATCACTTTTCTAGTTTAGGTTATGGTTTTATTTTCTTAAGTTTTAGGGTTTGTAGGAAATGAAAAACTTTCCCTTTTGGGAAAGGAATTAAATAGGTCGGCCCAAAATTTTAAACCGACTCCGCACTCACTTAAAACTAGTCCCCTTTCAATCTATTGTCTGGAACCTAGAAACCATTTTGCGAGAAAACTATTTTATTTTACCGTGAGCTACAACTATTTAAAACGGTAATTAATTCACTAGTCACAATAAATCCTTAACCAAATTTCCTATTTTATAAATAAAACATATAAAACACGATATTTAAATATAACAAATGATAACATCTAATTTTAAAAGAAATTACCAGATGTCCACAAAAGCGGGTGTTACATTCAGTATCACCCGGTACCGTCTTATCTGCACTTGTATCCACTCCAGAACCACTAGCACCAGCACCAAACTCCCCCTGAGTTGTAGCTTGCTCACCAGTCTTTGAAGGACCGGTCTGCTCACCACTCGGTGCATTGGGATCATCGTCCTTGTCTTGATCTCTCTTCCTCTTCAACTCATTTTCTCTACAAGACTCCAGATATACCAATATCTCCCCCTGAGTAGACTGTCCTGAATGCGATCTCAAGACCAGACTCTCCAAAGAAGATAACTTCAGTCTCTGTACATTGAAGTCCGCAAGCAAAGTCTCATGAGTCTTCATCAACAGATTGTACGATTGACTCTGCTTGAGAATCTGCTGAGAAAGAAGAAGATTGCTCGACACCAGCTCTGGAATCTGAGAAGTAAGCTTCTCTAAATCCTTTACCCTAGACTCTAAGGATGTAATCCTTTCAGCATCAGTCGTCAGAGTAACAGGTATCGTCGTTGGTCCAGGCGGTGTGAGAGACTCAATATGCCAGTCTCTGGTCAGCGGTGTATGAGGTTGAGACAAAGCTTGTGTAAGCAAGCTTGTCGCAAATCTAGCTGCTTTGTTCGTCGGAAAATTAGCTCCACGAACTAGATCAGTAACCTCATGCTGTAAAGTTAAACACAATTAAAATCAGTTATTGTTACAGATTACTCTGTCTCAAACTCTAATTAATTGCATAACACTCATAGTTATAGAACTTATATCTCATACCTGAAGCGGTAAAGACATCGGTTCAGTAACCACCGGTGCATCCATCTCCACCTGTGGTGTATCCTGAGCAACTGTATACAGAATTAACTGTCTCAGTTCAACTCCTGATAAACAACAAGTTAAGATTATTTAACTTTTATAATCAATACTAACCTTCTCGAATAGTTAGCGTTCTCGGACGCTTCATCAAAGGAATCTCAACTTCCTCAGTACCTTCCTCCATAACACTCTTACCTTTTCTCTTCCTTTCATAAACAGATGGAGAAGGAGAAGGTGTATTCTCAGAATCATCATCAAAAGTCGTCTCACCATCACGACCTCTAGATGATCTAATAGGATCCTAAAGTTTAAATATATTAAACATTTATGATTAGCATAAGCTCTATCATACAAGTTCTATATATTTAAGATTAATCAGATATAATACCTCAGTCGGTACAACAACTGATCTATCAAGCTGTATCTGCTCATCCTCAAGTAATATAACTTCTGGATTTGCAGCCTCAGCTTCAGCTTCCTATTTATTTAATGATATTTATATTTTAAAATCAGAAATAATATCCAATTTACTAAATATCTAATATCCATATAATAATATTATGCATCTATGATTAATAAAACAATCTATTAACTGAGCATCTATATTGTTACATAAATAAAAGATTACCTCAGGTGGTGCTAAATAACTCTCAATGTCTTGAAGCAAAGGATTTGTCGCATCATCATTCTGCTCCAAAACCTCTTGCACAACCTGTGCAGCAACCTCTTGATTCACTTGCTGATCAACCTGACTAGCCTGAATAAGAACATCCTCAAGGAGCCCTTGTGGATCTTCAGGTTGAGCTTCCTTAGCTGCAGGTTCTGGTACAACATCAGCATCAGCAGGAGCAACGTCTAACCACCCATGATTTGGCGGTGCAACGTAGTTCGGCTCAATAACATACCCAAAAAGTGGCCTAACTTCAGGTTTCACCACTCCCTCCTTCCTGACAGTCTGCATGAACATGGCGTTATACCCACGATGATCAATCGTATTAACCACTAGATGTGGTTCTGGTAGAGCCAAATCCGGTAGACGCGCACCGATAATCAACATACAAAATCGCGGGTAAACCAAAAATCTTGATCTAACAGACCCCGATATCTGTTTCGCAATCTCACCAAAAATATAATCACAAAAACTGTATGGTTTATTATAAACCAGTGACAGTGCATCCTATAGAATCGCAGGGCTTAACTCATCAAAACCACCCTTCTTTGCTGCGAAAACTATATTCATCACGTGCCAGAGAAACCTCCACTGACCAATAACCAGAGGCTTCTGGAACTGACGTCCACGTCCGTCTCCTGTATATCCCATACAACCTATAGCACCCTCAATAAAATCCATAGGATACTCAATATCCCCTTTCTCCTGTTCTACGGTACCTAGCTGCAAAATCTCACGAAGATTACCAGCTGAAAATGTAACAGGCTGTCCACTAACCGTAGCTCGAATCTCAGGTGGGGTGACAGATTCGTCATATACTATATCTGTCCAAAAATCGTTCAGTATAGCCTGAGAGATCGGAGGATTGGCCGTAATGGCGTATCTAATCCTTGATCGTGCTAGAAAACGTAGAATATCAGCAACCCTGTCAGCCCGCTTGGCCTCAAGGTTCAGATCAACCAAAATGTTGTGACCCTTATCAAATGCTCTTGCCATATCTGTAAAATAAACACAAACAACAGATATAATTTAATGCACGATTAAAAATATTTAAACTATTACGTATTATGAATCGAGATTCATCAAACATCTTAGTTTAAAATTGAAATTATATATAACTTGTTACAAAAATAGTCTCAAGTCGTATATAAAAATTTAACTTATAACTAAAAGTCTTAAGTCTAATTAATTATATAAAAGTTATTAAAAAAAATTAAAATTTTTGTAAGTTCTGGACTCGCGTAAACTAGCCTAACGAGTTGAGGTCAACTCGTTTTGCTTATCAACTCGCTACATTGATCAACTCGCTAAACTTATCAAGTGGCTATTGAAGTGAACTCGCTAATCTCATCAATTCGCTAGTCAACTCGCTGCGAGTTGATTCACAATGTCAACTCGTTCGATGAACTGCCGTCGCAAATTTCCAATTAAAATCGATTAATCTTGTAATTTTAACATGATCTATCGATTGATTCACGTTCATTAATGTTCGTTTAACATAAAACCTAAAGATCTATGTCCAATAACATCGTAATCGACGCAAATTGTTTAAACTTCAAAACCGAAATCCTAAGTTTAAAAACCTTCGATTTCGTGCAATTTAAACTGTGAAATCCGTTGATATATACCTCAAAATGTGCGCAAATAAGTCTTGAATATAATCTACGGATTGAAAAACTCGTTCCCGTACTATAAAAATCGAAATCAAACGAAAAGTAAATATCGCCTCGTTTCGCCTGTGTGACGGATTCGCAAGCTTTACTGAACTCGCGAAGTTTGTTTGGGTTCGGTGGGTTGGTTTGACTCGTTTGACCCCCTTTATACTTCATATCCGATTCGCGAGATTTGAAGTGGACTCGCAAGTTGATGTCAACTGGCAGAAATAATAAAAACGCGAATTTAATTCTAAGTATAAATAAAAACCCGATATTTTTACAAGTCTAAATTATAATTAATTTTCACTTGTATTTGTCACGTTTGTTCAACTCAAAAATATTCAGTATAATTTAATTCCGAAGGGTAAATTCAGATAAACATAAAAACTTAAATAAAAATAAAATAAAATAAACATACGATAAAAATACAACGATATAAACATTGGTATCAAGTACCATTTTATTAATCACTCGAAACAAAGTAAATATACAAAGTAAATAAGATTTTATCTGCTTAGGGATCATATTAGTAAGAATAAGCAATTAATTATATATTAAAAAGTCTAAGCAGATTGGTAGTATACATACCTCATGAAATTCAAGTAAATCACTGTAAAATTACAACTAAATTCATCATTGATACATTTATATTTATAAAACTATATCTTAGGTACCTTTATCCACACAGCATAATTAATAAATGCATTACTCACATAAAGTGAATTTTTTTTAATTATAGACAGTTCAAGACGATTACCGGTATTATGATCCACATGAACAAATTATACTCAATTTTCTAAGCAAACACTTTATTGTTAGTATGAATATAATCAAGTGCTTCCTATTATATGACATACTGAAGAATTCAAGTAAAACACATAACACTGCATCATTAAATTTCAAGGTAGCGGTTACTAAATGATGTCTCTTTTCGAAACATATAACATACACTTGAATTTTTAAGGTTAGACAAATATCAAACATACTTTGAATATGCTATGTTCTCTAAGTCTGTACGTAGTACAACAGAAGATCCCTTCTAGCATAATTCAAAATATATTTGAGAATATTAATTTAATTAAAGGCTTCAGTTCTGTACTTAGTACAACAAAGTTACCAGTAATTAAGTTAATACCCATATTGCTACTATTTGTCACTTTAAATTAATATGCATGATAACAGTGTATGGCAATACCATCCTTCAACAATTAAGACTTAATGTCATACATCATAGAATAGTAACACAAAATAATAAACAAGTAGTTAATTTACTTCTTAAGGCTTAGAAAATTTCATATAATTTGCCTACCAGTACATCATATGATGAAGCCATCTAAAGTTTTCACTAAAAATAGACAAATTATAACTTGTGGATATAGGTGTATAATCAAATAAATATAAACACATACCTGATAGAACTGCTGTAGTTCTAAAGCAACTTTATTTGAACCTACTTACCATATCATACTTAGGACTTAAGCTTATTATTATGAAGCTTATTCTCCTAATGTACTATCATTTCCCTTAGTTTTTGCAAATAAAAACTTAAATGAAGGCGATTCCCCTTAGGTAACAAGCAAATGAATGCCATACGCCCCCTTTTTTTTTTTTAATGAACACATAAATACTAACTATTACAAAATTACCCTTGGAAGACTAATCACTCTGGATTTCTCATTCCGTTCAGTTGAACCAACGTCTCAAATCTTGCTCTGTCGAACGCCTTTGTGTATAAGTCTGCTAAGTTATCCAATGATGGTACCTTAACTAACTTTATCAATTTTTTCTCAGCACAATCTCTAATAAAATGATGTCTAATATCAATATGCTTAGTTTTACTGTGCTTCACTGGATTATTGGTGATCGACATAGTAGATTCGTTATCAATCATCATAGGAGTATTGGTTATATTTAACCCGTAATCCCGCAGTTGCTGTTGAATCCAAAGAACTTGCGAGCAACAGCTGCCAGCTGCAACATACTCAGCTTCACATGTAGAAATGGCTACCGAGGTTTGCTTCTTGCACTGCCAGGATACTAATCTACCTCCTAGGAATTGACATCCTCCGGTCGTAGATTTCCTATTCTGATTGCATCCTCCGTAATCCGAATCAGTATAAGCTACGAGATCTAACTCTCCATCAATCGGATACCAAAGTCCCAGCTTCGGCTTCCCTTTGAGGTAACGAAAGATTCGTTTAACAGCTTGCATGTGTGACTCTTTCGGATTAGCCTGATATCGTGCGCATAAACAAACAGCAAACATTATGTCAGGCCTAGAGGCTGTAAGATACATTAGTGATCCGATCATGGCTCTATAAAGAGTTGGATCCACATTGCTATCACTCGATGTATCTGGACCTAGTCCATGATTGACTGGAATTGGAGTATTGTAGACCTTACTTTCATCCATCTTGAAGCGTTCTAATAGCTCATATGTATATTTAGATTGATGAATAAAGAATCCATCCTTCTTTTGATCAACTTGTAATCCTAAGAAGAAATTCAACTCTCCCATTGCAAACATTTCAAACCTTTTTCTCGTGACTTTCTCGAATTCTTGACACATCTTTTCATCAGATGATCCAAAGATAATGTCATCAACATAAACTTGCACGAGAAGAAAGTCTTTCTTTTTCCACTTCACAAATAGTGTACTATCAATCGATCCTCTTGTAAATCCATTATCAAGTAGATACGTTGATAGTGTTCCATACCACATCCTTGGTGCTTGATGTAATCCATATAGAGCCTTATTTAAACGATATACTCTATCTGGATACTTAGGATCAGCAAACCCTGGCGGTTGTGAAACATACACCAATTCTTCCACTTTGCCATACAAAAAGGCACTCTTAACATCCAACTGATAAACTTTTATACCATAATATGATGCGAATGCTAAGAACACCCTAATTGCTTCTAGCCTAGCAACTGGTGCAAACACTTCATTGTAATCTATACCCTCTTGTTGATTAAAACCTTGAACCACTAGACGAGCTTTATTGCGAGTAACGATTCCTTTATCATCTCTCTTGCACTTAAATACCCATCTAGTTCCAATTGGATATTCTCCCTTTGGTAGGTCAACCAACTCCCATACTTGTAATTTAGAGAACTGAGATAGTTCTTCTTGCATTGCTTCTACCCACGAACTTTCTTTTAAAGCCATTTGAACATTATCGACTTGTGAGATAAAGCATGAATATAGACATTGATTAGGAATCCATGTCTCTTTCATTGCAGTATACAAGCTATGGTATTCAGAATTCTCAGACGTACTAGCTCTGGATTGATGCCTAGTTTGAACCGGAGTATTAATATCACCGATGATGTTTTCAACGGGATGATTCTTACTCGTTCTAGTTGTAGTAACTGGTTCAACCGGTATATCATCTTCTAAATTAGTACCAATCTCTTCCAATTCAGGTACATCTTCCGTACGTGCTGAAGATATCCTTAAATGTTTCAAAGGAGTAAGTATATCATCAAACTTTGTAGAAAGATCATCAGGATCTTCTGTTTCTTGAGACTTATCCTCTGAAGGTTGTTGTGACTCACTTGTGGAAGTTTTATCTGAGTCAACATTAGTCTTAATTCCAGATTGCTTAACACTTGATGTTGAAGCGGGACCAATATTCTCATCTTCAAACAATAAATGTTCAGCTATCTCTGAATCACTGACATAGTCACTAATAGGAACTTTAAATGATGCAAAAAGATCAGAATAATCAAATTGCCAATCTAAGCCCTTATGAACATCAGGTGAGTAGCTCGTAACCTGAATATTATAAACTACCTCCAAACGTCCTGTGACTTTATTAAAGACTCTCTTGTTTGGCGAATTGGGCATATAACCTAGGAAAAATCCTTCGTCAGCCTTCTCACCAAATTTTGCTTGATGTCCAGTCTTTAATATGGTGCATGAAACTCCAAAGGGTTCAAACCCTTTTAAGTTAGGTTTCTTATTGTTCAAAAGCTCATAACAAGTCTTGTTATGTCTCTTAACCGTAAGAACTCTATTAAGAACATAACATGCTGTATTCACTGCTTCTGCCTAAAAGATGACCAGAAGCTTTGAATCAGCAAGCATTGTTCTTGCAGCTTCAATCAACGTTCTATTTTTCCTTTCAGCAACACCATTCTGTTGAGGTTCATACGGTGCACTGAATTGATGTAATATCCCTTTGCTTAAGCAATAGATATTCAACGTTGAATTCTTAAACTCTGTTCCATTGTCACTACGAATACGCTTAACTCTCTTTTTATAGACATTCTCTACTAGATCAAAGAACTCAATTAGAATTCCAGGAGTCTCATCCTTTGATCCCAAAAAGAATACCCATGAGAATCTAGAATAATCATCTGTGACAACCAAACAGTACCATTTGCCACCTATACTTCTCTTGCTTATAGGGCCGAAGAGATCCATATGTAGCAATTCAAATGGCGAGGAGATCGAGTTTTCAGTCTTAGGTCTGTGTGGTTTCTTGTGCTGCTTTCCTTTCATGCAAGGAACACACTTATCCTCAGACTCGAAACGTTTTTGTGGTACACCTAGAACCAAACCATTTTTGGTTATATAATTCATCTTTCTCCAGTTCAGGTGTGCCATTCTCCTATGCCATAACAATGCATCTGTTTCCGAAGCCTTGGATAATAAACATGTAGACACCATTGAAGAGTTAGGAACACCCATGTTGATAGCATAGATGTCCTTCTTCCTTGGCGCCCTCATCAATATCCATTCATCAGGAATTTTAAAACCTGGCTTCAGGACTAAGGCCTCCTTTTCATTAAAATAAACTGGATGACCTTTATCACAGACTTGGGAAACACTCACTAGGTTGTGAGTTAGTTCTTCAACGTAGTTCACATCCTCAAGAGTCGAAGTTCCATTTGAAACTTTTCCTTTTCCCGAAATTACTCCTCCTTTATCTCCTGCAAAGTTTACTTTTTGCTTGAGACTCTCCTTGAAGTCCTTCAGTAGACTTCTTTCTCCAGTCATGTGCCTCGAGCATCCACTGTCTACATACCACCAGCTGTCCTTGTTCACAGCATGCTCCTACACATAACACAAAACACAATCAGTTGTCAAGAGGAACCCAAGCCATTACGGTCATGGTTTGTCCCTTATCATCAACAAACTTAAGCTCTTTAAAATAACCATCCTTCCCATCAGGAGCTTTGGTTACTTTCGAAGTAGCCTGAGTTTGTGGACGATCAGCCTTAAGAGGTGAATTTGAGGAGAACCTCTTAGGCACATAATTATGAGCTCTATTATGATAATTATAATTAAACTCATGTGATCGCGAAGTAGTACCACTCTCATAATGACTATGGCCTCTACTTGTATTTCTAAACCTCGACGGAGTCACATCCCTATACTTATGGACAGAATTATCACTTTGAGTATATGGCCGTTTAGGTTTAGGTGGGGATACACTATGCTTACCATCTCTTTTAAGAATGTTAACAGGTTTATTACCTAACTTAAGTTTGGTATCTAACCCATCTACAGTCATACTAGAGTCGGTCTGTGTATTTTCATCCATCACAAGCTTATGTGATGTTTCAGGCTTTTTGTTAGGACAACACGAAGCCACGTGTCCCTTTTGATGACACTTGAAACATGACATCTGCTTGCGTGATTTACTCACTTTTGCTTTCTCATCCGGAGTCTTAGGCACTAAGGGTTTAAGCTGTTCCTTATCAACTTTATCATCAATCTTAGCATCGTTAATCACTCCACCCGATACAAATTGTATTTTGGTGAACTGAGAAGCCTTGCTATTATCGATTGATACGTTCTTAATAACATCTTTCTGTGCCTCTGACTGTTCAGGTTTATCAGCTACTGAACTCTCAGGTTTAACTTCAGTCATTTCAGAATCTTCAGGAATAGGAGTGTAATTGGCATTAAAAGGCGGGGATACATCATTGTAACCTAACCCAGTCTTGTCCTTTACACTTCGTTGAGCATCTAACATTTTATCCATTTGAGATGTCCTATAGTTCTCAAGTTTACGGTTTTGCTCAATTAACCTTAAGTTAAGGTTCACTATTTCCTGATCCTTACTAGCAATTGTCTCATTTAAGTCTTTGATATTCATATAGAGACCATCTATGACAACAGATTTTTCACTTATGGTATCTCTAAGTTTTGTTCTATCCGAAGCATCAGACTTAATTTTATCTTTTAAGACTTGTTTATCATCACTTAATCTACGAATATCCATAAGAGCTTGATCAAGTTCAGATCTAACAGTCTTATAAGATTCCTTATCCATATTTAATTGTGATGACAAATTGCTATTTGACACAGTTAAGACACTATTCTGAGATTGTAAATCAGTAACTAAGTAACAAACATCAGCAAGATTAAGAATATCTAAACATACCTTCTTCTTGTCAGTTTGTAATTCAGCCATACGTGCCACTAATTCTTCAGGACTCATATCTGGAGCTGAATCCATATATAGCACGTCATCATCACTTGCCTTCACTTCAGACTTAGGCACCTCTACTCTCTGTTCCATATCAGTGGGCATGTAGGACATTGATCCAGCAGTATTCTCTTCTATCTCGGCCATCAAAGCTTCCTCAGAATGAGCTTGCCAATCATAAGAGCCATCCAACTGCTTCACCACTAAGGCTTTGGAAGCGAGAGTACTTCCCGAACCTTGTTTTCCTTGTGCTTCTACTTTAGGTCTTTGGCATTCTCTAGCAAAATGACCAATACCCTGACAGTTAAAGCATCTGACCTTGGTTTTATCAAACCCTGATCTATTGCCCAACACTTTTCTACCAGTTCTCTTGAGGAAATTCTTCACCTTTCTAGATATCAACGCAAGTTGATCTTGAAGCTCCAATTCCTCAAGATAATCAGAATCTATCTGCTCATAATCCTCATCAAACAGAATAGGATCATTGATCTTTCCCTCTATGTAGTTCTCATATGATGCCACAAAGGAAGCAAGAACAGACAGTTGCTGTTCAGCAGATTTCACACTCATCGGCATCTTCTGATGCTCTTGAGGTGACTTCTCAGAATTCTTTCCCTTTGTCTCATCAGCAGAGGAGGAAATAAAGCACAGATCTTCAGTAATCAGTTCTCCATTTTCACTAGTATCACCAACTAACAGTGCAGTGGTCGAACTAGATGAAGCAGTCGAAAGACTTGACTTTCCATGATACAACCCAGGGTTCTGAACCTGATCAGAATCACTATCTCTTGACTTTTTGGAGAAATCATAACCTTTCAGCTTGTCAATGACTTGCTCTAAGGTCATAGTAGAATACCTAGTTTTGTTATCCTTAATCATAACGCCATACATTTCCCATTTAGAAGGCAAACCCTCAAGAAACTTGTCGGTTTTAGATACTTCTTCTTCAACAATCTCATGGTATTCTAATTCACTTAGCAGATGGTAGAAACGCGTGACATAGGCATCAAGATCTTCTCCTTTTAAAGCTTTAAACATAGTAAATTGTTTTTTAAGAAGACTCCTCTTGCCAGCTCTCACTTGTGGACTTCCCTCACCTCTTTTCTCTAGAGCTTCCCAGAGCGTTCTAGCAGTATGAAAAGATTTCAGTTGATGAGCAATCTCTTTAGGAAGACACATCTTTAAGCATGAATGTGCTTTATTCTCATTTTTGTAAGCTTCCTTCTCTTGATCACTCATGTTCGCATAGGTAAGAACCACAGTGGCATTCTGAACAGTTTGAGTAGGTGCGGTGTATCCACTCTTGATACACATCCAGATTGACAGGTCATGGAATCTACAGTAAGATTCAAATCTGTCCTTCCAGTTGTAGTAATCCTCGATTCTTAACATATTAGGTGGAACGTTTGACTTTCCCACCTCGTGGTCCATTTCGATCATTCTACTTAAGTCAGACATCTTAAAAAACGTAAAATTAAACTGTTTCAGCGAATTCAGAAAACTCAACTCGCAAGACTCAGCTCAACTCGCAATCTCAGCTCGACTCGCAGAATACGTCGATTCGCAAGTCTCAGTTCGGATTGCTCAACTCGCAATCTCAGCTCTGATACCAGATGTAAGTCCCCTAGTTTTAGGATCGATAACTTCGTTATCTGTAGTATTAAGGTGCGGAATCCCTCAATACGGTGTTATCTTACTAACAACGAATATGTTCGAATTGCGTTTTAATATAGCTTAACTTTAAACGATGAATCGTCAAAGCCTAGCCTTTAGGTTCAGTTTTTCTATGGGTTTGTCGAGTTCGCAGAAGGCAAAAGTATCAAAAGTGTTAAAAAGTTATGTTTTTCAAGCAGTGAAAAACATTATATACGTCCAGCTCAACTCGGCTCGCATGGGCCTGCGAGTTCGGTCCAACTCGCAGCCCAAGCCCAACACAGAGCTCGGCTCGCCAGACTAATGCCTCGCGAGTTCAGATCTCATCTCACAGCTCAACTCGCTGCGACCTGAGATCTCGACTCGCCTTGCATTAAACGTCTATTATTTATTTCGTCTTTAAACATTCGTCTAACTTAGCACAATAATATGTTTAATTAATATTACGAACAAAACAAATATTTATTTACAAATCTAAACCAATATACAAACATAATAATAATTACACCAGTCCTATTTCAAGCTAGATCTGTTGTCACAATCTATGTCCCAACAATGAGGTGTCACGGGGGCGCCGACCAAATCAAATATCACAACACAAAGATTAAAGCAAACGACCTCTATATGAGACGTTTGAAAAATATTACATTACCATAATTCAAATGTTTACAAAATATCTGGAGTTCGCATAAAACGTTAGAGATTTCTAATACGTAAATGTTGATACAAAATATCGTAATGCAATCTAATCTCTTGTTGTTTGTGAAAACATGCGACTCGAGCTAATGCTTTCCAAAAGCATCCTACTTCCTTGTTTCCTGAGGGAAGTTCTACTGCATCTGTGAACCTGAGAAATACATGCTAAAAGGTCAACATAAAGTTGGTGAGTTCATAGGTTTACGCAGTTAAAATCATAGTATGAACCACAAGATTTCATAGTTATCAAAGTAGCACGAATGCCAAAGTAAATCGTAGTATACTATTGCCATGAGCTCATAGTCCGAAGCTTAACCGTAGTTGTTTACCCCCAGTGAGTGTGTAACCAGTACACTCGGCTGTACGAAATATTATGCATCCGTATAGTGGTTAGAGCGACTAACCCGGATGGCGGATTGTCAAGTCCCGATAGATCTATCCATAATGTTCACGCTTAGTATTAACGTACTATGATATTTGTTAGGGGCCATCGTAGTTTGGTTTAGTTACTCATGCAATCAGTATAAGAGTTTTCGTTACTTGCGTTCATATGTAAAACAGTTTATAAAACAGAGCATGTATTCTCACCCCAAAGTAAAAAGCAGTAAAAAGTGGGGCTATGAAACTCACCTTAGATTAGCAAGTAGCAAGCAAATATCAAATAAGCAAGCAAGCCGATGTGCAACCTTCTAACGTCCTAAACGTATAAGGCTGTGTAAGTAGATGTCTTGTAACACCATCTATAGCGATTGTATAAGTGGGGGTTAATGTCCACTTAATCCAATCGTGTAGGTGGAGGGTTAATATCCACCTAGAGCTAGTTCATCAAATAGTTATGTCCAAATAAGTTGTTCAAGTTCGTCTATCAAAAACGTGTACGACCCGTTGGTGAAAGTTTGTAATAATAATTCATTTAGACATTATTATTAAGTTTGTTTTGTTGTATACTATTCAGTAGTACAAATCGTGTGTTGCAAATAGATTATTTAGTTTGTAAAGACCTCAAACCGCAGGTCAAAGTTGGTCAAAACTGGTCAAGGTTGGTCAAAACTGGTCAAAGTTGGTCAAAACTGGTCAAAGTTGGTCAAACCTGGTCAAACTGGTCAAAGTTGGTCAAACCTGATCAAGCTGGTCAAAGTTGGTCAAACCTGGTCAAACTGGTCAAACCAGTCAAACCTGGTCAAACTATGAGTCACTTCTCAATTTATGGGTCACTTATAGAGTCACTTCTGATTTATGAGTCACTTATATAGTCACTTCTGATTTTATGAGTCACTTATAGAGTCACTTCTGATTTATGAGTCACTTATAGAGTCACTTATAGAGTCACTTATGATTTATGAGTCACTTCTCAATTTATATGTCGGTTTCTAATTCGGGAAGCTTTCTAAGTTTAGTTTTTGGTCCAAGTTACTAACTAAGTCACCCAAAACCATTTTTGCTACCACTTTCCAAAAATATTAAGTTTTGTCGTTTTTAGACACCAAGCCATTTTTGTTGACTTGGTCAAACCTACCCGGTTTGACCCGAAACTTTTACCCAACCCATACATCAGTTTATAGAGTCCAAATAATTTGTCGGTTCGTGTCGAAGTTCACCCATGGGGTCGGTTTTTAAAATGCAACTCAAGATTGGTTCGCCATTTAATTTCTACCACTTCTGGTCCAAATCAAGTCTCACAAATTTTTCCTACTGATTATCAAGGTTTCTGGTCTAACATATAACTTTTACAGAAACTATAGTCTCCATTTACATATTTAAATAAATTCGCGAAGGAACCGAACTCGGCTTTCGAAAACTTTCAGACCAGACTCAAAGATCAGATTATAGCCAAACTTAAGTACGGATCTGGAAAAAGTGTAAAACACGAAAGTTGTAGCTCTTTTCAATACACAACTTTTAAAAAAAATTTCGTTATCTAATTCTTCCTAGAACTCGAGATATGGTCATTTTGGTAAACTGACTTTTTGAAGTCAGAATCTGTCACTTTACATATGTGTTGCAAAAACGTGTTTTAGCTATGATTTTGGACATAACCAAGTTGGATGAGCTAGATAATACATAAATAAATATTATGTAAGTAAATTTTTAGAGAGAGAAAGTGGGTTTCCTCACAATGAAATGATGAAAGGAAGAAGGAAAGGATGATGGTGATGATGGTCTTGGTGCTAGCTTCCCTTTCTTGCTTGATCAATGGTGGTGTTTAAGGGTGGTTTAAGGGCTGAATTAGGGTGGTTGTAAGGTGGGTTTTTCTGCAGATTCTAGTGAGAGGAAGTGTTCTCTAGTGAGATGGGAGAGTGTCTCAATGATAGAGTGAGTTGGAGTGTATGAAAGTGTGCATGCTTTGTGAATGGATCAAGGAGGGAATCAAAATGATGGGTTTGCATGTATGTGGAGAGGGTGGGAGGTGGGGGTGGCCAGCCCACATGGGCCCCCACCTGGTGATCTTTGTGTTTTAATTTAAATCCCAGTCTACGTTTACGTATTTAGGTCGTTTACTCGTTATTTTTGTTAAACCGTTAAATCGCGTAGCGTTTTCTTTCATCGTTTTAATTTACGATATAATTGAGATTATTTTTCATTGAAGTATTATTAAAATACTTAAATTTGAGTTGTCAAAATATTAATTAGGGTTTCGTTTGGTTGTCGGGCTCGGTTGCACATTTTAACCGCATTTGTTACGTTTTAAACTAAACGACTAGGTTTTCCGTGTATTATTATTTCCAAATAATAATATATGATAAATAACTTCTAAAATAGATATAAGTTATTTATATAAATGTTTTCACCAACATCGTATAGTTTGTCGGACTCCGTCCGGTTGTTTCGCGTAATTACAACTAATTACGTAAGCGTAATATAAAACAATTACGTAGGTGTATATTCACAATAATATACAAATAGTTACAAGTAATTACAAGTATTTAGCCTAAATCACATCTAAATACACGTAATTAGGGTTTCGGTTAGGTTTAAAAGTTAACCTAAATTGTCAGATGTCTCATTTTCCCGCTGTTAGGAGAATTTCGTCCCGAAATTTGCTCGTAGTCATAGTTTGTGTGGTATCTAGCGAAAGTGTGAGTATTTCTGATGTTTAACTAAGTCCATGAAAGGAAATTTCGTTGTTGTGATGCAACGCATCCATTTGTATACGTTTGGAGAATTATCTCCGTGTACTATTAGTAGGACAATTATTTCTAAATAATCAGTTGTAGTAAGGTCATATACTATAAGGTTTGTAGTACTAGGAAAACATTCCTATATGGTTCGTAGTAGAAAAACATTCCTATATGGTTCGTAGTAGGAAAACATTCCTATGTGGTTCGTAGTAGGAAAACATTCCTATGAGGTTCGTAGTAGGAAAACATTCCTATGTGGTTCGTAGTAGGAAAACATTCCTATGTGGTTCGTTGAAAGAATCGTAGTTGAAATCAAAGAAAAGGTCATAGTTGAGATCATAGTTCAAAGCATAGTTCTAAAATCGGAGTACAAGTCTCAAGTTTTCAAAGTTGTCAAAGTTTCCAAAGTTTAATCACAGATGTAATCGTAGTTGGAGTCGTAGTTATTATCGTAGTGGGGCTCATAGTTGTTATCATAGTTGTTTCATAGTCGTATTATACAATACGTAAAAGTAATTTCACAAACATAGTTCACAGTATAGTACAAAATCGTTCATAAAGCAGAGTTCAAGTAGTTCATGAATCAGAGTTCAAGTTGGTAAATCAAAGTTCAAATAGTTCATAAATCGAAGTTCAAATAGTTCCTAAAACAGAGTTCAAATGGTTCGTAGTAAATCATAGGAAACGAGCATTAAATAGTTCGCAAACAGTTCTCAAAATAGCTTCATAGTAGCTCACAAAACAGAGACGAAGTAGTTCACAAAACAGAGACAAAGTAGCGATCAAATCTTGATAAAAGAAAAAAAATGAAAGTAGTAATTGGATTCCAATAAATAGTTTGTTAATACTGTCAATAAACCAGTTTGTAAACAATTCGCAAGTTATGAGTAATTCGTTGGATCACATCCAATATAAATCGTTGTAAACATATTTCCAATATGTAAATCGTTAGAAGACCCGCAGGTGTTTCAAAGTATAAGTCGTTATCGTTTGTTAGAAAACATAGATCTTTGAGAAAAATTAAGTGAAAAACAAGTGTTTGTTTATAGGTATGGTTTTTATTTGTTAAAAATGTCATCATAATATCTGTTGAAAACTTAATGTCAATCAAAATACGTTGGAAACTGTCAGCACGTTGAAAGAATCCGTTTAACAAAAATTCGTTGAAAGCTCTGGTTATTGAAAGGTGTTGAAAATTCTGTTTTGTCAAAAATCGGTTGAAAGTTTACATCTGTGAAAAATCCATATCGTCTATTCTATTCTCGTGGCAGCGTAGCCTAGCAGCTAGTACCAGAACGGTATGATGAATAGGTTCCTATGCGTATGGAGGGGTATTCATGTTGGAAGATTCTCCGCGTCTCAAGAGTTGTAAATAGCCAAATAGTAGTTTCACAAAGTAGTCATGACAATGACCGATTAGTGTTTTTGAAGTAGTCAATCATGACTATGTTATTGTTTCGAAATGAACAAGTATTTAGTAAAGATGTTCGGTCAAGATAGTTGGTAATTCCGTAGCTGCTAGCATCCATTGCAGTAGTGATCAAAATGATTAAGTTGTTATTGAGATAGTTTATGTCCAGAGTAGTTAAAGTCATAAACTGAGTTATGACTAAGTCGTTGGAATCCGTCCAAGTGTTGGAAATATTATTTCGAGTAGGTAGTGTGAATAGGATAAGGTCTAGTTCGAGGAGGTCTGTCCGTCCTTCTAGTCGTGTGTAGCACGCGCGCTCCATGGGTCTATGATAAAAGTGGGTATGAAGAGTACGAAGTGACGAAGCATCGTACGGTTGAAGTTCTATACATGTTCCCGAGTGATTTGGTTGTGAGCGGAAAGAAGAGGGTGAAGTAGGCATCACTTATTTGGGTGGCGAATCCTTAGGTGGATTCTCCTCATGTGAGTCCTATTCGATTATATCGTTGCCTGATTCGGTTGGGCGAGCGGGTACCATGGAAATCTTCACATTAGTGAGTAAGGCTAGAGCCTTGTTTTCAGAGTTGGGCGACGTAGTTGTGGGAGTGGTTGCCGTGAAGGGTGGCAAGTAAGTTTAGTGTACGTAAGGTTATACATATATATACACATAAAAGCCTAACACATAAGCACATATAAAGGTTGGTCCCGTTCTATCCTCGGTCTACGTCCGCTACTGTACTCTCGTTCACTATAACCATTTCAGGTCTTGCATCGAATCTCCTTTAATTGTACATAGTTGATCAGGCTATGTTAAATTAAATTCAAATGATGCAATCGCTGAACCAGTCATACTAAACAAAGAATACTAACCTAACGGTTATAGTCTAGGTCACTAATGCAATCCTAGTTCGCTATAACCAATGGCTCTGATACCAATCTGTCGCACCCCCAAAACACGTGGCAGCGGAAGTATGAGGTGTCACGGGGGCGCCGACCAAATCAAATATCACAACACAAAGATTAAAGCAAACGACCTCTATATGAGACGTTTGAAAAATATTACATTACCATAATTCAAATGTTTACAAAATATCTGGAGTTCGCATAAAACGTTAGAGATTTCTAATACGTAAATGATGATACAAAATATCGTAATGCAATCTAATCTCTTGTTGTTTGTGAAAACATGCGACTCGAGCTAATGCTTTCCAAAAGCATCCTACTTCCTTGTTTCCTGAGGGAAGTCCTACTGCATCTGTGAACCTGAGAAATACATGCTAAAAGGTCAACATAAAGTTGGTGAGTTCATAGGTTTACGCAGTTAAAATCATAGTATGAACCACAAGATTTCATAGTTATCAAAGTAGCACGAATGCCAAAGTAAATCGTAGTATACTTTTGCCATGAGCTCATAGTCCGAAGCTTAACCGTAGTTGTTTACCCCCAGTGAGTGTGTAACCAGTACACTCGGCTGTACGAAATATTATGCATCCGTATAGTGGTTAGAGCGACTAACCCGGATGGCGGATTGTCAAGTCCCGATAGATCTATCCATAATGTTCGTGCTTAGTATTAACGTACTATGATATTTGTTAGGGGCCATCGTAGTTTGGTTTAGTTACTCATGCAATAAGTATAAGAGTTTTCGTTACTTGCGTTCATATGTAAAACAGTTTATAAAACAGAGCATGTATTCTCACCCCAAAGTAAAAGCAGTAAAAAGTGGGGCTATGAAACTCACCTTAGATTAGCAAGTAGCAAGCAAATATCAAATAAGCAAGCAAGCCGATGTGCAACCTTCTAACTTCCTAAACGTATAAGGTTGTGTAAGTAGATGTCTTGTACGACCATCTATAGCGATTGTATAAGTGGGGGTTAATGTCCACTTAAGCCAATCGTGTAGGTGAAGGGTTAATATCCACCCAGAGCTAGTTCATCAAATAGTTATGTCCAAATAAGTTGTTCAAGTTCGTCTATCAAAAACGTGTACGACCCGTTGGTGAAAGTTTGTAATAATAATTCATTTAGACATTATTATTAAGTTTGTTTTGTTGTATACTATTCAGTAGTACAAATCGTGTGTTGCAAATAGATTATTTAGTTTGTAAAGACCTCAAACCGCAGGTCCAAGTTGGTCAAAACTGGTCAAGGTTGGTCAAAACTGGTCAAAGTTTATTCAAAACTGGTCAAAGTTGGTCAAACCTGGTCAAACTGGTCAAACCTGATCAAGCTGGTCAAAGTTGGTCAAACCTGGTCAAACCGGTCAAACCTGGTCAAACTATGAGTCACTTCTCAATTTATGAGTCACTTATAGAGTCACTTCTGATTTATGAGTCACTTATAGAGTCACTTCTGATTTTATGAGTCACTTATAGAGTCACTTCTGATTTATGAGTCACTTATAGAGTCACTTATGATTTATGAGTCACTTCTCAATTTATATGTCGGTTTCTAATTCGGGAAGCTTTCTAAGTTTAGTTTTTGGTCCAAGTTACTAACTAAGTCACCCAAAACCATTTTTGTTACCACTTTCCAAAAATATTAAGTTTTGTCGTTTTTAGCCACCAAGCCGTTTTTGTTGACTTGGTTAAACCTACCCGGTTTGACCCGAAACTTTTACCCAACCCATACATCAGTTTATAGAGTCCAAATAATTTGTCGGTTCGTGTCGAAGTTCACCCATGGGGTCGGTTTTTAAAATGCAACTCAAGATTTCAATATTTCACATTTTTGACTTTTGTCGGTTTGGTTCGCCATTTAATTTCTACCACTTCTTGTCCAAATCAAGTCTCACAAAATTTTCCTACTGATTATCAAGGTTTCTGGTCTAACATATAACTTTTACAGAAACTATAGTGTCCATTTACATATTTAAATAAATTCGCGAATGAACCGAACTCGGCTTTCGAAAACTTTCAGACCAGACTCAAAGATCAGATTATATCCAAAAATAAGTACGGATCTGGAAAAAGTGTAAAACACGAAAGTTGTAGCTCTTTTCAATACGCAACTTTTAAAAAAAAATTCGTTATCTGATTCTTCCTAGAACTCGAGATATGGTCATTTTGGTAAACTGACTTTTTGAAGTCAGAATCTGTCACTTTACATATGTGTTACAAAAACGTGTTTTAGCTATGATTTTGGACATAACCAAGTTGGATGAGCTAGATAATACATAAATAAATATTATGTAAGTAAATTTTTAGAGAGAGAAAGTGGGTTTCCTCACAATGAAATGATGAAAGGAAGAAGGAAAGGATGATGGTGATGATGGTCTTGGTGCTAGCTTCCCTTTCTTGCTTGATCAATGGTGGTGTTTGTGACACCCGTCAAATTAGGACTAGTGATTAGTGCCTAATCAAGTGTTTATATGTGTAATTAGTGCTTTGATAGGCTAATTACTATATCAATTAATATATATATGTATATATTGTTTGTTGAATATATATGTACAAGTAAACGATTTGATTAAATCGCGCTCAATTCAAATCGAATGTATTTCGGTTCAATAAAATGCGGATGTTGGTGAACAATTTAATTAAATAATGTAACATTATTTGATAATGCAATTATATCAAGAATATTATTTGGAGAATATCTCAAGTCAAGTTCATAATGTACAAACGAAGTCTACGCGATTAAAGTAGTAAACGCGCAAACAAAGCAAAACAAACTAAGTTATAATTATAACTCAAGTATTAAGAAATTGGTGAAATACTTCAAGGCAAACATTAGATAAATATCCGGGTTTTACAAATTATAATTCAATGTTCATAAAATTATTTAAACGTTTAAACAATCGAAAAAAAAAAAAAAAAAAAAAAAAAAAAAAAAACAACAACAACAAAAAACGAACACCGCACGGAGCGCGGGTACAAAAATTAAAAAGATGGAGACCCACACTTTGGTGGGCGCCCACCCTCCAAAAATGCAGCCCCTATCATCATCCACCTTCCTTCCTCTTTTTCATTTCATCTAACCAAACACACACACACAACTAAAACACTCTCAACCAAATCATCACCAAATTTCGGAATCACCAAATCGACCCTCAAAAATTTCATTTTCGGAATCCTCACTACAAGTGGAACAAGATTAACAAAAGCAACAACATCATTTTCGGCCTCAAATCGCTTCAAAATTCGATTGTAAGGATTTTTATAAAAACTCTTAGATCTATCAAATGTGTGTTTGTTTTAGTGTTATAATGTTGTATTTAACTATATATGTCCAAATACATGAAAGAAACATGATTTTACAGCTGGAAAACGAGTTTAATTTGGGTTTTGAGGTTGAAAATCTCGTCAGTCGCAAGTTTCTGGGCTGATGTTCATCTATGCGACACAAGCATTGTGTCGCATACTATGTCGCATAAAACCCGTTATGTCGCATCTTGTGTCGTACCAAACCGTTAACGTCGTAACCCATACGACACAATATTGTGTCGTACACTATGTCGCAAATTATGTCGTATTTCTATACGACACAACCACTATGTCGCTATTAAATTAGCATTTCGTATTCGATGCGACACAGTCCCTGTGTCGTATCCTTGTGTCGCATGACGTCTGCGACACAACCATTGTGTCGCATGTCAAATCTTTGTGTCGCATGTTGTGTCGCAAAACACAGAAAAACCAGAATTTTGAAGTCAAAGTTACTGTTCAAAAAAGTCAAATTTACTGTAGCAGTACTGTAGCAAAGTCAACATTTTAGAATTATTATTATTACAAACCGTCACCAACGGGCCGTACACATTTTCAAAACTTACAAAACAGATTATTCAATCAACCAAGTCGTAGTAACTTGGATAATTTAGTCAATCAAGTCGTAGTAACTTGAAACAAAACAATTAATCAACCAAATCGTAGTAATTTGGACATATATAATTAAATAACAACTACAAAGGTAGTCTTTCGAGATACCGGTACAATTAATAACAATCAAGTGTCGTGGACACATTCAGGTTTCAAGTCTTTGGACATCAACTCACAGCTAATTACTTCAAGTTTATTAACTTAAACACTCCAAGACTCAGGTGAGTTTCATAGCCCCATTTTCACTGCTTTACAACTAGGGGTGTGATATTACTACTCGATTTTGTTTTACAAGTAGAACGCAAGTGCCAAACTTCAAATACTACATGAGTTTCAAGCTAATCAATTTAAAGTCCTCCATAAGCATAGTCTCTAGTATTTTATAGCGTGAATGTTAGTATATGATATCATATGGGATTGACAATCCTCATCCGGGTTAGCACGCACTAACCGGTCAAACGGATGTATTAGCATTTGGGAAGACGAGTGTTGATTAGGCACTCGTAGGAGGCATTTCAAGTTAGGTTTCCTTAAGTGGGCCTGACAAATCAAGTTAAGCTCAGACTATGTGCTCATGGACAGTATAACTTTTATTTTGCTTAATTGCATTTTAAATTCAATATAAATCTTGCGGTTCTGACAACTATACATTGACATACAAACCTGTGAGCTCACCAGCGTTTTCGCTGACCCATTTTAGTATTTATCACAGGTACCCAGCAGTAGGTTGGTTGCACAAGCAAGAAATATTAGCTCGAGTCAGCATACATACAACTAGAGATTGGACTGCATTATTATATTTTGTAAAAGTAATTATGCTATGTAATCTCTCAATTTCAGGAATCAAGCTAATGTAACTATATTTTGATGTAAACATTTACTTTATCTATACAAGTTTAAAACGACGCATATAGTGGTCGTTCATTATATCTTATGTGCTTTGTATATTGATTAGTGACACCCAAATCAAGCTTCCGCAAATCATTAAATTTGGGGGTGCCACAGTGTTTAAGGGTGGTTTAAGGGCTGAGTTAGGGTGGTTGTAAGGTGGGTTATTCTGCAGATTCTAGTGAGAGGAAGTGTTCTCTAGTGAGATGGGAGAGTGTTTGAATGATAGAGTGAGGTGGAGTGTATGAAAGTGTGCATGCTTTGTGAATGGATCAAGGAGGGAATCAAAATGATGGGTTTGCATGTATGTGGAGAGGGTGGGATGTGGGGGTGGCCAGCCCACATGGGCCCCCACCTGGTGATCTTTGTGTTTTAATTTAAATCCCAGTCTACGTTTACGTATTTAGGTCGTTTACTCGTTATTTTTGTTAAACCGTTAATCGCGTAGCGTTTTCTTTCATCGTTTTAATTTACGATATAATTGAGATTATTTTTCATTGAAGTATTATTAAAATACTTAAATTTGAGTTGTCAAAATATTAATTAGGGTTTCGTTTGGTTGTCGGGCTCGGTTGCACATTTTAACCGCATTTGTTACGTTTTAAACTAAACGTCTAGGTTTTCCGTGTATTATTATTTCCAAATAATAATATATGATAAATAACTTCTAAAATAGATATAAGTTATTTATATAAATGTTTTCACCAACATCGTATAGTTTGTCGGACTCCGTCCGGTTGTTTCGCGTAATTACAACTAAGCACGTAAGCGTAATATAAAACAATTACGTAGGTGTATATTCACAATAATATACAAATAGTTACAAGTAATTACAAGTATTTAGCCTAAATCGCATCTAAATACACGTAATTAGGGTTTCGGTTAGGTTTAAAAGTTAACCTAAATTGTAGGATGTCACAGTTTTGGAATGAATCCACATGGTATTTTGAATTAATAACACCCAATTAGATATATTATGGTTTTAAGATAGTATGATTTTGTTTACATTATATGTAATATAAAGTAATAAGCTAGTATATTATATAATGAAAATTATTAATGTATATTTGGACTTGCGCTTCCAGAATATTATTATAATAAATATATGTTCGTAAAATATGGGGTGTTATAAGTCGGTATCAGAGCATAGGTTTGGGTGAATTGAACATTGTAAGGTGTTCAATCCCAAATCTAGAGTTGTGTTAAGTCAAACATTTCAGGGGGTGGGATTAGTTGTTATATGGGAAATTTGTTATTGGATATGTAGTAACCCATAACAAGATACGAGATTGTTGTTTTGATTGCAGAGACGGAGGAACAGGAGTAACCGATTGGTACTCTCCATGATTCTTCTATATTTGTTGGCATTAGAATTTCAGGTACTTCTCGACAAACTTGTTGAATTTAAATTAATATGATTTGCTTACTTTACTATGATGATTAGTAGTAAAGTTGATTTGAGTCAGACTGACATGATTCCCCAATTAGGAGTCATTGATGATAGTTATTTGTTGATACAATGTTGACTGTGAGGTAACAGTACTAGTAGTATTGTTTGCATTTAGATGTATCTACATTATTGGAACAGAACATGAACCTAATAGTATGATAATGGTCTACTGGATGCAAGGTGATTGTAAATCCTTGCTAGAGGATTGTGTGGTATTGGATTAAAGTAAACTTACTCTTTCGTGAGATTTATGTGGTAATTGACTAGAGAATGTACTTTGACTGTGGTCAAACATGTAAATAAAACATATGTGAATATGTTTATGAAATATATAGATTATATTGTGGTTTAGTTGATTGAAGACGAGGTATGTCTTCTTGATCAAGTATAAACTAGTAAATGATAAATAAATGTTGAATTAATGACAAAAAGAATTAATGACATGATCTTATATGTTATTAATATGTGGCTAGATGCTACGTGGTCAGAGGCAAGTAGAAATGCCGAATAAAAATATTAATTGTTCATGTAAAATTACTTGCTTATGTGGGGATATATGATTTTGAATAAATCAAGTATATGGGGTTGTGTTAGCAATTAAGTTAATTATTATGGGATATGTGCTTGAAATTGCACGTAATATAAATAAAGTACTTAGTATTTGATATTATACTATGTACTGATTATTGACATTTAAGAACACGTGTTGG
This sequence comes from Helichrysum umbraculigerum, assembly GCA_949592205.1. Lineage (NCBI taxonomy): Eukaryota > Viridiplantae > Streptophyta > Magnoliopsida > Asterales > Asteraceae > Helichrysum > Helichrysum umbraculigerum. The sequence continues at coordinate 126,029,306 of CATIUR010000002.1, forward strand.
ATATTACACATGATATTGTTAAGACATTGGTAATGAATATGGTGACATATGCTGAAAGTGTGATAATAGATTAATATGTGTTCGGAGTTTCAGATAAACAAGGCTACTAATTTATATCAGTTGATGATTGGAAAGTCTGTATAAATATATACATACTAAAAGATATTATGTGTATAGATGAGATAAATTGCATATATAAAGATTGATTATATATGTAGTAAATTGATTTTAAGTATGTATTTATTGTTAAAAAGTTAATAAGCATAACTAATTGCTTTGAACCATAAGGTTGTGTGGTATGTGTTTGAATGAAATGAAATCACATTGATGATTGATGATATGAATTAACCTGAGAAGGAAGTGTGAAAAACATAATCAAGTAACAGTATGATCACCGTTGTTACATTATGCTATGTCACATGAACTTGTTGAGGTTACCAATTATCAAAGAAATTTAATGTGATTGTGTTGTGAGCATGTGTAAGATATATATCAACTCTTTATGGAGTAAAGTATAAATAAATCTCAACACATACTTGTGCGCATGATTATATAAAGGTACTAATGTATGAGTAATAAAGTGAAATAATAGTTGAAAATATTGATTTACTAGAGATGGTTATAATAAGTGGAAAAAATTAAACTTATTAAACGAGATTAAATACTCTAGTAAATCCATAATTTATTTAATTAAATAACTTGTTACAGAATATCACCCTCCAGGGTTAGAGAGTTGTTGATTAACACTAGGTGAATTTTGAGGAATGGAAAATTGTTGATTAGCATTAGTTTACGGTTGGGTAGTGATATCGCGTAAAAAGTCACATTTTTACTACCGATATCTCTCTCATTCTGGAACGATTCTTGGCATTTTTAGTCAAATACAGTACAAATCAACAGTATTATGCCAAGATGGTCTAAACAAGGTTGCACGATGAAAATCAAGCAAAACGGGTAGAAAACGGAGATTCCACGCACGTTTGAAGATTCAAGACACCAAAACGAGATTTCAAGACAAGATTGCTCGTCACCAACATCCATCTCATCCAAGATGTTCGTTTTCAAAATACGAATCCAACAGAAGAAGAATCAACAAAAATGGACGAAGAATGAAGATTCATACGTACGCCGGAAGATACAAATGATTCGTACGACACATCTAAAGTTCAGAGACATATTTTTGGGATATCTTTTCGTCAAAGTCTTCGTTTTTGAATTACGAATCCAACAAAAAAATAATCGACTCAAACGGACGCATAACGAAGAAAACACGCACGAATCGAGAAACGAGGCAAAAGACGATGAACCGGGGCGGGGGTGTGCCAGCCGCCGCCGGCCAACCACCCACCGCCGCCGGCCACATGGTGGGCGGTGCCGGCCACCACCGCTTTTTGGTCCTTGCGTGTACTCGGTGCTAGGCCTTTACGCGCTTTTTCGTACCTGGGTCACCACCTTTACGCTCTTTTTCGTACCCGGTGCCACTACCTTTTTCACTTTTCCATCTTTTTGCTAATGTGAGCCTTGGGGTGCTAACTTAAGCCAAAGTTCTCCTATAAATAGAGGCCACTAGCTCTCATTTAAACACACACTCACATTATCAAATTCACACTCATACACATACTCTCACTCATCCATTTTCACTTTCTCACTCTAAAAATTCTCTCATATTTTAGTCTAGGATTATTGTAATTAATCTTCGGATTAACGTAGAGGCTAGAGCGAACGTTAGGAGTTTGGAGATTCATCTTTGTAAGTGTGAACGAGTTGTCAATTATAATAATACGCTGTTACGCATTTATCTCCGGGTGATATCTAAACTTTTATCATACTTGCTTTATTTCATATTTTAATTATGTATTATTGCCTTGTATGTGATTTGTCTATTACCATGAGTTGCGAGTAGTTTATTATTGTGATTGTTGATGATGTAGATAATTATAACTAAGGATGACATTATATATATAATTAAGTGTACGACAATTGTAAAAGTGATATGACGGCCCCTATTCGACAGTTTATCTGATATAGTACTGGAAACGCTTCAAGCGGAGTACAAATGTATGGAAGTCAATAAACGACCGAAGGTAGTTATATCACTGGAATCAGCTCTGGTTTAACAGTTGGAACTTCGACAGGATAATATAACTACACAACTAACTGGTGTATCCTACAAAGTCAATACACAAAAAAATGATGTTCGTGAAGCACGTTCAGATAAAATAGGAATTAATAACCTTTGTAATGTCCAGACTTTATGAACTTGAGTCTAATTTATGGAGTACCCTTTCTGGTTATCCACGTGACTGCAACCTAGTAATTAGGACCTGATCAACCTTAATTATGGTAAGTAGTTATCTGTGCCCATGACATGCAACAAGTAAGACACAGTGAACCCACTCGTTGTATATATTAGGTTTACATTTATGCATTGTTTTACATTTAGTTAGTTTAGAGTGTCACTTTCACCGTCAATTACTCTTGACCGCATGTTTGACGTAAGAAGCAGTAGAACTACCATGTAAAGTACACTGCCCGATTACTGAAAGGCATGGTCTGCATATGAAACACGTTTTTTTATAAACTGCGAATAATCCAGGGATGTATAACTGTTTGAAAAGGAGAACTCAAGTCTTAAGTTGAAGTAACCAAATCTTAATGCGTAAAACAAGGCTTAGGAATAAGAGTAAAGTCCTAGCGACCTAGAATCCTTAAAACACTAAGTCTTATAAAATCAATGGTCTAAACATACAAAGTGTAACACCCCCAAAGTTGATTGATTTGCGGAAGCACGATTTGGGTGTTACTAATCAATAACAAAGCACAAAGATATATAGTAAACGACTCTATATGCGTCGTTTTAACAAAATATATTGATATTGAAATGTTTACAACATTTAAAGCTTTACATAGCTCGAGATTAAATAAAAGGAGATTTCAGTACATAAGTACTTGTACAAAATATACTAATGCAAGAAAATCTCAATCGTCTGTATGCTGACTCGAGTTAAAAGTCCTGAAGCAGAAGCAACCTACTGCTTGGTACCTGCGATATATGCTAAATGGTCAGCTAAAGCTGGTGAGCTCACAGGTTTGAAATCAAGTAATATAGTATGAACCGCAAGATTTAATAATGATTGAATTGCATCCAGCAATTGATAATGTATATGTATACAGCCATGAGCACATAGTTGAGCTTAACTCGAGGGCCGGGTCCCCTATAGAGAATTCCGGGCGAGGTGCCTCCACGAGTGCCTAATCAACACTCGTCTTCCCAAATATTAGTACGTCCGTTTACCCGGTTAGTGCTTGCTAACCCGAACGAGGAGGGTCAATCCTATATGGTACCATATACTAATATTCACGCTACAACGTATTAACAACTATGCTGACGGAGGACTTTAAATGATTAGTTGTGAAAAACTCATGTAGTATATGAAATGTTTGTACTTGCGTTCACATGTTAAAAATGAGCAATATATCACACCCCTGAGTAAAATAGTAAAAAGAGGGGCTATGAGACTCACCTGAGTCTGAAAGCGTTTAAATAAAAGTAAGTTGATTAGCCGAGTGATGAAGTCCAAAGACTTGTAACCTGAGGGTGTCCACGACACGCGATGGTTATAAACATGATTGGGTATCTCAAAAGATCACCCTTGTAGTTGTTACACAACTATATATGTCCAAATTACTACGATTTGGTTGATTTGTTAAGTGTTTGAAAACGTGTACGGCCCGTTGGTGATTAATTGTAATAATAGTCCTGATGTTATCACATTGATTTCGAAGTGTTATACTTGAAAAGTATATTCCATTATGTTTGAAAAGTTGTATCATATAAACGTTTTGAAGTCATACAAGTTTGACACTTGGTGAGAAATGTGCTTACGGAATCTAAGTACGGGGGTCCGGGGGCAGCGCCCCTGGCGGGGTCCAAGGGGCTGGCCCCTGGCTGGGGTCGAGATGCCAGGTCAGCTCGAAATTTTTTTATTTCTACTATATTGCTTTGGTGAAAAACGCATCTGGGATCTGAATTCGGGTAAAATCGAGTGATAAATTTCGAGTCTCGACACTTAGTAAAAATCTGAGTTTTCTGTGTTTTGCGACACAATATGCGACACAAAAGTTTGTCATGCGACACAAGGGTTGTGTCGCATAGAAATGCGACACAATATCTATACGACACAAGGGTTGTGTCGCATAGATGCGAGATGCTGATTCAACAGCGACATAGTGATAGTGTCGCATAGTATTTGCGGCACAAGGTACGACACAATATACGACATAAGAGGCAAAATACGACACAACATGCGACACAAGGCTTGTGTCGCATGGAAGAACACCAGCCCAGAAAGTCCGGCTGTCAAGATTTTTCCGGCCAAAAACCCAATTCAAACCCGTTTTTAAGCTATAAAATCGTGTTCTACACATTGTAATGGACATATATAAGTTATATAAACACTAACAAGTGAAATGTACAAAGAATCGAGAGTTTTCGGGATTTTGTCGGAAACTTACAATTTGCCGAAATGGAAATCCGGAAAGATAGAAATGTAGATCGTCGCGAGGTGGTCGTGAATCTCTAAAAATATTGGTGATACGAGTGCGTTTGATTATGTTATTTTGCGATTTTAATGGATTGGTGGTTTTTGGAGAAAAAAGAGAAAAGAGAGTAAGAGAGAGAGAGAAAAGAATAAAATGATAGAAAAGAGATAGGAAGGTGGAGGTTATCCTCCACTTTTCAGTTTTCGCCCCGCGCTCCGCTTGGTGTTCGTTTTCTCCGTCATTTAACGTTTTAATAAATATTTCGCGCGTTAATCATCCATTTTAAAATACGAATTTTGTTTAATAATTTAATTAGATTGTTTTACAAATTTTTCTAATAATTGAAAGATTTAAAATGTGATTTAGTTAATTTGCGTATTTTGTTGTTAATTAGGTAAGTTTTTATTTGTACTATACGAATTGTAATTTGAACATTGTTAAAATACTATTTTTAACATAATAGTGCCACTTAATAAAATTTGGTCACCAACGTCCGTATTTATGGAATCGAAATACATTCGATTTAAATTGCGTACGATTTAATCAAATCGCATTTTCGTATATATTCAACAATATATATAATTCGATACATTAATTAGCCTAACACAGAACTAATTACATGTATTAACAGAGAATTAGGCACTAATTTACTAGTCCTAATTTGGCGGGTGTTACATTCTCCCCCTGTTAGGAGAATTTCGTCCCGAAATTTAGCTCGAGGTTGCGTTTGATGTAGAATCAGTGATGAGTTGAGGATATTTGAGTCGCATTTGGTCTTCCCGTTCCCAGGTAAATTCCGGACCACGCCGCGAATTCCATCTGACCTTGACGATGGGAATACGACTTTGTTTTAGTTGTTTGACCTCACGGTCCATGATTTCGGCAGGTTCCTCAACGAAATGAAGTTTATCGTCAACACGAATTTCATCGAGTGGAATAATAAGTGTCTCATCAGACAGACATTTCTTCAAGTTAGAAATGTGAAAGGTAGGGTGCACGCTGCTGAGTTCGGATGGCAGCTGCAATCGATAAGCTACGGGGCCAATCCGTTCGAGGATCTCAAAAGGCCCGATGTACCTGGGATTTAACTTCCCGCGTTTGCCAAAACGGATGACGCCTTTCCAAGGCGATACTTTTAAGAGTACTCGATCCCCAACTTGGAACTCGAGTGGTTTGTGTCTCACGTCAGCATAACTTTTCTGACGATCACGTGCGGCTTTGAGTCTGTTTTGGATTTCCACAATTTTCTCAGTGGTGGCGTGTATGAGTTCAGGACCAGTGAGTTGACTATCTCCCACTTCAGTCCAACAGATCGGTGATCGGCACTTACGACCGTACAGTGCCTCAAAAGGTGCAGCCTTAATGCTGGCGTGATAGCTGTTATTGTACGAGAATTCGCACAACGGTAGATGTCTTTCCCAGTTTGTACCGAAATCAACTACGCAGGCGCGTAGCATGTCTTCCAGTGTTTGAATGGTTCGTTCACTTTGGCCATCGGTTTGAGGATGGTATGCGGTACTCATATCAAGACGGGTACCCATTGCTTTTTGAAGTGACTGCCAAAAGTGAGAGGTGAAGCGGGCATCTCTGTCAGAGATGATCGAGATTGGAACACCGTGTTGAGAAACGATTTCCTTGATGTAGATTTGTGCGAGGCGTTCCATTTTATCACTTTCCTTGATGGTCAGGAAATGAGCAGACTTGGTGAGACGATCGACGATCACCCAAATGGTATCGCAACCGCTCGACGACTTAGGTAGTTTGGTTATGAAGTCCATGGCAATTTGTTCCCATTTCCATTCAGGGATTTCAGGTTGTTGGAGTAAACCAGAAGGTTTTTGATGTTCGGTCTTGACTTTTGAGCAAGTAAGACACTTGCTGAAATAAGTGGCGATTTCGGCTTTCATGTTCGGCCACCAATAAAATTCCTTGATTCCGTGGTACATTTTATCGGATCCTGGATGGATAGAATATTTGGACTTGTGAGCCTCATCCATCACCAAGTCTCGTAGGTTCCCAAAATTAGGCAACCAGATTCGGTTTAAGAAATACCTAATCCCGTTAGGTCTGATTTCGAATTGTTTGTCAATACCCCATAAGGCTTCATTTTTGATGTTTTCAGGTTTCAGGGCTTCGATCTGAGCGTTATGAATCTGAATGGTAAGATCGTTGTGAATGGTCATACTAAGGGCTCGGACTCGAAGTGGTTTTGGTCATTCCTTTCGACTGAGGGCATCGGCAACAACATTAGCCTTCCCTGGATGGTACTTGATCTCGCAATCGTAATCGGTAAGCAACTCGACCCATCGACGTTGCCTCATATTGAGATCCTTCTGATCGAATATATGTTGGAGACTCTTATGATCGGTAAAGATTGTGCACTTAGTGCCGTAGAGATAATGTCTCCAGATTTTGAGAGCAAAAACCACAGCTCCAAGTTCCAGGTCATGAGTGGTGTAGTTCTTTTCGTGAATTTTGAGTTGTCGTGAGGCATAGGCAATGACTTTGTCCCGTTGCATCAGCACGCATCCGAGACCTTGATGGGAAGCATCGCAGTATACCACGAAGTCATCGGTGCCTTCGGGTAAGGATAGAATTGGAGCACTGCAAAGCTTTTGTTTTAGAAGTTGGAACGCTGACTCTTGTTTATCGGTCCAATCGAACCTTTTGTCCTTCTGAGTCAGTACCATGAGTGGTTGAGCTATTTTGGAGAAATTTTCGATAAATCGTCGATAGTACCCAGCAAGACCCAAGAATTGACGTACTTCAGTTGCAGTGGTGGGTGCTTGCCAGTCTTTGATAGCCTCGATTTTTGATGGGTCAACGTGAATTCCCTGACTGTCGATCACGTGACCAAGGAATTGAACAGTTTGTATCCAGAACTCACACTTAGAGAATTTGGCGTAAAGCTCCTCGTGTCTAAGTAATCCAAGGATGGTTTTGAGGTGTTGCGCATGTTCTTGCTCGTTGCGCGAGTAAATGAGTATGTCATCGATAAAGACAATGACAAACTTGTCGAGGTAAGGTTTACACACCCGGTTCATGAGGTCCATGAATACAGCCGGTGTGTTGGTTAGACCGAAGGGCATCACTTGGAATTCGTAGTGCCCGTAACGAGTTCTGAAAGCAGTTTTTGGAATATCGATGTCGCGTACTCGTAACTGATGATATCCTGATCGCAGGTCGATTTTTGAGTAGAAACTTGAACCCTGAAGTTGGTCGAATAGATCATCAATACGAGGAAGTGGATATCGGTTTTTGACGGTCAATTTGTTCAACTCTTGATAGTCGATGCACATTCTGAATGAACCGTCCTTCTTTTTAACAAATAAGACCGGAGCTCCCCAAGGTGAAGAACTCGGTCTAATGAATCCTCTATCCAGAAGTTCCTGTAACTGGGTGGACAACTCCTGAAGTTCGGATGGGGCTAAACGGTACGGTGCGCGGGCCACCGGTGCGGCACCCGGCACGAGATCGATTGAGAACTCAACCTGTCTAGATGGAGGTAAACCAGGTAGTTCTTCCGGAAAGACTTCGGGAAAGTCTCTTACAATTGGCACATCCTCAAGTCGGTTCTCCTCTGACTTCTTCTCTGTGATGTGTGCGAGTATTGCAGGGTAACCCTTTCTCAGAAATTTTCAGGTTTTTAAGCAAGAGATGATATTGAGTCTCGTCCCGCCGGTCTCCCCCTGTATGATCAAGGTTCTACCGACAGCGAGTGGAATGCGGACAATCTTATCGTAACAAACGATTTCAGCTCGGTGTTTGGACAACCAGTCCATTCCAATGATGACGTCGAAACTCCCGATTTCAACGGGTACAAGATCGATTGAAAAGGTTTCGTCAGCTAGGTTTAAAGTGCAATTAGGTATCACACTATTGGTTTCTATAAGTTTTCCATTTGCTAGATCTACAGTGTACTTAACATCTAAGGCAACCGGAGTGATGTCAAGTAATGGGCAAAAGTCATCGGAGATAAAGCTTCTATCAGCACCAGTATCAAAATAGAACAGAAGCAGTTAAGTTGTTGAGGAGGAACATACCCGAGACCATATTCGGGTCTTGGCGGGCGTCCCCGGATTTGATGACAAAGGCTCTGCTTCGGGTGTTGTTGTTGTTGCTGTTGCGGTTGTTGTTGTTGTTGTTGTTGTTGTTATTCTTCAGCTTTGGGCACGTGTCCTTGAAGTGCCCGGGGTTCCCACACTCAAAGCAGACTTTGGGTGGCCTGGTGTTGTTGGGGTTGTTGTTGGCAGGAGAGCGGCAATCTTTGGTGAGGTGGCCGTACCTCTTGCAATTGTTGCAAAAGGGAGCACATGAACCTTCATGGTGACGGCTGCACTTGGAACAATAGGGTTTGCTCCCAGTGTAGCCCCGTTGGGTGTCGGTGGTGGTGTTGTAGGCTTTGATGGTGTCGGATTTCTTGTTTTGTTGGTTTGAGTGGTTGTTGTGGTAGTCGGACGACTTTCTTTTGTTGTGGTGGGAGGATGGAGTGGGTGGTTCAGAATCTTGGCTCATTGACATCAGGTCTTGGGCCAGTAGGATAGCACCGTCAATGGTGGTTTGGTTAGAAGAGGCGACGTGCCCCCGAACAGGATCAGGAAGACCAAGGATGTACTTCCTGATTTTATCAGGTTCTGTGCTTACCATGGCTGGGCGGAGGGCAGCGAGTTGCTGGAATCTGGTGGTATAACCATCGATATCACCACCTTGAACCTTTAGGTTCCAGAACTCCTCGTCCAGCTTTTGGAGTTTGGCGATAGAGCAGTATTTGGCAGTGAGTTTTGCTTTCAAATCCTCCCAAGAGAGTTGGTAGGCAATGTCAGCACCCACTGATTGGGTATATGAGTTCCACCAAGAGTGGGCATCATCTTCGAGAGAGCAGGTGGCGAAATTTACTTTGTCGTTCTCCGCGCATTTGCTGACACGGAAAACAGTTTCCATCTTTTCGAACCATCTGATCAGTCCGATGGCTCCTTCAGAACCCTTGAAGCTTGAGGGTTTACAGCTCTGAAAGTCCTTGTAAGAACAAGGTTTAGCAGCAGGGGTTTCAGCGGCATCGCTGTTTCTTGCGGAATTCTGTGGGGTATTCCGAGCCAAGGCTTCAGTCACAGCCTGGGTTATGAGCGATGTAAGCTGAGCATCGGTGTAAGGTCTTGACTTTGGCGGCATGATTCTTCAATAAAATAAATGAAGATACATGAGATTTTGTAAGAAAATTGTATTTGTCTCAGATGTACATGTATAAAGGCGGTAATACATAACATCAATGTGAAAAAGAAATATGGCAATTGGTATAAGTAGAAACAACAAGGGATATTTGATAGATAATATGAGTTCAAAGGTTACATCCCATGGATGTATTACAAAAGGCGTCGGGAATTGTTACATCCGACCGAATTATAAAGTAGCGCTTAGATAGTTATTAGACTACATGATAGATTACAAGACGACAACTACACTAGTTTTAACGTAGATTAATTTGTTCCATCATTTCGACAAGACGATCCACAGTATTGGCAAGTCTGCTGGCCTGTCGGGCATTGTCTTCAGCTAAGGCCAGTCGTTGAACTAAACTGCCAATGTATTCATCTGATACCCGTGAGCGTTGTTCACACTCATCTAGTCTGTGTTTCAAAAGAGCGGTTTCCACGCTTATCTCCACCACTTTGTTGAAAAGAATGTCTACATTGTTAACGGTGGTTTCGTGATCCTCGGAGACTTGTTCGATGCGTTCGAGAGATGTAAGTCTCCAGTTTTCGTTCGTTTCCTGCAACACGACATCCATGGTGCGAAGTCGCTGCTCGTCTTGGTTCACCCTAGCGGCTAAGGCCGGCAAGGTGAAGTGAGTGGGGTACGGGCCAGCTCGAGGCAACCTGGCGTTCCTCCTAGCTACCCTTGGGTTCTGCGACCCGGATTGAGAGCGCGATGAATTGGGCTGTGTGTTTGCCATTGCTGAGACAAAGCGTTAGTAAGTGTGAGGCCTATATTCATATAGTTCCTATATAATATAGCCTATTGAGTGTCTAGCACAAACATGTTTAAGTCTCGGTCCTCTCGAGGTCAGAGTCTTCTAGTGTACCCCGTTCAGCCATAACTACCTTCAGATCTTACATCATCTTTGCTTAATTGTACATAGTTGATCAGGCTATGTTAAATTAAACTCGTATGACGTAATCACTGAACCAGTTATACCTAATAAGGAATACTGCCTAATGGTCATAGTCTAGGCTCACTAAATGCAACCTAGTTCACTATAACCTTAGGCTCTGATACCAATCTGTAACACCCCCAAATTTGATTGATTTGCGGAAGCACTATTTGGGTGTTACTAATCAATAACAAAGCACAAAGATATATAGTAAACGACTCTATATGCGTCGTTTTAGCAAAATATATTGATATTGAAATGTTTACAACATTTAAAGCTTTACATAGCTCGAGATTAAATAAAAGGAGATTTCAGTACATAAGTACTTGTACAAAATATACTAATGCAAGAAAATCTCAATCGTCTGTATGCTGACTCGAGTTAAAAGTCCTGAAGCAGAAGCAACCTACTGCTTGGTACCTGCGATATATGCTAAATGGTCAGCTAAAGCGGGTGAGCTCACATGTTTGAAATCAAGTAATATAGTATGAACCGCAAGATTTAATAATGATTGAATTGCATCCAGCAATTGATAATGTATATGTATACAGCCATGAGCACATAGTTGAGCTTAACTCGAGGGCCGGGTCCCCTATAGAGAATTCCGGGCGAGGTGCCTCCACGAGTGCCTAATCAACACTCGTCTTCCCAAATATTAGTACGTCCGTTTACCCGGTTAGTGCTTGCTAACCCGAACGAGGAGGGTCAATCCTATATGGTACCATATACTAATATTCACGCTACAACGTATTAACAACTATGCTGACAGAGGACTTTAAATGATTAGTTGTGAAAAACTCATGTAGTATATGAAATGTTTGTACTTGCGTTCACATGTTAAAAATGAGCAATATATCACACCCCTGAGTAAAATAGTAAAAAGAGGGACTATGAGACTCACCTGAGTCTGAAAGCGTTTAAATAAACGTAAGTTGATTAGCCGAGTGATGAAGTCCAAAGACTTGTAACCTGAGGGTGTCCACGACACGCGATGGTTATAAACATGATTGGGTATCTCAAAAGATCACCCTTGTAGTTGTTACACAACTATATATGTCCAAATTACTACGATTTTGTTGATTTGTTAAGTGTTTGAAAACGTGTACGGCCCGTTGGTGATTAATTGTAATAATAGTCCTGATGTTATCACATTGATTTCGAAGTGTTATACTTGAAAAGTATATTCCATTATGTTTGAAAAGTTGTATCATATAAGCGTTTTGAAGTCATACAAGTTTGACACTTGGTGAGAAATGTGCCTACGGAATCTAAGTACGGGGGTCCGGGGGCAGCGCCCCTGGCGGGGTCCAAGGGGCTGGCCCCTAGCTGGGGTCGAGATGCCAGGTCAGCTCGAAAATTTTTTATTTCTACTATATTGCTTTGGTGAAAAACGCATCTGGGATCTGAATTCGGGTAAAATCGAGTGATAAATTTCGAGTCTCGACACTTAGTAAAAATCTGAGTTTTCTGTGTTTTGCGACACAATATGCGACACAAAAGTTTGTCATGCGACACAAGGGTTGTGTCGCATAGAAATGCGACACAATATCTATACGACACAAGGGTTGTGTCGCATAGATGCGAGATGCTGATTCAACAGCGACATAGTGATAGTGTCGCATAGTATTTGCGACACAAGGTACGACACAATATACGACATAAGAGGCAAAATACGACACAACATGCGACACAAGGCTTGTGTCGCATGGAAGAACACCAGCCCAGAAAGTCCGGCTGTCAAGATTTTTCCGGCCAAAAACCCAATTCAAACCCGTTTTTAAGCTATAAAATCGTGTTCTACACATTGTAATGGACATATATAAGTTATATAAACACTAACAAGTGAAATGTACAAAGAATCGAGAGTTTTCGGGATTTTGTCGGAAACTTACAATTTGCCGACATGGAAATCCGGAAAGATAGAAATGTAGATCGTCGCGAGGTGGTCGTGAATCTCTAAAAATATTGGTGATACGAGTGCGTTTGATTATGTTATTTTGCGATTTTAATGGATTGGTGGTTTTTGGAGAAAAAAGAGAAAAGAGAGTAAGAGAGAGAGAGAGAAAAGAATAAAATGATAGAAAAGAGAGAGGAAGGTGGAGGTTATCCTCCACTTTTCAGTTTTCGCCCCGCGCTCCGTGTGGTGTTCGTTTTCTCCGTCATTTAACGTTTTAATAAATATTTCGCGCGTTAATCATCCATTTTAAAATACGAATTTTGTTTAATAATTTAATTAGATTGTTTTACAAATTTTTGTAATAATTGAAAGATTTAAAATGTGATTTAGTTAATTTGCGTATTTTGTTGTTAATTAGGTAAGTTTTTATTTGTACTATACGAATTGTAATTTGAACATTGTTAAAATACTATTTTTAACATAATAGTGCCACTTAATAAAATTTGGTCACCAACGTCCGTATTTATGGAATCGAAATACATTCGATTTAAATTGCGTACGATTTAATCAAATCGCATTTTCGTATATATTCAACAATATATATAATTCGATACATTAATTAGCCTAACACAGAACTAATTACATGTATTAACAGAGAATTAGGCACTAATTTACTAGTCCTAATTTGGCGGATGTTACACAAAGTTATTAATCTGCATGCTAATGAGATAGTAAACTATTTTAGGGGTTAAGAAAGGTCGGACCTATGAGACGATACGCTACTGATTCATGCACCTCGGTATCAAGCCAAGATAATCACGATAACCTAGTTCCTAGTGACATGCCAATGGGAAACTTAATTGGTAGGGTTCTAGAGTTTACACCTAATAGTTTATTCATAACATTAAGTATTGTTCCTGTTTAATCTTTCATCCTGAAACATTAATTATCGAGATCTCAACAATCACATATCTATCTTTATCTGCTTTCCTGCACTTTAATTTACTGCAATTTACTTTTCTGCATTTTAATTACTTGTCTTTAGTTTAAAAACCCTCAAACATTCCTACTTTGTTCCATCCTAAATATTTCCCTACCGAAAGCACCAGCTTTAATCACCCACACATTTGGATTCATAGAACGATCTTAGGTCATACTTACCGCTTGCTAACCAGAGTAGGTAGTATGTATAATTTAAGCCATGCTAAATATAAAATTTAAAGCCCCTGTTACGCCCGCTTCACCATCAGGAATCACAACGACACTGACCCGAACGGTGGGCAGCGCAACAAGTTTTTGGCGCTGCTGCTGGGGAATCACAAACGTACGATTCAAGCCGCCTTAAGTAGTAGTATTTAGGAGATCCTTCCGATTGAAATCTTCTTAAAATCTTCCGAAAGTTAATTTAAGTAGCTTTAATTTAGTTTACTGTTAATTTAGTATTAGTATTAGGATAATATTAGTTTAAAAATGACAACTCGAAAACCCACTTCTTGCCTCATTTCAATGGATGAATTTAAGGCAACGGATGATACGGAATTCTTTAACTACTTAGAAAAAGAGCTAGGATCTGATTTCTTTTCACCTTCTTCCTCTAACACTAAGGAAACCTCCGACACCCAAGACAAATTTAGGACCTCACTTTCAATTCAAAAACGTTGCCTGGATTTTGATGACACGGACCAGTTACCTGACCTTGCATCATCTCCAAAAGATCACTCTTCAACTCTGCATTTACCCGGTTTACCAAATTCTGCCCACTTCAATTATTTTCCCGAAGATGATTTTGAAGAAAAACCTCCGAAATTTCGTGACATAATCACCCTCATTCCTGAAACATCCGTGTATACCCAAACCACATCCGATTCTCGGAATGACGGCATCTTTCCATTCCTTTCCCACAAACCCAAACACACCATCTATCGAGTGGTGGATAAGGTTCCATCAGTCGAGACCGAACAATCTTTTTTTGAAGAACGCCACCTCGGTGCTTCCTTCAATCCTTCTCGAAGGATAGATGTCTATAAAACATTCGTTAGGCAGTTAACGTATGCCGATCTCCCGTTTTCGTACGAACATCGAGAAACGATTGCCATATTAGAAAAACAAGTGGAATTCCTTCTTCGCCTGTCGAGTCATGAATGCGAAAACACTTCCACAAATCTCAGAGACCAAGAACTAAAGTTTATAGCAGATTTAGATCTACTTTTTGAATCACTTACCGACATTAATCAATCACAATGTCGCTGTAGTGATCCGTAAACTTGAGTTCTGGGTAGAACAAGATCCGATGATCTCTATCATCATTCCTGGTAAAATTCCATTCTTTGTTGACCCTGCCTCTTACTTGATCTCAAAATTGCAAGCCGTTTCCAACAATTCTAATTATACTTGTCATACAAATTGTCTAGATAGGGCTACGATATCGATTGATACGATTATTCAATAAATTCAATTGAATATGAAGAATAACCTAATTCGAACTACGGAATGAAATTCCAAATGTGTTTGTAATCTAATGATTGATAGTTTTCGTGATTGAATACTTAAAAAAGAAAGGAAATGAAATGAATTCCTAATTGCTAATATTATTCACCAACGTGAACTTGAGTTTTCCCTCCAAAACTATTCTAACCCCGTCACGAGCATTCTATTTAGATGAGTCACGTGATACAAATAGAAGGGGCATTGTTGTAATCTTCAAAAGGACTTGACACCTGACTACCAACGGGCTTACCCAACTACTGATTCGAAATTCAGAATACTTGCTCATGTCTTTGTTAATACTGGCCCTCTAACTTTTTTTTCCCCAAAAGCTAGGTATTTCCGTTTATGACGGGTTTTCCAGGTTGGTCAAGCTTTTGCTCGTGATGTACTATACAAAACCTAACTGTTTGATTAGGTATTCCCGTTAATTGTGGCCCTCTAACTGTTTGATGAAATTCCTCACTGACCGAGTTAGATTATTTCCAGTGCAATATAATGCCACCATACAAAACCTAATTAATACTAGTGCTAATTAAGAAGTCAAGATTGATGATTAAATCATTTCTTTTGGCAGTAAGACGTTCATAAAAGTTTATTATAGTACAAGTGGATGATTATGCATCAAGCTCTCCACTTTCAGCTGCAAAACCTTATGGTAAATTTCCTTGAAGATCAATATTATTAATGTTCCTAAGCATCAGCTGTTAAATAACTTTTTTGACTTCGCCTAGTTATAGCTAAGTACAGTTCATTCTGTGACCTATGAAAATTGTAACATTTTCGGTTACGAAGAGTACTTTGGAAATCACTTCTTTTTGTGGTCAAAAGGTTTAGCTACAATTCCTCATTTGGCCATCATAACAAACTTAACCCCCTTTATTGTTATTATTACTGATAGGTATATATAGTAGAAATATCTTACTAATTAATCTTTTGTTCTGGTCATTTGACAATAAATCTTTTTACCATCAAAGAATTAAAGTATATATCTTACAGCTGAATTTTTTACTATGTAGGTGTAGTGTACAACAATAGATTGATTAAATCCTCTTGAGAACAAACTGTCATGATATGACAAGAGTCCATAGATATGTTTTACCATCGTTACTTCCAAAACTTGTCTTGACTTAATTTTGTATGATCTGATGTACCTAACTCATCGTTGGAAAGCAGTTAAGTGTTGAGTTTGTCAATACAATCAGTATTTTGGCAGCTAATCAAATTAATAATATCAAAGTGGTAAGCTATTTATCATAAAATTTGAATTAGACTAGAAGTGTAGTGATAATGGATGTGTTTCGTACTATCATTGGAGAATGGGTTGGGTTGGAGATATAAGGGGAAGCTTTGTCGTTGTAACCCCAGTTTTGTATGTGTGTATATATTGTGTACAAATGCAAACAACTATTATTTGTTGCGAACTAAACTTGGGTTGTGTAGTGTGTCTCAAATGAGATGGTGTTTTAGTTTCTTTTTGGGATTACAATATAAGTTTTGGGTGTTTAAAAATGAAGTGCTGGAGTTTAGCACTTTAAACCTAACCTACTGAGTGAAAGGTGATCTTTTATTTCTTTTTACCTTTTTAATTTGAATCCCCTAACCTTGATTCCAGATTACATAAGCCTGTGTATCTTTTGTGTAGTGAGATAACTATATATGGTGTTTCTGATGCAGGGATCAATGAGTATAGTATATGAGTTTCTCTACTACTATAAGTATATTTATAATAATAATAATATATACAGTGTGTGTGTTTTTGTGTGGCATGGTTTGGGTTAGGAGTTATAAGGGAAAGAAATAGAGGCTGTAATTGTTGTTTGGGTCACTTTACATGTTGTATGGTTATAAAACAGTAAGTGGTCAAGTCTTATGTGTTGTCTGGTTAGACTTGTATTCTTTCACAGGTCTGGGATTAGGCAGGATTGGGCAGTGAGTCAAACAATTGCATATGTGGGGATTTTGCTTGGAATGTGCAGGGGTATGGCATGAATGAAATTGAAAATCTTGCACATAAAAGGATGGAAATGAAACTAGTGGCAGAGTAATCTCAATCCCATCTTTGGTTTGGTCGTTTGTGGTTATGCTTTCTATTGGAGGTGAGATGGATATGCACGAGCTGAAACTTCCTGCTAAGAATAGTAGAGGAAGACTTTCTTACATAATTGTGAGGTAGCAGGTGTTTATGATCCTCATGCATGGTCCAGGCTATCTGTAGGTTCCCCTCAACTCGGACCTAATCGGATCGATAACTCGAGTGTAAGAGCAGAAATCAAACAAATGAGTATTTGAACGTATTAATCGATTCACAAACACCAACACGATATATATATAAAAGCTTTGTATATATTAGCTTGAATAATGAAGCTTTTACAATCTCTCTCTCTCTAACCACATCTCTCTCTCTCTAACCACGTCTCTCTCTCTCTCTAGATGAACACCTACTTAAATACACAACCACCAAATGAAGCCTAATGATTTATTATATAGTCTGACCACTGTAACATGCAACACAAGCCATGTCGCTAATACTGCGACACAAGCTATGTCGCTAATACTGCGATGCAAGTTGTGTCGCTACTGCGACGCAAGTTGTGTCGCTACTGCGACGCAAGTTGTGTCGCTACTGCGACGCAAGTTCTGTCGCTACTGCGACACAAGCTCTGTGTCGCACGAACAGTACATTATATATCCTATAATTAATTCTCGTTTACCGACTCGAATATACAAAGTAAACACTTCACGTACTAAGACTAATTGACTTTGACAAGTACAAACATTGACAAAGTGACTTTCACACAAAATGCACCAACAAACTCCCCCATGTCATCAGCTTGGTCAAAACATCTTCAATTAGTCTTCACCAACAAACTTCCATCCAAATCTTCAACACTCATAAACTCCCCCATTGAGATAGCATGGTCTTGAAATAAAATCTTGATGTCCAGATTCATGTGTCTTACACATTTGTCATACAAATAAGATCTTCCAACTCTGTGACCATCTCTCAATCATCATAAGCATCTCCTGTAGAATTTATCTTCAAAGACTTTGAAGAACGACATTCATCCTTTAGATCTTCAATATTTGACTTTAACAAGATATGTGATATTGAAGAAAATAACATAGAAATAATTTTTTTTTTGTATTTTCTTTATAAAGAAAAGTAAAGAACATAGATATAAAGAATTTAGGGATATGATTGTTTTGAGTCTGCTTAGGGATCATATGAGGCCAACATGCAATTATTAAGAAATAGTAAGTGTTATTTCGATCATCAGTATATTTGTCCACTTTAAATTTACTTGGCACACTTAAAAACACCTTTTATAAAAATTAATTCAAGACGATCATCGGTATTGTTTGTCCACCTAACCATGTTACATCCGCATCTGTGCGGTAACCTTTTATTGTTAGTATGAATTTCATCTTGCGAGCCTTGTTATATGATATACTAAAGAATTTAATAAAACACATATCACTGTATCTTTTTGGTCAAGGTAGAGGTTACAAGATCAAGAACTTCTTGAATAGCCCATAACATACACCTAAATTTTAGATTTAGACAAATATCAAATATACCATGAAGATACTAGTGGTTCCATGTCTGTACTCAGTACAACAGAAGATCCCTTAGTATGAACATAATACATTTGAGAATACTGGCCTAACTTGTGATTCCAGATCTGTACTCAGTACAACAGAGGATTCCTTAGTTAAGCTAATACCCGTATTGCTACTATTTGCCAATGTTTATGAATTTACAAACTTTTAATCACAGTGTGTGCCAGTACCTTCGTTCTTCAATTAAGACATGTGTCATACATCATATACCAATTCACACAAGATAATAGACAAGTATTAAAATTACTTCTTAATATCCCAGAGACCGGTGTGTATCATGCCTACCGATACATCATATGATGAAGCTAATTTTCATAAAAACTGTTTCAAATATGTCAGATAAACCTACTGACACATCAAACATAAACCTTAAAATTTCCATTTTATGCATGTCATCTGATGTACTATCATTTCCCAACTTGTTTACAGACACAATCCAATGTCTTTTCAAGAATTATGAATCTTGTTGTTCACCATTCTGATTCAAATAATCAGAATATTTTTAAGTTTTAAAATTACTACATCATATGATGAAGCTAATTTTCATAAAAAAAAGTTTCAAATATGTCAGATAAACCTACTGACACATCAAACATAAACCTTAAAATTTCCATTTTATGCATGTCATCTGGTGTACTATCATTTCCCAACTTGTTTACAGACACAATCCAATGTCTTTTCAAGAATTATGAATCTTGCTGTTCACCATTATGATTCAAATAATCAGAATATTTTTAAGTTTTAAAATTACTCCTCCTGAACAGTAAATTCTTTTCACAATTCATTTCAAAGGCAATCCCCTCAAACATTAAACACATATTTTTGGTATTTTTAATTTAAGAAATTTTGCAACATTGGATCTCTTTGATACTAAAAAGTACAAAGAATGGCTATTGCATACTTGACAAATAAAAGTTTCAAAATCACATATTAAGTTAAATCAAAGTAGCACTTTAGCCACCTCTAGACGTCGATAATCTCATCCATCCAATCACAAAACATCGCACATAACCATTTTGAAAGCAATCTGCCAACTGATATCCATATCCTTGCAGTCAGTAAAAATGTAAGCTATCAAAAAATCTGACTGCATCACCACAAACAATTAAACATTAAATTTTATGGGACACCCAAGCCTTGATAGACTTGGGTTGTCCATTATCATCCAAAATCATCACATCCATGAGTTTATGATATTTTAAAAACTCAATTGATTTCATAGACGTGTTGTTTGCGGATTTTGGTTTCCAAACCTGCTTCAGTTTGGATGATTCATTTTCAACAATGTTGTGCTGTTGAAATTGAGATCTTCTAGTCAGAAATTTGTTTACTCTAGCCATAGGTTTTCGAGAACAGGATGCACAACTAGATACATGAAAATACAAACCACGCCTTGAAAAAGATTTTGAAAAAGAATTCCTAAAAGAAGAAATTATTGGCATCCTTCTACCAAACCTATCTAGGGATAATAACAGGCAATCCCTAATGATGTGGCCCTGTTGACCACAACGAAAACAAGAACGTCTCTCCACAAAAGATTTATTCCAATGAGTTCCCTCAAAACGTTTTGGTGGAGGAATATACACAGAAGGTGTATGAACAGGAACATTTGTTGAACATGCAGTCTTAGGAGAACATGTTGTAGCAGATGTTCCTGAGGTTGAGTTAGTTGATGTTGAAGGTTTATTCTTGTCAGATTTATCAACTAGTTTGTCTTTCTTCAGATTCTTCACAGGTGACTATGAATTATCTAAAGATTTAGTTTTTGAATCCTTTTTAACATTTTTAGCTTGAAAGGATTCATTGTCAACCTTGGCTTTACCTTTGCATTTAAAACGTTCATCATTTTCAGTTGTAATGATGAAGTTTTCAGGTTTGACATTTACTTTATCAACCTTAATTGTAGACTCTTCAGGTATATCCTCTATCTCAATAATCTCCTCAACCTTTTGAGCCTTAACATAATTAGGCTCACTAGTCGATGCCTTAACAAACTCAGGCATACTAGTTTCAGGTTTTGTAAACAAACCTTTTGATATTTGTCCTTTGAGAATCAAGCATTCCATTAAAAACTAAATTGGAAGAAGCGACTTTTGACAGTTTTCCCTTTAAATGCAGAGCTTCAGTTTGTGAATCAGCAAGATTTTTCTTAACCTTGGCAAGCATTTCTACATAACTAGAAATTTCATCTTGCTGATCATAGATTTTGGCTCGAAGCTCTTTCATTTCCTCTAAAGATGCTTTTAGTTTGTTTTCAAACATTTTCTCATTATCTTTTAACAAACTATTAGCTTCTGTGAATTGATTAATTACAGAATTGTGATGTTCGCTATTTTCCCTATACCTGTTAATCTGATCAGATAAGTTAATACATGAAGCACAAGAGGATGGTTCAGAATCAACCTCAGTTTTCGAAGCTTTGAATGTATCCTCTGTCCTCATGCCTTCGTCTAAACTTGAAAACTTTGACTGATCTTGTTCACCATAACTGATTATCAATGCCTTCCATAAATCATAAGCCGTTGCTTGATTTCTCATACAATAGATTTCATCTTGAGGTAAGCACTTTGTGATCATCTCATACGCGCGTTTGTTATTATTATATAACTTTTTTCACCGGAAGTAATATATTTTTAAAATTGGTTGCGTGTATCGCTGCTTGGTAATTAAAACCAACAAATCAGGGTCCTTATATGCAATGAAATTCTCGAGTTCTGTCTTCCATTTGTTGAAGTCAGTGTGGAATAAGGACTTACAGGGGGCAACTTTTGAAAAGCCCATTTGTCGAATTTTCCCTCAATTTTTTTTATGTGACACAAGTTGTGTCGCCGATTGTGTCGCAGTGAATAGTAAATGTGACACAAGTTGTGTCGTCGATTGTGTCGCAGCTTATGTCACAGCTTATGTCGCAGTAAATAGTAAATGTGACACAAGTTGTGTCACAGCTTATGTCGTAGTGAATAGTAAATGTGACACAAGTTGTGTCGCCTATTGTGTCGCAGTGAATAGTGAATGTGACACAAGCTGTGTCGCAAAAGTCAACGCTTGTGTCGCTAATTGTGTCGCAAAAACTCGACCTCAGCTTTCTTGAAACTCAAAAATCTGACTTTTGAGACGACTTCACCAAACCCACGAATTTTGGACTGATATATCTTCAATGTTCATCAAACCAACCTAGAAAATGAAGAACAAACACCTCATATGAATATCAAAGACCCAAATATACAAGTTTTTCAAAGAAAACGTTCGAACTCGACCCGAAACCGTTGAATAACAAATTCACGGCTCTGATTCCACTTGTAGGTTCCCCTCAACTCGGACCTAATCGGATCGATAACTCGAGTGTAAGAATGGAAATTAAACAAACGAGTATTTGAACAAATTTTGGACTGATATATCTTCAATGTTCATCAAACCAACCCAGAAAATGAAGAACAAACACCTCATATGAAGATCAAAGACCGAAATATACAAGTTTTTCAAAGAAAACGTTCAAACTTGACCCGAAACCGTTGAATAACAAATTCACAGCTCTGATTCAACTTGTAGGTTCCCCTTAACTCGGACCTAATCGGATCGATAACTCGAGTGTAAGAGCGGAAATCAAACAAACGAGTATTTGAACGTATTAATCGATTCACAAACACAAACACGATATATATATATATAAAAGCTTTGTATATATTAGCTTGAATAATGAAGCTTTTACAATCTCTCAATCTCTGCTCTCTCTCTCTCTAACCACGTCTCTCTCTCTCTCTCTCTAGATGAACACCTACTTAAACACACCACCACTAAATGAAGCCTAATGCTTCATTATATAGTCTGACCACTGTAACATGCGACACAAGCTATGTCGCTAATACTGCGACACAAGCTATGTCGCTAATACTGCGACGCAAACTGTGTCGCTAATGTGACACAAGCTCTGTGTCGCACGAACAGTACATTATAAATCCTATAATTAATTCTCGTTTACCGACTCGAATATACAAAGTAAACACTTCACGTACTAAGACTAATTGACTTTGACAAGTACAAACATTGACCAAGTGACTGACACACAAAATGCACCAACACTATCATTGGTTATATGGTCATTCACATTATTTGAATGATTAGTGGACTATGTGCCGATTTCCTAGTCCATTGGTCATTGGGTTAGAATTTATTATTGAGCCATGTTGGTTAGTGATCTGGCTCCATTGGTTGATATATCAAAATGAGGTAAATTAGATTTTAGGAGGAGATGGTAGCAAGCCCGGAGGTTTTCTGATTGGTCATTGAAGATATACAAGTGGAAAGGGTGGTAAAAGTGTGAAGTTAGTGCACTGCTTGTACTTGCTGACATGTGTATGCAAAATTTGGTTTAGATTGATCGTTGAAAGTACTTATAAGGGTTGTGAGCTGTTTCAAAATGTGCTCAAGTACTTATGTACTTACTGCAAGTCTGGAATGAAGAATCCGTCCCATTCTTTGACTTTTTCAAGTCAAACAATTTTCTGATATCGATTGAACTGTGAAAGATTTGGGAAAGTTATAGATAAGAGAAGGATAAAGCATGTCGATTATAGCAATATGAAGTTATAAAAATCAGTTCATCCGTAGATTTGGTGTAACTGGGTTACTAGAAGCTTGCAAATATTGTGCTGTTTGACCATTATTAGATTGTGGGATATGATTATGTTCCGGTGGAGAAAGATTGGGAATGAAGAGATAGAGTCAGAAGTTGGATGTTTGAAAAGTTTAAAAGTGCTAAATTGCCTTAGGTTGACCCTGGAAAGTAAAAAAGCAATTAATCTGAGTAGTGGAAGCCTCATTGAAGATAGTAAGTGCCATTTAGCTGATTAAGAAGGCCTTTGTATATTATTAGTAGCACTTGAACTTGTTACAAGATATAAGTTGAGGTTTGGCCACACCGCATAGACTAGACAAATTCCCACATTTTGGGAGACTGCTGGATCAGGTTTTGATCGTATCCATCATATATATGTACTGTATTTTTTAGTCATTGGAATATTGTAAAACATAGGAATATAGGATATCTTTATAACGAAGTATGCCAATTTCAGCTTAGTGAAATCAATATATATTACTGGTTTGATTATACAACTAATCAAATCAATATTAGTTTCAGGTTTGTGGATTCAAGTTCAACAATAGAAAAATGTATTTCTCATGTTTTCTTCATATGTATATGCCAATATATTGTATATTGCTTCACTAACAGTTACACATATCATTTTTTACATATTAACTTGTAGTTTGATGGATAGCAGAAACAGATCTATGTTTAAGTTGTTGGAGTAATTGTATAAATAACATAGAATATCTCTATAACAACGCAAATTTGATGTGACACCCCCAAATTTAATGATTTGCGGAAGCTCGATTTGGGTGTCACTAATTAATATACAAAGCACATAAGATATAATGAACGACCACTATATGCGTCGTTTTGAACTTATAATGAATAATCATAGGTTTACATCCAAAAATAATGTTTACATTAGCTCAATCCTAATTGAGAGATTTAAATACATAATTACTTTATACAAAATATAATAATGCAGCTAAATCTCTGATTGTTTGCATGATGACTCGAACTAATTGATCCTTACTTGAGCAGTCCAACCTACTGCTGGTCACCTGTGATACATACTAAAATGGGTCAGCGAAACGCTGGTGAGCTCACAGGCTTGTATGTCAATGTATAGTTGTAAGAACCGCAAGATTTAATATTGAATTTAAAATGCAATTAAGCAGAATAAAAGTCATACAATCATGAGCACATAGTCTGAGCTTAACTTGAATTGTCAGGTCCAATTAAGGAAGCCTAACTTGAAGGCCCCCACGAGTGTCTAATCCACACTCGTCATCCCAAATGCTAATACGTCCGTTTGACCAGTTAGTGCGTGCTAACCCGGACGAGGATTGTCAATCCTATATGATATCATATACTAACATTCACGCTACAAATGTATTACCAGACTATGCTTAGGAGGACTTTAAATTGATTAGCTTGAAACTCATGTAGTATTTGATTGATTTGTACTTGCGTTCTACTTGTAAAACAAAACAGAGCAGTAATATCACACCCCTAGTTGAAAAGCAGTGAAAATGGGGTCATGAAACTCACCTGAGCCTTGTATGTTTATTTAAATAAGCTTGAATTGGTTAGCCTTGAATTGATGTCCAAAGACTTGTAACCTGAAGGTGTCCATGACACATGATGGTTATTAATTGATTAGGTATCTCGAAAGACTACCCTTGTAGTTGTTTGTCCAAATTGTCCCGATTTGGTTGATTGACTTGTCCAAATTACTACGATTTGGTTGATTGAATTGTATGTTTGAAAACGTGTACGGCCCGTTGGTGATTAATTTCAACAATAGTCTTGATGTTATCACATTGATTTCGAAGCGTTATACTTGAAAAGTAAATTCCATTATGATTGAAAAGTTGTATCGTGTAAGCGTTTTGAAGTTGTACAAGTTTGACACTTGGTGTAAAAATGTGCTTACGGAATCTAAGTACGGGGGTTCGGGGGCAGCGCCCCTGGTTAGCGGGGTCCAAGGGGCGGCAGCCCCTGGCGGGGTCCAATGGGCAGAGCCCCTGGCTGGGTCGAGCTGCCAGGTCAGCTTGGAAAATTTTTATTTCTACTATATTGCTTTAAAGAAAAACGCATCTGGACTTGAATTTGGGTGAAATCAAGTGATAAAATTTAGGGTCTCGACACTTAGTGAAAATCTGTGTTTTCTGGTTTGTGCGACGTTGGGTGCGACGTCGCAGGTCCTGACTGCGACGTTGAGCATGGCGTCGCTATGTGCGACTTTCGCAATTTAATGCGACGTTGTGCGTGGCGTCGCTATATGCGACGTTGTTGATTTCTGCGACGTAAGGGCTTGCGTCGCTAAGTGCGACGTCGGTCCATTTAGGCGACGTTAGGGACGATATCACTATATGCGACGTGGTGATTAGTATTGCGACGTTGCATCTGACGTCGCAATATGTCTGGGCCAACTGCGACGTTGCGGTCTGTTGGCCGGAGTTTGTGTCGAAAACGAGTTTTCCGGCGACCATTTGGTCCAAATCTTTTACCCAACCCATATGTGACAACCGTCACCAAACCGTTATCGTAGTTCGAGCCGTAAAAAGTCATTTTTGTGAAAATACTAATTTCAATGATTTCTTTACATAAAAGTCTTCGTTTTCGAAAAAACGAATCCAACGCAAAAAGAATCAACTCAATCCGATGTGTAACGAAGAAGTTATGAAGCAAAACGTAAATGCGTTCATAAATTTAAAACTTAAGAGAACGTGCGGGGTATGATAAATAAAATATAATAATAAGTACTTTATAAATAATAATAATACTAACAATTATAATACAATAATAATAATAAACTAAGTGAAAACATATCACACGTTAAAAAGATAAAAGCTGAGTTTTCTGCGAGGTTTCACGGTTTGGGCCATAACTCTCTCATCCGGGCTCCAAATGACTTGAATCCAAAGCCCACGGTTTCTAAACTCAAAGGACTACAACATGTCTGAAAATTAGCCCATAAATCCTTGTAAAAGTCGGCCAAGAGGGGAAGTAAGGAGCAAGAAAAATATTTTGTTTCACAATTTAAACCTATCTAGTCATTCTCTTATCCAAAACCCTAAAACCTATTTTCTTTCACCCTAGATCCGACTTACAGCCCCTTTAGTAGAAATTTATCATCAATTTTCATCAAATAAATCAAGGGTTTAATCCCTTAATTCAATCTATCAACCGAAATCATTCATTCGCGTGTTCGTGGGTAAGTTTTCGGTAATTATTCATACAAATCTTGATGTTTTCAGTCATATTCAATTTATTACTCATATAAAATGAAATTATTACAGATCCTAAGGAAAATCATGCTTGTGTATTCGTTGATCATTGGAAATCTCGCTTTAATTCGCATAATCGTACGTATTTTCAATCTATTTCGATTTGTATCTATTATTTCGATTATTTCGTATTGTCGGTTTTCATTCGGTTCAATCCATTGTGTTTCGGGTATATGAAATCATTAGGATATTATTGTATAGAAGTCAATAGAATTGAGGATTATGATTGTGTTTGCGGTTTGGATTGTTCATACATGAGATTAGGGTTGATTATCTATAAACCCTAATCTGACCAGATTGTGTCTTCGGTTTGGGAAGCTTGTAACTTGTTCATTTCATGGTAATTTTTGATGAAGCAGGAGTCTAAACTTAAGTACTTTGAGTCTACTTTCAAATGGCATTGGTTTCATGGCTAAATGTTGAGTATAAGTTGGTCAAAATGATTTTATAAGAGTGAATGTCAAATCTGAGTTTTTCGGTTCATTGTTTTAGTTAACTTGTTGATTTTTGAAACATATGTTAAACTAAGAATTGAGTCTTGAAATTTTTACTAGAGTAATTTTAAAGTGTCAAAATTTTTATGTAAAAATATCATAGTCTTTTCAAGTTTTAAGTATTTTAAATAAATTGTAGCTTTTGTGTACTCATAAGTCATTTTAGTTTCTGAGCAGATTGTTTTAGTGAATTTTTAAAAATAGTAAACTACTGAAATAAGTTCTGGAAAAATTACATGTTGTTCTTAACACATTGATGTGTCACTGGTAAAATTTGTAGAGTCAAATGATTTCATTAAGTAATATTTAAAAATTCATAAATTGGAACTAAACTTCCGGACAGAATCTGAGTTTTTCATTTTAGGTTGGTTCTTGCGATGATACACTAGTTTGAGTTGTGAGGAGACTTAGTGAATGTGTTTTGGACTTGGGATACAATGGAATGACCTAGTTATGTCTAGGTTGTAACCCATATGCATTATGACATTGTAGATTGCGAGTGGCTTAGTGGATTACACTTAAGGGCGATACTTACATCATTTCTTGAGGTGAGTTTTCGTGGCCCCATTTTCTTTACATATTTTTACATTGGGGGAAAAGTATGCTCACATGTTTTACCAACTGTTTTATGCTGTGAACGTATTCATTTCTATTTTTGGACATATGCTTGAAATGTGTGACACTATGTGACTTATATGCATTGAGACTTGTTGCTTACATCCGTGCTGTACTTCCTTGTGAAGTATTTGCCGTACATTGAGATTGGTTGTTTACATCCGTGCTGTACTTCCTTGTGGAGTATTTGCCATACATTGAGATCTATTGTTTACATTCGTGCTTTACCTCCTTGTGGGGTATTTGCCGTACATTGGGATTGTTGCTTACATTCGTGCTTTACTTCCTTGTGAGGTAATTGCCGTACATTGAGATATATTGGTTGCATTATTTTACATTTGTGTACATTTCTATTGCATTGTCCTAACTTATTATTATCACAGCAAAATGTTTATTTTTCTGGTGTCTGGTTTCAAACCTACGAAACTCACCAACATTCGTGTTGACGTTTTTGAACATATCTTTTCAGGTTATACTAGTGGACTTAAAGCAGTGGACAAGAGAACTTAGTGGACCTTTAGGGTTGCATTAAGAGTTATTCAAGACTTGTGGTACATCATTAAGGTTGTTTGTGAAGGCTTGTTTTGCCTTAACATTGTACAACGTTTGTTTGTAAGTTTTTGAATTCATTGTTGAAATGTATGCACGACATGAACCGTTATTCATGTTATTTGCATCATGACACATTGGATATTGTATTTCATATAGAATTCTTTATAATAATGTGTTATGATCCTATCACCGTTATACCCCGTTGTTTCCGCTTTAGACGGGGTGTGACAGATTGGTATCAGAGACATTGTTTATAGAGATCTAGGTGGATTGGCCTAGACTATAAATAAGGAACCCACATATAGAACATGAATTAGGAAGATATGTTTGCATATAATTCCGTGAAGCTAGTTGTAGCTAATGTCGATCATTCATCTTAACCATTTCAAGTAAGAAGGACGTTGTAAGCGTTCTTCATCATCTTACGACTCTTTATGTGGTTCGTCTACATGCTACTTAGGATTCTATAACTATCTGATCTCTTTCCATGAATACAAAGCTTATTCCGATACAAAGACTTGGAAGATAAGTATGTGTATGAAAGAATGCTTTCACAATTACGGCTGCAGACGTAATTGACAAAGGTGTTCCGACGTATGTGTGCTTATCCGACCATGTTTGCGTGTCTCATGCGCTATCTCCGTATCGTATTGTAATAAAATCCCAATTGCATTTGTTACCGAATCAATCTTATGTTTGTGAGTCTTGTGCATTTATGCCTTGACAAACTCCAAAGTATTCAACTATTCTAAACTCATATTAACTCGAAATTATAGCAAGCATAATACTAAAACGCATTACTCGTAAAATTTACTCATGGAAGAGAAACACTCGGAGGTGGTCATACAAGTGATAGTGGCGATTGAACTGATGGTTGAACTGGAGGAATTTGTTGTATTGAAGGCAAGAACTCCAATGTTGTTGCGATCATTGCACGATAGTGGTGGGCCTTAATATTCAAAGTTGTCATGCAAGTTGTAACAGTATATTGAATCAAGGTAGAGCTAACGACACCGAAGATGAAAGTGGAATTAGTAGTCGAGAATTCAAATGATGGAAGTGGTGATGGCGTGAAAAATAAGCAAATAAATAAATAAAAATAATAATAATAATAATAAAATATAGAAATAAAATTATAAATAAATAAATAGATAGATAAATAAAATAAATAAAGGCACTGTTTAAGGAAAAATATTCTTTCAATAACGAAATGAAGAAGTTAGTGAACAAGTTTTGGAATTTCTCTACGATGGGAGTTAACCATACAACATATATCTGACAATTTCATGAGTTGGCAAGAATTAGACCTCATCCTGTGGCACTCGAAGGTAAGAGAATTGAGAAGTACATCAACAGCTTTGTTCTGGAAACTAGCAGTACGGTAGAAGTGACTGAGCCTCCTGCCATCCAAGGTGCAATACTGATGGGTGAATTGTTAATCAATGAGATCAATAAGGCAGGAAATGTAGAAACAATACCAAGAATGAGAGGGTATTCAAAAGACTGGTATATACTAACACATGAAGAGAAGGTTATACTGGTTCACATTCCTTGTGTAAGGTGTAACTACTATCATCACACATCTGCATCATGTTGTGTTTATTCAAACTGCAACTTAAGAGGTCATTTTACAATTAAATGTTGGATGACAGCTCGTCAAGTGGCACCAATCAACATAGTAGGAAACTCGATGGCTTGTTTTGAGTGGGAAACTTTGAAATAATTTTATTAATGAATGCGTATAGAGACTAAAAGATGTTACATAAGGGTATACTCTAGTGCTAGAAGATTTCTCTTTTAGCATTGACTTGTTACCCTTCGGACTCGGAAGTTTTGGTGTAGTTGTGGGGATGGATTAGTTGACGAAATTTAGGAAGAAATTGCATGTTTAAGAAAGTATTCCATATACCACTTAAATGGTGGCGAAATACTTGAGACTCGCATAGAACCATCCGGAGACGAAAAGAAACAACTCATGAGCGTAAGGGCTAATAAGTTAAAATTTCAAAACATTCTATTATCAACGATCTCCTCAAGGTCTTCTTGGAAGATTTAGAAGGATTATTTCCCTCTTTACTCGTAAAGTTTTGTATCAATCTTATTCTTGGGGCAACCCCAGTTGCAAAAGCTCCAAATCGCTTAACACTATTTGAATGCAAGAGTTATTTAATTCTCTTTAAGATGCTCCAAGACAAGGGTTTTATTTGCCCTAGTCTTTTTCCGTTGGGAGCACCTGGTTTGTTTGTCAAAAAGAAAGATGGTTCTTTTCATTTGTGCATTGATTATCGTGAACTTAACAAATTTATGGTCAAAAATCGTTGTCCTCTTCAAAGGATGGATGATTTGTTTGATCAACTTCAAGGTGTTCGGTGATTTTCAAAAATCAATCTTCATACTGGTTACCATCAATTGAGGGTATCTGAATCAGATATACCTAAGATTGCATTTCATACTCGTTACGAACATTTCAAATTTCTCGTTATGCCTTTCGATCTTACTAATCCGACTATAGCATTCCTATATTTAACGAACGCGTATGTAAGCCGCATCTCGATGAATTTATCATACTTTTTCATTTGCGACGTTCTAATTTATTTAAAACTAAGAAGGAGCATGAAGTTCCTTCAAGACTAATCCTGGATTTCTTTTGAAAGAAAAGGTCTATGCAATATATTCAGAGTTCAAAATTTGACTACAAGAGGTTTGTTTTGTTTGGGCACGTTGCAAACAAGAAAGTTATTCTTGTGAACTTTAGCAAAATAGAAGCTGTAAAGGGATGGAAGGCCCCACAGCTATCGTGAAGGTTCGTAAAGCATTTGGGATTCACTGGTTATTATCGGCATCTTATCGAGAGTCTTTCCAAGGATCGCTCTACTACTCACATATATATAAGAAGTTTGTTTGAGGTAAGAACTAAGAAGAATATTTTCCAATATTGAAGGATGTTTTATGTAATGCACTAATCCGGACTCTTTTCGATGGATCGGAGGATTTCGTTGTGTATTGTGATGCATCAAAACCGAAGTCTAGGTTGTGTGTTAATCAAAGGGGGAAGGTAATCGCATTCATAAAAATTTCTATACTACCCACGAATTGGAATTTGGAGTGGCGGTGTTCGTACATATGTGTTGAAGACACTACTTGTATGGAATGAAGAACATTATGTATATCGATCATAAGAACTTTTAACACCCCTATGTTCAAAAGAAGTTGAATACGAGGCAAATGAGGAAGCTCGAAATATTTAGTGGCTACGATTGTGAAATTCGATATCATTCGGGGAAGACGGATGTTGTGTTAGATGTTTTGAGTAGGAAGAAAAAAATAATAATAATAATAATAAGCCAAAGTGAGTACAAATCAAAGTATGATGAGTCACTCTGGCATTAAGGATAAGATGTTCAAAGTTCAAGATGAAGCGTTAGGCATACTCATATACCAAAACAAAAAGTTGCGCAGGTTAGACAAACAGTTGAAGCACAAATTGGATGAGAAATTACATCTTGTGAGAGGATTTTGGATTCCTCTGCTAGGAGGTCTATGGACACTAGTAATGGACAGAGTACAAAGAAAAAGTATTTATATAAACAAATAAAAAAAATAAAAATAAAAAATAAAAAATAAATAAATAAATATATATATATATATATATATATATATATATATATATATATATATATATATATATATATATATATATATACTAATAATAAAATAAAATAAAACATCCCATACGTCAAGAGTTGATAAAAAGTATCATGATCTCATGGATATGTATTGGTGACTGGGAATGAAGAAGGACATCGTTAACTACATTAGTCAATTAGTCAATGCATGAACAGTTTGAAGTTCAAGGCTGAATAATCGAGACTCTCAGGTCTATTACAGCAACCGGATATTTTTGAATGGAAAGTAGGAAACATGACTATGGATTACGTTATGAAGTTTCTTATAACTAGTTGTGAGCATGGCTCGATCTAGGGATAGAATGACTAATTCAGCTTATTTCTTAGCTGTCCACGAGGATTACAAGATGGGGATTTTGGCAAGGCGTTACATCGACAAAGTAGTAGCAAGGCTTGGAGTGTTTGTATCAATTATATCTGATTTTTGATGGTTACTTTACTTTACAACTTTGGCAAGTGTTACGAAAGGCTTTGAGAACGCGTTTTGATATGAGGATGAGTTATCATTTCCGTACTGATGGACGGAGTGAGCGAACCATCCAAATGTTGGAGAATATGCTTAGAGTTGTGTTACCGAGTTTGGTAGAAGTTATGATACTCACTTACCACTAGTTGAGTTCTCATACATCACAGTTATCACTCTAGTATTCAATGGGCATTATTACAAGCACTTTAAGAGTGTGGGAGTTGTTCATTGTAGAGTGGGATTAAAGTCAGTTGATTGGATTGATATAGTCCATGAAGCTATTGACAAGATCGTTCAAATCAATGAGAGGTTGGAAACAGTGCGTGATAGGCAAATGAATTGCATAAACAAACATCGACAGCAGTTAAAGTTTTGTGTGGGAATCATATATTGTTTAAAGTGTTACTTTGGGAAGTTTGAAATATTAGCATATATGTTTGTTGGACCGTTCTAAATAGTTGAACGTATAGGTCCAATAACATATCGATTGAAAGTTGTCACAAGAGTGAAGTGGTGTTCACGAGGTATTCCATGTTTCAAATCTATGAAAGTGTTGACTGATAAGGTCTTACACGTATTTTTTTTAAGGAATTTACAGGGAATCATATAACATTGGGTAGAGAAACCGCTAGAAACCTTGGATTGAAAGGTCAACATGTTGAAGCACGGAAAGTTTTAATTTGTCATTGCTTGATCGAACGCTTAAAGTGGATTTGAATTTACTTCGAATGTAAAGAGTGTACAAACCTTGATTTTACGTACGTATTCAGTGATCGTGTTGACAGTATAGCTCCGACTGAATTTCGGGACGAAATTCTCTCTACAGGGGGATACTGTGACAACCGTCACCAAACCGTTATCGTAGTTCGAGCCGTAAAAAGTCATTTTTGTGAAAATACTAATTTCAATGATTTCTTTACATAAAAGTCTTCGTTTTCGAAAAAACGAATCCAACGCAAAAAGAATCAACTCAATCCGATGTGTAACGAAGAAGTTATGAAGCAAAACGTAAATGCGTTCATAAATTTAAAACTTAAGAGAACGTGCGGGGTATGATAAATAAAATATAATAATAAGTACTTTATAAATAATAATAATAATACTAACAATTATAATACAATAATAATAATAAACTAAGTGAAAACATATCACACGTTAAAAAGATAAAAGCTGAGTTTTCTGCGAGGTTTCACGGTTTGGGCCATAACTCTCTCATCCGGGCTCCAAATGACTTGAATCCAAAGCCCACGGTTTCTAAACTCAAAGGACTACAACATGTCTGAAAATTAGCCCATAAATCCTTGTAAAAGTCGGCCAAGAGGGGAAGTAAGGAGCAAGAAAAATATTTTGTTTCACAATTTAAACCTATCTAGTCATTCTCTTATCCAAAACCCTAAAACCTATTTTCTTTCACCCTAGATCCGACTTACAGCCCCTTTAGTAGAAATTTATCATCAATTTTCATCAAATAAATCAAGGGTTTAATCCTTTAATTCAATCTATCAACCGAAATCATTCATTCGCGTGTTCGTGGGTAAGTTTTCGGTAATTATTTATACAAATCTTGATGTTTTCAGTCATATTCAACTTTTTACTCATATAAAATGAAATTATTACAGATCCTAAGGAAAATCATGCTTGTGTATTCGTTGATCATTGGAAATCTCGCTTTAATTCGCATAATCGTACGTATTTTCAATCTATTTCGATTTGTATCTATTATTTCGATTATTTCGTATTGTCGGTTTTCATTCGGTTCAATCCATTGTGTTTCGGGTATATGAAATCATTAGGATATTATTAAAATCAGTATAGAAGTCAATAGAATTGAGGATTATGATTGTGTTTGCGGTTTGGATTGTTCATACATGAGATTAGGGTTGATTATCTATAAACCCTAATCTGACCAGATTGTGTCTTCGGTTTGGGAAGCTTGTAACTTGTTCATTTCATGGTAATTTTTGATGAAGCAGGAGTCTAAACTTAATTACTTTGAGTCTACTTTCAAATGGCATTGGTTTCATGGCTAAATGTTGAGTATAAGTTGGTCAAAATGATTTTATAAGAGTGAATGTCAAATCTGAGTTTTTCGGTTCATTGTTTTAGTTAACTTGTTGATTTTTGAAACATATGTTAAACTAAGAATTGAGTCTTGAAATTTTTACTAGAGTAATTTTAAAGTGTCAAAATTTTTATGTAAAAATATCATAGTCTTTGCTAGTTTTAAGTATTTTAAATAAATTGTAGCTTTTGTGTACTCATAAGTCATTTTAGTTTCTGAGCAGATTGTTTTAGTGAATTTTTAAAAATAGTAAACTACTGAAATAAGTTCTGGAAAAATTACATGTTGTTCTTAACACATTGATGTGTCACTGGTAAAATTTGTAGAGTCAAATGATTTCATTAAGTAATATTTAAAAATTCATAAATTGGAACTAAACTTCCGGACAGAATCTGAGTTTTTCATTTTAGGTTGGTTCTTGCGATGATACACTAGTTTGAGTTGTGAGGAGACTTAGTGAATGTGTTTTGGACTTGGGATACAATGGAATGACCTAGTTATGTCTAGGTTGTAACCCATATGCATTATGACATTGTAGATTGCGAGTGGCTTAGTGGATTACACTTAAGGGCGATACTTACATCATTTCTTGAGGTGAGTTTTCGTGGCCCCATTTTCTTTACATATTTTTACATTGGGGGAAAAGTATGCTCACATGTTTTACCAACTGTTTTATGCTGTGAACGTATTCATTTCTATTTTTGGACATATGCTTGAAATGTGTGACACTATGTGACTTATATGCATTGAGACTTGTTGCTTACATCCGTGCTGTACTTCCTTGTGAAGTATTTGCCGTACATTGAGATTGGTTGTTTACATCCGTGCTGTACTTCCTTGTGGAGTATTTGCCGTACATTGAGATCTATTGTTTACATTCGTGCTTTACCTCCTTGAGGGGTATTTGCCGTACATTGGGATTGTTGCTTACATTCGTGCTTTACTTCCTTGTGAGGTAATTGCCGTACATTGAGATATATTGGTTGCATTATTTCACATTTGTGTACATTTCTATTGCATTGTCCTAACTTATTATTATCACAGCAAAATGTTTATTTTTCTGGTGTCTGGTTTCAAACCTACGAAACTCACCAACATTCGTGTTGACGTTTTTGAGCATATCTTTTCAGGTTATACTAGTGGACTTAAAGCAGTGGACAAGAGAACTTAGTGGACCTTTAGGGTTGCATTAAGAGTTATTCAAGACTTGTGGTACATCATTAAGGTTGTTTGTGAAGGCTTGTTTTGACTTAACATTGTACAATGTTTGTTTGTAAGTTTTTGAATTCATTGTTGAAATGTATGCACGACATGAACCGTTATTCATGTTATTTGCATCATGACACATTGGATATTGTATTTCATATAGAATTCTTTATAATAATGTGTTATGATCCTATCACCGTTATACCCCGTTGTTTCCGCTTTAGACGGGGTGTGACACCATATATGGACATTATCAACTTAAATAACTCATAATCATGTAAAAATAATCGAAAACGGAGAGTTTCGGGTTTTGTCGGAAACTTACAAAGTTAACGCCGGGAGAAACCGAAAAGATAGGATGGTAGATCGTGCTGCCGTGGTTCTTTTATTCCAAACAAGCGAGGTGATCCGAGGGTGTTTTGTGGTAGTATTTTACGATTTAATGGTGGTGGTGTGGTTTGGAAATTAGAGAGAAAAGAAAGGTAGAGAGAGAATGGGAAAGTGAGAAATGAGGGTGGGGAGGTGGTGACCTCACCCTTTGTGTCTGATTCGGTGGGGGCCCACCGAAGTGTGGGTCTCCACTTTTACTCCGTATTCGCGCTCCGTGCGGTATTCGTTTCCCCGAAGGTTTTAAACGTTTAAATTTATATTAATTACCTTTAATTATACGTTTTAAAAATACAAATAATTATCCATTATTTTCGTTGAAGTATTTTATCAAATACTTAATAATTGCGTTATAAATATAACATTAACTTGTTTTGTTTGTTTGCGCGTTTAATATTTTAATCGCGTGGACCTTGTTTGTACGATATGAATTGAATACGAAATATTATAAAAACAATATTTTTGGATATAATTGTCTTATTAAATAATATTGTATTATTTAGTAAAATTGTTCACCAACGTCCGTATTTAATTGAACCGAATTACATTCGATTTGTAACTTGTACGATTTAATCAAATCGCGTAATTGTGTAGATATATATTCAACAATATATATATAATGATCGATACATTAATTAGCCTAACACAGAACTAATTACATGTATTTAAAACTTGATTAGGCACTAATTACTAGTCCTAATTTGACGGGTGTCACATTCTACCCCTGTTAGAAGAATTTCATCCCGAAATTTAAGTTGAAGTCGTGTTTGAGGTTGAATCAGTGAAGAGTTGAGGATACTTGAGTCGCATTTGATCCTCTCGTTCCCAGGTGAATTCCGGACCACACCGCGAATTCCACCTAACCTTGACGATAGGAATCCGACTTTGTTTGAGTTGTTTGACCTCACGGTCCATGATTTCGGCGGGTTCCTCGACAAAGTGAAGTTTCTCGTCAACCCGAATCTCATCGAGTGGAATGATAAGTGTCTCATCAGACATACACTTCTTCAGATTTGAAATGTGAAAAGTGGGGTGCACGCTGCTAAGATCAGCGGGCAGTTGTAATCGGTATGCCACCGGACCTATCCTCTCAAGGATCTCAAACGGTCCAATGTATCTTGGGTTCAATTTACCCCATTTGCCAAATCGAATAACACCTTTCCAAGGTGAAACTTTGAGTAATACTCGGTCCCCAACCTGGAACTCGAGTGGCTTGCGTCTCACATCAGCATAACTTTTCTGACGATCACGTGCGGCCTTGAGTTTGTTTTGAATTTCGAAGATTTTCTCGGTTGTTTCGTGAACGATTTCAGGACCAGTGAGTTGGCTGTCTCCCACTTCGGTCCAACAAATTGGTGAACGGCACTTACGACCGTAAAGTGCCCCGAAAGGTGCGACCTTGATGCTGGAGTGATAACTGTTGTTGTACGAGAATTCGCACAGGGGTAGGTGCCTTTCCCAGTTTACACCGAAATCAACTACGCAGGCTCGTAGCATGTCTTCCAGTGTTTGAATTGTTCGCTCACTTTGGCCATCGGTTTGAGGATGATATGCGATACTCATATTGAGATGGGTACCCAATGACTTTTGAAGCGATTGCCAAAATTGAGATGTGAAATGACTATCCCTATCGGAGATAATCGAGATTGGAACGCCATGATGGGTTACAATTTCCTTGAGATATATTTGAGTGAGACGTTCCATTTTATCGGTTTCTTTGATTGCCAGAAAGTGAGCAGACTTTGTGAGACGATCGACGATCACCCAAATGGTATCGCAACCGCTCGTTGACTTGGGTAGTTTGGTTATGAAGTCCATGGCAATTTGTTCCCATTTCCATTCAGGAATGCTGGGTTGTTGAAGTAAACCAGAAGGTTTTTGATATTCAACTTTGACTTTCGAGCAAGTAAGGCACTTGCTGACATAGGTGGTGATTTCGGCTTTCATGTTCGGCCACCAATAGAAGTCCTTGATTCCGTGGTACATTTTATCGGACCCTGGATGAATTGAATATTTTGACATGTGAGCTTCATCCATCACCAAGTCTCGCAGGTTCCCAAAACTAGGCAACCAGATTCGGTTTGAGAAATACCTAATCCCGTTAGGTTTGATTTTGAATTGTTTGTCCATGCCTCGCAAGGCCTCATTTTTGATGTTATCGGGCTTGAGAGCTTCGAGTTGAGCAGTGAGGATCTGAATGTTTAGATCATTGTGAATTGTCATACTGAGGGCTCGGACTCGAAGTGGTTTGGTTCGTTCTTTTCGACTGAGGGCATCGGCAACAATGTTTGCCTTGCCAGGATGATACTTGATATCAAAGTCATAATCGGTAAGCAACTCGACCCATTGACGTTACCTCATGTTGAGATCCTTTTGATCGAAGATGTGTTGGAGACTTTTGTGGTCGGTAAAGATTGTGCACTTAGTGCCGTAGAGATAGTGTCTCCAAATTTTGAGAGCAAAAATGACAGCTCCAAGCTCGAGGTCATGGGTGGTGTAGTTCTTTTCGTGGATTTTCAATTATCGTGAGGCGTAAGCTATGACTTTGTCTCGTTGCATCAACACGCAACCGAGACCTTGATGGGAAGCATCGCAGTATACCACGAAGTCATCGGTGCCTTCGGGTAATGATAGAATAGGGGCACTGCAAAGCTTTTGTTTGAGAAGTTGGAACGCTGACTCTTGTCTATCGGTCCAATCGAACCTTTTGTTCTTCTGAGTCAGTACCGTGAGTGGTTGAGCTATTTTGGAGAAATTTTCGATGAATCACCGATAGTACCCAGCAAGACCCAAGAATTGACGTACTTCAGTTGCAGTGGTGGGTGCTTGCCAGTCTTTGATAGCCTCGATTTTTGATGGGTCAACGTGAATTCCCTGACTGTCGATCACGTGACCAAGGAATTGAACGGTTTTTATCCAGAACTCACACTTAGAGAATTTGGCGTAAAGCTCTTCGTGTCTAAGTAGCTCTAGGATGGTTTTGAGGTGTTGCGCGTGTTCTTCTTCGCTTCGTGAATATATGAGAATGTCATCGATGAAGACAATGACAAACTTGTCAAGGTAAGGTTTACACACCCGATTCATAAGGTCCATGAATACGGCCGGTGCGTTGGTTAGGCCGAATGGCATCACTTGGAATTCGTAATGCCCATAGCGGGTTCGGAAAGCGGTTTTTGGAATGTCGGCATCGCGAACACGCAATTGATGATACCCTGATCGTAGGTCGATTTTTGAGTAGAAACTTGAACCCTGAAGTTGGTCGAATAGATCATCAATGCGAGGGAGTGGGTATCGGTTTTTGACGGTCAATTGTTCGACTCTCGATAGTCGATGCACATTCTGAATGAACCGTCCTTCTTTTTAACAAATAGGACCGGAGCTCCCCAAGGTGAAGAACTCGGTCTAATGAATCCTCTATCCAAAAGTTCCTGTAACTGGGCGGACAACTCCTGAAGTTCGGATGGGGCTAAACGGTACGGTGCACGGGCCACCGGTGCGGCACCCGGCACGAGATCGATTGAGAACTCAACCTCTCTAGGTGGAGGTAAACCAGGTAGTTCTTCCGGAAAGACTTCGGGAAAGTCTTTAACAATTGGCACATCCTCAAGTCGCTTCTCCTCCGATTTCTTCTCTGTGATGTGTGCGAGTATTGCAGGGTAACCCTTTCTCAGAAATTTCCGGGTTTTTAGACAAGATATGATGTTAACCCTCGTCCCACCGGTCTCCCCCTGTATGACCAAGGTTCTACCGACGACGAGAGGTATGCGATCAATTTTGTCATAGCAAATGATTTCGGCGTGATTGCTTGGATAACCAGTCCATGCCCACGATGACATCGAAACTTCCTATCTCAACAGGCATAAGATCTATGGAGAAGATTTCGTCGGCTAGATTTAAAGTGCAATTAGGTATCACACTATCGGTTTCTATCAATTTGCCATTTGCTAGTTCTACGATGTACTTAACGTCTAAAGCAACAGGTGTGATGTCAAGTAGAGGGCAAAATTCATCGGAAATAAAACTTCTATCGGCACCAGTATCAAACAGAATAGAAGCAGTTAAATTGTTGAGGAGGAACATACCCGTGACCACATTCGGGTCCTGACGGGCGTCCCCTGAGTTGATCACGAAGGCCCTACTTTTGGCGTTGTTGTTTTTGTTGCGGTTGTTGTTGTTGTTACCCTTATTCTTCAATTTTGGGCACGTATCCCTAAAGTGTCCTGGGTTCCCACATTCAAAGCAGGACTTAGGTTGTTGGGCATTTTTGTTAGAGGGGTTGTTGTTGGATCTGGGGGCTCGGCAATCCTTAGTCGAATGCCCGTACCTCCTGCAGTTGTTGCAAGGGGTACTGCACTGACCAAAGTGGTGATAGTTACACTTGGAACAATAAGGCCTGTCCCCGGTGTAGCTGCGGTTGGATTCAGAGTTGGTGGTGTAGACTTGGATGGCGTTGTTTTTCTTGTTTGAGTTGTGGTGGTGTTCAGTGGATTTGCGTTTGTTGTTGTTGGAGGATGAGGTGTTGGAGGTCTCACGGCTGACAACTAGGGCCATGAGTTCGTGGGCCAATCGAATGGCACTCTCAGTGGTGGTTGGTTTGGATGAGGCGACATTTCCCTGGATGCTCTCAGGAAGGCCGCGGATGTATCTCTTGATGCCCGTACTTTCCGGTTCAACCAAACTCGGGCATAGTAAAGCAAACTGCTGGAATTTGGTGGTATATCCAGCAACATCATTTCCCTGCACCGCCAGGTGCCAGAATTCTTCCTCCAGCATGTGCAGCTCTTCTTCAGGACAGTATTTTTCTGTCAGCTTCTTCTTTAGTTCGGCCCAAGGAAGCAGATTTGCAACCTCAAGGCCTACAGAGTTTGCGTGGGTTTTCCACCACGTGAGTGCACCTTCCTGAAAGGTGTAAGCAGCGAATTTGACCTTGTTGTTCTCAGTGCAGTCGCAGAGACTGAAAACAGATTCCATACGCTCAATCCAACGGATCAAGCCAATGGCACCTTCCGTGCCCTTGAAATATAGTGGTTTACAGCTGAGAAAGTCCTTGTAGGAACAAGGCTTGACGGCAGGAGTGGTGGTGGTGGTATCGACTGTTTCCTCAGTCGTTCGGGTTGAATCCCGAGCAGCCAAGGCATCGGCTACGGCCCGATCAATGGCAGCAGCGAGTTCAGCTTCACTGTAACTCTTTTTCTTCGGCGGCATGATTCTTCAAGAAAAGAAACAATAGGTACGTAAGAAATTGTACCAGAATGATAATTGTGGTAGATGTATGTATTAAAGCGACAATATACACATCACAAGTGTATCAGTTCTATAATATAGATTTAAGTCGAACGAAATTGTCAATTGATATTACGTTGTTAAATGATTACAGACAATTTCGAGTTTGTTGAATTCAAAAGTTACAGACTTAGATATTGTGCCAAAAGTGCCGAGAATTGTTTTATCCGGTCAATTTACATTAGTCCTACGAAAGCGTTATGGAGTGCAGATTCAGCCTCAGCTAATTCTGACGAAGATTGAGTTGTGGCATTAAGGCAGTGAGACGGTCAACGGACTCTGCAAGTCGGCTAACCATTCTGAGTGCCTCCTCGGTTTCCCTCAGGCGTGTCTCACACTGAGTCAACCTTGCTCGCAGGACAGTGATTTCGTTTTGATTGTCAGTCACTTGATTGTGGACGATCTCCATGGTCTCGATGGTTTCACCCACTCGATTTTCGAGAACGTCCATATTGTTGATAGTGTTTACATGGTCCTCAGAGACCTGAGCAACTTGCCCCATTAGGGTGAGTGTCCAGCTTTCACGGGTCTCTTGCAACTCGATGTCCATGTCACGCAGTTGTTGCTCGTGACGGTGTAGCCTAGCGGCCAAATCCGTTAGTGTGAATTGATTGAGGTATGGGCCCGCTCGAGGCAACCTGGGGTTCCTCCTAGCTACCCTTGAACTTTGTGATTCGTACGAATCAGAACGGGATGAGTTGGGTGGTGTGTTTGCCATTCTGAGACAGAGTGTTAGAAAGAATGAGGCCTATATTCATATAATACATATATAATATAGCCTAAGCTTGAATTGAGGCTTACTTATGTATATAGATATATTACATAACCGCCTATTGAGTGTCTAACACAGACAAGTTTTAAGTCCCGTTTCTCTCGAGGTCAGAGTCAACTAGTGTATCCTGTTCAGCCATAACTTCCTTCAGATCTTACATCATCTTTATTTAATTGTACATAGTTGATCAAGCTATGTTAAATTAAATTCGTATGCTGTAATCTCTGAACTGGTTATACCTAATAGGGAATACTGCCTAACGGTCATAGTCTAGGTCCACTAAATGCAACCTAGTTCACTATAACCTTAGGCTCTGATACCAATCTGTGACACCCCCAAATTTAATGATTTGCGGAAGCTCGATTTGGGTGTCACTAATTAATATACAAAGCACAAAAGATATAATGAACGACCACTATATGCGTCGTTTTGAACTTATATTGAATAATCATAGGTTTACATCCAAAAATAATGTTTACATTAGCTCGATCCTAATTGAGAGATTTAAATACATAATTACTTTATACAAAATATAATAATGCAGCTAAATCTCTGATTGTTTGCATGATGACTCGAGCTAATTGATCCTTACTTGAGCAGTCCAACCTACTGCTGGTCACCTGTGATACATACTAAAATGGGTCAGCGAAACGCTGGTGAGCTCACAGGTTTGTATGTCAATGTATAGTTGTAAGAACCGCAAGATTTAATATTGAATTTAAAATGCAATTAAGCAGAATAAAAGTCATACAATCATGAGCACATAGTCTGAGCTTAACTTGAATTGTCAGGTCCAATTAAGGAAACCTAACTTGAAGGCCCCCACGAGTGTCTAATCCACACTCGTCATCCCAAATGCTAATACTTCCGTTTGACCAGTTAGTGCCTGCTAACCCGGACGAGGATTGTCAATCCTATATGATATCATATACTAACATTCACGCTACAAATGTATTACCAGACTATGCTTAGGAGGACTTTAAATTGATTAGCTTGAAACTCATGTAGTATTTGATTGATTTGTACTTGCGTTCTACTTGTAAAACAAAACAGAGCAGTAATATCACACCCCTAGTTGAAAAGCAGTGAAAATGGGGCTATGAAACTCACCTGAGCCTTGTATGTTTATTTAAATAAGCTTGAATTGGTTAGCCTTGAATTGATGTCCGAAGACTTGTAACCTGAAGGTGTCCATGACACATGATGGTTATTAATTGATTAGGTATCTCGAAAGACTACCCTTGTAGTTGTTTGTCCAAATTGTCCCGATTTGGTTGATTGACTTGTCCAAATTACTACGATTTGGTTGATTGAATTGTATGTTTGAAAACGTGTACGGCCCGTTGGTGATTAATTTCAACAATAGTCTTGATGTTATCACATTGATTTCGAAGCGTTATACTTGAAAAGTAAATTCCATTATGATTGAAAAGTTGTATCGTGTAAGCGTTTTGAAGTTGTACAAGTTTGACACTTGGTGTAAAAATGTGCTTACGGAATCTAAGTACGGGGGTTCGGGGGCAGCGCCCCTGGTTAGCGGGGTCCAAGGGGCGGCAGCCCCTGGCGGGGTCCAAGGGGCAGAGCCCCTGGCTGGGGTCAAGCTGCCAGGTCAGCTTGGAAAATTTTTATTTCTACTATATTGCTTTAAAGAAAAACGCATCTGGACTTGAATTTGGGTGAAATCAAGTGATAAAATTTAGGGTCTCGACACTTGGTGAAAATCTGTGTTTTCTGGTTTGTGCGACGTTGGGTGCGACGTCGGGTGCGACGTCGCAGGTCCTGACTGCGACGTTGAGCATGGCGTCGCTATGTGCGACTTTCGCAATTTAATGCGACGTTGTGCGTGGCGTCGCTATATGCGACGTTGTTGATTTCTGCGACGTAAGGGCTTGCGTCGCTAAGTGCGACGTCGGTCCATTTAGGCGACGTAAGGGACGATTTCGCTATATGCGACGTGGTGATTAGTATTGCGACGTCGCAGCTGACGTCGCAATATGTCTAGGCCAACTGCGACGTTGCGGTCTGTTGGCCGGAGTTTGTGTCGAAAACGAGTTTTCCGGCGACCATTTGGTCCAAATCTTTTACCCAACCCATATATGGACATTATCAACTTAAATAACTCATAATCATGTAAAAATAATCGAAAACGGAGAGTTTCGGGTTTTGTCGGAAACTTACAAAGTTAACGCCGGGAGAAACCGAAAAGATAGGAAGGTAGATCGTGCTGCCGTGGTTCTTTTATTCCAAACAAGCGAGGTGATCCGAGGGTGTTTTGTGGTAGTATTTTACGATTTAATGGTGGTGGTGTGGTTTGGAAATTAGAGAGAAAAGAAAGGTAGAGCGAGAATGGGAAAGTGAGAAATGAGGGTGGGGAGGTGGTGACCTCACCCTTTGTGGCTGATTCGATGGGGGCCCACCGAAGTGTGGGTCTCCACTTTTACTCCGTATTCGCGCTCTGTGCGGTATTCGTTTCCCCGAAGGTTTTAAACGTTTAAATTTATATTAATTACCTTTAATTATACGTTTTAAAAATACAAATAATTATCCATTATTTTCGTTGAAGTATTTTATCAAATACTTAATAATTGCGTTATAAATATAACATTAACTTGTTTTGTTTGTTTGCGCGTTTAATATTTTAATCGCGTGGACCTTGTTTGTACGATATGAATTGAATACGAAATA
This sequence comes from Helichrysum umbraculigerum, assembly GCA_949592205.1. Classification (NCBI taxonomy): domain Eukaryota; kingdom Viridiplantae; phylum Streptophyta; class Magnoliopsida; order Asterales; family Asteraceae; genus Helichrysum; species Helichrysum umbraculigerum. The sequence goes on from CATIUR010000002.1 coordinate 126,074,090, forward strand.
TTATAAAAACAATATTTTTGGATATAATTGTCTTATTAAATAATATTGTATTATTTAGTAAAATTGTTCACCAACGTCCGTATTTAATTGAACCGAATTACATTCGATTTGTAACTTGTACGATTTAATCAAATCGCGTAATTGTGTAGATATATATTCAACAATATATATATAATGATCGATACATTAATTAGCCTAACACAGAACTAATTACATGTATTTAAAACTTGATTAGGCAAAATTACTAGTCCTAATTTGACGGGTGTCACATTCTTCCCTTGTTAGAAGAATTTCATCCCGAAATTTAAGTTGAAGTCGTGTTTGAGGTTGAATCAGTGAAGAGTTGAGGATACTTGAGTCGCATTTGATCCTCTCGTTCCCAGGTGAATTCCGGACCACGCCGCGAATTCCACCTAACCTTGACGATAGGAATCCGACTTTGTTTGAGTTGTTTGACCTCACGGTCCATGATTTCGGCGGGTTCCTCGACAAAGTGAAGTTTCTCGTCAACCCGAATCTCATCGAGTGGAATGATAAGTGTCTCATCAGACAGACACTTCTTCAGATTTGAAATGTGAAAAGTGGGGTGCACGCTGCTAAGATCAGCGGGCAGTTGTAATCGGTATGCCACCGGACCTATCCTCTCAAGGATCTCAAACGGTCCAATGTATCTTGGGTTCAATTTACCCCATTTGCCAAATCGAATAACACCTTTCCAAGGTGAAACTTTGAGTAATACTCGGTCCCCAACCTGGAACTCGAGTGGCTTGCGTCTCACATCAGCATAACTTTTCTGATGATCACGTGCGGCCTTGAGTTTGTTTTGAATTTCGAAGATTTTCTCGGTTGTTTCGTGAACGATTTCAGGACCAGTGAGTTGGCTGTCTCCCACTTCGGTCCAACAAATTGGTCAACGGCACTTACGACCGTAAAGTGCCTCGAAAGGTGCGACCTTGATGCTGGAGTGATAACTGTTGTTGTACGAGAATTCGCACAGGGGTAGGTGCCTTTCCCAGTTTACACCGAAATCAACTACGCAGGCTCGTAGCATGTCTTCCAGTGTTTGAATTGTTCGCTCACTTTGGCCATCGGTTTGAGGATGATATGCGGTACTCATATCGAGACGGGTACCCAATGACTTTTGAAGCGATTGCCAAAATTGAGATGTGAAACGACTATCCCTATCGGAGATAATCGAGATTGGAACGCCATGACGGGTTACAATTTCCTTGAGATATATTTGAGTGAGACGTTCCATTTTGTCGGTTTCTTTGATTGCCAGAAAGTGAGCAGACTTTGTGAGACGATCGACGATCACCCAAATGGTATCGCAACCGCTCGTTGACTTGGGTAGTTTGGTTATGAAGTCCATGGCAATTTGTTCCCATTTCCATTCAGGAATGCTGGGTTGTTGAAGTAAACCAGAAGGTTTTTGATATTCAACTTTGACTTTCGAGCAAGTAAGGCACTTGCTGACATAGGTGGTGATTTCGGCTTTCATGTTCGGCCACCAATAGAAGTCCTTGATTCCGTGGTACATTTTATCGGACCCTGGATGAATTGAATATTTTGACATGTGAGCTTCATCCATCACCAAGTCTCGCAGGTTCCCAAAACTAGGCAACCAGATTCGGTTTGAGAAATACCTAATCCCGTTAGGTTTGATTTTGAATTGTTTGTCCATGCCTCGCAAGGCCTCATTTTTGATGTTATCGGGCTTGAGAGCTTCGAGTTGAGCAGTGAGGATCTGAATGTTTAGATCATTGTGAATTGTCATACTGAGGGCTCGGACTCGAAGTGGTTTGGTTCGTTCTTTTCGACTGAGGGCATCGGCAACAATGTTTGCCTTGCCAGGATGATACTTGATATCAAAGTCATAATCGGTAAGCAACTCGACCCATTGACGTTACCTCATGTTGAGATCCTTTTGATCGAAGATGTGTTGGAGACTTTTGTGGTCGGTAAAGATTGTGCACTTAGTGCCGTAGAGATAGTGTCTCCAAATTTTGAGAGCAAAAACGACAGCTCCAAGCTCGAGGTCATGGGTGGTGTAGTTCTTTTCGTGGATTTTCAATTATCGTGAGGCGTAAGCTATGACTTTGTCTCGTTGCATCAACACGCAACCGAGACCTTGATGGGAAGCATCGCAGTATACCACGAAGTCATCGGTGCCTTCGGGTAATGATAGAATAGGGGCACTGCAAAGCTTTTGTTTGAGAAGTTGGAACGCTGACTCTTGTCTATCGGTCCAATCGAACCTTTTGTCCTTCTGAGTCAGTACCGTGAGTGGTTGAGCTTTTTTGGAGAAATTTTTGATGAATCGCCGATAGTACCCAGCAAGACCCAAGAATTGACGTACTTCAGTTGCAGTGGTGGGTGCTTGCCAGTCTTTGATAGCCTCGATTTTTGATGGGTCAACGTGAATTCCCTGACTGTCGATCACGTGACCAAGGAATTGAACGGTTTTTATCCAGAACTCACACTTAGAGAATTTGGCGTAAAGCTCTTCGTGTCTAAGTAGCTCTAGGATGGTTTTGAGGTGTTGCGCGTGTTCTTCTTCGCTTCGTGAATATATGAGAATGTCATCGATGAAGACAATGACAAACTTGTCAAGGTAAGGTTTACACACCCGATTCATAAGGTCCATGAATACGGCCGGTGCGTTGGTTAGGCCGAATGGCATCACTTGGAATTCGTAATGCCCATAGCGGGTTCGGAAAGCGGTTTTTGGAATGTCGGCATCGCGAACACGCAATTGATGATACCCTGATCGTAGGTCGATTTTTGAGTAGAAACTTGAACCCTGAAGTTGGTCGAATAGATCATCAATGCGAGGGAGTGGGTATCGGTTTTTGACGGTCAATTTGTTCAACTCTCGATAGTCGATGCACATTCTGAATGAACCGTCCTTCTTTTTAACAAATAGGACCGGAGCTCCCCAAGGTGAAGAACTCGGTCTAATGAATCCTCTATCCAGAAGTTCCTGTAACTGGGCGGACAACTCCTGAAGTTCGGATGGGGCTAAAAGGTACGGTGCACGGGCCACCGGTGCGGCACCCGGCACGAGATCGATTGAGAACTCAACCTCTCTAGGTGGAGGTAAACCAGGTAGTTCTTCCGGAAAGACTTCGGGAAAGTCTTTAACAATTGGCACATCCTCAAGTCGCTTCTCCTCCGATTTCTTCTCTGTGATGTGTGCGAGTATTGCAGGGTAACCCTTTCTCAGAAATTTCCGGGTTTTTAGACAAGATATGATGTTAACCCTCGTCCCACCGGTCTCCCCCTGTATGACCAAGGTTCTACCGACGACGAGAGGTATGCGATCAATTTTGTCATAGCAAATGATTTCGGCGCGATGCTTGGATAACCAGTCCATGCCCACGATGACATCGAAACTTCCTATCTCAACAGGCATAAGATCTATGGAGAAGATTTCGTCGGCTAGATTTAAAGTGCAATTAGGTATCACACTATCGGTTTCTATCAATTTGCCATTTGCTAGTTCTACGATGTACTTAACGTCTAAAGCAACAGGTGTGATGTCAAGTAGAGGGCAAAATTCATCGGAAATAAAACTTCTATCGGCACCAGTATCAAACAGAATAGAAGCAGTTAAATTGTTGAGGAGGAACATACCCGTGACCACATTCGGGTCCTGACGGGCGTCCCCTGAGTTGATCACGAAGGCCCTACTTTTGGCGTTGTTGTTTTTGTTGCGGTTGTTGTTGTTGTTGTTACCCTTATTCTTCAATTTTGGGCACGTATCCCTAAAGTGTCCTGGGTTCCCACATTCAAAGCAGGACTTAGGTTGTTGGGCATTTTTGTTAGAGGGGTTGTTGTTGGATCTGGGGGCTCGACAATCCTTAGTCGAATGCCCGTACCTCCTGCAGTTGTTGCAAGGGGTACTGCACTGACCAAAGTGGTGATAGTTACACTTGGAACAATAAGGCCTGTCCCCGGTGTAGCTGCGGTTGGATTCAGAGTTGGTGGTGTAGACTTGGATGGCGTTGTTTTTCTTGTTTGAGTTGTGGTGGTGTTCAGTGGATTTGCGTTTGTTGTTGTTGGAGGATGAGGTGTTGGAGGTCTCACGGCTGACAACTAGGGCCATGAGTTCGTGGGCCAATCGAATGGCACTCTCAGTGGTGGTTGGTTTGGATGAGGCGACATTTCCCTGGATGCTCTCAGGAAGGCCGCGGATGTATCTCTTGATGCCCTTACTTTCCGGTTCAACCAAACTCGTGCATAGTAAAGCAAACTGCTGGAATTTGGTGGTATATCCAGCAACATCATTTCCCTGCACCGCCAGGTGCCAGAATTCTTCCTCCAGCATATGCAGCTCTTCTTCAGGACAGTATTTTTCTGTCAGCTTCTTCTTTAGTTCGGCCCAAGGAAGCCGATTTGCAACCTCAAAGCCTACAGAGTTTGCGTGGGTTTTCCACCATGTGAGTGCACCTTCCTGAAAGGTGTAAGCAGCGAATTTGACCTTGTTGTTCTCAGTGCAGTCGCAGAGACTGAAAACAGATTCCATACGCTCAATCCAACGGATCAAGCCAATGGCACCTTCCGTGCCCTTGAAATATAGTGGTTTACAGCTGAGAAAGTCCTTGTAGGAACAAGGCTTGACGGCAGGAGTGGTGGTGGTGGTATCGACTGTTTCCTCAGTCGTTCGGGTTGAATCCCGAGCAGCCAAGGCATCGGCTATGGCCCGAGCAATGGCAGCAGCGAGTTCAGCTTCACTGTAACTCTTTTTCTTCGGCGGCATGATTCTTCAAGAATAGAAACAATAGGTACGTAAGAAATTGTACCAGAATGATAATTGTGGTAGATGTATGTATTAAAGCGACAATATACACATCACAAGTGTAACAGTTCTATAATATAGATTTAAGTTGAACGAAATTGTCAATTGATATTACGTTGTTAAATGATTACAGACAATTTCGAGTTTGTTGAATTCAAAAGTTACAGACTTAGATATTGTGCCAAAAGTGCCGAGAATTGTTTCATCCGGTCAATTTACATTAGTCCTACGAAAGCGTCATGTAGTATTTGATTGATTTGTACTTGCGTTCTACTTGTAAAACAAAACAGAGCAGTAATATCACACCCCTAGTTGAAAAGCAGTGAAAATGGGGCCATGAAACTCACCTGAGCCTTGTATGTTTATTTAAATAAGCTTGAATTGGTTAGCCTTGAATTGATGTCCGAAGACTTGTAACCTGAAGGTGTCCATGACACATGATGGTTATTAATTGATTAGGTATCTCGAAAGACTACCCTTGTAGTTGTTTGTCCAAATTGTCCCGATTTGGTTGATTGACTTGTCCAAATTACTACGATTTGGTTGACTGAATTGTATGTTTGAAAACGTGTACGGCCCGTTGGTGATTAATTTCAACAATAGTCTTGATGTTATCACATTGATTTCGAAGCGTTATACTTGAAAAGTAAATTCCATTATGATTGAAAAGTTGTATCGTGTAAGCGTTTTGAAGTTGTACAAGTTTGACACTTGGTGTAAAAATGTGCTTACGGAATCTAAGTACGGGGGTTCGGGGGCAGCGCCCCTGGTTAGCGGGGTCCAAGGGGCGGCAGCCCTGGCGGGGGTCAAGCTGCCAGGTCAGCTTGGAAAATTTTTATTTCTACTATATTGCTTTAAAGATAAACGCATCTGGACTTGAATTTGGGTGAAATCAAGTGATAAAATTTAGGGTCTCGACACTTAGTGAAAATCTATGTTTTCTGGTTTGTGCGACGTTGGGTGCGACGTCGCAGGTCCTGACTGCGACGTTGAGCATGGCGTCGCTATGTGCGACTTTCGCAATTTAATGCGACGTTGTGCGTGGCGTCGCTATATGCGACGTTGTTGATTTCTGCGACGTAAGGGCTTGCGTCGCTAAGTGCGACGTCGGTCCATTTAGGCGACGTTAGGGACGATATCGCTATATGCGACGTGGTGATTAGTATTGCGACGTCGCAGCTGACGTCGCAATATGTCTAGGCCAACTGCGACGTTGCGGTCTGTTGGCCGGAGTTTGTGTCGAAAAAGAGTTTTCCGGCGACCATTTGGTCCAAATCTTTTACCCAACCCATATATGGACATTATCAACTTAAATAACTCATAATCATGTAAAAATAATCGAAAACGGAGAGTTTCGGGTTTTGTCGGAAACTTACAAAGTTAACGCCGGGAGAAACCGAAAAGATAGGAAGGTAGATCGTGCTGCCGTGGTTCTTTTATTCCAAACAAGCGAGGTGATCCGAGGGTGTTTTGTGGTAGTATTTTACGATTTAATGGTGGTGGTGTGGTTTGGAAATTAGAGAGAAAAGAAAGGTAGAGAGAGAATGGGAAAGTGAGAAATGAGGGTGGGGAGGTGGTGACCTCACCCTTTGTGGCTGATTCGATGGGGGCCCACCCAAGTGTGGGTCTCCACTTTTACTCCGTATTCGCGCTCTGTGCGGTATTCGTTTCCCCGAAGGTTTTAAACGTTTAAATTTATATTAATTACCTTTAATTATACGTTTTAAAAATACAAATAATTATCCATTATTTTCGTTGAAGTATTTTATCAAATACTTAATAATTGCGTTATAAATATAACATTAACTTGTTTTGTTTGTTTGCGCGTTTAATATTTTAATCGCGTGGACCTTGTTTGTACGATATGAATTGAATACGAAATATTATAAAAACAATATTTTTGGATATAATTGTCTTATTAAATAATATTGTATTATTTAGTAAAATTGTTCACCAACGTCCGTATTTAATTGAACCGAATTACATTCGATTTGTAACTTGTACGATTTAATCAAATCGCGTAATTGTGTAGATATATATTCAACAATATATATATAATGATCGATACATTAATTAGCCTAACACAGAACTAATTACATGTATTTAAAACTTGATTAGGCACTAATTACTAGTCCTAATTTGACGGGTGTCACATTCTTCCCTTGTTAGAAGAATTTCGTCCCGAAATTTAAGTTGAAGTCGTGTTTGAGGTTGAATCAGTGAAGAGTTGAGGATACTTGAGTCGCATTTGATCCTCTCGTTCCCAGGTGAATTCCGGACCACGTCGCGAATTCCACCTAACCTTGACGATAGGAATCCGACTTTGTTTGAGTTGTTTGACCTCACGGTCCATGATTTCGGCGGGTTCCTCGACAAAGTGAAGTTTCTCGTCAACCCGAATCTTATCTAGTGGAATGATAAGTGTCTCATCAGACAGACACTTCTTCAGATTTGAAATGTGAAAAGTGGGGTGCACGCTGCTAAGATCAGCGGGCAGTTGTAATCGGTATGCCACCGGACCTATCCTCTCAAGGATCTCAAACGGTCCAATGTATCTTGGGTTCAATTTACCCCATTTGCCAAATCGAATAACACCTTTCCAAGGTGAAACTTTGAGTAATACTCGGTCCCCAACCTGGAACTCGAGTGGCTTGCGTCTCACATCAGCATAACTTTTCTGACGATCACGTGCGGCCTTGAGTTTGTTTTGAATTTCGAAGATTTTCTCGGTTGTTTCGTGAACGATTTCAGGACCAGTGAGTTGGCTGTCTCCCACTTCGGTCCAACAAATTGGTCAACGGCACTTATGACCGTAAAGTGCCTCGAAAGGTGCGACCTTGATGCTGGAGTGATAACTGTTGTTGTACGAGAATTCGCACAGGGGTAGGTGCCTTTCCCAGTTTACACCGAAATCAACTACGCAGGCTCGTAGCATGTCTTCCAGTGTTTGAATTGTTCGCTCACTTTGGCCATCGGTTTGAGGATGATATGCGGTACTCATATCGAGACGGGTACCCAATGACTTTTGAAGCGATTGCCAAAATTGAGATGTGAAACGACTATCCCTATCGGAGATAATCGAGATTGGAACGCCATGACGGGTTACAATTTCCTTGAGATATATTTGAGTGAGACGTTCCATTTTGTCGGTTTCTTTGATTGCCAGAAAGTGAGCAGACTTTGTGAGACGATCGACGATCACCCAAATGGTATCGCAATCGCTCGTTGACTTGGGTAGTTTGGTTATGAAGTCCATGGCAATTTGTTCCCATTTCCATTCAGGAATGCTGGGTTGTTGAAGTAAACCAGAAGGTTTTTGATATTCGACTTTGACTTTCGAGCAAGTAAGGCACTTGCTGACATAGGTGGCGATTTCGGCTTTCGTGTTCGGCCACCAATAGAAGTCCTTGATTCCGTGGTACATTTTATCGGACCCCGGATGAATTGAATATTTTGACTTGTGAGCTTCATCCATCACCAAGTCTCGCAGGTTCCCAAAACTAGGCAACCAGATTCGGTTTGAGAAATACCTAATCCCGTTAGGTTTGATTTCGAATTGTTTGTCCATGCCTCGCAAGGCCTCATTTTTGATGTTATCGGGCTTGAGAGCTTCAAGTTGAGCAGTGAGGATCTGAATGTTTAGATCATTGTGAATTGTCATACTGAGGGCTCGGACTCGAAGTGGTTTGGTTCGTTCTTTTCGACTGAGGGCATCGGCAACAACGTTTGCCTTGCCCGGATGATACTTGATATCGCAGTCATAATCGGTAAGCAACTCGACCCATCGACGTTGCCTCATGTTGAGATCCTTTTGATCGAAGATGTGTTGGAGACTTTTGTGGTCGGTAAAGATTGTGCACTTAGTGCCGTAGAGATAGTGTCTCCAAATTTTGAGAGCAAAAACGACAGCTCCAAGCTCGAGGTCATGGGTGGTGTAGTTCTTTTCGTGGATTTTCAATTGTCGTGAGGCGTAAGCTATGACTTTGTCTCGTTGCATCAACACGCAACCGAGACCTTGATGGGAAGCATCGCAGTATACCACGAAGTCATCGGTGCCTTCGGGTAATGATAGAATAGGGGCACTGCAAAGCTTTTGTTTGAGAAGTTGGAACGCTGACTCTTGTCTATCGGTCCAATCGAACCTTTTGTCCTTCTGAGTCAGTACCGTGAGTGGTTGAGCTATTTTGGAGAAATTTTCGATGAATCGCCGATAGTACCCAGCAAGACCCAAGAATTGACGTACTTCAGTTGCAGTGGTGGGTGCTTGCCAGTCTTTGATAGCCTCGATTTTTGATGGGTCAACGTGAATTCCCTGACTGTCGATCACGTGACCAAGGAATTGAACGGTTTTTATCCAGAACTCACACTTAGAGAATTTGGCGTAAAGCTCTTCGTGTCTAAGTAGCTCTAGGATGGTTTTGAGGTGTTGCGCGTGTTCTTCTTCGCTTCGTGAATATATGAGAATGTCATCGATGAAGACAATGACAAACTTGTCAAGGTAAGGTTTACACACCCGATTCATAAGGTCCATGAATACGGCCGGTGCGTTGGTTAGGCCGAATGGCATCACTTGGAATTCGTAATGCCCATAGCGGGTTCGGAAAGCGGTTTTTGGAATGTCGGCATCGCGAACACGCAATTGATGATACCCTGATCGTAGGTCGATTTTTGAGTAGAAACTTGAACCCTGAAGTTGGTCGAATAGATCATCAATGCGAGGGAGTGGGTATCGGTTTTTGACGGTCAATTTGTTCAACTCTCGATAGTCGATGCACATTCTGAATGAACCGTCCTTCTTTTTAACAAATAGGACCGGAGCTCCCCAAGGTGAAGAACTCGGTCTAATGAATCCTCTATCCAGAAGTTCCTGTAACTGGGCGGACAACTCCTGAAGTTCGGATGGGGCTAAAAGGTACGGTGCACGGGCCACCGGTGCGGCACCCGGCACGAGATCGATTGAGAACTCAACCTCTCTAGGTGGAGGTAAACCAGGTAGTTCTTCCGGAAAGACTTCGGGAAAGTCTTTAACAATTGGCACATCCTCAAGTCGCTTCTCCTCCGATTTCTTCTCTGTGATGTGTGCGAGTATTGCAGGGTAACCCTTTCTCAGAAATTTCCGGGTTTTTAGACAAGATATGATGTTAACCCTCGTCCCACCGGTCTCCCCCTGTATGACCAAGGTTCTACCGACGACGAGAGGTATGCGATCAATTTTGTCATAGCAAATGATTTCGGCGCGATGCTTGGATAACCAGTCCATGCCCACGATGACATCGAAACTTCCTATCTCAACAGGCATAAGATCTATGGAGAAGATTTCGTCGGCTAGATTTAAAGTGCAATTAGGTATCACACTATCGGTTTCTATCAATTTGCCATTTGCTAGTTCTACGATGTACTTAACGTCTAAAGCAACAGGTGTGATGTCAAGTAGAGGGCAAAATTCATCGGAAATAAAACTTCTATCGGCACCAGTATCAAACAGAATAGAAGCAGTTAAATTGTTGAGGAGGAACATACCCGTGACCACATTCGGGTCCTGACGGGCGTCCCCTGAGTTGATCACGAAGGCCCTACTTTTGGCGTTGTTGTTTTTGTTGCGGTTGTTGTTGTTGTTGTTACCCTTATTCTTCAATTTTGGGCACGTATCCCTAAAGTGTCCTGGGTTCCCACATTCAAAGCAGGACTTAGGTTGTTGGGCATTTTTGTTAGAGGGGTTGTTGTTGGATCTGGGGGCTCGACAATCCTTAGTCGAATGCCTGTACCTCCTGCAGTTGTTGCAAGGGGTACTGCACTGACCAAAGTGGTGATAGTTACACTTGGAACAATAAGGCCTGTCCCCGGTGTAGCTGCGGTTGGATTCAGAGTTGGTGGTGTAGACTTGGATGGCGTTGTTTTTCTTGTTTGAGTTGTGGTGGTGTTCAGTGGATTTGCGTTTGTTGTTGTTGGAGGATGAGGTGTTGGAGGTCTCACGGCTGACAACTAGGGCCATGAGTTCGTGGGCCAATCGAATGGCACTCTCAGTGGTGGTTGGTTTGGATGAGGCGACATTTCCCTGGATGCTCTCAGGAAGGCCGCGGATGTATCTCTTGATGCCCTTACTTTCCGGTTCAACCAAACTCGTGCATAGTAAAGCAAACTGCTGGAATTTGGTGGTATATCCAGCAACATCATTTCCCTGCACCGCCAGGTGCCAGAATTCTTCCTCCAGCATGTGCAGCTCTTCTTCAGGACAGTATTTTTCTGTCAGCTTCTTCTTTAGTTCGGCCCAAGGAAGCCGATTTGCAACCTCAAAGCCTACAGAGTTTGCGTGGGTTTTCCACCACGTGAGTGCACCTTCCTGAAAGGTGTAAGCAGCGAATTTGACCTTGTTGTTCTCAGTGCAGTCGCAGAGACTGAAAACAGATTCCATACGCTCAATCCAACGGATCAAGCCAATGGCACCTTCCGTGCCCTTGAAATATAGTGGTTTACAGCTGAGAAAGTCCTTGTAGGAACAAGGCTTGACGGCAAGAGTGGTGGTGGTGGTATCGACTGTTTCCTCAGTCGTTCGGGTTGAATCCCGAGCAGCCAAGGCATCGGCTATGGCCCGAGCAATGGCAGCAGCGAGTTCAGCTTCACTGTAACTCTTTTTCTTCGGCGACATGATTCTTCAAGAATAGAAACAATAGGTACGTAAGAAATTGTACCAGAATGATAATTGTGGTAGATGTATGTATTAAAGCGACAATATACACATCACAAGTGTAACAGTTCTATAATATAGATTTAAGTTGAACGAAATTGTCAATTGATATTACGTTGTTAAATGATTACAGACAATTTCGAGTTTGTTGAATTCAAAAGTTACAGACTTAGATATTGTGCCAAAAGTGCCGAGAATTGTTTCATCCGGTCAATTTACATTAGTCCTACGAAAGCGTCATGTAGTATTTGATTGATTTGTACTTGCGTTCTAGTTGTAAAACAAAACAGAGCAGTAATATCACACCCCTAGTTGAAAAGCAGTGAAAATGGGGCCATGAAACTCACCTGAGCCTTGTATGTTTATTTAAATAAGCTTGAATTGGTTAGCCTTGAATTGATGTCCGAAGACTTGTAACCTGAAAGTGTCCATGACACATGATGGTTATTAATTGATTAGGTATCTCGAAAGACTACCCTTGTAGTTGTTTGTCCAAATTGTCCCGATTTGGTTGATTGACTTGTCCAAATTACTACGATTTGGTTGATTGAATTGTATGTTTGAAAACGTGTACGGCCCGTTGGTGATTAATTTCAACAATAGTCTTGATGTTATCACATTGATTTCGAAGCGTTATACTTGAAAAGTAAATTCCATTATGATTGAAAAGTTGTATCGTGTAAGCGTTTTGAAGTTGTACAAGTTTGACACTTGGTGTAAAAATGTGCTTACGGAATCTAAGTACGGGGGTTCGGGGGCAGCGCCCCTGGTTAGCGGGGTCCAAGGGGCGGCAGCCCCTGGCGGGGTCCAAGGGGCAGAGCCCCTGGCTGGGGTCAAGCTGCCAGGTCAGCTTGGAAAATTTTTATTTCTACTATATTGCTTTAAAGAAAAACGCATCTGGACTTGAATTTGGGTGAAATCAAGTGATAAAATTTAGGGTCTCGACACTTAGTGAAAATCTATGTTTTCTGGTTTGTGCGACGTTGGGTGCGACGTCGCAGGTCCTGACTGCGACGTTGAGCATGGCGTCGCTATGTGCGACTTTCGCAATTTAATGCGACGTTGTGCGTGGCGTCGCTATATGCGACGTTGTTGATTTCTGCGACGTAAGGGCTTGCGTCGCTAAGTGCGACGTCGGTCCATTTAGGCGACGTTAGGGACGATATTGCTATATCCGACGTGGTGATTAGTATTGCGACGTCGCAGCTGACGTCGCAATATGTCTGGGCCAACTGCGACGTTGCGGTCTGTTGGCCGGAGTTTGTGTCGAAAACGAGTTTTCCGGCGACCATTTGGTCCAAATCTTTTACCCAATCCATATATGGACATTATCAACTTAAATAACTCATAATCATGTAAAAATAATCGAAAACGGAGAGTTTCGGGTTTTGTCGGAAACTTACAAAGTTAACGCCGGGAGAAACCGAAAAGATAGGAAGGTAGATCGTGCTGCCGTGGTTCTTTTATTCCAAACAAGCGAGGTGATCCGAGGGTGTTTTGTGGTAGTATTTTACGATTTAATGGTGGTGGTGTGGTTTGGAAATTAGAGAGAAAAGAAAGGTAGAGAGAGAATGGGAAAGTGAGAAATGAGGGTGGGGAGGTGGTGACCTCACCCTTTGTGGCTGATTCGGTGGGGGCCCACCGAAGTGTGGGTCTCCACTTTTACTCCGTATTCGCGCTCCGTGCGGTATTCGTTTCCCCGAAGGTTTTAAACGTTTAAATTTATATTAATTACCTTTAATTATACGTTTTAAAAATACAAATAATTATCCATTATTTTCGTTGAAGTATTTTATCAAATACTTAATAATTGCGTTATAAATATAACATTAACTTGTTTTGTTTGTTTGCGCGTTTAATATTTTAATCGCGTGGACCTTGTTTGTACGATATGAATTGAATACGAAATATTATAAAAACAATATTTTTGGATATAATTGTCTTATTAAATAATATTGTATTATTTAGTAAAATTGTTCACCAACGTCCGTATTTAATTTGTAACACCCCCAAATTTGTTTAGCGGAAGCGTTTAGTTTAAGTACTAGGGTGTCACAATAATAACGCGTGCATACGTATCAGAGCTTATGATTACAACAGAACATAATATATTAAGATGCCAAAATGTTAATTACAAGATTTACGATTCATCGAATCGTACAAGTTAAAAGTAATAAGTATACAAAAGTGGATTTCTAGAATATGACAAAATAGTTTCAGTTATACTGGAGAAATCCATATGTTTTTCCAAAAATGTTGGCATCCTAAAGCTTCACGGGTCGCCTAATTCTCCATGTGTTGGCGATTCTTACATGCGCAGCTAATTCCCTGAAAAACATAGTAAAAGTCAACAACTAGGTTGAGTGAATCCACAGGTTTAATGTTGTATGTTATTGTTTGAAGTTTTGTAGTCATAGTTGTTGAACCAAATACGTTCATAAATAGTAATTGCCATAATAGTCGCGTAATGTTTAGTGGAACGTCATCCAAGGTATAAGTTTAGTGGGTTATTCGCCCAAAAGTTTCGTTCTTTGTCGGGACGTTACCCAAAATGCGGTTCATGTGGGATGTTGCCCAAAAATAGTTGCGTTGGGACGTTACCCAAATTATGTGTTTGAAAACGTGTTGCTGGTTGTTCCCCAGTAGTTTTAAAGTTTGAGTCGGTCGTTCTCCGACTAGTTACCAAATGTACCGGTCGTTCTCCGGTAAGATACCAAGTTAGCACCGGTCGTTCTCCGGCGAGATACACTGTTAGTACCGGCCGTTCTCCGGTAAGATACCATGTTAGTGTCGGTCGTTCTCCGACAAGTTACCAATATGTACCGGTCGTTCTCCGGTAAGATACCAAAATAGTTTCACATAGTGATAATAGTTTTTGTATGGAATACCAATTCGTACGGACAGTTGTAGTAGTTGAAAATGTTATAAGCAGTTTTGTATAAGTGTACCAAGGGTAGTTATGTGATAGTTTGTATAACAGTTTAACAGTTCAAGTACTCTAATTGTTCGAGTAAACAGTATGATAAATAATCATATAGTAAAAGCAGTTATGGCAATCAGTAAATCAGTAAAGCAGTTGACTATGTTTTCCACCCCAAAAGTAGTTAAAAACAGTAGCAGTAGGGGCTGTGAACTCACCTGTTGAGTTTAAGTAGTTGTGCGAGTGCTAGCAAACCTAAGCCCAAGTACAGTCTGAAATCTCCTAACGTCCTAAACGTACGAGATTTAATAAGTATGTGGATATCTAAACTAATCATCCATGCTAGTGCTTGTACAATCAAGCCACGTCCAAATCGTTCGTTTAAATGTTTACGTTGCATTTCGATGTTTGTGAAAACGTATACGACTCGTTGGTGATGTTTTGAAACAATAGTTCAAAAATGTCATTATCTCATTTGCTACAGTACTGCTACAGTAAAATTTGACTTTTCTACAGTAACTTTGACTTTTTAAAGTGTGTTTTTAGGGTTCTGACTTGTGCGACGTAAGGTGCGACGTAAGGGTCTGCGTCGCATTCAGGTTTTGCGACGTCATGGGTTGAAGTGCGACGTAGGGTGCGACGTTAAGTGTTGCGTCGCAGTTGTTGCGAAATTAAATAATTGTGCGACGTAACGGGTTACGTCGCATACGGGTGTTGCGACGTTAAGGTCTGCGTCGCAATTTGCGACATTCGCAATTCAATGCGACGTAGTGGGTTGCGTCGCTATGTGCGACGTAAGGAAGGGTAATGCGACGTAAAGGCCTACGTCGCACTACTGTTTTTGGCCCAAAAGCGACGTAGTCGCCTGTTCGACGAACAGCTTAAAAATCAACGAGTTTTGGGTCGATTTGGACATTTTCGGTTGTATAAAACACTAAAACATGGTAATCTAAGTATATTAAACATGAAATATTAATTATAACTTCGAAATCTAAAGATTTGCGGGATTTGTCGGAAACTTACGAGTGTCGGATTTGAAATCCGAAAAGGTAGAAATGTAGATCGTGGTCTCGTGGTCGTTTTATTCCAAAGAAGAATGATGATTCGGCGTCGTTTGAGGGTAATTTGTGGCGTTTTTGTGGTGGTTTTTGGTTGGTGGTGATGGTTGTAGAGAGAAAAAGAAAAAGAGAGGGTGATGATGAATGAGAAAAAGTGGGGAGGGAGAAAGGGTTTTGTTCCCTTTTTCCTTCCTCTGTGTTTGCGCTCCGCGTTTGTTTACCCGATCGTTAAATGTTATTTTATTTTAACTATTATGTTTTTAATTACATTTTCCATTATTTTTTAATTAGGATCTTTTTATGAAACCAATTTAATTTAGTTATAAAATTTTAAACTTTGTTTTATTTAAATTGTACGAATTAAACGTTTTGCGTTATAAAATAATTTGTAAGTATTTTTGACAAAATATTTATTCGTTACTAAGTTATTTAATAATTTCGTTTTATTAAATAATTTTGTTCACCAACAGTCGTATGTTTTTGTCGCGTTTGTTTTCAGATTGTTCAGTACGTAATTACTACTAATTACGAATACGTAATACTACGCGTATTATCTAGTTGGGCTTTTCTAGACTTACCTCTAAAATATGTTGTAAATTCACTCAAGTAGGGAATTAGCCTAATAATGCAAGTGATTAATGTTATTAATCTCGTTTAAATTTTGCGGGGTGTTACATTCTCCCCATGTTAGAGAAATCTCGTCCCGAGATTTAAAATCAAGTCGGATCGCCCGCGGCATATGTTCTCCGATAAGTCATGTTGTTAACAATAGTAATAGTTTGCGTGGCGTTCAATTGTTGCCATAGAAGTTCAACCAGTTTAAGTATGCTCGCGGCATAGTTCAATATGTTGTGTGTTTCGTTTCGTGGTCTGAGTTTACCAAGTGTTGTGTTCGAATCGACATTCGAGTAAAACGTATGTTAAATCGTAGTAATAGTCGCTAAAACATACCGTGCTAGTTGAGATCCGCAACCGTTTCTGGTGCACGGAGGATGTATGCGCGGCTTGGGACGTAGCCTTTGTTAGTGATGCGGTTGGTGTTGTTCTGATTGTTGTTCCCGGGGTTGTTCGGTTGTTGGCATTGGTTTCGGTGATGTCCAGGATCACCACACCTAAAGCAGCCAGTGTTTTGTCCCTCGGGAGCGGCTTGAGGAGGTAGGTTTGTCCTACAGTTCTGTGCTAAGTGACCGGGACGTCTGCAGTTTTGACAAAATGTACAATCACCATCGTGGTGTCTCCCGCACTTGTCACACCTCGGTTTGTTGCCAAGGTAGGTTTTGGGTCCAGGGTTGTTGATTGCAGCGTAGGCTCGGGTGTTTCCCGGGTTTCTGTTTTGTTGACCCTGACGGTCGTTACCCTCGCCGTTCCATTTGCGTTTGTGGGTTCCAGATTCGCCCGCATCAGTACGAGTAGGTTCAGTTTTCCCTGTGATAGCTCTCAGGGTTCCAATCTCGACCGCGTCGTCGGTTAAGCTTTGAGCCAGGTCAACTGCGCTCCTAAAAGTGGCGGGTTTGGAGGACATAACCATGCCTCGGATTTGTGGTGCCAAACCCCTATTGTAACGCTCAATGCGTTTGCTCTCGGGGGTTACCATGTGGGGCACAAGACGTGCAAGCTCCTGGAATCTAGTTGTGTAACCGGAAATGTCAGCGCCGAACATTTGTATGTTCCAGAATTCGGTTTCAAGTTTTTGCATCTCGTTGGGAGGGCAAAATTCGTTTCAGTGTCTCCCATGAGATAGAGTAAGCAGCTGGGCGTCCCATGATTTGCACCTGAGCGTTCCACCATGTTAGCGCTTTGTCGGCTAGAGTGCAGGTGGCGTATTTCACAATTTTGTCAGCAGCACAGTCACTGATGTCGATCACTGACTCTGTTTTCTCAATCCAGTGGACTAGGCCAATGGCCCCTTCAGTCCCGGTGAAGGTGTTGGGTTTGCAGGCTTGAAATGTTCTGTATGAACACCCCTGTTGGGTATTGTTCGGGGTTTCGCTAATGACTGGAGTGGCTCCACTATTGTTGGTCAGGTTTTCACGATTTCGGCTGGCCTCGTATTGTGCGATGGCTTCAGCCACGCGGCGTTCGATGATTTGTTCGGTTGTTTCTGGAGGTGTAGGTGGAGAATTTCGTCGACTGTTTCGAGTCTTTCTTTGTTTAGGCTGCATGCTGACGTTCTGCGATGAAAAGATGCAGAAGTCAATGCCAATGAAAAATATGTGAGGAATGAAGTTTCACATATTTCAAGTTTTAAAGTTTCAAGAAAAGTTGTCGGATTCCCATCACGTATCTTACGACCATGAAACACCCATATGTACTTAGGATAATATAATCACGTTGGCCAGGCGTCATTATATGATGGTAAATACATACTTCTTTTCATCAACCGTTTAACACGATCCGGTTCACATGAGATCTGAGTGCAATGAACGAGTCGAAGGTGGTGAATAGTTCACGCGTATCGAGGTATCGTAGCGATAGTTTAGATGTATATAAATGCATGTATGCACGTGCGTTCTAGCCAAGGCTATAGTCTAGGTCTCTAGGTCGCTAAGTCACCTAAAGTTTCCTAGTTCGCTATAACCAATGGCTCTGATACCAATCTGTAACACCCCCAAATTTGTTTAGCGGAAGCGTTTAGTTTAAGTACTGGGGTGTCACAATAATAACGCGTGCATACGTATCAGAGCTTATGATTACAACAGAACATAATATATTAAGATGCCAAAATGTTAATTACAAGGTTTACGATTCATCGAATCGTACAAGTTAAAAGTAATAAGTATACAAAAGTGGATTTCTAGAATATGACAAAAATAGTTTCAGTTATACTGGAGAAATCCATATGTTTTTCCAAAAATGTTGGCATCCTAAAGCTTCACGGGTCGCCTAATTCTCCATGTGTTGGCGATTCTTACATGCGCAGCTAATTCCCTGAAAAACATAGTAAAAGTCAACAACTAGGTTGAGTGAATCCACAGGTTTAATGTTGTATGTTGTTGTTTGAAGTTTTGTAGTCATAGTTGTTGAACCAAATACGTTCATAAATAGTAATTGCCATAATAGTCGAGTAATGTTTAGTGGAACGTCATCCAAGGTATAAGTTTAGTGGGTTATTCGCCCAAAAGTTTCGTTCTTTGTCGGGACGTTACCCAAAATGCGGTTCATGTGGGATGTTGCCCAAAAATAGTTGCGTTGGGATGTTACCCAAATTATGTGTTTGAAAACGTGTTGCTGGTTGTTCCCCAGTAGTTTTAAAGTTTGAGTCGGTCGTTCTCCGACTAGTTACCAAATGTACCGGTCGTTCTCCGGTAAGATACCAAGTTAGCACCGGTCGTTCTCCGGCGAGATACACTGTTAGTACCGGCCGTTCTCCGGTAAGATACCATGTTAGTGTCGGTCGTTCTCCGACAAGTTACCAATATGTACCGGTCGTTCTCCGGTAAGATACCAAAATAGTTTCACATAGTGATAATAGTTTTTGTATGGAATACCAATTCGTACGGACAGTTGTAGTAGTTGAAAATGTTATAAGCAGTTTTGTATAAGTGTACCAAGGGTAGTTATGTGATAGTTTGTATAACAGTTTAACAGTTCAAGTACTCTAATTGTTCGAGTAAACAGTATGATAAATAATCATATAGTAAAAGCAGTTATGGCAATCAGTAAATCAGTAAAGCAGTTGACTATGTTTTCCACCCCAAAAGTAGTTAAAAACAGTAGCAGTAGGGGCTGTGAACTCACCTGTTGAGTTTAAGTAGTTGTGCGAGTGCTAGCAAACCTAAGCCCAAGTACAGTCTGAAATCTCCTAACGTCCTAAACGTACGAGATTTAATAAGTATGTGGATATCTAAACTAATCATCCATGCTAGTGCTTGTACAATCAAGCCACGTCCAAATCGTTCGTTTAAATGTTTACGTTGCATTTCGATGTTTGTGAAAACGTATACGACTCGTTGGTGATGTTTTGAAACAATAGTTCAAAAATGTCATTATCTCATTTGCTACAGTACTGCTACAGTAAAATTTGACTTTTCTACAGTAACTTTGACTTTTTAAAGTGTGTTTTTAGGGTTCTGACTTGTGCGACGTAAGGGTCTGCGTCGCATTCAGGTTTTGCGACGTCATGGGTTGAAGTGCGACGTAGGGTGCGACGTTAAGTGTTGCGTCGCAGTTGTTGCGAAATTAAATAATTGTGCGACGTAACGGGTTACGTCGCATACGGGTGTTGCGACGTTAAGGTCTGCGTCGCAATTTGCGACATTCGCAATTCAATGCGACGTAGTGGGTTGCGTCGCTATGTGCGACGTAAGGAAGGGTAATGCGACGTAAAGGCCTACGTCGCACTACTGTTTTTGGCCCAAAAGCGACGTAGTCGCCTGTTCGACGAACAGCTTAAAAATCAACGAGTTTTGGGTCGATTTGGACATTTTCGGTTGTATAAAACACTAAAACATGGTAATCTAAGTATATTAAACATGAAATATTAATTATAACTTCGAAATCTAAAGATTTGCGGGATTTGTCGGAAACTTACGAGTGTCGGATTTGAAATCCGAAAAGGTAGAAATGTAGATCGTGGTCTCGTGGTCGTTTTATTCCAAAGAAGTATGATGATTCGGCGTCGTTTGAGGGTAATTTGTGGCGTTTTTGTGGTGGTTTTTGGTTGGTGGTGATGGTTGTAGAGAGAAAAAGAAAAAGAGAGGGTGATGATGAATGAGAAAAAGTGGGGAGGGAGAAAGGGTTTTGTTCCCTTTTTCCTTCCTCTGTGTTTGCGCTCCGCGTTTGTTTACCCGATCGTTAAATGTTATTTTATTTTAACTATTATGTTTTTAATTACATTTTCCATTATTTTTTAATTAGGATCTTTTTATGAAACCAATTTAATTTAGTTATAAAATTTTAAACTTTGTTTTATTTAAATTGTACGAATTAAACGTTTTGCGTTATAAAATAATTTGTAAGTATTTTTGACAAAATATTTATTCGTTACTAAGTTATTTAATAATTTCGTTTTATTAAATAATTTTGTTCACCAACAGTCGTATGTTTTTGTCGCGTTTGTTTTCAGATTGTTCAGTACGTAATTACTACTAATTACGAATACGTAATACTACGCGTATTATCTAGTTGGGCTTTTCTAGACTTACCTCTAAAATATGTTGTAAATTCACTCAAGTAGGGAATTAGCCTAATAATGCAAGTGATTAATGTTATTAATCTCGTTTAAATTTTGCGGGGTGTTACATTCTCCCCATGTTAGAGAAATCTCGTCCCGAGATTTAAAATCAAGTCGGATCGCCCGCGGCATATGTTCTCCGATAAGTCATGTTGTTAACAATAGTAATAGTTTGCGTGGCGTTCAATTGTTGCCATAGAAGTTCAACCAGTTTAAGTATGCTCGCGGCATAGTTCAATATGTTGTGTGTTTCGTTTCGTGGTCTGAGTTTACCAAGTGTTGTGTTCGAATCGACATTCGAGTAAAACGTATGTTAAATCGTAGTAATAGTCGCTAAAACGTACCGTGCTAGTTGAGATCCGCAACCGTTTCTGGTGCACGGAGGATGTATGCGCGGCTTGGGACGTAGCCTTTGTTAGTGATGCGGTTGTTGTTGTTCTGATTGTTGTTCCCGGGGTTGTTCGGTTGTTGGCATTGGTTTCGGTGATGTCCAGGATCACCACACCTAAAGCAGCCAGTGTTTTGTCCCTCGGGAGCGGCTTGAGGAGGTAGGTTTGTCCTACAGTTCTGTGCTAAGTGACCGGGACGTCTGCAGTTTTGACAAAATGTACAATCACCATCGTGGTGTCTCCCGCACTTGTCACACCTCGGTTTGTTGCCAAGGTAGGTTTTGGGTCCAGGGTTGTTGATTGCAGCGTAGGCTCGGGTGTTTCCCGGGTTTCTGTTTTGTTGACCCTGACGGTCGTTACCCTCGCCGTTCCATTTGCGTTTGTGGGTTCCAGATTCGCCCGCATCAGTACGAGTAGGTTCAGTTTTCCCTGTGATAGCTCTCAGGGTTCCAATCTCGACCGCGTCGTCGGTTAAGCTTTGAGCCAGGTCAACTGCGCTCCTAAAAGTGGCGGATTTGGAGGACATAACCATGCCTCGGATTTGTGGTGCCAAACCCCTGTTGTAACGCTCAATGCGTTTGCTCTCGGGGGTTACCATGTGGGGCACAAGACGTGCAAGCTCCTGGAATCTAGTTGTGTAACCGGAAATGTCAGCGCCGAACATTTGTATGTTCCAGAATTCGGTTTCAAGTTTTTGCATCTCGTTGGGAGGGCAAAATTCGTTTCAGTGTCTCCCATGAGATAGAGTAAGCAGCTGGGCGTCCCATGATTTGCACCTGAGCGTTCCACCATGTTAGCGCTTTGTCGGCTAGAGTGCAGGTGGCGTATTTCACAATTTTGTCAGCAGCACAGTCACTGATGTCGATCACTGACTCTGTTTTCTCAATCCAGTGGACTAGGCCAATGGCCCCTTCAGTCCCGGTGAAGGTGTTGGGTTTGCAGGCTTGAAATGTTCTGTATGAACACCCCTGTTGGGTATTGTTCGGGGTTTCGCTAATGACTGGAGTGGCTCCACTATTGTTGGTCAGGTTTTCACGATTTCGGCTGGCCTCGTATTGTGCGATGGCTTCAGCCACGCGGCGTTCGATGATTTGTTCGGTTGTTTCTGGAGGTGTAGGTGGAGAATTTCGTCGACTGTTTCGAGTCTTTCTTTGTTTAGGCGGCATGCTGACGTTCTGCGATGAAAAGATGCAGAAGTCAATGCCAATGAAAAATATGTGAGGAATGAAGTTTCACATATTTCAAGTTTTAAAGTTTCAAGAAAAGTTGTCGGATTCCCATCACGTATCTTACGACCATGAAACACCCATAAGTACTTAGGATAATATAATCACGTTGGCCAGGCGTCATTATATGATGGTAAATACATACTTCTTTTCATCAACCGTTTAACACGATCCGGTTCACATGAGATCTGAGTGCAATGAACGAGTCGAAGGTGGTGAATAGTTCACGCGTATCGAGGTATCGTAGCGATAGTTTAGATGTATATAAATGCATGTATGCACGTGCGTTCTAGCCAAGGCTATAGTCTAGGTCTCTAGGTCGCTAAGTCACCTAAAGTTTCCTAGTTCGCTATAACCAATGGCTCTGATACCAATCTGTAACACCCCCAAATTTGTTTAGCGGAAGCGTTTAGTTTAAGTACTGGGGTGTCACAATAATAACGCGTGCATACGTATCAGAGCTTATGATTACAACAGAACATAATATATTAAGATGCCAAAATGTTAATTACAAGGTTTACGATTCATCGAATCGTACAAGTTAAAAGTAATAAGTATACAAAAGTGGATTTCTAGAATATGACAAAATAGTTTCAGTTATACTGGAGAAATCCATATGTTTTTCCAAAAATGTTGGCATCCTAAAGCTTCACGGGTCGCCTAATTCTCCATGTGTTGGCGATTCTTACATGCGCAGCTAATTCCCTGAAAAACATAGTAAAAGTCAACAACTAGGTTGAGTGAATCCACAGGTTTAATGTTGTATGTTGTTGTTTGAAGTTTTGTAGTCATAGTTGTTGAACCAAATACGTTCATAAATAGTAATTGCCATAATAGTCGAGTAATGTTTAGTGGAACGTCATCCAAGGTATAAGTTTAGTGGGTTATTCGCCCAAAAGTTTCGTTCTTTGTCGGGACGTTACCCAAAATGCGGTTCATGTGGGATGTTGCCCAAAAATAGTTGCGTTGGGACGTTACCCAAATTATGTGTTAGAAAACGTGTTGCTGGTTGTTCCCCAGTAGTTTTAAAGTTTGAGTCGGTCGTTCTCCGACTAGTTACCAAATGTACCGGTCGTTCTCCGGTAAGATACCAAGTTAGCACCGGTCGTTCTCCGGCGAGATACACTGTTAGTACCGGCCGTTCTCCGGTAAGATACCATGTTAGTGTCGGTCGTTCTCCGACAAGTTACCAATATGTACCGGTCGTTCTCCGGTAAGATACCAAAATAGTTTCACATAGTGATAATAGTTTTTGTATGGAATACCAATTCGTACGGACAGTTGTAGTAGTTGAAAATGTTATAAGCAGTTTTGTATAAGTGTACCAAGGGTAGTTATGTGATAGTTTGTATAACAGTTTAACAGTTCAAGTACTCTAATTGTTCGAGTAAACAGTATGATAAATAATCATATAGTAAAAGCAGTTATGGCAATCAGTAAATCAGTAAAGCAGTTGACTATGTTTTCCACCCCAAAAGTAGTTAAAAACAGTAGCAGTAGGGGCTGTGAACTCACCTGTTGAGTTTAAGTAGTTGTGCGAGTGCTAGCAAACCTAAGCCCAAGTACAGTCTGAAATCTCCTAACGTCCTAAACGTACGAGATTTAATAAGTATGTGGATATCTAAACTAATCATCCATGCTAGTGCTTGTACAATCAAGCCACGTCCAAATCGTTCGTTTAAATGTTTACGTTGCATTTCGATGTTTGTGAAAACGTATACGACTCGTTGGTGATGTTTTGAAACAATAGTTCAAAAATGTCATTATCTAATTTGCTACAGTACTGCTACAGTAAAATTTGACTTTTCTACAGTAACTTTGACTTTTTAAAGTGTGTTTTTAGGGTTCTGACTTGTGCGACGTAAGGTGCGACGTAAGGGTCTGCGTCGCATTCAGGTTTTGCGACGTCATGGGTTGAAGTGCGACGTAGGGTGCGACGTTAAGTGTTGCGTCGCAGTTGTTGCGAAATTAAATAATTGTGCGACGTAACGGGTTACGTCGCATACGGGTGTTGCGACGTTAAGGTCTGCGTCGCAATTTGCGACATTCGCAATTCAATGCGACGTAGTGGGTTGCGTCGCTATGTGCGACGTAAGGAAGGGTAATGCGACGTAAAGGCCTACGTCGCACTACTATTTTTGGCCCAAAAGCGACGTAGTCGCCTGTTCGACGAACAGCTTAAAAATCAACGAGTTTTGGGTCGATTTGGACATTTTCGGTTGTATAAAACACTAAAACATGGTAATCTAAGTATATTAAACATGAAATATTAATTATAACTTCGAAATCTAAAGATTTGCGGGATTTGTCGGAAACTTACGAGTGTCGGATTTGAAATCCGAAAAGGTAGAAATGTAGATCGTGGTCTCGTGGTCGTTTTATTCCAAAGAAGAATGATGATTCGGCGTCGTTTGAGGGTAATTTGTGGCGTTTTTGTGGTGGTTTTTGGTTGGTGGTGATGGTTGTAGAGAGAAAAAGAAAAAGAGAGGGTGATGATGAATGAGAAAAAGTAGGGAGGGAGAAAGGGTTTTGTTCCCTTTTTCCTTCCTCTGTGTTTGCGCTCCGCGTTTGTTTACCCGATCGTTAAATGTTATTTTATTTTAACTATTATGTTTTTAATTACATTTTCCATTATTTTTTAATTAGGATCTTTTTATGAAACCAATTTAATTTAGTTATAAAATTTTAAACTTTGTTTTATTTAAATTGTACGAATTAAACGTTTTGCGTTATAAAATAATTTGTAAGTATTTTTGACAAAATATTTATTCGTTACTAAGTTATTTAATAATTTCGTTTTATTAAATAATTTTGTTCACCAACAGTCGTATGTTTTTGTCGCGTTTGTTTTCAGATTGTTCAGTACGTAATTACTACTAATTACGAATACGTAATACTACGCGTATTATCTAGTTGGGCTTTTCTAGACTTACCTCTAAAATATGTTGTAAATTCACTCAAGTAGGGAATTAGCCTAATAATGCAAGTGATTAATGTTATTAATCTCGTTTAAATTTTGCGGGGTGTTACATTCTCCCCATGTTAGAGAAATCTCGTCCCGAGATTTAAAATCAAGTCGGATCGCCCGCGGCATATGTTCTCCGATAAGTCATGTTGTTAACAATAGTAATAGTTTGCGTGGCGTTCAATTGTTGCCATAGAAGTTCAACCAGTTTAAGTATGCTCGCGGCATAGTTCAATATGTTGTGTGTTTCGTTTCGTGGTCTGAGTTTACCAAGTGTTGTGTTCGAATCGACATTCGAGTAAAACGTATGTTAAATCGTAGTAATAGTCGCTAAAACGTACCGTGCTAGTTGAGATCCGCAACCGTTTCTGGTGCACGGAGGATGTATGCGCGGCTTGGGACGTAGCCTTTGTTAGTGATGCGGTTGTTGTTGTTCTGATTGTTGTTCCCGGGGTTGTTCGGTTGTTGGCATTGGTTTCGGTGATGTCCAGGATCACCACACCTAAAGCAGCCAGTGTTTTGTCCCTCGGGAGCGGCTTGAGGAGGTAGGTTTGTCCTAAAGTTCTGTGCTAAGTGACCGGGACGTCTGCAGTTTTGACAAAATGTACAATCACCATCGTGGTGTCTCCCGCACTTGTCACACCTCGGTTTGTTGCCAAGGTAGGTTTTGGGTCCAGGGTTGTTGATTGCAGCGTAGGCTCGGGTGTTTCCCGGGTTTCTGTTTTGTTGACCCTGACGGTCGTTACCCTCGCCGTTCCATTTGCGTTTGTGGGTTCCAGATTCGCCCGCATCAGTACGAGTAGGTTCAGTTTTCCCTGTGATAGCTCTCAGGGTTCCAATCTCGACCGCGTCGCGGTTAAGCTTTGAGCCAGGTCAACTGCGCTCCTAAAAGTGGCGGGTTTGGAGGACATAACCATGCCTCGGATTTGTGGTGCCAAACCCCTGTTGTAACGCTCAATGCGTTTGCTCTCGGGGGTTACCATGTGGGGCACAAGACGTGCAAGCTCCTGGAATCTAGTTGTGTAACCGGAAATGTCAGCGCCGAACATTTGTATGTTCCAGAATTCGGTTTCAAGTTTTTGCATCTCGTTGGGAGGGCAAAATTCGTTTCAGTGTCTCCCATGAGATAGAGTAAGCAGCTGGGCGTCCCATGATTTGCACCTGAGCGTTCCACCATGTTAGCGCTTTGTCGGCTAGAGTGCAGGTGGCGTATTTCACAATTTTGTCAGCAGCACAGTCACTGATGTCGATCACTGACTCTGTTTTCTCAATCCAGTGGACTAGGCCAATGGCCCCTTCAGTCCCGGTGAAGGTGTTGGGTTTGCAGGCTTGAAATGTTCTGTATGAACACCCCTGTTGGGTATTGTTCGGGGTTTCGCTAATGACTGGAGTGGCTCCACTATTGTTGGTCAGGTTTTCACGATTTCGGCTGGCCTCGTATTGTGCGATGGCTTCAGCCACGCGGCGTTCGATGATTTGTTCGGTTGTTTCTGGAGGTGTAGGTGGAGAATTTCGTCGACTGTTTCGAGTCTTTCTTTGTTTAGGCTGCATGCTGACGTTCTGCGATGAAAAGATGCAGAAGTCAATGCCAATGAAAAATATGTGAGGAATGAA
The DNA here is from genome assembly GCA_949592205.1 of Helichrysum umbraculigerum. Lineage (NCBI taxonomy): Eukaryota > Viridiplantae > Streptophyta > Magnoliopsida > Asterales > Asteraceae > Helichrysum > Helichrysum umbraculigerum. The sequence goes on from CATIUR010000002.1 coordinate 126,100,921, forward strand.
GTTTCACATATTTCAAGTTTTAAAGTTTCAAGAAAAGTTGTCGGATTCCCATCACGTATCTTACGACCATGAAACACCCATATGTACTTAGGATAATATAATCACGTTGGCCAGGCGTCATTATATGATGGTAAATACATACTTCTTTTCATCAACCGTTTAACACGATCCGGTTCACATGAGATCTGAGTGCAATGAACGAGTCGAAGGTGGTGAATAGTTCACGCGTATCGAGGTATCGTAGCGATAGTTTAGATGTATATAAATGCATGTATGCACGTGCGTTCTAGCCAAGGCTATAGTCTAGGTCTCTAGGTCGCTAAGTCACCTAAAGTTTCCTAGTTCGCTATAACCAATGGCTCTGATACCAATCTGTAACACCCCCAAATTTGTTTAGCGGAAGCGTTTAGTTTAAGTACTGGGGTGTCACAATAATAACGCGTGCATACGTATCAGAGCTTATGATTACAACAGAACATAATATATTAAGATGCCAAAATGTTAATTACAAGATTTACGATTCATCGAATCGTACAAGTTAAAAGTAATAAGTATACAAAAGTGGATTTCTAGAATATGACAAAATAGTTTCAGTTATACTGGAGAAATCCATATGTTTTTCCAAAAATGTTGGCATCCTAAAGCTTCACGGGTCGCCTAATTCTCCATGTGTTGGCGATTCTTACATGCGCAGCTAATTCCCTGAAAAACATAGTAAAAGTCAACAACTAGGTTGAGTGAATCCACAGGTTTAATGTTGTATGTTGTTGTTTGAAGTTTTGTAGTCATAGTTGTTGAACCAAATACGTTCATAAATAGTAATTGCCATAATAGTCGAGTAATGTTTAGTGGAACGTCATCCAAGGTATAAGTTTAGTGGGTTATTCGCCCAAAAGTTTCGTTCTTTGTCGGGACGTTACCCAAAATGCGGTTCATGTGGGATGTTGCCCAAAAATAGTTGCGTTGGGACGTTACCCAAATTATGTGTTTGAAAACGTGTTGCTGGTTGTTCCCCAGTAGTTTTAAAGTTTGAGTCGGTCGTTCTCCGACTAGTTACCAAATGTACCGGTCGTTCTCCGGTAAGATACCAAGTTAGCACCGGTCGTTCTCCGGCGAGATACACTGTTAGTACCGGCCGTTCTCCGGTAAGATACCATGTTAGTGTCGGTCGTTCTCCGACAAGTTACCAATATGTACCGGTCGTTCTCCGGTAAGATACCAAAATAGTTTCACATAGTGATAATAGTTTTTGTATGGAATACCAATTCGTACGGACAGTTGTAGTAGTTGAAAATGTTATAAGCAGTTTTGTATAAGTGTACCAAGGGTAGTTATGTGATAGTTTGTATAACAGTTTAACAGTTCAAGTACTCTAATTGTTCGAGTAAACAGTATGATAAATAATCATATAGTAAAAGCAGTTATGGCAATCAGTAAATCAGTAAAGCAGTTGACTATGTTTTCCACCCCAAAAGTAGTTAAAAACAGTAGCAGTAGGGGCTGTGAACTCACCTGTTGAGTTTAAGTAGTTGTGCGAGTGCTAGCAAACCTAAGCCCAAGTACAGTCTGAAATCTCCTAACGTCCTAAACGTACGAGATTTAATAAGTATGTGGATATCTAAACTAATCATCCATGCTAGTGCTTGTACAATCAAGCCACGTCCAAATCGTTCGTTTAAATGTTTACGTTGCATTTCGATGTTTGTGAAAACGTATACGACTCGTTGGTGATGTTTTGAAACAATAGTTCAAAAATGTCATTATCTCATTTGCTACAGTACTGCTACAGTAAAATTTGACTTTTCTACAGTAACTTTGACTTTTTAAAGTGTGTTTTTAGGGTTCTGACTTGTGCGACGTAAGGTGCGACGTAAGGGTCTGCGTCGCATTCAGGTTTTGCGACGTCATGGGTTGAAGTGCGACGTAGGGTGCGACGTTAAGTGTTGCGTCGCAGTTGTTGCGAAATTAAATAATTGTGCGACGTAACGGGTTACGTCGCATACGGGTGTTGCGACGTTAAGGTCTGCGTCGCAATTTGCGACATTCGCAATTCAATGCGACGTAGTGGGTTGCGTCGCTATGTGCGACGTAAGGAAGGGTAATGCGACGTAAAGGCCTACGTCGCACTACTGTTTTTGGCCCAAAAGCGACGTAGTCGCCTGTTCGACGAACAGCTTAAAAATCAACGAGTTTTGGGTCGATTTGGACATTTTCGGTTGTATAAAACACTAAAACATGGTAATCTAAGTATATTAAACATGAAATATTAATTATAACTTCGAAATCTAAAGATTTGCGGGATTTGTCGGAAACTTACGAGTGTCGGATTTGAAATCCGAAAAGGTAGAAATGTAGATCGTGGTCTCGTGGTCGTTTTATTCCAAAGAAGAATGATGATTCGGCGTCGTTTGAGGGTAATTTGTGGCGTTTTTGTGGTGGTTTTTGGTTGGTGGTGATGGTTGTAGAGAGAAAAAGAAAAAGAGAGGGTGATGATGAATGAGAAAAAGTGGGGAGGGAGAAAGGGTTTTGTTCCCTTTTTCCTTCCTCTGTGTTTGCGCTCCGCGTTTGTTTACCCGATCGTTAAATGTTATTTTATTTTAACTATTATGTTTTTAATTACATTTTCCATTATTTTTTAATTAGGATCTTTTTATGAAACCAATTTAATTTAGTTATAAAATTTTAAACTTTGTTTTATTTAAATTGTACGAATTAAACGTTTTGCGTTATAAAATAATTTGTAAGTATTTTTGACAAAATATTTATTCGTTACTAAGTTATTTAATAATTTCGTTTTATTAAATAATTTTGTTCACCAACAGTCGTATGTTTTTGTCGCGTTTGTTTTCAGATTGTTCAGTACGTAATTACTACTAATTACGAATACGTAATACTACGCGTATTATCTAGTTGGGCTTTTCTAGACTTACCTCTAAAATATGTTGTAAATTCACTCAAGTAGGGAATTAGCCTAATAATGCAAGTGATTAATGTTATTAATCTCGTTTAAATTTTGCGGGGTGTTACATAATTGAACCGAATTACATTCGATTTGTAACTTGTACGATTTAATCAAATCGCGTAATTGTGTAGATATATATTCAACAATATATATATAATGATCGATACATTAATTAGCCTAACACAGAACTAATTACATGTATTTAAAATTTGATTAGGCACTAATTACTAGTCCTAATTTGACGGGTGTCACATTTGAACTATAAATTTTGGACCCGAAATATTACTAAATACACTGTACGTACAATTCTACATGTTTGTAGATACATTTATTGAGATAATGTCACTTTTTTCAGATGAATATGAATGAATTTGATCATTGTCTAATGGAGGAGGTACTGATGAGCTCCATCCATATATCTAAGTACAATCTAGAAAAAATGTGACATGGTAAGTAATGATGTAAATAATGAAACTATTTAGCAAAATTGTTACTGAATTATCATGGTTACTTATATAATTTTTAATTTATATATAAATGTTTCCAGATACTACCTGAATCATTCGTCTATCATTTTGCCCTTAATGGTCATAAAGCAGGTATGATGCGCTACAATGGTCATGTTTTTAACTTTGAAATCAAGATATGCTGACAGGTATACTTCTAACCATACAGTTAGTAAGTTTAGCAACAGGAAAAGTTTTTTTGTCTATGACCGGGCGTTATAGAAGACTAAGTTCTGATTTGTAAATTGAATACAATGTCAATTCACAAGTGTTATGTTATTTTCATAAATGCAAACTAAACAATGGTATTAAACAATATATTATTGGCAAAACTTTTATTAATGCTTTCCGAATTTCAGTTGTGTAACTAATCCAATGCTAAGGAAAGTTCAAAAAGTAATGGTAAAAAAATAGAGATTAGGGGAACCAATATGATTGTTTTATTTCAAAAACTCATTTTCACATTTTTTTCAAAGTTAAATATCTTACAAACCGTATGTCTATAAATTATAAAAATTACACATTCAAAATCAGTGTCTTTTTCTTTCCGATTCTAGATCCAACATATATACTTTTGACAAAGTTTTTATCTTTATTTTTATTGGGTTTTAAAAATTTGTAACGTGAAATCACATGTGATTTAACACTAAAAAATAATCACACCCGCTTATATCTCCTATTCAACTTTTAATTCAAATCATTGATGATTTAAAGTCATTAAAACATGAAAAACTAAGTTGTAATCACATGCAATTAAACATCAAAGTATCAATCACATGTGATTAAAGAGTATTAAAATACGAATTTTTAAATCATTGACTATCATTATATAATTAAGTAAAAATCAAGTTAATCATACATGAATTATCATATATAAGTAAATTTCTCATCAAATATCAACTTTTAGATGAATGTCATATGTGATTATATACAAAATCATATGTGATTATATAACAAATCACATGTGATTAAATGTACAAATAACAATCACATGCATTTTTTAATTTTTTATTTATAACTATTAATGTGGATGAATATTAAGTTGTAATCACGTGTTAAATAACATATACCATGAATAAATAATCGTGAATAAATTTTAATTTTTTTACTATAAATCATGATGTGATTATATTGTAGAATCCGGTAAAGAAATAAAGAAAAAAGTCGTCGAAAGTATAGCTTATGACATCTCTAATCGAAGATAAAAAGACGCTGGTTCCGAATATGTAATTTTTATAATTTATGAATTTACGGTTTGTGAGATAATTAACTATGTGGGTAAAAATAGAAGTGTGTTTTGTAGAGAAATAGAGCAATCCTACTGGTTCTCCAATTCTCTAATTTTTTTTGCATTATTATAAGAAGTCACCTCATCCGATGTTTACATATCTTATTTACTTTAAATATATTATCTTTCGCGTTTTGATAAACATCACCCTAAGGGTGATGCATAAACATTCCATATATAAAATTAAATAATAATTATTTATTTAATAAACATAACTATTTCTATAATTATAACATCACCTTCCATTTATATATCATTGATTAATTATTAATATAGAACTATTCAAGTTTTATTAATGTTAAAATGTATATATAGAATGCTTATGCATCACCCTTATGGTGATGTTTATCAAAATCCTTATATTTATTAATTTAATCGGTAAATTCAAATTTTAACTATAATGTATATCTAGAATGAGATTCAAATGAGTACAATAATTTTTGATGAGAATGGTGAAATCAATAGGAATGCGTCACGTGTCACTTTACTTTTAACAATCAAATGAGGTTCAAATTTTACATATTTTCTTACAATTAACAATCAAATTATATGTATATATAAACACACACGTCTTGAGGCCGATCAAATTATATGTGACCACCAGAGGCGGATTTAGTGCTTAACAAGGTAGGTCAAGTGAACCACCTTAGTTTCAAAATTGTTTTACAAAAGCTATGAATTTTTTCCGATGAACTACCTAAAATTTGAGATGTGAACCACCTTATCTTAATTGATCCTCATTTTTTAAGACTTACATCTCCTTTAAAGGGCATCAAATATGTTATCTTAATTGATCCTCATTTTTTAAGACTTACATCTCCTTTAAAGGGCATCAAATATGTTACTGTAAGTTAATCATGGCCCTTTAATGGTGAAATAGGAAAAATGGGGTTTGAAGAGGATAGATGAAAGAGAAGATAAATTTTTCATAAAGGTCCCCTATAATATTTCAGTTGGGTCAAATAACCTCAATCTATTTTACATCATTTTCTTTAACCCCTATGAATAAATATACCTTTTTTCCAAACCAACTCTTGATAAGTCCAGTAGTACATATAATAATAGTCATAAATGGCATATGTTAGGATAAAAGAATTCGTTAATCTCATGTGTTTAGTGAGTTACTTTTGTCAATTGTTTCTCTGACTTACATCTATAGGTACTTAAAATATGAGGTATAGCTTTTATATTATTTGGGGTTTATTTAGCTTATACTTCGGTATCTTTTTATTTAATTAAAAAGTTAAGTAATAACTATATAAACCAATAAATGACTACCAAAATTTTAAAATGTTGTAAGAACCTTTTTTATATCAAGTTGCTAGAATGTTACAATTACCAACCCAACGATCCTAAACTTACAACGACCTTATGATTAAACAAATGTGAAAATTCTATCTATAAAGGTATAATTCTGACAACCAAACACAATATTATTAAGAATAATCAGTCGTAAAAAAAAATGAAACGGATTGTAATCAAGCTTAATTTAATAATATTATGGCATACTTCAATGTTTTGTATTAGTCATAATACTTTTGTTGTGCACGGAGTAATTAATAATGAACTATCCGACCCGACATGATTCGATCAAATACACAAGGCTAACTCGTTCGTTAAGCCATCTTTACTAAATTAATGACCCATGTGATTTTAAGTCCTACGCCACTGGTGACCACCAGCTTTATAAATGTTCAACAACAATACGTAACATCCTCAATTTGGGCCTAGTAGTAATGTGGTATTTTTTCTAGGTTTTAAATTATTATTTAATATGTTAGGAAATAATTTCATTTTATTTATTTGAAATTAATTAGGAGAAAGGCCAAATAGTTTATTGTGACTAGTAAAACATTATTTCTTTTAAATTAATATAGTTGACGGTAAAATAAAATATTTGTTCACGCAAATGATTTTCTGGTTCCAGACAATAGATTTACGGAGACCAACTATATATATATATATATATATATATATATATATATATATATATATATATATATATATATATATATATATATATATATATGTTTTTTAATCAATCTTTCTACCTAAAAAAATAGAATGAACAGAAAGAAAGGGAGAGAAGGAAAAGAGAGAAAAAGAAGAAAAAGAAGAAATTATGGGATTTTGATTTAGTATTATCTTCATCAACTACTTATTTACTTGAAGGTATGATTTCTGTAAGTTATTATTTCTAAAAATTATAACTTTTTTAGAAATTATATAGATTATTCATTAGTTATGAAATTAGAGTTTAAAAAGTTGTTATATAAGTTTATTTGAAGTTTGTATATGTTAATAAGCTTGTTTGATGGATTAAAAATGAGTGCATATTAATTTTATAAAAAAAACTCGTTCACAAATCGAAGATGATGAACAGTGCAGCATAGTGCATAGTGCATATTAAATAGTGCATAGTGCATAGTGAATAGTAAATTCTGAATAGTAAATACCGAATAGTAAATACCGAATAGTAAATACGATAAAGTGAATAGTAAATACCGAATAGTAAATACGGTATAGTGAATAGTGAATAGTAAATATTGAATAGTAAATACGGTATGATAAATGATAAAAAGTAAATATTATATAGTAATGTTATATGATTATGGAATGACTTACTAACTCATTATTTGGTATATTCTCAGATCAGCAGAAGACTCTGTAATATTAGACTTCTGAGTGGACACTGGGTATTGGTGAGTGGAGTTGTACTCTCAGTGTAATTTAGTTATAACATATTTGGTTACAAGAGGTAAACGTAGTTTACTATTGTTGATAGTTGATAGTTGATTGTTGAATTACATGTAATATTTGATGAGTCGCCTTTGGGCATTGTTGGTAAGGAGGTCGACGAGGGTTGGACTCCGTTGGTCGGACTGGTAGTGCTACAGGTTAACCAACGTAGGAATTATGAACATGTGTTGTAAGTAGAGCTTATGTTGGTTAAAGGTAGTTTCAGTTATCGGTAATACCACTGTGTTGGTCTGCAGTTGGTTATAGGTGTTACTTGGTGCGTCACCCGGGGCTGAGGGCATCACAAGGACCACCGATCCTCCTAGTTGTTGTTGATGTTGCGTGTTATTTGTTGTAGGCAAATATTGTGATGCTAAGTTGTGTTGTTGGCTTTTTGTTCATTCACTTAGCTTCGTGCTAATCCCTCACATTTCTTCTTGTAGGTTATGGGTTATGATATAACGGATGGGCAGGAAGTTTGTTTTGATGGAATTTTTGACCAAGCGTTTACTATGATATTGGTTTTGGAATGAATCCACATGGTATTTTGAATTAATAACACCCAATTAGATATATTATGGTTTTAAGATAGTATGATTTTGTTTACATTATATGTAATATAAATTAAAAAGCTAGTATATTATATAATGAAAATTATTAATGTATATTTGGACTTGCGCTTCCGGAATATTATTATAATAAATATATGTTCGTAAAATATGGGGTGTTATAAGTTGGTATCAGAGCATAGGTTTGGGTGAATTGAACATTGTAAGGTGTTCAATCCCAAATCTAGAGTTGTGTTAAGTCAAACATTTCAGGGTGTGGGATTAGTTGTTATATGAGAAATTTGTTATTGGATATGTACTAACCCATAACAAGATACGAGATTGTTGTTTTGATTGCAGAGACGGAGGAACAGGAGTAACCGATTGGTACTCTCCATGATTCTTCTATATTTGTTGGCATTAGAATTTCAGGTACTTCTCGACAAACCTGTTGAATTTAAATTAATATGATTTGCTTACTTTACTATGATGATTAGTAGTAAAGTTGATTTGAGTCAGACTGACATGATTCCCCAATTAGGAGTCATTGATGATAGTTATTTGTTGATACAATGTTGACTGTGAGGTAACAATACTAGTAGTACTGTTTACATTTAGATGTATCTACATTATTGGAACAGAACATGAACCTAATAGTATGATAATGGTCTGCTGGATGCAAGGTGATTGTAAATCCTTGCTAGAGGATTGCGTGGTATTGGATTAAAGTAAACTTACTCTTTCGTGAGATTTATGTGGTAATTGACTAGAGAATGTACTTTGACTGTGGTCAAACATGTAAATAAAACATATGTGAATATGTTTATGAAATATATAGATTATACTGTGGTTTAGTTGATTGAAGACGAGGTATGTCTTCTTGATCAAGTATAAACTAGTAAATGATATATAAATGTTGAATTAATGACAAAAAGAATGACATGATCTTATATGTTATTAATATGTGGCTAGATGCTACGTGGTCAGAGGCAAGTAGAAATGCCGAATAAAAATATCAATTGTGCATGTAAAATTACTTGCTTATGTGGGGATATATGATTTTGAATAAATTAAGTATATGGGGTTGTGTTAGCAATTAAGTTAATTATTATGGGATATGTGCTTGGAATTGCACATAATATTAATAAAGTACTTAGTATTTGATATTATACTATGTACTGATTATTGACATTTAAGAACACGTGTTGGATATTACACGTGATATTGTTAAGACATTGGTAATGAATATGGTGACATATGCTGAAAGTGTGATAATAGATTAATATGTGTTCGGAGTTTCAGATAAACAAGACTACTAATTTATATCAGTTGATGATTGGAAAGTCTGTATAAATATATACATACTAAAAGATATTATGTGTATAGATGAGATAAATTGCATATATAAAGATTGATTATATATGTAGTAAATTGATTTTAAATATGTATTTATTGTTAAAAAGTTAATAAGCATAACTAATTGCTTTGAACCATAAGGTTGTGTGGTATGTGTTTGAATGAAATGAAATCACATTGATGATTGATGATATGAATTAACCTGAGAAGGAAGTGTGAAAAACATAATCAAGTAACAGTCTGATCACCGTTGTTACATTATGCTATGTCACATGAACTTGTTGAGGTTACCAATTATCAAAGAAATTTAATGTGATTGTGTTGTGAGCATGTGTAAGATATATATCAACTCTTTATGGAGTAAAGTATAAATAAATCTCAACACATACTTGTGCGCATGATTATATAAAGGTACTAATGTATGAGTAATAAAGTGAAATAATAGTTGAAAATATTGATTTACTAGAGATGGTTATAATAAGTGGAAAAAATTAAACTTATTAAACGAGATTAAATACTTTAGTAAATCCATAATTTATTTAATTAAATAACTTGTTACAGAATATCACCCTCCAGGGTTAGAGAGTTGTTGATTAACACTAGGTGAATTTTGAGGAATGGAAAATTGTTGATTAGCATTAGTTTACGGTTGAGTAGCGATATCGCGTAAAAAGTCACGTTTTTACTACCGATATCTCTCTCATTCTGTAGCGATTCTTGGCATTTTAACTCAAATATAGTACAAATCAATAGTATTATGCCAAGATGGTCTAAACAAGGTTGCATGATGAAAATCAAGCAAAACGGGTAGAAAACGGAGATTCCACGCACGTTTGAAGATTCAAGACACGAAAATGAGATTTCAAGACAAGATTGCTCGTCACCAACATCCATCTCATCCAAGATGTTCGTTTTCAAAATACGAATCCAACAGAAGAAGAATCAACAAAAACGGACGAAGAATGAAGATTCTACGTACGCCGGAAGATCCAAACGATTCGTACGACACATCTAAAGTTCAGAGACATATTTTTGGAATATCTTTTCGTCAAAGTATTCGTTTTTGAATTACGAATCCAACAAAAAAAGAATCGACTCAATCGGACGCATAACGAAGAAAACACGCACGAATCGAGAAACGAGGCAAAAGACGACGAACCGGGGTGGGGGTGTGCCAGCCGCCGCCGGCCAACCATCCACCGCCGCCGGCCACATGGTGGGCGGTGCCGGCCACCACCCCCTATCCCGATGCCTCTTTTTGGTCCTTGCGTGTACCCGGTGCTAGGCCTTTACGCGCTTTTTCGTACCCGGGTCACCACCTTTACGCTCTTTTTCGTACCCGGTGCCACTACCTTTTTCACTTTTCCATCTTTTTGCTAATGTGAGCCTTGGGGTGCTAACTTAAGCCAAAGCTCTCCTATAAATAGAGGCCACTAGCTCTCATTTAAACACACACTCACATTATCAAATTCACACTCATACACATACTCTCACTTATCCATTTTCACTTTCTCACTCTAAAAATTCTCTCATATTTTAGTCTAGGATTATTGTAATTAATCTTCGGATTAACGTAGAGGCTAGAGCGAACGTTAGGAGTTTGGAGATTCATCTTTGTAAGTGTGAACGAGTTGTCAATTATAATAATACGCTGTTACGCATTTATCTCCGGGTGATATCTAAACTTTTATCATACTTGCTTTATTTCATATTTTAATTATGTATTATTTCCTTGTATCTGATTTGTCTATTGCCATGAGTTGCGAGTAGTTTATTATTGTGATTGTTGATGATGTAGATAATTATAAGTAAGGATGACATTATATAATTAAGTGTACGACAATTGTAAAAGTGATATGATGGCCCCTATTCGACAGTTTATCTGATATAGTATTGGAAACGCTTCAAGCGGAGTACAAATGTATGGAAGTCAATAAACGACCAAAGGTAGTTATATCACTGGAATCAGCTCTGGTTTAACAGTTGGAACTTCGAAAGGATAATACAACTACACAACTAACTGGTGTATCCTACAAAGTCAATACACAAAAAAATGATGTTCGTGAAGCACGTTCAGATAAAATAGGAATTAATAACCTTTGTAATGTCCAGACTTTATGAACTTGAGTCTAATTTATGGAGTACCCTTTCTGGTTATCCACGTGACTGCAACCTAGTAATTAGGACCTGATCAACCTTAATTATGGTAAGTAGTTATCTGTGCCCATGACATGCAACAAGTAAGACACATTGAACCCACTCGTTGTATATATTAGGTTTACATTTATGCATTGTTTTACATTTAGTTAGTTTAGAGTGTCACTTTCACCGTCAATTACTCTTGACCGCATGTTTGACGTAAGAAGCAGTAGAACTACCATGTAAAGTACACTGCCCGATTACTGAAAGGCATGGTCTGCATATGAAACACATTTTTTTTATAAACTGCGAATAATCCAGAGATGTATAACTGTTTGAAAAGGAGAACTCAAGTCTTAAGTTGAAGTAACCAAATCTTAATGCGTAAAACAAGGCTTAGGAATAAGAGTAAAGTCCTAGCGACCTAGAATCCTTAAAACGCTAAGTCTTATAAAATCAACGGTCTAAACATACAAAGTTATTAATCTGCATGCTAATGAGATAGTAAACTATTTTAGGGGTTAAGAAAGATCGGACCTATGAGACGATACGCTACTGATTCATGCACCTCGGTATCAAGCCAAGATAATCACGATAACCTAGTTCCTAGTGACATGCCAATGGGAAACTTAATTGGTAGGGTTCTAGAGTTTACACCTAATAGTTTATTCATAACATTAAGTATTGTCCCTGTTTAATCTGTCATCCTGAAACATTAATTATCAAGATCTCAGCAATCACATATCTATCTTTATCTGCTTTCCTGCACTTTAGTTTACTGCAATATACTTTTCTGCATTTTAATTACTTGTCTTTAGTTTAAAAACCCTCAAACCTACCTACTTTGTTCCACCCTAAATATTTCCCTACCGAAAGCACCAGCTTTAATCACCCACACGTTTGGATTCATAGAACGATCTTAGGTCATACTTACCGCTTGCTAACTAGAGTAGGTAGCATTTATAATTTAAGCCCCGCTAAATATAAAATTTAAAACCCCTGTTACGCCCGCTTCACCATCAGGAATCACAACGACACTGACCCGAACGGTGGGCAGCGCAACAAGTTTTTGGCGCCGCTGCCGGGGAATCACAAACGTACGATTCAAGCCGCCTTAAGTAGTAGTATTTAGGAGATCCTTCCGATTGAAATCTTCTTAGAAATCTTTCGGAAGTTAATTTAAGTAGCTTTAATTTAGTTTACTGTTAATTTGGTATTAGTATTAGGATAATATTAGTTTAAAAATGACAACTCGAAAACCCACTTCTTGCCTCATTTCAATGGATGAATTTAAGGCAATGGATGATACGGAATTCTTTAACTACTTAGAAAAAGAGCTAGGATTTGATTTCTTTTCACCTTCTTCCTCTAACACTAAGGAAACCTCCGACACCCAAGACGAATTTAGGACCTCACTTTCAATTCCAAAACGTTGCCTGGATTTTGATGACACGGACCAGTTACCTGACCTTGCATCATCTCCAGAAGATCACTCTTCAACTCTGCATTTACCTGGTTTACCAAATTCTGCCCACTTCAATTATTTTCCCGAAGATGATTTTGAAGAAAAACCTCCGAAATTTCGTGACATAATCACCCTCATTCCTGAAACATCCTTGTATACCCAAACCACATCCGATTCTCGGAATGATGGCATCTTTCCATTCCTTTCCCACAAACCCAAACACACCATCTATCGAGTGGTGGATAAGGTTCCATCAGTCGAGACCGAACAATCTTGTTTTGAAGAACGCCACCTCGGTGCTTCCTTCAATCCTTCTCGAAGGATAGATGTCTATAAAACATTCGTTAGGCAGTTAACGTATGCCGATCTCCCGTTTTTCTACGAACATCGAGAAACGATTGCCACATTAGAAAAACAAGTGTAATTCCTTCTTCGCTTGTCGAGTCATGAATGCGAAAACACTTCCACAAATCTCAGAGATCAAGAACTAAAGTTTATAGCTGATTTAGATCTACTTTTTTAATCACTTGCCCACATGTCTTTCACCCACTATCCATGATATTAATCAATCACAATGTCGCTGTAGTGATCCGTAAACTTGAGTTCTGGGTAGAACAAGATCCGATGATCTCTATCATCATTCCTGGTAAAATTCCATTCTTTGTTGACCCTGCCTCTTACTAGATCTCAAAATTGCAAGCCGTTTCCAACAATTCTAATTATACTTGTCATACAAATTGTCTAGATAGGGCTACGATATCGATTGATACGATTATTCAATAAATTCAATTGAATATGAAGAATAACCTAATTCGAACGACGGAATGAAATTCCAAATGTGTTTGTAATCTAATGATTGATAGTTTTCGTGATTGAATACTTAAAAAAGAAAGGAAATGAAATGAATTCCTAATTGCTAATATTATTCACCAACGTGAACTTGAGTTTTCCCTCCAAAACTATTCTAACCCCGTCACGAGCATTCTATTTAGATGAGTCACGTGATACAGATAGTAGGGGCATTATTGTAATCTTCAAAAGGACTTGACACCTGACTACCAACGGGCTTACCCAACTACTTATTCGAAATTCAGAATACTTGCTCATGTCTTTGTTAATACTGGCCCTCTAACTTTTTTTTCCCCAAAAGCTAGGTATTTCCGTTTATGACGGGTTTTCCAGATTGGTCAAGCTTTTGCTCGTGATGTACTATACAAAACCTAACTGTTTGATTAGGTATTCCCGTTAATTGTGGCCCTCTAACTGTTTGATGAAATTCCTCACTGACCGAGTTAGATTATTTCCAGTGCAATATAATGCCACTATACAAAACCTAATTAATACTAGTGCTAATTAAGAACTCAAGATTGATGATTAAATCATTTCTTTTGGCAGTAAGACGTTCATAAAAGTTTATTATAGTACAAGTGGATGATTATGCATCAAGCTCTCCACTTTCAGCTGCAAAACCTTATGGTAAATTTCCTTGAAGATCAATATTATTAATGTTCCTAAGCATCAGCTGTTAAATAACTTTTTTGACTTCGCCCAGTTATAGCTAAGTACAGTTCATTCTGTGACCTATGAAAATTGTAACATTTTCGGTTACGAAGAGTACTTTGGAAATCACTTCTTTTTGTGGTCAAAAGGTTTAGCTACAATTCCTCATTTGGCCATCATAACAAACTCAACCCCCTTTATTGTTATTATTACTGATAGGTATATATAGTAGAAATATCTTACTAATTAATCTTTTGTTCTGGTCATTTGACAATAAATCTTTTTACCATCAAAGAATTAAAGTATATATCTTACAGCTGAATTTTTTACTATGTAGGTGTAGTGTACAACAATAGATTGATTAAATCCTCTTGAGAACAAACTGTCATGATATGACAAGAGTCCATAGATCTGTTTTACCATCGTTACTTCCAAAACTTGTCTTGACTTAATTTTGTATGATCTGATGTACCTAACTCATCGTTGGAAAGCAGTTAAGTGTTGAGTTTGTCAATACAATCAGTATTTTGGCAGCTAATCAAATTAATAATATCAAAGTGGTAAGCTATTTATCATAAAATTTGAATTAGACTAGAAGTGTAGTGATAATGGATGTGTTTCGTACTATCATTGGAGAATGGGTTGGGTTGGAGATATAAGGGGAAGCTTTGTCGTTGTAACCCCAGTTTTGTATGTGTGTATATATTGTGTACAAATGCAAACAGCTATTATTTGTTGCGAACTAAACTTGGGTTGTGTAGTGTGTCTCAAATGAGATGGTGTTTTAGTTTCTTTTTGGGATTACAATATAAGTTTTGAGTGTTTAAAAATGAAGTGCTGGAGTTTAGCACTTTAAACCTAACCTACTGAGTGAAAGGTGATCTTTTATTTCTTTTTACCTTTTTAATTTGAATCCCCTAACCTTGATTCCAGATTACATAAGCCTATGTATCTTTTGTGTAGTGAGATAACTATATATGGTGTTTCTGATGCAGGGATCAATGAGTATAGTATATGAGTTTCTCTACTACTATAAGTATATTTATAATAATAATAATAATATATACAGTGTGTGTGTTTTTGTGTGGCATGGTTTGGGTTAGGAGTTATAAGGGAAAGAAATAGAGGCTGTAATTGTTGTTTGGGTCACTTTACATGTTGTATGGTTATAAAACAGTAAGTGGTCAAGTCTTATGTGTTGTCTGGTTAGACTTGTATTCTTTCACAGGTCTGGGATTAGGCAGGATTGGGCAGTGAGTCAAACAATTGCATATGTGGGGATTTTGCTTGGTATGTGCAGGGGTATGGCATGAATGAAATTGAAAATCTTGCACATAAAAGGATGGAAATGAAACTAGTGGCAGAGTAATCTCAATCCCATCTTTGTTTTGGTCGTTTGTGGTTATGCTTTCTATTGTAGGTGAGATGGATATGCACGAGCTGAAACTTCCTGCTAAGAATAGTAGAGGAAGACTTTCTTACATAATGGTGAAGTGGCAGGTGTTTATGATCCTCATGCATGGTCCAGGCTATCTGTAGGTTCCCCTCAACTCGGACCTAATAGGATCGATAACTCGAGTGTAAGAGCAGAAATCAAACAAGCGAGTATTTGAACGTATTAATCGATTCACAAACACAAACACGATATATATATATATATATATATATATATATATATATATATATATATATATATATATATATATATATAAAAGCTTTGTATATATTAGCTTGAAAATTGAAGCTTTTACAATCTCTCAATCTCTGCTCTCTCTCTCTCTCTCTAACCATGTCTCTCTCTCTCTATCTAGATGAACACCTACTTAAATACACAACCACCAAATGAAGCCTAATGATTCACTATATAGTCTGACCACTGTAACATGCAACACAAGCCATGTCGCTAATACTGCGACGCAAGCTATGTCGCTAATACTGCGACGCAAGTTGTGTCGCTAATGCGACGCAAGTTGTGTCGCTACTGCGACGCAAGTTGTGTCGCTACTGCGGCGCAAGTTCTGTCGCTACTGCCACGCAAGTTCTGTCGCTACTGCGACACAAGCTCTGTGTCGCACGAACAATACATTATATATCCTATAATTAATTCTCGTTTACCGACTCGAATATACAAAGTAAACACTTCACGTACTAAGACTAATTGACTTTGACAAGTACAAACATTGAGCAAGTGACTTTCACACAAAATGCACCAACAAACTCCCCCATGTCATCAGCTTGGTCAAAACATCTTCAATTAGTCTTCACCAACAAACTTCCATCCAAATCTTCAACACTCATAAACTCCCCCATTGAGATATCATGGTCTTGAAATAAAATCTTGATGTCCAGATTCATGTGTCTTACACATTTGTCATACAAATAAGATCTTCCAACTCTGTGACCATCTCTCAATCATCAGCAGCATCTCCTGTAGAATTTATCTTCAAAGACTTTGAAGAACGACATTCATCCTTTAGATCTTCAATATTTGACTTTAACAAGATATGTGATATTGAAGAAAATAACATAGAAATAATTTTTTTTTGTATTTTCTTTATAAAGAAAAGTAAAGAACATATATATAAAGAATTTAGGGATAAGATTGTTTTGAGTCTGCTTAGGGATCATATCAGGCCAACATGCATTTATTAAGAAATAGTAAGTGTTATTTCAATCATCAGTATATTTGTCCACTTTAAATTTACTTGGCACACTTAAAAAACACCTTTTATAAAAATTAATTCAAGACGATCATCGATATTGTTTGTCCACCTAACCATGTTACATCCGCATCTGTGAGGTAACCTTTTATTGTTAGTATGAATTTCATCTTGCGAGCCTTGTTATATGATATACTAAAGAATTTAATAAAACACATATCACTGTATCTTTTTGGTCAAGGTAGAGGTTACAAGATCAAGAACTTCTTGAATAGCCCATAACATACACCTGAATTTTAGATTTAGACAAATATCAAATATACCATGAAGATACTAGTGGTTCCATGTCTGTACTCAGTACAACAAAAGATCCCTTAGTATGAACATAATACATTTGAGAATACTGGCCTAACTTGTGATTCCAGATCTGTACTCAGTACAACAGAGGATTCCTTAGTTAAGCTAATACCCATATTGCTACTATTTGCCAATGTTTATGAATTTACAAACTTTTAATCACAGTGTGTGCCAGTACCTTCGTTCTTCAATTAAGACATATGTCATACATCATATACCAATTCACACAAGATAATAGACAAGTATTAAAATTACTTCTTAATATCCCAGAGACCGGTGTGTATCATGCCTACCGATACCTCATATGATAAAGCTAATTTTCATAAAAATTGTTTCAAATATGTCAAATAAACCTACTGACACATCAAACATAAACCTTAAAATTTCCAATTTATGCATGTCATCTGATGTACTATCATTTCCCAACTTGTTTACAGACACAGTCCAATGTCTTTTCAAGAATTATGAATCTTGTTGTTCACCATTCTGATTCAAATAATCAGAATATTTTTAAGTTTTAAAATTACTACATCATATGATGAAGCTAATTTTCATAAAAAAAGTTTCAAATATGTCAGATAAACCTACTGACACATCAAACATAAACCTTAAAATTTCCATTTTATGCATGTCATCTGGTGTACTATCATTTCCCAACTTGTTTACAGACACAATCCAATGTCTTTTCAAGAATTATGAATCTTGCTGTTCACCATTCTGATTCAAATAATCAGAATATTTTTAAGTTTTAAAATTACTCCTCCTGAACAGTAAATTCTTTTCAAAATTCATTTCAAAGGCAATCCCCTCAAACATTAAACACATATTTTTGGTATTTTTAATTTAAGAAATTTTGCAACATTGGATCTCTTTGATACTAAAAAGTACAAAGAATGGCTATTGCATACTTGACAAATAAAAGTTTCAAATCAGATATCAAGTTAAATCAAAGTAGCACTTTAGCCACCTCTAGACGTCGATAATCTCATCCATCCAATCACAAAACATCGCACATAACCATTTTGAAAGCAATCTGCCAACTGATATCCATATCCTTGCAGTCAGTAAAAATGTAAGCTATCAAAAAATCTGACTGCATCACCACAAAAAATTAAACATTAAATTTTATGGGACACCCAAGCCTTGATAGACTTAGGTTGTCCATTATCATCCAGAATCATCACATCCATGAGTTTATGATATTTTAAAAACTCAATTGATTTCATAGACGTGTTGTTTGCGGATTTTGGTTTCCAAACCTGCTTCAGTTTGGATGATTCATTTTCAACAATGTTGTGCTGTTGAAATTGAGATCTTCTAGTCACAACTTTGTTTTCTCTAGCCATAGGTTTTCAAGAACAGGATGCACAACTAGATACATGAAAATACGAACCACGCCTTGAAAAAGATTTTGAAAAAGAATTCCTAAAAGAAGAAATTCTTGGCATCCTTCTACCAAACCTATCTAGGGATAATAACAGGCAATCCCTAATGATGTGGCCCTGTTGACCACAACGAAAACAAGAACGTCTCTCCACAAAAGATTTATTCCAATGAGTTCCCTCAAAACGTTTTGGTGGAGGAATATACACAGAAGGTCTATGAACAGGAACATTTGTTGAACATGCAGTCTTAGGAGAACATGTTGTAGCAGATGTTCCTAAGGTTGAGTTAGTTGATGTTGAAGGCTTATTCTTGTCAGATTTATCAACTAGTTTGTCTTTCTTCAGATTCTTCACAGGTGACTGTGAATTATCTAAAGATTTAGTTTTTGAATCATTTTTAACATTTTTAGCTTGAAAGGATTCATTGTCAACCTTGGCTTTACCTTTGCATTTAAAACGTTCATCATTTTCAGTTGTAATGATGAAGTTTTCAGGTTTGACATTTACTTTATCAACCTTAATTGTAGACTCTTCAGGTATCTCCTCTATCTCAATAATCTCCTCAACCTTTTGAGCCTTAACATAATTAGGCTCACTAGTCGATGCCTTAACAAACTCATGCATACTAGTTTCAGGTTTTGTAAACAAACCTTTTGATATTTTTCCTTTGAGAATCAAGCATTCCATTAAAAACTAAATTGGAAGAAGCGACTTTTGACAGTTTTCCCTTTAAATGCAGAGCTTCAGTTTGTGAATCAGCAAGATTTTTCTTAACCTTGGCAAGCATTTCTACATAACTAGAAATTTCATCTTGCTGATCATAGATTTTGGCTCGAAGCTCTTTCATTTCCTCTAAAGATGCTTTTAGTTTGTTTTCAAACATTTTCTCATTATCTTTTAACAAACTATTAGCTTCTGTTAATTGATTAATTACAGAATTGTGATGTTCGCTATTTTCCCTATACCTGTTAATCTGATCAGATAAGTTAATACATGAAGCACAAGAGGATGGTTCAGAATCAACCTCAGTTTTCGAAGCTTTGAATGTATCCTCTGTCCTCATGCCTTCGTCTAAACTTGACAACTTTGACTGATCTTGTTCACCATAACTGATTATCAATGCCTTCCATAAATCATAAGCCGTTGCCTGATTTCTCATACAATAGATTTCATCTTGAGGTAAGCACTTTGTGATCATCTCATACGCGCGCTTGTTATTATTATATAACTTTTTTCACCGGAAGTCATATATTTTTAAAATTGGTTGCGTGTATCGTTGCTTGGTAATTAAAACCAACAAATCAGGGTCCTTATATGCAATGAAATTCTCAAGTTCTGTCTTCCATTTGTTGAAGTCGGTGTGGAATAAGGACTTACAGGGGGCAACTTTTGAAAAGCCCATTTGTCGAATTTTCCCTCAATTTTTTTTTATGTGACACAAGTTGTGTCGCCGATTGTGTCGCAGTGAATAGTAAATGTGACACAAGTTGTGTCGTCGATTGTGTCGCAGCTTATGTCGCAGTAAATAGTAAATGTGACACAAGTTGTGTCACAGCTTATGTCGCAGTGAATAGTGAATGTGACACAAGCTGTGTCGCAAAAGTCAACGCTTGTGTCGCTAATTGTGTCGCAAAAACTCGACCGCAGCTTTCTTGAAACTCAAAAATCTGACTTTTGAGACGACTTCACCAAACCCACGAATTTTGGACTGATATATCTTCAATGTTTATCAAACCAACCCAGAAAATGAAGAACAAACACCTCATATGAATATCAAAGACCAAAATATACAAGTTTTTCAAAGAAAACGTTCGAACTCGACCCGAAAACGTTGAATAACAAATTCACGGCTCTGATTCCACTTGTAGGTTCCCCTCAACTCGGACCTAATCGGATCGATAACTCGAGTGTAAGAATGGAAATTAAACAAACGAGTATTTGAACAAATTTTGGACTGATATATCTTCAATGTTCATCAAACCAACCCAGAAAATGAAGAACAAACACCTCATATGAAGATCAAAGACCGAAATATACAAGTTTTTCAAAGAAAACGTTCAAACTTGACCCGAAACCGTTGAATAACAAATTCACGGCTCTGATTCCACTTGTAGGTTCCCCTTAACTCGGACCTAATCGGATCGATAACTCGAGTGTAAGAGCGGAAATTAAACAAACGAGTATTTGAACGTATTAATCGATTCACAAACACAAACACGATATATATATAAAAGCTTTGTATATATTAGCTTGATTAATGAAGCTTTTACAATCTCTCAATCTCTGCTCTCTCTCTCTCTAACCACGTCTCTCTCTCTCTAGATGAACACCTACTTAAACACACCACCACCAAATGAAGCCTAATGCTTCATTATATAGTCTAACCACTGTAACATGCGACACAAGCTATGTCGCTAATACTGCGACACAAGCTATGTCGCTAATACTGCGACGCAAACTGTGTCGCTACTGTGACACAAGCTCTGTGTCGCACGAACAGTACATTATAAATCCTATAATTAATTCTCGTTTACCGACTCGAATATATAAAGTAAACACTTCACGTACTAAGACTAATTGACTTTGACAAGTACAAACATTGACCAAGTGACTGACACACAAAATGCACCAACACTATCATTGGTTATATGGTCATTCACATTATTTGAATGATTAGTGGACTATGTGCCGATTTCCTAGTCCATTGGTCATTGGGTTAGAATTTATTATTGAGCCATGTTGGTTAGTGATCTGGCTCAATTGGTTGATATATCAAAATGAGGTAAATTAGATTTTAGGAGGAGATGGTAGCAAGCCCGGAGGTTTTCTGATTGGTCATTGAAGATATACAAGTGGAAAGGGTGGTAAAAGTGTGAAGTTAGTGCACTGCTTGTACTTGCTGACATGTGTGTGCAAAATTTGGTTCATATTGATCGTTGAAAGTACTTATAAGGGTTGTGAGCTGTTTCAAAATGTGCTCAAGTACTTATGTACTTACTGCAAGTCTGGAATGAAGAATCCGTCCCATTCTTTGACTTTTTCAAGTCAAACAATTTTCTGGTATCGATTGAACTGTGAAAGATTTGGGAAAGTTATAGATAAGAGAAGGATAAAGCATGTCGATTATAGTAATATGAAGTTATAAAAATCAGTTCATCCGTAGATTTGGTGTAACTGGGTTACTAGAAGCTTGCAAATATTGTGCTGTTTGACCATTATTAGATTGTGGGATATGATTATGTTCCGGTGGAGAAAGATTGGGAATGAAGAGATAGAGTCAGAAGTTGGATGTTTGAAAAGTTTAAAAGTGCTAAATTGCCTTAGGTTGACACTGGAAAGTAAAAAAGCAATTAATCTGAGTAGTGGAAGCCTCATTGAAGATATTAAGTGCCATTTAGCTGATTAAGAAGGCCTTTGTGTTGAAATTACTCCCCGTCGTATCGATAGTAATAAGTTGAATTCTTGCTAGATATCTTGTGATCTTCCTTTGAGTACTAGGTTGACGTCTGAAAGTCATAATGTATTTTTGGTGTACACAAGTAGTAGTTGTAGGCATAGGATTAGTTTTGTATATTATTAGCAGCACTTGAACTTGTTACAAGATATAAGTTGAGTTTTGGCCACACTGCATAGACTAGACAAATTCCCACATTTTGGGAGACTGCTGGATCAGGTTTTGATCGTATCCATCATATATATGTACTGTATTTTTAAGTCATTGGAATATTGTAAAACATAGGAATATAGGATATCTTTATAACGAAGTATGACAATTTCGGCTTAGTGAAATCAATATATATTACTGGTTTGATTATACAACTAATCAAATCAATATTAGTTTCAGGTTAGTGGATTCAAGTTCAACAATAGAAAAATGTATTTCTCATGTTTTCTTCATATGTATATGCCAATATATTGTATATTGCTTCACTAACAGTTACACATATCATTTTTTACATATTAACTTGTAGTTTGATGGATAGCAGAAACAGATCTATGTTTAAGTTGCGATTTAAGTTGTTGGAGTACTTGTATAAATAACATAGAATATCTCTATAACAACGCAAATTTGAACTAGAAATTTTGGACTCGAAATATTACTAAATACACTGTACGTACAATTCTACATGTTTGTAGATACATTTATTGAGATAATGTCACTTTTTTCAGATGAATATGAATGAATTTGATCATTGTCTAATGGAGGAGGTACTGATGAGCTCCATCCATATATCCAAGTACAATCTAGAAAAAATGTAACATGGTAAGTAATGATGTAAATAATGAAACTATTTAGCAAAATTGTTACTGAATTATCATGGTTACTTATATAATTTTTAATTTATATATAAATGTTTCCAGATACTACCTGAATCATTCGTCTATCATTTTGCCCTTAATGGTCATAAAGCAGGTATGATGAGCTACAATGGTCATGTTTTTAACTTTGAAATCAAGATATGCTGACAGGTATACTTCTAACCATACAGTTAGTAAGTTTAGCAACAGGAAAAGTTTTTTTGTCTATGACCGGGCGTTATAGAAGACTAAGTTCTGATTTGTAAATTGAATACAATGTCAATTCACAAGTGTTATGTTATTTTCATAAATGCAAACTAAACAATGGTATTAAACAATATATTATTGGCAAAACTTTTATTAATGCTTTCCGAATTTCAGTTGTGTAACTAATCCAATGCTAAGGAAAGTTCAAAAAGTAATGGTAAAAAAATAGAGATTAGAGGAACCAATATGATTGTTTTATTTCAAAAACTCATTTTCACATTTTTTTTCAAAGTTAAATATCTTACAAACCGTATGTCTATAAATTATAAAAATTACATATTCAAAATCAGTGTCTTTTTCTTTCCGATTCTAGATCCAACAGATATACTTTTGACAAAGTTTTTATCTTTATTTTTAGTGGGTTTTAAAAATTTGTAACGTGAAATCACATGTGATTTAACACTAAAAAATAATCACACCCGCTTATATCTCCTATTCAACTTTATATTCAAATCATTGATGATTTAAAGGCATTAAAACATGAAAAACTAAGTTGTAATCACATGCAATTAAACATCAAAGTATCAATCACATGTGATTAAAGAGTATTAAAATACAAATTTTTAAATCATTGACTATCATTATATAATTAAGTAAAAATCAAGTTAATCATACATGAATTATCATATATAAGTAAATTTCTCATCAAATATCAACTTTTAGATGAATGTCATATGTGATTATATACAAAATCATATGTGATTATATAACAAATCACATGTGATTAAATGTACAAATAACAATCACATGCATTTTTTAATTTTTTATTTATAACTATTAATGTGGATGAATATTAAGTTGTAATCACGTGTTAAATAACATATACCGTGAATAAATTTTAATTTTTTTACTATAAATCACATGTGATTATATTGTAGAATCCGGTAAAAAAATAAAGAAAAAAGTCGTCGAAAGTATAGCTTATGACATCTCTAATCGAAGATAAAAAGACGCTGGTTCCGAATATGTAATTTTTATAATTTATGAATTTACGGTTTGTGAGATAATTAACTATGTGGGTAAAAATAGAAGTGTGTTTTGTAGAGAAATAGAGCAATCCTACTGGTTCTCCAATTCTCTAATTTTTTTTGCATTATTATAAGAACTCACCTCATCCGATGTTTACATATCTTATTTACTTTTAATATATTATCTTTCGGGTTTTGATAAACATCACCCTAAGGGTGATGCATAAACATTCCATATATAAAATTAAATAATAATTATTTATTTTATAAACATAACTATTTCTATAATTATAACATCACCTTCCATTTATATATCATTGATTAGTTATTAATATAGAACTATTCAAGTTTTGTTAATGTTAAAATGTATATATAGAATGCTTATGCATCACCCTTAGGGTGATGTTTATCAAAATCCTTATATTTATTAATTTAGTCGGTAAATTCAAATTTTAACTATAATGTATATCTAGAATGAGGTTCAAATGAGTACAACAATTTTTGATGAGAATGGTGAAATCAATAGGAATGCGTCACGTGTCACTTTACTTTTAACAATCAAATGAGGTTCAAATTTTACATATTTTCTTTCAATTAACAATCAAATTATATGTATATATAAACACACACGTCTTGAGGCCGATCAAATTATATGTGACCACCAGAGGAGGATTTAGTGCTTAACAAGGTAGGTCAAGTGAACCACCTTAGTTTCAAAATTGTTTTACAAAAGCTATGAATTTTTTCCGATGAACTACCTAAAATTTGAGATGTGAACCACCTTATCTTAATTGATCCTCATTTTTTAAGACTTACATCTCCTTTAAAGGGCATCAAATATGTTATCTTAATTGATCATCATTTTTTAAGACTTACATCTCCTTTAAAGGGCATCAAATATGTTACTATAAGTTAATCATGGCCCTTAAATGGTGAAATATGAAAAATGGGGTTTGAAGAGGATAGATGAAAGAGAAGATAAATTTTTCATAAAGGTCCCCTATAATATTTCAGTTGGGTCAAATAACCTCAATCTATTTTACATCATTTTCTTTAACCCCTATGAATAAATATACCTTTTTTCCAAACCAACTCTTGATAAGTCCAGTAGTACATATAATAATAGTCATAAATGGCATATGTTAGGATAAAAGAATTCGTTAATCTCATGTGTTTAGTGAGTTACTTTTGTCAATTGTTTCTCTGACTTACATCTATAGGTACTTAAAATATGAGGTATAGCTTTTATATTATTTGGGGTTTATTTAGCTTATACTTCGGTATCTTTTTATTTAATTAAAAAGTTAAGTAATAACTATATAAACCAATAAATGACTACCAAAATTTTAAAATGTTGTAAGAACCTTTTTTATATCAAGTTGCTAGAATGTTACAATTACCAACCCAACGATCCTAAACTTACAACGACCTTATGATTAAACAAATGTGAAAATTCTATCTACAAAGGTATAATTCTGACAACCAAACACAATATTATTAAGAATAATGTAACACCCCCAAATTTAGTGATTTGCGGAAGCATACTTGGGTGTTACTAATCAATATACAAAGCACAAGATATACAGCAAACGACCTCTAAATGAGACGTTTTGTAAAATAGTTACATTCCATAAATTAATCGTTTGAAAACATATAGTTTTCTTTACAAAAATATGTAAGCCTAGAGTCCGCGTATGTGGCGGGAGATTCTATTACATAACCATAGCAACAAAAGATAATGCCAAAGAATCTCCGTTAAATGCAGTTTGGAAATCATGCGACTCTAGCTAGTGATCCTGGAATGATCCTACTCCGTAAGTGTACCTGAGAATACATGCTAAAAATGGTCAACCAAAAGGTTGGTGAATCTCACAGGTTTATCAGTAAATAATCAGTTTGAAACAAGATTTCATCAGTAGTGCCCACAGGCGTATATAAAGTATTTGCAAATCCAGCAAAAGTAAAGTAATTAAGTTATACCGTTGCCATGAGGCTCATAATCGAAGCTTAACCCGTAAATAATCAGTTGCTCCCGTGACATGCTCGTAATTGAGCAAACATAAGTAACGAAATAATAGTCGCCCGTTTATACATAACGGTTCGTGGTAGCGCTACTACCCCGGGCGGGGAGGGTCATTTCCCTAATGGATCCATTAACTACTGTTCGTGCTTAAGTACATAACTAACGATATATGATGGAGAGACTTCAGTAAATAGTAAGTAACTCATGCAATTCCGTTTGGTATAGTAAACAGTTTAGTACTTGTGTTCAAGAAAATCAGTAGCATGCATCTCCCCCAATAAGTTAAAACAGTAAAAGTGGGGCCGTAAGACTCACCTGAGTCTTTGCAAGTGCGTTTATATCAATAAACGAGTAAGTAATATCAACAGCTGGTTCTCCGAACCCGTAACCTTTAAATGCCTAAACATATAAAGTTAAGTAAGTAGAGGTCAGCTTGGAAAATTTTTATTTCTACTATATTGCTTTGACGAAAAACGCATCTGGATCCGAATTTGGGTAAAATCAGGTGTTAAAATCTTGATTCCGACACTTAGTAAAAATCTGAGTTTTCAAAGTTCTGTTTTTGTGCGACGTTGGGTGCGACGTAGGGTGCGACGTCGGGTGCGACGTCGCAGATCCTGACTGCGACGTTGAGCATGGCGTCGCTATACGCGACGTCGCAACTTAATGCGACGTTGTGACTGACGTCGCACAATGCGACGTTACGAGGGGTTGTGCGACGTTGAGGCTGACGTCGCATGGATCTGGGTCCAAATGCGATGTCGCGGTCTGTTGGCCGGAAAATGTGCCGAAAACGAGTTTTCCGGTTTCCGTTCGGTCCAAATCTTTTACCCAACCCATTTTTGGACATATCAAGACATTATAAACCATAAACAAGTATAAATGATCAAAAACGAGAGATGTCGGGATTTTGTCGGAAACTTACAAGGTGTCGGATCAAAAATCCGAAAAGATAGGATGATAGATCGTGATGCGGTGCTCGTTTTCTTCCAAAGGGATAATGAGATCCAAGGTCGTTTGGTACGTTTATTTGGTGATTTTGTGAGGTTTTTGGTGATGAAACTTTGAGAGAAAAAGTGAAAGAGAGAGAGAGAGAAAGAGAATAATGAAAGAAAAGGTGGGGGAAATGGGAGGTTATCTCCCATTTTCGCTCCGCGTTCTCGTTCCGTGTGGTGTTCGTTTGCTCCGTCGTTTAAACGTTAAATAATCATTTTATATATTAATTGGTACGTTTTAAAATACAATTTATTACGCGATATTCTATTTAAATATTTTACAGTTTAATTTATATTTTAGTTATAAAATGTACGTTAATTTATTTAGTTGCGCGTTTTAACCTTTTAAATTGTGTAAGGTTTGTTTGTACGATACGAATGAATACGAAATATTATTATAATAATATTTTTGACATCAAAGCGTTATTTAATAAAATTAGTCTCCAACGTCCGTATTAAATTGAATCGAAATACATTCGATTTAAACTGCGTACGATTTAACCAAATCGCATTTTTGTATATATTCAACAATATATATAATTCGATACATAAATTAGCCTAATGCAGAACTAATTACATGTATTAACGAAGAATTAGGCACTAATTCTAGTCCTAATTTGCCGGTTGTTACATTCTCCCCCTGTTAAAAGAATTTCGTCCCGAAATTTAAGTCGAAGTCGCGTTAGGGGCAGAATCGGTGAATAAGTGGGGA